>JAYESD010000006.1:132434418-133034418 GCA_036927565.1 Tuctoria greenei
AGGATGTGCATCGATTACCAAAAACATAGCAAGGCTACGAGAAAGGATCATTTTCCACTGCCCTTCATCGATGAGATGTTAAAGTGGTTGGCAAAAATTGAAGTTATTGAAAAACTTCCACCTAGTGTCTAAGAATGGGATAGAGGTGGACAAAGCAAAAATTGAAGTTATTGAAAAACTTCCACCTCGTATCAATGTTAAGGGAATCTGCAACTTTTTAGGCCACGCAGGGTTCTATCGGTGATTCATCAAGGATTTTTCAAAAGTTGCTAGACCCCTCACCAACTTACTAGCTAAGGAAGCTCCCTTAGATTTCTATGATGAATACCTTAGATCATTCGATATATTTGAAAAGGCACACATGTTTGATGCTAGTGATTTTGTTGTTGGAGTGGTCCTCGTACAAACCAAAGCTAAAAAGCATCATGCAATAGCCTACGCTAGCAAAACTCTGACAGGATCTCAACTCAATTATGCCACAATTGAGAAAGAGCTATTAGCTATAGATTTTGCTATCGATAAGTTTAGATCCTATTTGGTTGGAGCCAAGGTCATATTCTACACAGACCATGCTGCATTGAAGTATTTGCTCACCAAAAAGGATGCTAAACCTAGGCTTATCTGGTAGATTCTTCTACTCCATGAATTTGACTTGGAAATTAAGGATAAGAAAGGAGTAGAGAATTCCGTTGCAGATCCTCTCTCGTGTATGGAAGTCACTCAAACTATGGATATTCCTATCAATGACTTCCTACGAGATGATATGTTACTCAAGGTGACGTATTCTTACCCTTGGTATGCGGATATCGTGAACTTCAAAGTCACAAAATACATATCGCCAGGGGAAAACAAAAAGAAACTCATTTATCATAGTCCTAGACACCTTTTGGATGACCCATACCTCTATTAGTCCATGTTGATGGCCTTCTTAGAAGGTGTGTCTCATCAATCAAAGGCACCAAGATTATTGAGGAATGTCATGCTGCCTTCTATGGTGGTCACTACGGTGTTTACCGTACCTAGGCAAAGATCTGGCAAAGTAGATTCTATTGGCCTTCTATGTATGAAGACACAAAGGAATTCATTCGCAGATGTTGTAAATGCCAGAAGCATGGAGGAATCTCTGCTTGCAATGTGATTCCCCTAACATATAATCTTCAAGTGAAATTATTTGATGTCTGGTGGATCAATTTCATGGGACTTTTCCTAAGGTCTTATGACTGCGAATATATCGTAGTGGCCATAAATTATGTGTCAAAATAGGTAGAAGCCTTGCCATGCAAGAATGTTGATTCCAAGCAAGCTAGGAAAATGTTCCATTAGATCATTTCCCACACTTTGGCACTCCCCGTATGTTCATAAGTGATGGAGGGTCTCATTTCATGGATAAGAATTTCGAGAACTTTTTGAGTGAGCTTGGTGTCCAACATAATATTTCTACTCAATACAACCCACAAACAAGTGGTCAAACAGAAATATCTAATAAGCAAATTAAGAATATTCTTCAAATACCGTCTTGGAAATGGGAACAAGATGGAAGCATAAGCTACCCAACACATTGTGGCCCTACCGGACTGCCTACAAAAGACCCATCGGCATGTCTATGTTCCAACTTGTCTATGGGAAGACTTGTCATCTTCCTATTGAATTCGAATGTAGAGCCTATTGGTCCATCAAGCGGTGGAACATGGATCTCCATGAAGCCAGAAAACACCGATTGAAGCAAATTTCCGAGTTAGAAGAGTGAAGAGATAAGGCGTATCATAGTGCCAAAGTCTACCAGGAAAGAATAAAAAGATGGATTGATAAGAGGATCACGCCAAAAGAGTTCAAACCTGGACATAAATCCTTACTCTTTAACTCTAGGGTTAAACTATTACAACATGGAAAGCTTAGAAGTAAATGGAAAGGACCTTTCACTATTGTAGAAACCTCATCCCATAGAGCAATCACACAATAAGGTTATGATGGTTAGCTATTTAAAGTGAATGGACATTGACTCAAATTATTTTTTGAATCCCAGGAGAAGGCAAAAAAGAAATCGACGTGATAAATCATTGATTTTCACAGTGTTTCTATAAATTATGTCTAAATTCTCTGTGTCCAACTAGTGCGCCCATCCAAATAATCATTCATGGGGCCTATTTAGTCGACCCTTGAAAACTCGGACCGAACGGAGCCAGAAGGGGTTCGGCCGAACCCTATGTTCGTCCAAAGCTTCCATCGTGCCGCCGACATTCTGTTTTCTTGTGCGGACTGTCCTGACTTATCCCAACAATATTCTCGGTGCTATCATATCTTTCCCCTCTTATTTAATGACGGAAATAGAGAAGGGATTCTTGCACCTCCTAGAAAAACAATCATCTCCTGTTCCTCCCATCGAAGTCATGGCCGACAAGAAAATTTTCCCTTATGCCTCCTCTAGCTCAACCTTCAATCTGTGGAGCCCGAACCTACACCAGACTTGTCCGTTAATCGCTCTAATCCATATCGGACTTGTCCGGCCTCTGTGCGGACTAGTCCGGTGTGTCCAACTCGGATTCAATTTTTCCTCGACGACAAGTTATTGGGTATTTGCCTTAAGTGGCCCCAAGAATGTCGTGCCCAACCCCTGTGGAGCGCATGTGGGACCCCACCAAGGCCTCCACCGCCTCATACTCGAGTTCCACCCAAACCCTACAATCTTCACCCTATATAAACACCCCAACACCCACCCTTTCATCTCTTTGCCATATTAAAGGAAACCCTTAACCCTAGTTCATCGGAGCCGCCATCGAGGAGAGAGGAACTTGCAGCAAGGAGAAGGAGGAGGAGGAGGATAGGAGGATCAAGCAAGATTGATCTTCGTCAACTCATCGACATCGTCATCAATTCTCCACCAACTCTTCACCATCAACCATAGACGTCAAGATCCAAGTGTTGCACCCAATTCTCGACCTTTGAACCCTTGGAATCAAGGTAAATACCTTAGATTAATCTTTTATACATAAATTATGGTTCTATATTAACTCAAACTATGCTCTAGTTCAAAATTCAACAAAAACCTAGCCATAACCGACTTGTCTGGTCCTAGTGCAGACTAGTCCCATTTCTTCTCTGTTCTAGAGCGGACATGTCTGGCCAGAGTGCGGACTAGTCCGGTCTCTCAGTTGTGGAAATTCCTGGAACTTCTTTAATATTCTACAAAATGACTTGAAACTTATTCTAACATATAAAACTTAATTGTAACTAGTTGGTAAGCAATGATATTAACCTAGTAACATGCATTACCCCATAATTGCACCATTCATGCATGTCATGACATATTGAGCAATATATGAGAATTTATTATAGTGACACCACAAGGCCAAGTATGGGTGCGACGTAGTTGAATAATCAGGTGTGCTGCTGGTATTGTGTGGACCATTGGATGGTGTGGGGAATAGGAGTCGAGGAGGGCTACCCTGGGAACTACATGGCACATGAGGGGGCTCCTGGGTGGAAGAATGGAGATTCAAGCCTGGTGGCGAAACCTTAGTGGGTCCTTACATACTAGTAATCCCTTTTTAAAAGTTATTTATGATCTCTTGTCAACACCAAAGGAAGTGTGAGACGGCATATGGGAGGTTCTTAGTCACCAAAAGATGATGAAATCACAAACATGTGGGTAAAGTGGTACAACCTCTGGAGTTTTAAAAACAATCATGATAGCCGTGCTCCCGATTATGAGCGACCTGGACAATCACATGATTAGAGGGGAACATGGTATTTGGGATGCTTTGGTATTGGTTATGATTTAAGTTGTGACAAATAGACATGGTTAATGATGATGGTAAGAATTTGGTATTTGGATGAATAATTCTTGATGGACGTTATATGATGGAAAATAATGGCATTGGACTCAAAATTGGTAATTAATTTGATATGATGGGATTAATTCACATAGACATTTTAGTATGCTTTTCATATGTTTTCAATGTAATTTTTAGCAAATAGTCATTGTTTATTATCATTCCTTGTTTAAGCTACATGTCAATATTTTCCCACACTTTGCTGAGTACGACATGTGCTCATCCTTGGAATTCCCCCACCAACAGTTTCAGGTGATGTTTGGAAGTTCTCTGAGGATATTGTAGAGTTCTAGGTTGCGTGCTGTCGTCGACTTTCCTGTGCTTATGCTTGGAGTTGTGCTATATCCCTTTTGCTTAGTTGCTTAGCTTAATGTTTAGATTATTTTCCTTGTAGTAATAGTATTATTAATAATTATCACTAGAGTTTGTAATTTGAGGATTATTTGAATATTGTAATAAAAGTACTTGTTTTCTAGTTTGTTCTATGGTAATATCAGTATATCATTTGTGATGCACTCGTGTATATGTGTTGAACATCCTGGGCCCACATATGCGTCACACTTGGTTCATTTTCAGAACCGGGTGTCACGAATTGGTATCAGAACCACACGTTGATCGTAGAATGCAGCCTGGATAGAATGGACACTTTAGAGCACATAGGACCACTCACGAATAGTCAAGGTTTGTTTAGTGTGCTGATTTTCCATATATTGTTTGCTTGTGTGCTTAGTAGAGGATTGTGGGGTGCTTTGGCACTTGCCACATCCATATAGGTTTTTATAGGTAGTTGCTTAGTTTCATATCCCTTGATGCATATAGTTGGAGACGTTTTATAAATTTTTCTATCCCTTGCTCTTTCTTTAGATGCTAAGGACTCACAACCAAATGAATGCCAATGGTGAGGAGGAGAACAATGGAGCACCTCAGAACAACAATGGACTTGGACCTGAGGCTAGCAACCTTGAGAAGCTGTTGGCTATGCAGAATAAGCTTATGCAGACTGTGATGCAAACTTTGGGACAACTGCAGGCCAATAACCATAATCAGCCCCATATGCCTTAACCACCGCCACCCCCACCGCCTCATAATAGGTTGGGGGAGTTTATGACTAGGCCACCCACTTTTGCTCAAGCCAATGATCCTATGGAAGCTGATGATTGGCTGAAATATGTGGACAAGAAGCTTGCTATTTTCCAGTGCAGTGACAGGGAGAAGGTCCTTTTTGCCTCCCATCAACTAGTTGCAGCAGCTACATATTGGTGGGACTCGCTTTGCAATACCCATGCTAATCAGGAGAGGATCGTTTGGGCTGAATACGAGGAGAAATTATGTTCTCATTTTGTTCCTGAAGGTGTTATGATCCTGAAGAGGCAAGAATTTGAGAACCTAAGGCGAGGAAGGTCGAGCGTGAGTGAGTATCTTAATAAATTCACTCAACTCTCAAGGTATGCTCCAGAGGATGTTAACCGGGACAGCCGCAAGTAGTATTTTTTCATGAGAGGCCTAAATAATGAGATTCAAGTCCAATTGCTCAATTATGACTATGCAAATTTCCAGAAGCTTGTGGACAAGGCCATTGTGGTTGAGAACAAGGTTCGTGAGATGGAACAAGATAATAAGACGAAGATGTCATATCAAGGGTAGCCACAAGGGAGCAATGACCGTATGTGCCTTGCGCCGCCAAGTGTGCCATATTACAACACCTTCGCTCCGGCTTATGGAGTTGCTTATCCTGAAGGCCCAAACTAGCAGCAGCAGTGCCCGGTTATGCAAGTGCCTCACCAACCTACGCCTTTTGCACCACGCCCTAATATGGTGACTAACTCTCACAATTAGCAGCGCCCAAGTTTTCCTAGTGCTTCGTGCAGCAAGACGTGCTATGTTTGTGGAGAGGCTGGACACTTTGCAAGTCAGCGACCCAAGAGGAGCTACGGACCAATGAACAATACACCAAGGTAGAACCCACGACCGTATGGAGGAGCACCACAAGGAAAAAGTGGATAGCAGAATGTCACTCATGGCAATGTGAATCACGTCTCCACTAAGGAGGCCCAACAAGTGGATGACGTCATGATTGGTATGTTCCTTGCCAACCCCAACCCCGTGACCATTTTATTTTATTCTAGAGCATCTCATTCATTCATCTCATCGAAGTATGTTGTCAAGTATAATATGCATATAGCTCATTTGAAACACACTATGTTGGTCAAATCCCCTAGAGGAGAGATGAGGATAAATACTGTGTGTCTGAGAGTAAGCATCAAAATAAGGGGGGTAGACTTTATTGCAAACCTCAAGGAATAGACATAATAGTTGGTGTGGATTGGCTGAGCATGTACAATGGAGTGAATCAATGTGCCAAGAGGATTTTGCAATTAAAAAGTGAGAATGGCACTCATATTGAACTTGAGACAGCCCAACCCACAAAGGATAAAGTGACACCGAGTCATGTGGAAGTGTGATAGTGGACAACATCCCGATTGTTCGCGAGTACCCATATGTGTTTCAGGATGAGTTGCCAGGTATGCCGCCTGATCGTGATATCGAATTTGTCATTGATTTAGTACTTGGAACTGCACCTATAGCTAAGAGGCCATATAGGATGCATCCTATGAGTTAGTTGTAACACCCTCATTTTCATGCATAATGCATTGCATACATCCTCATACATGTTTAACATTAAGCCTTGTAAAAAGAAACAAGATTAAAAATGAATTTAGGCTTAAACTGAAAATTTCAGTCTGTCAGGGTGCGGACTTGTCCGGTCTGAACCCCGGACTAGTCTGGTATCCCTATCCTTATTTAGAAATTCAGTTTCTTTAGAGCTCGGACTTGTCTGGCAAACTGCACTGACTAGTCCGGTTGAGCCTCTGAAGTTTCTCGAGCTTGTCCGATTGCTAGCGGACTAGTCCGTTCTTGTTAGAGTTTTCAGTTCGGATCATCTTTTCTAGCCACCCCGGACTTGTCCAACAATGCCAACCGGGCTTGTCCAATTTCTTCTCTGTTGTCGAGGGGACTTGTCCGGTTGGACTTGTCCGATTTTTCCTCTGTTGCCAAACGGACGTGTCCGACCCCTACTGCAAACTAGTCTGGCCTTCGGAAAATAACTCAGATTCTATTAATTCTCCACGATTGGTTTTTGTGTAATTGCCTTAGTTGTTCCCAAGAACGTCGTGCCCAACCTCAGAGGAGTCAAAGTGGACCCCACTGCAGCCTCCAACCACCTTATACTCGAAGTCCATCAAACACTACCTCTCCACCTCTATATAAACACCCCATCACCCCAACTTTTCATACCTTTGTCATAATTGAGAAACCCTCAACCCTAGTTCGTCGGAGCCGCCATCAAGAGAGAATCCAACAACAAGGAGGAGGAGGAGAACACGAAGGAGGATAAATCAAGCATGATCTTCACCGACTTTTTGTTCTTCATACCAATTCGCCGTCAACTAATGTTCATAAACCCTAATCTTCAAGATTCAAGTTTCACGCCCAACTATTGATCCTTGGATCTCTAAACACGTGGTACACCCTCTTCATCCAAGTTTCTACTTGAATTTAACCCCAAAACCTCACTGATCAGAAAACCCTAATGTTCAGTTCTCATTAGGGCGGACTAGTTCGGCCCCTAAAACCGGACATGTCCGGCCTCTGAATCTGAATTGTGCTAATAATTCCTAATTGACTCGAATCAACTCGAAACCAGTACAAACTTGTTAAAACTATTGTAACCAGTTAGTAAACATTAATAGCAACTCATTAACAAGTTTTACCTCACAATTGCAATAATAATGCATATCATGGCATATTGAGTAATATATGAGTATTATTTGATTGTAATATGTGTTTTGCATGTTTGTCCCACGGAGTAGAAGGTATCGTTGTAAAGAGGGCTTTCGAAGACCTGCAAACCCAGAGTTTCAAATCAATCTCAAGAGCAAGGCAAGTGTTCTTGAACATTTTGATCATGTTTTCAAATGTTTTGTTTGCAAAACTACATGCTTGTGTTAAATTGATGGGAAACCCATTTATAGGTGTTGACTAGACTTGTTTGACCATCCTTGTCGCTAGGAGTGTATTGTAGAGAGACGAGAAGGGTATTTTACCTTTTTGCTTCGCTCTAATTAATTGGGATGGGAAAACAACCATATGGCTTAACTATGAATTAATGAGCATGTATATGATGAGAATTGATGAACATGGTTAATTAGTAACATGGGACTTGGGAGATCTAAGCAAGCATGGTTTGTGGATTGGGTTGGATGATATGGTGGTTTGCTTGCCTTGGATCTAAAGACCGGCTAATGCAAGAATAAGCCAGGACTACAGTGCCACACAAGGCCATGTATGGGTGCGGCTTAGTTGATTAAGTAAGTGTATTGCCAGCATTGTTTGGATCATTTGGAGGAGCGGGGAATGGGAGTCGGTTGGGTTTGCAATAGTGGCGGGGCTGCCCTAGGATCCGAATGTCACAAGAGGGGGCCCTTGGTTGGATGTGCTCAGTTGGAGGCATCACCACCGGTGGAACCTTAGTGGGTCTGAATATGCTGGTAGTACCTTGTGGGGACCGAAATTTCGACATCCAAGGATCTCAATGGATGGTGTCGTTCGATGCGACACCCAACAATATACAAGAAAGGAACGAGAATAAAATACAAGACCAAGTTTTTATTTATAAACACAGTGGAAGTTTTACAATACTAAGTGAAAAGGAAAGAAAACTATACATAATAGCTACGCTCTCGGCACTAGCTATGCAAAAGCAAAGTCATCCATGTCCTGGATGCTTTGCACTAGAAACACCCATCTTACGGCGGCGTACAGGGTTCCCACTTGGCTGTAAACCCTGGATGGGGTACAGCCTCATCATCAAACCTGTCATCAGTCGTATAATCTGCAAAAACTTGTTAATAGCAAACGTGAGCTTAAGGCTCAGCAAGACTAACCCATCTCACTAGACATATGTCGGGGTGAATACTAAGCATAGGTAAGGAATAGCATAAAGGAATCACCTACAAGTGGATCCTTATAGTCATGTTTTAAGTAGCACATGACATTCTTCAGGCACGACACATCCTAGACTCCACAATCAAACAAGAAACGTTTTGCCGATGATATGACATGCCCAAAGCACATAATGCTATTATAGGTAAAGTATGGGGAAACTATAAACTTTTAATTGTGCTATCTCTAAGCCATACAAGGTTGCAAAACAATTATTATTCAATAACTCATATTCTTCTGGCTTCGTAAGTATATACTACGTCACGACACAGTGAACAAGTGGTACTCTATTACCACGAGGGATGGCAAATGCAATCAGGACACACCTGGACAACATGAAATATACGCACTTTCGGAAGCGCCAGTGAGTAAATACAGTAGTGCCTACATAACACTTCAGTACTAGTCATATATTACCACCTTTCACCCAACACTCAAATGCCGAACTGGTCAATCTGTCATGAGCAGGAGTTCACTTTGTGGTCGTACTATGACGTGCCCACCAGTTGATTTACACCTTGCTGCCCTCAACCCACGCCTATAAAATAGAACATAATGCCTCGACAAACAAGTATCAAGCTACGTCAATTTACTGGAGCCTGTTTCTCCAGTATGTTGCCGGTACAATTCAAGCCTGTCCAGCAGGGCCGCACACGGCACAGGACTTAATTGACACGGTCAGAGCTATGCGACCAAGATCACCTCTTGTCACTTCCTACTCATCTGTGACCAGTCTCCATTTCATATTTATAAATCATCTCTTGATCCAATTCATCCCGTGTGATAAAATCCTATCTCGCGGGTAGATCCCAACTACTCGACTTCTACCGGATCTCTATGAATATAAGCACGGCAGTTACTACACGAGTCTGTCAGCTATTCTAACCACTCCCTGGGTCATTTGGTCATGCAAGTGGATGTCAAACACCTTAAACGTAATGCACAAACATCTGAAGACGTAAGGTGAATGAAAACTGCAAAGACACGGTAACGAACTTAAATGAAAACCGGGGCTTCCCTGAAAATGAGTCCGGGTCTATGTTAGTCTCTGGCAGCAGGACATCCAAGGCTTCCGGCTGCTCCTCGACAACAATTACTACACGTTATGCATATACTATGCATGAATGACTTTGAAAATAATTAATAAGTTTAAGGTCACAAGCTAATATCTTGTGAATCAAATAAGATTATGATATTAAATGGCTTTGGGACTTTTATGGTAGATACTAGGGACTATAATCGAGACTCTTGGAAAGAACAGGAGACGATCAAAGAAGTTTGTTGTTTTTTAAAAATTATGGTAAGCAGTAACCCTCTCTGAATTTTGGTTGAAATTCTGGAGGTCTATCATGGCTAACAGGGGTTGTACCATGTAGAGGGGTCTCACTGGTTCTAGGAAAATTTGTTTCACAATTTTCTAAGCTTCCTACAGGGAGAAATTGATTTTAAAAGTTTGGGAGAATTTCTGAAAGGTTTTCTGTATTTTTCCCAATTTTTCAATTACATAGAGATTTGGAACACAGATCAACCCAGTAAATGAAGTCCAATGAACTTCAAATTTTTACTGCAGATCAAGTGAATTATTAAGATTGTTCTGACCAAAATTGGGAATATTTCAATTGACAGAACAGTAGTTAATTAATTTCCCAAGCAGTTAGCCCAAAGGAATTAATTACATAAATTATGGGAGTTTCATGTCCAATAAATTGCGTCACTGCAAAGTAGAGATTGATATGAGTTCACCAGAATTTATTTGGAATTTTTGAGCAATTCTACTAGGAGTAATGAATTTTAGAAGTTTGATTGAATCCTGGAATTATTTTTCAATTGAAAAATTAAATAAAGCACCCGGGCCCACTGGTTTAAGTCAACCAATCAGGGCTGGGTCGCACCGAGGGCCACGGGGTTAACCCGCGCAGCCGCACCGGATCTGGGCCATAGCTGATCCCGTGTTAGGAAATCAGTAGGTGACATGTGGGACCCGCGAGGCTTTTGTCTACCTCGCGACGCGCCGCTCAGTCGCAGCGGCGCTGAGCCGGTGAGCTCGCCGTGATGGCTGCATCGACCTCCACTCAACTCGGCCCTGACCGCCCAGCCATAAAATCAACCGCACAACACGATGGTGAAGTCCAAACGCAACGGCGACGGCCGGAGATGGCAGCGCGATGGCGACAGCGGAGCTAGGGTTTCGGTGATGGCCAGAATCGCTCAGGGATGGCGCAAGAGGCTCGGGAGAAGGATTGAAATGTCCCTAGAAGCACGAGGATGATGATTTGGAGGTTAGAAAGGGTTGACATCGCCGACAAAGATGAGTTCGATGGTGAGCTGCAGCTTTTTCACTGGCGGCGACCAAAACTCGTCTAACTCGGTTTTCAAATCTTTTTGATCCAGAGTGTTCGCAGGGAGATAGGGAAACTATCCCTTAACTATGATCAATAATTATTAGACGCAGAAAACGAATTAAGCCCCTAACCTAGAGACATAGGTATGAACTATCATCGGGAAAAATGGAAATAGGAACGCTACAAGGCATGGCATGGCTTTAAATTTTTTGAGCATGTTTAAGGAGCGATAACACACCTTTCTCTTGTAGAAGTTGGGGCCTGAAGAGGCTTCCTCCGGCTCGCCTACGGTGGAATAGAGGTGGTTCTTGGCGGCTTCTCCCGCGGTCGTCAGAAAATTGCGGAATACCGCACAACCGGGTGAGGAAACACCGAACAAAAAGATGTAGAATGTGCGCAAGTAAGTTGTGCACAAGTTTGCTAAAGAACTCATGATCAATCCTTGGCTAGACGGCAAGTTATCGTCGGAGTCCTGAGGTGAGGTCGACGGCGCGCGAGCGGAGGGGAAAACTCGAAAAGGAGACGGGAGAAGTGAGGTGAGTGGTGTGAGGCGGTAGCGGTGGCCGCGGCTTTAAGGCGCGTGACGAGCAGGCAAGCAGACAGCTCGCTGTAGCGTTGCATGGCGCGCGGTGTCGAGCGGAGCAGCAACGAAATTTCGGCGGCAGAGCACTCACATACATGTGCCTATAACTAGTGGGTCCCACTGCCCTGTAAGCCTATCCTCTCTGTAACTTTAATTCCCTCACCAAACTTGATCCAAAAATCATAGATCTTTGTGGAGAAGCCAAATCAAATGTGTAGAGTCAGATTCTGAAATTAGAGTTCAAATTTGGACAATTTTCAATTGGAATTTAAATTTGAATGAAATTCAATGGAGTCACTGAATTAAATAGCAAATGAGCTTCAAAATTATGAAAATTTGCAGGGGTGCTATTTGGAATATTATGAGGCCATGGAAAAATTTATAGCCTCAGATTTGAATATTTTGAAAGGGCCCAACTTTACAGTAGCTATATTCAAGTTATGAAATATTTTGAATATATTTAGTACTGCATATTGTTTTTGCCCTGGAAATTCTCATTCAAATAAATTCCAAAATTTGTAGAAAGGTCACTTGAATTATTCAAGTTCATTGGTGAAGTACCATCCCCATGTGAATAAAATTTAAGTAGGAGTAAAAGAAATATTTTTAATGAGATCAAGTTCATGTGTACAACCATAATTGAGCTCCACTATGGTTGATAACCAACTGGTAGTTGAACTTTATATTAAGGAAAAACTGGGATTTTACATACCTTTGTAAAGGCTATTTTGTGATCTCTTGGCCATACACGTAAGGAAATGTAGTTGGCGTAAGGGAGGTTTCTTTAGTCGCCGACCGGTGACAAAATCACAAACTTGTGGGTAAAGTGGTACAATCTCTGCGGAGTGTTAAAAACTATCATGATAGTCATGCTCCCAGTTATGAGCACCTGGACAACTTCCGTGATTAGTGAGAAACTCGGTATTTGGTATCGTTTGGTCATGGTTATGGTCTGAGTTGTGACAAATGGACATGGTTGATGGTGATGGTAGTAATATGGTATATAGATGGATAATTGATGATGGTTTCATATTATGTTAATTACTTGGGATATGTTGGAATTATTTCACATAGACATAGTGTGATGTTTCTTACTTGTTTTAAATGTACTTTTCAGCAAATATCCATTGTTTATTATCATTTCCTTGTTTAAGCTACATGTCATTATTTTCGCACACTTGCCAAGTACGACATGTGCTCACCCTTGCAATCCCCCCACCAACAGTTTCAGGTGATGTTTGAGAGTATCTTGAGGATAATGCAGAGTACTAGGCTGTGTGCTGGCGTCGACTTGCCTATGGTTATGCTTGGAGCCGCGCTACCCTATTTTCTTAGTTGCTTAATTATATTATTTTTGCTGCAATAATAGTACAATAATGATCATTAGAGTTGTATTTGAGGATTACTTTAATATTGTAATAAAAGTACCTTCTTAATTACTCTGTGTTGTGGTAATTTTCTGTATATCGTTTGTTATGCACTCGTGTATGTGTGTTGAATATCCTGGGCACACATATGCATCGCACTTGGTTCATTTTCGAAACCGGATGTCACATTAGCAGAGCTCAAGAAGAAAATTCAAAAGCAGCTAGAGAAGGGTTTTATATGCCAAAGCTCTTGACCTTGGGAGCACCAGTGCTTTTCCTAGATAAGAAGGATGGACCCCAAAGGATGTGTGTGGATTACTGAGCTCTCAACGAGGTGACGATTAAGAACAAGTATATGTTGCCCCGTATAGAGGATTTGTTTGATCCAATGAAGGGTGCATGTGTTTTATCCAATATTGACTTGAGGTCAGGTTATTTCCAAATGAAGATTAGGCCGTCAGATATACCCAAGACAGCTTTTCAGACACGATATAGATCCTATGAGTACACTGTTATGTCTTTAGGATTGACCAATGCACCGGTATACTTCATGTACCTCATCAATAAGGTGTTCATGGTGTACTTGGATAAGTTCATCATGGTGTTCATCGATGACATTATGATCTACTTGAGAAGCGAGGAGGAGCATGAGGAGCATTTGAGGCTCACATTGTTGAAATTAAGGGAACACCGATTATATGCCAAATTCAACAAGGGTCAATTTTGGTTAAGGGAAGCATCATTTTTGTGTCATATCATGTCGGGAGGAGGAGTATCAGTTGATCTAGGAAAAGTGAGAGTGTGTTGAAGTGGGAACCGCCGCAAAATATGAAGGAAATCCAGAGTTTTCTCGAAATTGTTGGATATTACCGTCGGTTCATCAAGTATTTCTCCAAAATAGCCAAGCTATGTTACTAACGAAAGGAAAAGCATTCTAGTGGACTCAAGCTTTTCAAAACAACTTTGAAGAGTTAAAGAAAATGTTAACAACAACACCTGTGTTGGTATTGCCGGATGTGAGCAAAAGTTTCGATATTTATTATGATGCCTCAAGAAAAGGACTTGGATGTGTGCTCATGCAAGAAGGTGAAGTGATAGCTTATGCATCGAGGCAATTGAAGAAACATGAGCAGAATTATCCTACACGTGATCTCGAACTTGCAGTCGTAGTACACGCCTTGAAGATATAGAGACATTACATTCTTAGTCCTAGGTGTGAGATTTACACGGATCACAAGAGTCTCAAATACGTATTCATACAAACGGACTTGAATTTGAGGCAATGAAGATGGTTGGAGCTCATCAAGGATTATGATATGGGAATCAATTATCACCTGCGGAAGACTAATGTAATGACCGATGCTTTGAGTCGGAAAGGAGTAAGCCACCAACTCACGGTTCGGGAACTAACATCCGAGCTATGCAAGGAGTTTGAAAGGTTTAGTATTGGGTTTGTGAATGAGATGGGCATACTGGAGTTAAATCTGACCTTGGAACGAGAAATTTAAGAAGGTCAAACAAAGGATGAGGAAATAAAAGAAATCAAGGAAAAGACCAAAGAAGGGAGAGAATTCAGATTTGATGATGATGACCATGGCACTCTATGGCTTGGGAAACGGATTGTTGTGCCTATTGTGAAGCGTCTTCAGGAGACGATATTAAAGAAGGCACATGACTCACTTTACTCCATCCATCTCGGTCGTACAAATATGTACATGGATTTGAAGACTTGCTATTTGTGGGATGGCATGAAAAGGGACATAGCTGAATACATTGCATTATGTGATGTGTGCTAACGAGTGAAGGTTGAACACCAAAGGCTAGCTGGACTATTGCAGGCATTGAAGATTACAGAATGGAAGTGGGAAGAAGTTGGTATGGATTTTATAGTTGGTTTACATTGCACTTCAGCAGGTTATGACTCAATATTGGTTATTGTGGATTAGTTGACGAAATCAGCTCATTTCATTCCTATCAATACTACCTATAGTGGAGCAAAGTTGGCATAATTGTATATGAAAAGAATAGTGTGCTTACACCGAGTGCCAAAGAAAATAGTGTTCAATAGGGATTCTGAATTTACCTCAAGGTTCTAGTAAAAGCTGCATGAGCCTATTGGAACCCAGTTGAATTTTAGTTCTGCATATCACCCTCTGATGGATGGACAAACCGAGAGAACAATCATATATTGGAGGACATGCTGAGAGCTTGTGCGCTAAAGTATGGAGGAAGCTGGGACAAAAGACTACCATATGCTGAATTCTCCTACAACATCAGTTATCAAGCAAGTTTGAAAATGTCACCATATGAAGCATTGTATGGGAGGAGGTGTAGAACACCATCGTATTGGAATGAGACAGGAGAAACTCAAGTATTTTGACTTGATGTAATACAAGACGCCGAAAAGAAAGTTCAGATAATCCGCGAGAATTTGAGGGTTGCTCAGTCAAGACAAAAGGGTTATGCGGATAATTGGCGAATAAACATAGCCTTTGAAGTAGGAGACTTCGTTTACCTCAAAGTGTCACCTATGCGAGGTCATAAGTAGTTGAACGTCAAAGGCAAGTTGGCACCTCGCTATATTCGACTGTTCAAGATTCTGGGCAAACAGGTAGAAGTGGCATATAAGTTGGATATGTCAGCACATCTTTCTGATGTTCATATTGTGTTCCACGTTTCTCAGCTCAAGAAGTGCTTAAGGGTATCTGAAGAACAAGTGCCAATGGATGAATTGGAATTAGAGGCAGATTTGACTTATGCGAAGCAACCTGTCAAGATTTTGGAAACCAAGGAGAGTGTCACAAGAAACAAGGTGATTTGATGGTGCAAAGTGCAATGGAAGCATCATACATAATCGAAAGCAACTAGGGAGCTAGAAGATGATATCAAGATAGAATTTCACATCTCTTCTCTTCTACATTGAATCTCGAGGGCGAGATTCATTCTAAGGGGGGTAGGTTTGTAACACCATTATTTTCATCCATCATGCATTGCATACATTCTTATACATGTTTAACATTAAGCAACAAAAAAAAAGGAACAAGTTTAAAATGAATTAGAAACAAAGTAGCAACAAAAAACTGGTTTTAGTGCGGACTTGTTCGCACTAGACCCTGGACTAGTCTGATTTTCCCTCTGTTGTTTTCTGGACTTATCTGCATTTGCTGAGGATTAGTCCAAAAATGTTTCTGTTGTAGTTGGGACTTGTCCGTTATTGAGTATGGAATAGTACGGTATTCGTCACGGGAAACTTTCGGAGTTGTTCGGTAATTCCTCAACCTTGGTTCGGTTTTGGAGAATTGGACAAGACTCCGGAATTGTCCCACCCCATATCGGACTGTCTGTTTTGCTCTATGGAACCGATCGGACTTGCCCGGGCCTACACCAAACCTGTCCGTTAATCCCTCCGTTCAAAATCGGACTTGTCCGGCCTCTGTGCACACTAGTCTTGTTTGCCCGACTCAGATTCAATTTTTCCTCCACAACAAGTTATAGGGTATTTGCCCTCAGTGGGCCCAAGAACGTCGTGCCCAACCCCTGTGGAACCCATGTGGGACCCCACCAAGGCCTCCACCGCCTCATACTTGAGTTACACACAAATCATACCATCTCCACCTTATATAAGCACCCCAACAACCACCCTTTCATCTCTTTGCCACATTAGAGGAAACCCTTAACCCTAGTTTGTGGGAGCCGCCATCAAGGAGGGAGGACCTCATAGCCAGGAGAAGGAGGAGGAGGATAGGAGGATCAAGAAAGATTGATCTTCGTCAACTCATCGACATTGTGGTCAATTATCCACCAACTCTTCACCAGCAACCCTAGACATCAAGATCCAAGTGTTACACCCAATTCTCGACCTTTGAACACTTGGATTCGTGGTAAATACCTTAGATTCATCTTCTCTACTTAAATTATGGTTCTATATTAATCAAAACTATGCTTTAGTTGAAAAATTCACAAAAAACCTAGCCATAACAGACTTGTCTGGTCCCAGTGCAGACTAGTCCAATTTCTTCTTTGTTCCAGAACAGACATGTCCAGCCAGAGTGGAGACTAGTCCGGTCTGTCAGTTCTGGAAATTCCTGGAACTTCTTAAATATTCTCCAAAATGACTTGAAACTTATTCTAACATATAAAACTTAATTGTAACTAGTTAGTAAGCAATGATATCAACCTAATAACATGCATTACTCCATAATTGCATTATTCATGCATGTCATGACATATTGAGTAATATATGGGCATTTCTTGATTGGAATGCTTGTTTTGTGTGTTTATTGCGCAGAATAGAAGTTATTGCTCTAGAGTGTGCTGTCAAGGACCTCCAGCACCAGAACTTCGAAGAGTTTGATCCTAACTAGTCTCAGGAGCAAGGCAAGTGTCCTTGATCATTTTGATCATGTTTTTAAATGTTTTGTTTGGAAAACTGCAAGCTTGTGTCAAATTGATGGGGAAACCTAAGATAGGTGTTTACTAGACTTGTTTAACCATTCTTGTCGCTTGGAATACATTGTAGAGAGTTGGCAAGGGTGTTTTAACTTTTTTCTTTGCCCTAATTAACTAGGATGGGAAAACAACCAAATGGCTTAACTATAAAATAAAGAGCTTGTATATAATGATAATTGATGAATATGATTAATTAGTAACATGGGAATTGGGAGATCTAAGCAAGCATGGATTGTGGATTGGGTTGGATGTTATGGAGGTTTTGCTCGCTTTAGATCTAAGGACCAATTCATGGACCGACCATCCAGGATTTACAGTGCCATCACAAGGCCAAGTATGGGTGAGGATCAAAACACTTTGAGAGATTTGAGAGATTCCAAATGGGAGATAAAGGCAAATGTTTCTTTGACTTTACGGATATAGCAAATTGTCAAGTCATTTCGGCAGGAGAAGATCCAAGTGAACTACATTCTAAATGTTCCACTCTTCAAACACCCAAGATCGATGTGGTAGCCACATTCCAAAGAGGGAACTCATTAGTTGAGGTATAAGATGAAATATCTAGTATTCTCAATTTCTAACTTACAGCACATTTATGACAACACCTTAGTTCTTCTCCTTGCCTTCACTAGAGGTCGAGCAACGAACTAAGTGTGGGGAAGTTTGTTGACGGTCCTTCAGTGCCATATTTAGACCGTCAATTCATTTCATAATGTGCCCAAAAGAGAAACACAACATAGTAGAAGGGTGAAATACTAACCAATTCCATAGGTGTTTGTGTTTATTCGTATGTAGATGAAGTAATACTAAAAAATACCAAGACATGCAAGGAGTAATCCATTAAATTGGATTCTGACAAATCAGGCGATGCCACGTGTCATCACATGGATCAAATGGCCCACAAACAGTTGTATCTGAGGCCATCCAACAGTGTATCACCCATATAAGTCAATGGGACCCACCTGGCAGTGACCTAGAGAAAGCACACGAGAAACGGTCACATGACTTCTTCGGCCAAAGTGGGGGTTTGGCCGAAGCCATCCTGGCGCCAAACTCAGTCAATCGACGCGTGTCGATTCCTCCTAGCTTCTTGGTGGCGGGGATGACTGAATCGCGTGCATTTGTTGGCGCGAACCGACCCCTCTTGACCAATAAATAGCACACCACACTTCACTTCACACACACACACCAAAAGATGAGAATAGAATACCACTCCTAAGGTTTAGAGTAGTCCTAGAGGCTATCAAGTAGAAGGAGAGCATGGTGAAGAGTCTAGGAGGTGGAGGATTGGGCTTGTCAAGTTCCTCTTTGACACTTGTACCCCTACAAAGGTTTGATTCAAAATCAAATATGATTTTATGAATTCAATACAAGTTTGATTTCTAATTAAAAGTAGTTTGCACATGTAGTTACTTGTGGGTTCATTTCTTTAATTTAATAAAGTCTCTAGTTGTAGCTTTGAGTTTGAAACAACTAGAGTAGTGATTTAGAACGTAAGCATGGTGCTTATGTTAGAAATAACCAGTGAATATCTCGTAGACCCACGGATTGAAGAGGTAAGTAGCAGGTGGTGACAGCCCTATCCGTCTTTTGTAATCCTCCATGTCCGGCTATGCCATAGACTCTTGGCGTGAGTCGTCCTAGTGTTGCTCGGGGTAAACCCGTGCCCAAAGAAAGCAGCTACCTCAAATCTCTTTGAATTAGAATCAATACATTGAATTCTTCTCTCTCTTCCTTTCCTACCAAACAACTTGGTCTACTCGGGTGAATTAGTTCGTAAGATTGGCACACACATTTCTTCGATTCGATACCCTTGGGAATACTCTTTAAGGGAAAGTGCTACAGACAGTTTCCATGCACTTCTGGATTTTTATCTGTGACGTAAGGAACGTCAACACATATTTGGGAGAATCGCTAGATCAAGGATCACAGGGACACCTCGGGCGTTGCCACATGACGCGGAGGTCGAGCTCGCTGCTAGGGCAAGTGTAGGAACTCCCGAAGTTCGTCGTGAACTGTCGGCACAACTCCACCTATGAGGTTATGGACTCCAAGGGTAGGTTTAGGATCTGTGATCGGGTAGTGCCGGTCACAGCCATGGGGAAGTTGTTGGCCATGCTGGCATCATCCCCTCCTGCAGCAAAGATGGAGGTGGAGTAGATATGCAAAAACTCGGTGGGATTGATAGTCCCATCGCACTTTTCCGGCAAGTGGGGCTGGAACTTGTGTGGCCACACCACTGTTGATATTTCCTACGCACTACTAACAATTCATTCCTAGCAGGGGTGCCAGAAATGCTTGTTGGTAGGTTCTTGATCACACATGTAAATCCGCAAGTGAACGGAAACTATCGATGTCGCATTTCCCCTCTAAGAGTATTACCAAAGGGTGTCATTTATATTTTCCCAAAGGAAGGCTATATGGATGCAAAGAAATCATCAAATGGAGAGGCTAGGTTGATCTAGGTACGGTTATAGCAAGGAAGGACTTGTCCCACCCCATACCGGACTTGTCTGTTTTGCACTATGGAACCGATCGGACTTGCCCGAACCTACACCAAACATGTCCGTTAATCCCTCCGTTCAAAATCGCACTTCTGCGGCATCTGCGCAGACTAGTCTGGTTTGCTCGACTCGGATTCATTTTTTCCTTCACAACAAGTTATAGGGTATTTGCCCTAAGTGGGCCCAAGAACGTCGTGCCCAACCCTTGTGGCCCATGTGGGACCCCACCAAGGCCTCCACCGCCTCATACTTTAGTTCCACCCAAACCATACCATCTCCACCTTATATAAGCACCCCAACACCCACCCTTTCATCTCTTTGCCACATAAGAGGAAACCCTTAACCCTAGTTTGTGGGAACCGCCATCAAGGAGAGAGGACCTCGTAGCCAGGAGAAGGAGGAGGAGGATAGGAGGATCAAGCAAGATTGATCTTCCTCAACTCATCTACATCGTCGTCAATTATCCACCAACTCTTCACCAGCAACCCTAGACGTCGAGATCCAAGTGTTACACCCAATTCTCGACCTTTGAACCCTTGGATTCGTGGTAAATACCTTAGATTCATCTTCTCTACTTAAATTATGGTTCTATATTAACAAAAACTATGCTCTAGTTGAAAAATTCACCAAAAACCTAGTCATAACAGACTTGTCTGGTCACAAAGCAGACTAGTCCAATTTCTTCTTTGTTCCAGAATAGACATGTCCAGCCAGAGTGCAGACTAGTCCGATCTGTTAGTTCTGGAAATTCCTGGAACTTCTTAAATATTCTCCAAAATGACTTGAAACTTATTCTAACATATAAAACTTAATTGTAACTAGTTAGTAAGCAATGATACCAACCTAATAACATGCATTACTCCATAATTGCATTATTCATGTATGTGATGACATATTGAGTAATATATGAGCATTTCCTGATTGGAATGCTTGTTTTTTGTGTTTATTGCGCATAATAGAAGTTATTGCTCTAGAGTGTGCTGTCTAAGACCTCCAGCACCAGAACTTCGAAGATTTTGATCCTAACCAGTCTCAGGAGCAAGGCAAGTGTCCTTGATCATTTTGATCGTGTTTTAAAATGTTTTGTTTGGAAAACTGCAAGCTTGTGTCAAATTGATGGGGAAACCCAATATAGGTGTTTACTAGACTTGTTTAACCATTCTTGTCGCTTGGAATACATTGTAGAGAGTTTGCAAGGGTATTTTAACTTTTTTCTTCGCTCTAAATAACTGGGATGGGAAAACAACCAAATGGCTTAACTATAAATTAAAGAGCTTGTATATAATGAGAATTGATGAATATGATTAATTAGTAACATGGGACTTGGGAGATCTAAGCAAGCATGGATTGTGGATTGGGTTGGATGTTATGGAGGTTTTGCTCGCTTTAGATCTAAGGACCAATTTGTGGAGGGACCATCCAGGATTTACAGTGCCATCACAAGGCCAAGTATGGGTGAGGATCAAAACACTTTGAGAGATTCCAAATGAGAGATAAAGGCAAATGTTTCTTTGACTTTATGGATATAGCAAATTGTCAAGTCATTTCAGCAGGAGAAGATCCACGTGAACTACATTCTAAATGATCCACTCTTCAAACACCCAAGATCGATGTGGTAGCCACATTCCAAAGAGGGAACACATTAGTTGAGGTATAAGTTGAAATGTCTAGTATTCTCAATTTCTAACTTACAGCACATTTATGACAACACCTTAGTTCTTCTCCTTGCCTTCACTAGAGGTCGAGCAAAGGACTAAGTGTGGGGACGTTTGTTGACGGTCCTTGAGTGGCATATTTAGACCGTCAATTCATTTCATAATGTGCCCAAAAGAGAAACACAACATAGTGGTAGGGTTAAATACTAACCAATTCCATAAGTGTTAGTGTTTATTCGTATGTAGATGAAGTAATACTCAAAAATACCAAGACATGCAAGGAGTAATCCATTAAATTGGATTCTGACAAATCACGCGATGGCACGTGTCATCACATGGATCAAATGGCCCACAAACAGTAGTATCCAAGGCCATCCAACAGTGTATCACCCATATAATTCAATAGGACCCACCTGGTGGTGACCTAGTGAAAGCACACGAGAAATGGTCACATGACTTCTTCGGCCAAAGTGGGGGTTCGGCGAAGCCATCCTGGCTCTAAACGCAGTCAATCGACGCGTGTCGATTCCTCTTGGCTTCCTAGTGGCAGGGATGACTGAATCACGCACATTTGTTGGCGGGAACTGACCCCCCTCCACCGATAAATAGCACCCCACACCTCACCTCACACACACACCAAAAGTTGAGAATAGAATACCACTCCTATGGTTTATAGTAGTCCTAGAGGCTGCCAAGTAGAAGGAGAGCATGGCGAAGAGTCTAGGAGGAGGAGGATTGGGCTTGTCAAGTCCCTCTTTGACACTTGCACCCCTACAAAGGTTTGATTCAAAATCAAGTAAGATTTTATGAATTCAATACAAGTTTGATTTCTAATTGAATGTAGTTTTCACAAGTAGTTACTGGTGGGTTCATTGCTTTAATTTACTAAAGTCTCTAGTTGTAGCTTTGTGTTCGAAACAACTAGAGTAGTGATTTAGAACGTAAGCATGGTGCTTATGTTAGAAATCACCAGTGAATATCTCGTAGACCCACGGATTGAAGAGGTAAGTAGAAGGTGGTGACAACCCTATCCGTCTTTTGTAATCCTCCATATCCGGCTATGCCATAGGCTCTTGGCGCGAGGCGTCCTAGTGTTGGTAGGGGTAAACCCGTGCCAAAAGAAAGCAGCTACCGCAAATCTCTTTGAATTAGAATCAATACATTGAATTCTTCTCTCTCTTCCTTGCCTACCAAACAACTTGGTCTACTTGGGTGAATTAGTTCGTAAGATTGGCACACACATTTCTTCGATTTGATACCCTTAGGAATACTCTTTAAGGGGAAGTGCTACAGAAAGTTTCCATGCACTTCTGGATTTTTATCTGTGACGTAAGGAACGTTAAAACATATCTAGGAGAATCTCTATATCAAGAATCGCAGGGACACCTCGGGCGTTGCCGCATGACGTGGAGGTCGAGCTCACTGCTAGGGCAAGTTTAGGAACTCCCGAAGTTCGTCGTGAACTGTTGGCACAACTCCACCCAGGAGGTTATGTACTCCAAGGGTAGGTTTAGGATCTGTGATTGGGCAGTGCCGGTCACGGCCATGGGGAAGTTGTTGGCCACGATGGCTTCATCCCCTCCTGCAGCAAAGATGGAGGTGGAGTAGATCTGCAAAACTCGGTGGGGTTGATAGTCCCGTTGCACTTTTCCAGCAAGCGGGGCTGGAACTTGCGTGGCCACACCACTGTTGATATTTCCTACGCACTACTAACAATTCATTCCTAGCAGGGGTGCCAGAAATGCTTGTTGGTAGGTTCTTAATCACACATGTAAATCCGCAAGTGCACGGAAACTATCGATGTAGCATTTCCCCTCTAAGAGTATTCCCAAAGGGTGTCATTTATATTTTCCCAGAGGAAGGCTAGATGGATGCAAAGAAATCATCAAATTGAGAGGCTAGGTTGATCAAGGTAGGGTTATAGCAAGGAAGGACAAAGGGTATTTGAGGTAGTGTGACACACACAAGAGCATTCTATCCTAAGGTGATTAATGAGGTAATAGAGGGACTATGCTAAGGGTCAGGTAAGGACTCCTATTATGCTTCTAATGTACATATACATAGCCTGAGTTAGTTACTAATGATCATATAATTATGAATTCTCATGCTAAGTGGATTAACACTTCGGGCACGTGTTTACCCCTAGCAACACTAGGCGACTCCCGCCAAGAGCCTGTGGCATAGCTGTAACACCCTCATTTTCATCCATCATGCATTGGATAAGTTCATATACTTGTTTAACATTAACCCACATAAAGAAGAATAAGTTTAAAATGAATTTAGAGCAAAACCGCACTTAAGAATTCTGGGAAGTGCGGACTAGTCCGGTTTCGGTGCGGACTTTCGATTTCTCTCTCACTTCAATCGGACTTGTTCGTTTTGCTGCAAACTAGTCTGTGTTCCTCTCTGGACAATGTCGGACTTGTCCGGTCCATTGCGGACTAGTTCGGTATTCCAATTCCATGGAAATTTCGCTAAGTACCTGGACTTGTCCGGTACTCCATCGGACATGTCCATTTTTCCTCTGACTAAAATCAGACTTGTCCGGTTTTGGCCCGACTTGTTTGATTTTCCTCTGACCAAGTTCAGAATTGTCCGTTATAGTCCAGACTTGTCTGATATCTCTCTGTCCAACTTCTGAGTATTCTGGCCCTTTCTAGACGTGTCCAGTAAATCGCGACTCTGAGTTGATCCTTTGTTTCAAGACTTGTTTCTTGAGTTTTATGTTAAGTGGGCCTAGGGACGTCGTGCCTAAATCTTTTAGAGCCCATGTGGGACTCTAAGCCGACCTCTACTCATCTCAAACTCGAAATCCACCCAACCCTAGTCTCCACCTCTATAGAAACAACTCCACCCCTTGGCTTAACATCTATTTGCCAATTTTCCACCACACCCAAACCCTTGCTCGTGAATTGCCGCCATGAAAGAGGGAGAATGAGATCTAGAGCAAGAAGAAGAATAGGAGGAAACAAAGAGGGTCAAGATCTCTATCAACTTCGTGTTCTTCGCCAACAATTCACCATCAAGTTCTTCATCAACCCTAGATCGTCAAGATCCAAGTGTTGCCTCCAATACCCTTGATTTCTATGGAGTCTTGGACACCTGGTATACCTTCTACTTCCTCTTTACGTGAATTCATCCCCAAATCTCCAGATTCACATTGATCTAGAAAACCATAGTTCGCTAGTTCCGCGAAGTGCGGACTAGTCCGGTCCTTAGCGGAGTAGTCCGATTTTCCTGTTTAAATTGTGTTGAATTAATTCCAAGATTAGATCAAATTGACTCCATACCTGTATAAACCTACTAATAACCATTGTAAATGATTAGTGAACATCATTAATAACTCATTCACTAGTTTTGCTTTCCATTTGCATTAATCATGCATGTCATGTCATATTGAGTAACATATGTGCATCTATTGATTATAATTCTTGTCTTGTATGTTTGTTGTGCGGTTTAGACGGATTTGCGCTAGAGAGCGTTGCGGAGGATCTACATCACCAGGAGTTTGAAGGCTTTGACCTGAACAAATCCCAAGAGCAAGGCAAGTGTCCTTGAACATATTGATCTTGTTTGGAAATAAATGTATTGTTTCCAAAACTGCATGCCTGTGTCAACTTGACGGGAATCCTATGATAAGAAGTTTACTAGCTTTGTCGACCACCCTTGTCACTTGGAATACATGGTAGAGAGTCAGGAAGGGTTTTTATCCTATTTGCATCGCTTAATTAATTGGGATGGGAACACAACTGTACCACTTAACCTAATTATGCATTTATGAGATTGAATCGGTTAATATGATGTGGTAATGGGTGATCTAAGCAGGCCTGGTATGTGGTTGGGTTGGAAGATATGGTGGTTGCTTGGTTTAGATCTAAGGATCGGTTCGTGGAGCGACCATCGAGGATTTACAATGCCACCACAAGGCCAAGTATGAGTGCGGCGTAGTTGATCAATTAGGGCTTTGCTAGTGCTATTTGGACTATTAAGGATGCTCAGGGAAGGGGTAGTCAGATTGGTTTTGTTGATGATTGGTGGGACTACCTTGGGATCCGAATGGCTCAAGGGGGGGCCCTTGGTTGAAGACGTGCTCAGTTGGAGGCATCGCCACCTGTGAAACCTCAGTGGGGTCTGAATAGGCTAGTAATCCCTTTGTAAAAGCTATTTTGTGATCTCTTGGCCACACACCTAAGGAAGTATGAGATGGCATAATTCAGATTCTATAGTCATTGAAAGGTGATGAATTCACCAACACGTGGGTTAATTGGTACAACCTCTGCAGAGTGTCTTAACACTATCATGATAGCTGTGCTCCTGGTTATGAGCAACCTAGACCCTCACATGATTAGAGGGAAATTGGGATTTGGGATGGTTATTGTTTTGTACTGGTTACGGAATGGAATTATGGTTTACGGTATTGGATATGATTAAAGGTAATGGTAGAATCTGGAATATGGATGATGGTAATGAATATGGACTGGTAAATGATAAATACATGGTTTATGGTCTGTTTACTTCACATACATAATATATATTGCTTTTTTTCAAATGTTTTAATGTAGTTTTCAGCAATTAGTCGTTATTATATTCGTCATTTGAATCAGCTACATCACTTGCTGAGTACGACATGTACTCACCCTTGCAATTACCCCACCAACAGTTGCAGGTAAGGATTGGGAGTTTAATGATTATAATGCGGAGTTCTAGGCCGTGTCTGCCGTTAGCTTTGCCTATGGAGTGTTAGAGTTGTGCTATCCCTGATGCCTAATTGCTTAGTTGCTTATTTAGTTATTTCCGCTGCATTAGTTGAAACTTGTCATTAATATTCATTAGAGCTTGTATTTGCGATATTCTGGATCGTTTAATAGAAGTGGTTAACTAATCTTGTCTGTGGTAATTTTATATATATCCTTTTGTGAGTGCACTCCAGTATGTGTGTTGAATGTCCTGGGCACACATATGCATTCACTTGGTTCATTTCCGGAACCAGGTGTCACAAATTGGTATCAGAGCCACAGGTTGATCATAGGACGCAACCTAGATAGAATGGCCACTTTAGAGCACATAGGAGCACTAAGGAAGTGCTGTATTTTTTCTTGGTGTGATGTTTGCTATATATTGTTTGCTTGTGTGCTTAGTACAGGATTTTGGGATGCTTTAGCATTGCCATGTCCATATAGGCTAGTATAGGTAGTTGCTTAGTTTCATATCCCTTGATGCATATAGTCTGTGGAGAAGAAGTTAGCTATAGTCCAATGCAGTGATCAGGAGAAGGTGCTCTTTGCATCTTATCAACTTGTTGGAGCAGCTGCTGATTGGTGGGATTCCTTACGCAATGCTCGTGAGAACCAAGAGAGAATTACTTAGGTTCAGTTCAAGGAAAGTTTCCGTTCTCATTATGTGTCGGATGGTGTTATGATCTTGAAGAGACGAGAATTTGAGAACTTGAGGCAAGGAAGATCGAGTGTGGGTGAATATATCAACAAATTCACTCAACTCTGAATGTATGCACCTGAGGATGTGAGCTGGGACAGCGGGAAGCAATAATTATTCATGAGGGGCTTGAACAATGAGATCCAACTGCAACTTGTCAACTATGATTATGCCAACTTCCAGAAGCTTGTGGACAAAACAATTGTGGTTGAGAAAAAGGTCCGTGCGATGGAGCAAGACAACAATAGGAAGGCGCCATATCAAGGACATCAACAAGGAAGTAATGTGCGCCCTCGCTTTGCACCACCCAATGCACCATATTTCAGCTTTTTTGCGCGTGCTCATCGCCCTGGTTATGCACCGCGCCCAACCCAGTTGGTGCAGCAATGCCCTGTTATGCAAGCACCTAGGCCTCCAATGCCTTATGCACCTCGTACCAACTTTCCTAGTGCTAATGCGCAAACTCAAGTCCGTCCAAATTCTGGTGCAGTTAAGAAGTGCTATACTTTTGGAGAAGCTGGACACATTGCACATCAATGTCCTAAGTCAGGCCTTGGTCAAGGAAGCAATGCACCGAGGCAAAACCCAAGGCCCAATGGAGGACAGCCGCAAGGAAACCATGGACAACAGAATTTGGCCCGTGGCAACGTGAACCATGTCTCTATGGAGGATGATCAACAAGCGGATGACATGGTGATTGATATGTTTCTCGCAAACTCCAACCCGTCGACTATGTTATTTGATTCTGGAGCATCGCATTCATTCATTACATCGAATTTGTCAAGTATAGTTTGCCTATCTCTCATATGAAGTTTACTTTATTTGTTAAGTCTCCTGGAGGAGAGATGAGGACAAATATATTTTGTCCAAAAGTAAATCTTAGAATACGGGGGGGTAGACTTCTTCGCCAACCTCATTGTTTTGGATTCCAAGGATTGGACATTATACTTGGTATGGACTGGTTGAGGAAGCACAAGGGAGTTATTGAATGTGCTACAAAATAAGGTGAAGTAGATCAATGAGGAAGGGATCACCATAGAGTTTGAAGCATCTCAAACCGCACCAAAAGCAATTGGATCTGAACCACATGGATGGTGCCGAAATTGAGGAGATTCTAGTGGTGTGTGAATTCTTGGATGTGTTCTCGGACGAGTTGCCAGGTATGCCGCCTGATCGAGACATTGAATTCATTATTGATTTAATACCAAGAACTGCACATAGAGCTAAGAGGCCCTATAGGATGCCTCCTGTGGAGTTACTGGAGCTCAAGAAGACAATTCAAGAGCAACTAGAGAAAGGTTTCATTCGCCCAAGCTCTTCACCTTGGGGAGCACCCGTGCTGTTTGTGGACAAGAAGGATGGATCCCAAATAATTTGTGTGGATTACCGAGCTCTCAACGAGGTGACCATCAAGAACAAGTACACCTTGCTATGCATAGAAGATTTGTTCGATTAGATGAAGGGTTCTTGTGTATTCTCCAAGATTGATTTGAGGTCGAGATGCTTTCAAATGAAGATAAGACTGTCAGACATAACTAAGATAGATTTTAGGACACGGTATAGATCTTATGAGTACACCGTGATGTCCTTTGGATTGACCAATGAACCTACCTACTTTATGTACATCATGAATAAGGTCTTTAAGGAGTACTTGGATAAGTTTGTTGTGGTGTTCATTGATGACATTATGATCTCCTCGAAGGATGAGAAGGAACACGAAGAACACCTGAGGCTTACGTTGCAGAAATTAAGGGAGCATCAATTATATGCCAAGTTCAACAAGTGCCATTTTTGGTTGAAAGAGGTGTCGTTTTTG
This sequence comes from Tuctoria greenei, assembly GCA_036927565.1. Classification (NCBI taxonomy): domain Eukaryota; kingdom Viridiplantae; phylum Streptophyta; class Magnoliopsida; order Poales; family Poaceae; genus Tuctoria; species Tuctoria greenei. Next base: position 132,463,402 of record JAYESD010000006.1, read on the forward strand.
GGTCATATCATCTCAGGAGGAGGATTATCGGTTGACCCAGAAAAGTGAGGGACGTGTTAAAATGGGAGCCCCCGCAGAATGTAAAGGAGATCCGGAGTTTTCTTGGGAGGGTTGGATATTACCGTTGATTCATCAAGGACTTTTCCAATATAGCCAAGCCAATGACGGAGTTGCTAATGAAGGGGAAAGCTTTTCAATGGAATCAAGCTTGTTAAGAAAGTATTGAGGAGTTGAAGAAAAGGTTAACAACAACCCTAGTTTTGATATTGCCGGACGTGAGTAAGATTTTTGATATTTATTATGATGCATCAAGACTAGGACTCAGATGCGTGCTCATGCAAGAAGGTCAGGTGGTTGCCTACGCATCGAGACAAATGAAGAAACATGAGCAGAACTACCCAACACATGATTTGGAACTTGCAGTCGTGGTACACGCATTGAAGATTTGGAGACACTATATCCTTGGACATAGGTGTGAAATTTACACGGATCACAAGATGTAGGATCGAATAGCACGTGAAAAGCTACCAGAGGGGGTGAATGGTAGATTAAAACTTTTTCAGCGGAAACAATAAAAAACCCCTCAGCAGAAAAATGATATGTTAAAGAAATCATGTGTTAGACTAATCTAAACGTGTTTCACCATGACAAAAGTAATAGATATCAGAGAGAATAAAGTCACGAAGACGACACAATGAGAATCACTCAAATCCGTCAAGAGAAACTCAAGTTTCGACCGAAAGATCGAACAAAGGTCAATTTGTCCTACCCGAGAAAAATAGTTCTGGAACGCTGCAAAGAAACTCGTGTAGATCAGAAACCACAAATCCAATGACCGTGAAATTTTGATAGACGATAGATAATCAAGATGTGAAGACAACTCAAAACAAATCATGTCAAATGGATCTATAAAACTCGAGTTATGACAAAACCAGCGAAGAAAGGTAGTGCTGTGCAGAAAACTCGACGAGAAAAAACTTGTCTGGAACAAGTCGAACGAACAAGGAACAAAAGTTCCTTTGAACTACGAATTTTATTCAATAGAACACAAGAGGAACAGCCGAAAAGTCACGTACCATGATCTTTGGCTTCCCTTGCTTATATAACCAGCCCTTAGGTGATGAGGACATCACAACAGCGGAGACGCACATTGAACTGCAAGGACCAATCACAAGAGCACGGGCACGGTTAATAAATCAGCAGGTGAATTCGTTCCTAACTTCTTTTGCATGTGAGTTTGAGAATAGATTGTTATGTGATGATTTAATTGTTATTAGGAATAATGGAGAAGATCAACAAGTGAAGGAAAGAGGCCTTGGGAGCGTGGAGAACCAGCTGGGACGTCCACAAGTTGATGGAAACAGTTTACAACTCGGACTCGAGTTCAACTCGGAGTCCAGGAGCACTCCACCTTAAAACGGACGCCCAGGAGGCAAACAGACTCCGTTTTGGACGTTCTAAATATGCACGGAAAGAGGAGAAGATAAACTTTCCAATGATTCTGGTCCCTCCTCAAAAAATCCTTTAAGTCATTGGGAATCGTCAAAACAATTCGAGTCCAGATTTCTGTCCAGTGCTGCGCCACCGAATCGGGCCTTTGGGCCTTGTATCCCGTAAGAGCCCATTAGGGACGCGTCTATCGTGTTTTGGTCGAACCCTAGCCTATAAATACTGCAGCTGCCAGTCATATTCGGTGGGTTTTGCTTAGATCAATAATATTGCCGTTCTACAGTTTGTGAGATCCCAACTTCGAGATTTCAGATCGTGACTTTGACATTCTTGCTCGTGTTCTCGGTTGCACTTGCAGGGATTAGCCTTCTTGGTGAGGTCAAGCATGTGCAGCACGGTTGATAACCAACGGAGCCGTGGTGTAATGATTGCAAGGGTACTCAAACCGCTCGAGTGCCGCGGATCATCAACGTCGAGTTCTCCACCCCAATCGACTTTACCTTTCGGAAGATCGGGCCTAAACCTACTCATCAATTGGTATCAGATTTCCAGGTTGCCCATGAGGTATCTTTGTTTTCGTTCCATTAGATTTATTTTGTTTCGTACCTAGAGTCCACAGAAAAGCCACAAAAAAATTAGATCATTTTTACCGCTTCCCAGACTATAGTGCCTGCAGTTTCGTTTTTCAGTTTGCATTGTTGAGTTTGCAATCGTGTGGTCGAGTCTTGTTGCTGGTTTAGCTTTGTGTTTTGGGTCCTAGTTATCGTGTTTCTTCCTTGTTTTCTTGCTGTTCGACACCTATTCCACAATCCCTAAATAACAAACGGATCCACCACGTTCATCGGTTTGCCCTAGCTAGTCGCCTTGCGTGAACTCCCGCATCGCCAGCCATAGATTAGGTGACAAACCCTTTTGTCAATCATCCTTGAATCATAACACACCACCCCATTAGTTGCTGTGCAAATTCCCGATCGTTTTCATATCCGATTGTGAGTTCTGTTCTCAAACCGAGTTGGAATGAACATCTAAAAATCGTAACTTGGGCAGCCTACCTTAGAACGGCCATAACTTTTGCATACGAACTCAAAATCAAGCGAAAAATTCATCTACACGAAATTTCGCATTTGATTATCCTCCCTGTAGCCACGTTGGGAGAAATTAGATTGCCCAAATTCCCCTCGGAAGATAGGCTATCCGGCCTCCGAAGTTTCAACACGAATTTTAAAGAATCTTCTTGATTTTCTATAGGCCGCATATTACATCCAATTGAGCTCCAAATTTATGTGCTTCACATCTTCGTGCTCCTGAGTAAAGAAAAAAATATCAAAAACATATTACAAAAAAAATAGTGAAGAGCGCGGATATTAAAGCAATCGGCCTATACTACTTGTGTTGTGATTGCTGGTTATATCATTCTGTCTTCCTTTTGCCTTGCTACTTCCTTGTGTTGTGCTAGGCCCTAGAGCACTTGTTTGACCAGAAACAGTTTCCTACATTGAATACATATTCAACTTTGTTTACCTGTTAATGATTTCTTGCTTATTAGCCACCATATTGTGCCATCCAAGCTCCACCTTTCTCTTGAGCATAACAGGTACCTTTGCAATCACCCCACACTTCATTGGTTCATCTCACCGTCCACAAAACCTGCTGTGTCGGTAAGAACACTTGTAAGAGCGTGGTAAGACGCTTGAGAGAGAGAGATTGTTTTTCTTTCACCTTTCACATTGTCACTGTAGTTGATAGGGATAACATATTTTTGTTGTCTTTTGTTTCCTACTAACAATGGCAGGAGAAGACAATGATGACGAATTTGTTCAACATGCTGAGTTACATGATATGATGAAGAACATGATAGATATGTTTGCCAAATCAACGCAGCAACGAAGGAGTCATTGGCGAACTTGACTCGCCAACTTGATGACCTTGCTCTTCGGATGAATACTTTTGAGGCTCGGTTGCCACTCGCTGGAAGACATGCAGACAATGCTTATGATGATATGGAAGATCACAACAATCAGCCAAGACTACCACTTTATCGTCGAGGTATGGGAGGTAATAATCATCATAACAATTACAATAGTCCTCCTGATGATCCTTTTGCTAAAGTGAAATTTACTATACCCCCTTTTTCTGGTGCTTATGATGTTGAGACTTATCTTGATTGGGAGATGACAATAGAGCAAAAATTTAATGCCCATCTTGTTCCTGAACAACATAGAGTTTGTCAAGCCACTAGTGAGTCTAAGGACTTTGCTGTCATATGGTGGAATGAACTTGTTAAAACTAGAACTGATCCTCCAACATGGGATAGATTAAAAGAAGCTATGCGTGTTTGATTTGTTCCTCCATATTTTCAGCGGGACCTTCGCAAATTGCAGCGCTTAGACCAAGGTAACATATCCGTAGAGGAGTATTATCAAGAGTTACAAAAGGGTATGCTGCGTTGTTGGGTAGTAGAGGACATGAATGATAAAATAGCTCGTTTTTATGGGGGGTTGATGCGTGAAATTCTGGACATTGTTAATTACAAGGAATATGATACTGTTAACAGATTGTTTCAGCTTGTTATGTTGGCAGAAAAAGAATTGCAGGGTCGACAACAACAGCAACAACGCACGAGGAGCAACTTCATGCCGCATGCAGCGACTACACCATCTAAAACAGCACCATCTTCTACGCCACGTGCAGTGACTACACCATCCAATGGCGGCCAATGAATTATACCTGCTGCTCCACCTTCTCGCGTGCCGGAAGGCAGCAAGGCGACATCATTCAAGCCTTCGTCGTCCACTCCTTCTACGGGTCGTACTTCCGACATTAAGTGTCACTGCTGCCAGGGACATGGTCATATCATGAGAGATTGCTCAAGCAAACGAGCATACATAGCACGCGACGATGGCGGGTATGATAGTACTTCGGATGTTGAAGGTGAATATTCTCTTACTACTGACTTTACATATCTAAATGACGAACACACCGAAGAAGAGGTACTTCGTACAGCGGTGACGGAGTACTATAGGAGCATCATTGTGCAGCGTGCCTTGAGCTCCAAAGTGGAGACCGACGACAAGCTACAACGACACAACCTCTTCCACATGTTTCTCATCATCAAGGACTGCCATGTACACACTATAATTGATGGAGGTAGCTGCAATAACTTGGTGAACACGGACGTCGTCAAGAAACTTGGTTTGACAACAAGATCACACCCTCATCTGTACCACATTTAATGGTTCAACAACAACGGTAAGGTTCGGTTAACACAAACAGCGAGAATACATTTTTCAATTGGTTCTTACCATGATTTTGCTGATTTTGATGTTGTTCCAATGGATGCTTGTTCTCTTTTATCGGGTCGTCCTTGGGAATTTGATACAGGTGCTATTCATCATGGTAGAACCAATAAATATACTCTCATGCATAATGGAAAGAAAATCACTTTGCTCTCCATGACTCCTGCTGAAATTGTGCATTTTGAGAAGAGTAAAATTCGTGATGGCAAAGCAACAAAATTAGAATCTTAAAAACAGCAAGTTATTAAGTTAAAATCACCATCGTTGTTTGCAACTGAATCTGACCTTTCTGATTTATTCGATGCTAAGGGGATGTGCTATGCTTTAGTTTGCAAAGAAGCCATGTTTTCAGTTCATGAATTGTCTATTGCATTGCGCCCCGCTGTTGCTAACCTTTTGCAGGAGTTTGAGGATGTGTTTCCCTCCGAGATACCCCCTGGTTTACCACCGATGAGAGGCATTGAACACGAGATCAATTTGATTCCAGGAGCAAGTTTTCCAAATCATGCAGCATACAGGGCAAACCCATAGGAAACTAAGGAATTCAGTGACAAGTCCAAGATCTTTTGGACCGTGGGTTCATTCGTGAAAGCCTTAGCCCTTGTTCCGTTCTTGTTCTTTTGGTTCCTAAGAAAGATGGTAGTTGGCGCATGTGTGTTGATTGTCGAGCGATTAATAACATCACCATTCGATATCGTTATCCTATTCCTCGCTTAGATGAAATGCTTGATGAATTGAGTGGTGCTATCATCTTCACAAAAATTGACTTGCGTAGTGGTTACCACCGAATTAGAATGGCACTAGGAGATGAATGGAAAACTGTATTTAAAACCAAGTTTGGACTTTATGAGTGGTTAATCATGCCTTTTGGTTTAACTAATGCACCCAGCACCTTTATGCGTTTAATGAACGAGGTTTTACGTGCTTTCATTGGACAATTTGTGGTGGTTTACTTTGATGATATCCTCATTTAAAGCAAGTCATATGATGAACATCTTAATCGTTTATGTGCTGTTTTTACTGTTTTGAGATATGCACGTTTGTTTGGTAACCTCGAAAAGTGCGTCTTTTGCACCAATTGAGTCTCGTTTCTTGGCTACATCGTTTCCTCGTAGGGAATTGAGATGGATGAGGCAAAAATTGAAGCAATCACCAGCTGGCCAGCCCCATCAACCGTTACGCAGGTTCGTAGTTTTCTTGGTCTTGCAGGTTTTTATCGGTGTTTTGTGCGGGATTTCAGCACCATTGCAGCACCTCTACATGAGCTAACGAAGAAGGGAGTGCCATTTCGATGGGGCAAACAGCAGCAACAAGCTTTTGATGCTCTCAAATCGATGCATACACAAGCACCATTGCTACAACTTCTTGATTTTGACAAGACATTTGAGCTAGAATGTGATGCAAGCAGCATTTGTATTGGAGGCGTCATTGATTTCTTTAGTGAAAAACTTCATGGTCCTTATCTGAATTATTCCACTTATGATAAGGAATTGTATGCCTTAGTGCGAGTATTACAAACTTGACAACATTATATTTGGTCTAAGGTGTTTGTCATACATTCCGATCATGAATCATTGAAGTATCTTAAGTGTCAGACCAATCTGAATAAATGACATGATAAATGGATTGAGTTCATAGAGTCGTTTCCATACATCATTAAGCATAAGAAAGGGAAGGAAAATATCATTGCCGATGCATTATCTAGGCGTTATACCATGCTGTCCCAACTTGATCATAAAAATCTTTGGTTTGGAAATAATAAAAGCATTATATCCTACTGATTTGGACTTCAAAGATGCTTTTGAAAATTGTAGAGAAGGAAGAACTTGGAATAAATATGTGCTGCGAGAGGGTCTCCTCTATCGTGTTAACAAGTTATGCGTTCCAGCTATCTCCGTTCGTCTATTACTTTTGCAGGAAGCACATGGAGGGGGTTTGATGGGACATTTTAGAGTGAAGAAAACAGAAGATGTGCTGTCCACACACTTCTTTTGGCCAGAGATGAGACGTGATGTCGAGCGCTATGTGTCACGACGCACTACTTGCAATAAAGCTAAGTCTCGCTTTAACCCACATGGTCTTTATATGCCTCTTCGTGTTCCTAGTGTACCTTGGGAGGATATTTCTATGGACTTTTTTTTTCTATTGCCTAGGACTAAGAGGGGGAGGCATAATATTTTTGTAGTTGTTGATCGTTTTTCCAAAATGGCACACTTTATACCTTGTCATAAGAATGATAATGCCTCACACATTGCTGATTTATTTATGATGGAAATTGTTTGTTTACATGGTGTGCCAAATACCATTGTTTCTAATCATGATGCAAAATTTTTAAGTCATCTTTTAAGAACTTTGTGGTATAAATTGGGAACCAAGTTGCTGTTTTCAGCTACATGTCACCCACAAACGGATGGACAAACCGAGGTAGTTAATCGTACTTTATCCACTATGTTGTGGGCTGTCTTAAAAACAAATTTGAAGTTGTGGGAGGAGTGTTTACCACATATAGAATTTGCTTACAACAGATCCGTTCTCTCCACGACAAAGGTAAGTCCATTCCAGGTAGTGTATGGTTTCAATCCCCGTGCTCCTATTGATTTACTACCTTTGCCTCCTTCTAAAACTTTAAATTTTGATGCTACACAACGATCTGAATTCATTCTTAAGATGCATGAAACTACAAAGAAAAAATATTGAGAAGATGAATGAGAAGTATATGATTGCAGGTAGTAAAGGTAGAAAGGAAGTAAAACTTGAACCGGGTGATTTGGTGTGGTTACACTTGAGAAAAGAGCGATTCCCTGACTTGAGAAAATCTAAACTTATGCCACGAGCTGCTGGCCCTTTTAAGATTGTTGAAAAGATTAATGATAATGCATATGAGCTTGAACTGCCTCCCGATTTTGGGGTTAGTCCTACATTTAACATTTTAGATTTGCGACCGTACTTGGGAGAAGAAGATGAACTTGAGTCGAGGACGACTCCAATTCAAGTGGGGGAGGATGATAAGGATATCACAACAGCAGAGACGCACATTGAACTGCAAGGACCAATCACAAGAGCACGGGCACGGTTAATAAATCAGCAGGTGAATTCGTTCCTACCTTCTTTTGCATGTGAGTTTGAGAATAGATTGCTATGTGATGATTTAATTGTTATTAGGAATAATGGAGAAGATCAACAAGTGAAGGAAAGAGGCCTTGGGACCGTGGAGAACCAGCTGGGACATCCACAAGTTGATGGAAACAGTTTACAACTCGGACTCGAGTTCAACTCGGAGTCCAGAAGCAGTCCACCTTAAAACGGAAGCCCAGGAGGCATACGGACTCCGTTTTCGATTCAACATATGCACGGAAAGAGGAGAAGATAAAATTTCCAATGGTTCTGGTCCCATCTCAAAATTTCTCTGGAGTCATGGGGAATCGTCGAAACAATTCGAGTCCAGATTTCTGTCTGGTGCTGCACCAACGAATCGGGCCTTTGGGCCTTGTATCCCGTAAGAGTCCATTAGGGACGTGTCTAATCGTGTTTTGGTTGAACCCTAGCCTATAAATACTACAGCCACCGGTCATATTTAGTGGGTATTGCTTAGATCAATAATATCGCTGTTCTACGGTTTGTGAGACCCCAACTTGAGATTTCAGATCGTTCCTTCGACATTCTTGCTCGTGTTCTCGGTTGCACTTGCAGGGATTAGCCTTCTTGGCGAGGTCAAGCGTGTGCAGCACGATTGATAACCAACGGAGCCGTGGTGTAGTGATTGCAGGGGTACTCGAACTGCTCGAGTGTCGCAGATCTCAACATCGAGTTCTCCACCCCAATCGACTTTACCTTTCGGAAGATCGGGCCTAAACCTACTCATAATTAGGCCAACCCAATCTCAACTAGGACTCTAATCCTACTCAAATCAGGAATCGTAACTTTCCATAACTACTCAAGACTCTTCTATATGGAGATAGAAGCAATCTTAAGACTTCAAAACACCTTAGGAATGTATCCCACATTCCTAAAACAACTCAAATTCATGACCCACACGAAATCCTAACATAAACAACTCAAATCTTTCCATATTTTAGTCAAACACGACTCAGCCGCAGCCTGAGTCCATAACCTAGTCGGTTGGACCTTTCGACTAATTCTTTACGTCCACATCTCTTCATCACGCCTCAGAACCATGTAGCCACGTCCATGCACTCCTTTCACACTTGCAAACATCTTCCAGCGACTTCACCGATACCTTCATATGCAATGTTCTTCATTCATACATGTTGCGCGATCTCCCGATCAACTCAACCACAATTCCTCCTGAATTTTGTTGTTGAACCTCATCCTCTCCCCAAGACTAGTTCAATGGATCCCGTCACAAGCCATGTCTTGAACTCAAGCAACACCTGCACATGAACAAACAACCAATCCGTACGAGCCCAAGTCCGCGACTTGACTCAAGTTAGTTTCGAACACTACACCTTACGTGAGCACCACACATAAGCATGTTGCAAAGCATAGCAAAACGATATCAGCCATATCAACTAAAACGCACAAAAAACATAGAAAATGAATACTAAGCAATCTTTCCAACCAAGTAAAGCAAGTTCCAAACATTTCATAATAAAAGCAGGAACATTGCAATCAAGCTCCGAACCTTGCCAAAGCTAACAAGAGCTTGAGTCGGAGCTTACCAAAGCTAGCAGGACTAGCACCGAAGCTTACCAAAACTAGTCGAAACTAGTCAACCCAAAAGTCGGAGCTACAAAACATGTCGGAGCTAACCAACATAAGTCGGACCTAGCAAAACATATCGGAGCATAACAAAGACACGCTGGAGCTATCAATGAATGCCAGAGCTAAAGACAAAGCTCACCGGAGCTACCCAAAAACATGTCGAACCTTGACAAAGCAAGTCGGACCTATTGTCGAACCTTGTAGAAGCTCAGAGCTAGAGTCGGACTTTGCTAAAAAGGTGTTTTAGCAGAATTTTAGAACTTTTATCATCAAATCCAATGTATTCAGTACAAGCCAATGTATTCAGCACACATTGGTCTCACAATCTCCCCCTTGATGAATGCATTGGCAACACCACATAAAATCCGAACATTGGCTTATTCACATTAAAAGTTTTGAAAACAATTTCTCCCACTTGCATACTTATTTTTAAAAGTTCACATATTATCTCTCCCCCTTTGACAATGTATTCAAAAAGGTTCAAAAGAGAAATTTCAAATGTTATGAGCATATTATAACATATTCATATAAACAAAGCTCATCCAAGTCATACTATCAAGTAACTTACACTATCATATCAATGAGATACATAAAGCAGTGTAAGCCATGCTAGAGATCAAATGTAATTTTCAATTTAAGCAAGTCATGATTTCACAGACTTAACTATTTCAAGACCTAAAAGCATGACACTTGTTGTTGCATTTTATTATTTTTCAAAGCACAAATTTTGATCATATGATACTTGCAAGAGATTATATGTGCATCTTCCTTATTCTAACCAACCGAGCCAAACCTATGTCGTTTGACAATCAAAAGAATAAGGACATGGTTTCAATCGTACACAACTTCTTCCAAGTTCATATCTAAGTGCAATGATAAGCATCTCAAAAGAAGAAGTGCGATGCATGCATATTCTCTTAATCGTTTCTCAACTTATATTTGTTCATAAAAATCAACATGTGAGTTGATTACTTGATTAATTCTTTATGATTAAAAGCACTTGTGAGCATGCAACAAGTTCAAAACAGCAAGAAAGTTCGACCATGACCAGATTTAGTGTAAATAATTATTCCAATTACTAGAAATAATGTAAGACCTATGTGTACTGAATACATTGGCTTGTAGTGAATACACTTGGATTTGATGATAAAAGTTTTGAATATCACCAAAACACCTTTTTATCAAGGTCCGACTCTAGCTCTGAGCTACAGCAAAGTCCGACGGTAGGTCCGGCTTGGTTTGGGTAGCTCCGGTTACGTTCGATGCTAGGTCCGACTAGCTTTGGTCAGCTCCGTTGAAGTTTTGTCTTTAGCTCCGGCATGTCTTTGATAGCTCCGACATGTTTTTGCTAAGCTCCGAGTTGATTTTTCTAGCTCCGGCTTTTGGGATTACTAGTTCCGACTAGTTCTGGTTAGCTCCGGCGCTAGGTCCTACTAGTTTTGTAAGCCTCGGCGGGAGCTTGGTTGTACAAGTTTTGGTAAGCTCCGGTGCTAGGTTGTACTAGCTTTTGTTAGCTCCGGCTCAAGGTCCGGGAAGCTCTGGCAAGGTCCGAAACTTGACCGTAGTGCTTCTGCTTTTCATTTGCAATGTTTCATACTTTCTTTACATTGTTGGAAAGATTTCTTAGTATTCTTTTACTAAGTTTTTGGTGCGTTTTGGATGATATGGCAGATATCATTTTGCTATGTTTTGCAACATGCTTACGTGAGGTTCTCACGTAGGGTGTTGTGTTCGAAATTAACTTGAGTCAAGTCGAGGACTTGGGCTCGTATGGATTGGTTGTTTATTCATGTACAGGTGTTGCTTGAGTTCAAGACATGGCTAGTGATGGAATCCATTTAACTAGTCTTAGGGAGAAGATGAGGTTCAACAACCACGTTCAGGAGGAATTGTGGTTGAGTTGATCAGGAGGTTGCGCAGCATGATTGAATCAAGAACAATGCATGTGAAGGTATCGTGGATGTAATTGGAAGATGTTTGCACGTGTGCAGGGAGCGCATGGACGTGGCTACATGGTTCCGAGGCGTGGACGTAAAGAATTGGTCGGAAAGGTCCAACCGATTAGGTTATGGACTCAGGCTGCGGCTGAGTCGGGTTTGACTCAAATATGGAAATATTTGAGTTGGTTATGATAGGATTCCATGTGTGTCATGAATTTGAGTTGTTTAGGAATGTGGGATACGTTCCTAAGGTGTTTGGAAGTCTTAAGATTGCTTCTATCTGCGTATAGAAGAATCCTAAGCAGTTATGGAAAGTTACGATTCGTGATCTGAGTAGGATTGGAGTCCTAGTTGATATTGGGTTGGCCTAAGGGCTGGTTATATAAGCAAGGGAGCCCAGAGATCGTGGTGCACGACTTTGGGGCTGTTCCTCTTGTGTTCTATTGAATAAAATTCGTAGTTTGAAAGAACTTTTGTGCCTTGTTCGTCCGACTTGTTCCAGACAAGTTTTACTCGTCAAGTTTCTGGACAGCACTACCTTTCGTTGGTGGTTTTATCATAACTCGAGTTTTACAGATCCAATTGACGTGATTCTTTTTGGCTTGTCTTCACAACTTGATTGTATATCATATGTCAAAATTTCACGGTCATTGGATTTGTGGTCTATGATCTACACGAGTTTCTTTGCCTTGTTCCAGAACTGTTTTTTCTCGGGTAGGACAGATTGACCATTGTTTGATCTTTTGATCATAACTTGAGTTTTTCTCGTCGGATTTGAGTGATTCTTTTTGTGTTGTCTTCGTGACTTGATTCTCTCTGATATCTATCACTTTCGTCACGGTGAAACACGTTTAGATTAGTCTCACACACGATTTATTTAACAGATCGTTTTTCTGCCGAAAGGGTTTGGGGTTTAATTGTTTCTGCTGCGTAAGATTTTTAAATCTACCATTCACCCCCCCTCTGGTAGCTTTTCACGTGCTCTTCGATCCTACAATTGGTATCAGAGCCACGGTGCTCTAATGTTTGTGATTTTCACGTGTTTTTGACTAATCATCAGGGAGAAGTACTCCGCCAAACCTTGTGTGTTTGCAGGTATTGATTTTCAGGTTTGGAAGGCACGCATGGAGGCTTTCATCCAGGCACAAGGCTTTGCAATATGGGAGAAGGTATACAAGCCTTACGAAGTGCCATCAAACGATCAAGTTACAGCTACAAATCTGAGAGATGTTGACAACAACAACAAGGCTCGGAACTTGATCATACAAGGATTAACACAAAGCGACTTTGACCGTGTTGCACACCTCCGATCTGCATACGATGTGTGGAAAGCACTTTGTGACTACCATGAAGGATCTAACACGATCAAAGAGGTAAGGCAATACATGTTCAAGAAAGAATACATGCACTTCGAGATGCAACCCGGTGAGTCTATTGATGACCTTTTTCTCGCTTTAATAAGATTCTCAGCAACTTGCATAGTGTCAATGTTAATTTTTCAGATGCTGAAAATGCTAGGCAATTGCTAAGTGCATTAGATATGTCAATTTGGGAGATGAAAGTCATATCTATTCGTGAATCTACTGTCATGAGTTCACTTACTTTAGATGTGCTATATTCCAAGTTAAAAACTCATGAAATTGACATAATCTCATGTAAGAACCCCAATAAGTCTATTGCATTTGTTTCACAACGTGATATGTCTAGCTCCGGCCAATCATCATCTTGCAATACTCTTGCTTTGTTGTCCTCACTAACCGTGGAGCGGATCAAAGAATTTCCAGAAGAGGAGTTGGCACTCATCTCTACTAGATTCTCAAAAGCATTGCAAAATGTGAGAACTAGAAGGAGAGGAAGCTCCGGACCTCAACGTTGTTTTGAATGTGGTAAAACAGGACGCTTTCGTACAGAATGTCCTAACCTTTCAGGTCCGACCACCCGGGAAGAAAAACAAAGCAAGGTTCGGACCTCCTCTGGAAATTTCAACAAGAAGAAGAAAGGTACCATAGGATGCAAGATGATCAACAGTTTCATCACCGCGACTCAATAGTTCAGTTCAAGCGACATGGACATTGGAAGTGATGAAGATGAAGATGATTTGGCAAACTTGTCCTTCATGGCAGCCAAGTCAAGATCAAGTATGGAGGAGGCGGAACACAACAGCGACAATGAAGAGGTATGTCCTACTAGCGAAGAAATGTGTGATGCTATTTCTCGTGCCACTATTATTGTTAAGAAAAAGGACAAAAAGCTTAGGGATAGTGCTGCTAAAATTGAATCACTAGAATCTGAAATCAACCGTTTAAAAACTTTGATTCCGAGTGATGATGCATGTTCCTCATGTGATTAATATATGAACAATTGTCCTCATTAAGAAGTGCGCACACCTCCACACTTGATAAACTTGAGTTAGAAATTGAAAAGAACAAAGAGCTTGCTGCACTTAATGATAAAAACTTGAAAGATGTTAGCTGTTCTACAATTGATTTGCATTGTTCTACTTATGATGATCTTGATGAGAAACTACAGGATGCTATGAATGAAATTGCTATATTGAACAATGCTTTACGTTCTCATGAAGTTAAATTTTATTCGAATTGCAAACTAAAAGAAAAACTTCATGTGAAAATTGCCTTGATCTGTCCAATAAACTTGATGACATGCATAGGACATTAGATCGGTTTTGTAATGGGAATAAGAACCTAAACTTACTGCTGAATTCTTCCAAGTCTTGCAATGATAAAACTGGTTTAGGTTTTGATTCTCATGCTCATGCTAAGTCACATCCACCTAAAATTGTAAAGTCATTAGGAAGTGGTTTGATTCAAACAGTTCCTAAACAAAAAGGAGTGGTTTTCAAATCTGCAGGAGTGATGCCTCATTCGGTTTCAAATAAAAATATTGTTTGCTCATCTAGACATGAACATAAAGTTAAATTTCATTGTACCTTCTGTGGTAGAGATGGTCATGTCATAGATTTTTGTTATATACTAGCTAAACAACAGAAAAGGGAAAGAATGGTTGCTAGATCTCATAACTTTCATGCAAAATTTTCTGCACACATTGAACCGAATGTACAACCTGCTGTTTTGAGTCAAAAACATTCAAAGTTTACCTCCGGACCTTCTGTTTTTGCCTCCGGAGCTACTGATTTTTGTGCTACACAAGTAACACCTTATAGGTCAGTAGTCAAGAATAAAAAATCTCAAACTTTGACTCATAAACATACTGTTTTGTCTCAGCTTTCGAGTGTTTTTCCTGCTGCACGTCGCGTGACTCAGTACTAGATTCCTAAATGCCTTATGACTAACCCCAGTATTGAGTCATCGACGTATTGTGCTTTTATGTAGGTTACACGTTTGAGGAAGGAGAACATTTGGATTGTGGATTCAGGTTGCTCACCCCACATGACCGGTAACAAAGATTGGTTCTCCTCCCTCTCTTTTGTGTCACGTGTAGAAAATGTTACTTTTGCCGATAATTCGTCAACTCCTATAATTGCTAAGGGTTCGGTTAGAGTAAATGATCACTACACTTTGAAGGATGTGGCACTTGTCAAAAATTTGAAATACAACTTGCTTTCTGTTTCACAATTGCTAGATGAAAATCTGGAAATTATTTTCAATAAAAACTGTTGCAAAGTTGTAAGTTCAAATAGTGAGCTTATTTTTAACATATCTGGGTTTGGAAGAGTTTTTAAAGCTGATTTTGATATGTCTTCCTCTAAGCATAGGTGTCTAGTTGCTAATGATTCAAAGGACTTATATTTTTGGCATCATAGACTTGGTCACGTAGGCTTTGATCACCTAACGCGTGTTAGTGCTCTTGATCGCATACGTGGGCTGCCTAAGCTTAAAGGGGACAAAGAAATTGTGTGCTCTTCTTGTAGACATGCTAAGATGGTTGCAGGTTCACATACCCCTCTCACAACGATCATGACAACTGAACCATGTCAACTTTTGCATCTTGACACCGTAGGACCTTCAAGTGTTCAATCCTTCGGAGGTAAATGGTATGTTCTTGTTATCATTGATGATTATTCTAGATACTCTTTGGTTTACTTTATGGCGTCTAAGAATGAAGTTTTTAGTCACTTTAGAACTTTATTTCTTAGATTATCAATTGATCACCCAGGATCATTAAAAGCAATAAGAAGTGATAATGGAACTGAATTTAAAAATCAATCTTTTGATAACTTTTGTGCTGAAAATAGAATAGATCATCAATTCTCTTCACCATATGTACCTCAACAAAACGGTGTTGTAGAAAGAAAGAACAAAACCTTAGTTGAGATGGCTAGGACTATGCTTGATGAATATCAAACTCCTAGGAAATTTTGGGCTGATGCGTTAGCAACCGCTTGTTATGTCTCAAATTGTGTTTTCTTGCATGCTAAGCTAGGTAAAACACCATATGAGCTTCGGTTTGGACATAGGCCTAGTGTTACACACTTTCGGATCTTTGGTTGCAAATGCTTTGTTAAGAAACATGGTAATCTTGATAAACTTGAACCTCGATCCATTGATGGCATATTTCTTGGTTATTCATTTCATACTAGAGGCTGCCGTGTGCTTTTACTTGACACTAACAAAATTGTGGAGACTTGTGAAGTGTCTTTTGATGAAGCTAGCCCAGGTACTAGCTCCGGTGTTGCAGTACCAGATCCGTAACCTCAGGGGGAGGGTATTTTCGAAGATGAAGAAGAGCCCGTGATACTGCCTGGTAGTTCCAAAGTTGACACGTGTCCAGTTTCGGACACTGAACATGCTCCGGCTATCACCTATCCTGGTCTTGATCGTCCACAATTCACAAGCTCATCAATCTACGATGAACCTAATGAAGAAGAAGCTTGTGAGACATCTGTTCCCCTACGTTTTTACAAAGATCATCCCCACAACAAATGATTGGAAGCTTGCACGAACGAGTCACACGGTCCAGGTTTTGCGATCCAAACTCTTATGCTCATTCTGCTTTTGTTGCTTCTTTTGAACCCAAAGATATATCACACGCACTCACTAATGAATCTTGGATTATTTTCATGCAAGAAGAGTTAGAAAATTTTGAAAGAAATAATCTCGGGTAGGACATATTGACCATTGTTTGATCTTTCGATCATAACTTGAGTTTTTCTTGTTGGATTTGAGTGATTCTTTTTGTGTTGTCTTCGTGACTTGATTCTCTCTGATATCTATCACTTTTATCACGGTGAAACACGTTTAGATTAGTCTCACACACGATTTCTTTAACAGATCATTTTTCTGCCGAAAGGGTTTGGGGTTTAATTGTTTCTGCCGCGTAAGATTTTTAAATCTACCATTCACCCCCCCTCTGGTAGCTTTTCACGTGCTCTTCGATCCTACACATAACAAAAACTACAAAATGTATAACACGAGTAATGTAGTAAGCACTTTCAACATGCAAAAGGAATCTCAAAGTGTGTATGAAATACTATGCTCATATTATTTTAAGTTCAGATTCACACATAGACTTCCCAAGATTCAAAACTCCCCCTCAATTTAAGACATGAGGGTGCATAACCCCTATTTCACTATGAATGTAACAAAAACGAGTGAAATCCAAAGGTTTTGTAAAAATGTCAGCCAATTGTTGTTCGGTATCTACATGGTGAAGCACAATGTTTCCTTTTTCAACATTATCACGGAGAAAGTGATACCTAATATCAATGTGCTTAGTTCTAGAATGTTGACCGGGTTTTTTTGCAATGCAATTAGTGTTGTCACAAAATAGTTGAACACTATCTAGATCAACCCCATAGTCCTTAAGTGTTTGAACAATCCAAAGAATTTGTGAGCAAGCACTAGCAGTAGCTACATATTCAGATTCAGCCGTGGACTGTGCAACTGAGTTTTGTTTTCTAGAGGTCCAAGCAAGATGGGAATTACTAAGAAAATGACAAGCACTGGAAGTACTTTTCCTATCAATCCTACAACACCCAAAATCAGCATCCGAAAAAGCATTCAAAGTAACAGTTGAGGAAGAAGGAAGAAAAATGCCAAATTATTGAGTTCCATGTAAGTACCTGAGAATCCTTTTGATGGCTTAACGATGTGAAGCACGTGGGGAGGCTTGAAAACGTGCACAAATACATACGCTGAATTGTATGTCCGGTCTTCATGCCGTGAGGTACAAAATTGATCTGATCATGCTTCTATATTCTTTTTGATCCACGGGTTCACCATCTTCATCAAGTTCAAGTGTTGTTGTTGTTCCCATTGGTGTCCGAAGAGGCTTGCTTTTGTCCATGTTGAATCGTCTTAGGAGGTCTTTTGTATACTTCGTTTGATGCACAAAGGTACCCTCCTTGGTTTGCTTGATTTGCAGCCCCAAAAAGTATGTGAGTGCTCCCATCATTCTCATCTCAAATTCTGAACTTATCATAGCTGAAAACTTGGACACAAGATCATGAAAAGCACAACCAAAGATAATATCATCCACATACACTTGAACGAATAATGAGTCATTGCTATGCTTAAGCACAAAAAGAGTTTTATCAACCTTGCCCATGGTAAACCCCTTTTCAAGTAAGAATGTTTCTAACCTATCATACCATGCTCTAGGGGCTTGTTTGAGACCGTACAAGGCATTGGACAGTTTGTAAACATGATTAGGAAAATCTGGATTTTCAGAACCCGGTGGTTGTTTGACATAAACCTCCTTATCTATGTAGCCATTAAGAAAATAACTTTTAACATCCATTTGATATAGCTTAAAATCTTTAGATGCAGCAAAAGCTAACATAATTCTTATGGCTTCTAATCTAGCAATGGGAGCAAAAGTTTCATCAAAATCTAGACCTTCAACTTGAGTGAAACCTTGAGCAACCAACCTAGCCTTATTCCTAACCACAACCCCATCCTCACGTTGTTTATTTTTAATCATCCATTTAGTTTCAATTAAAGTGTGACCTTGAGGTGGAGGTACAAGTTTCGAAACATTATTTCTTTCAAAAAAAATTAACTCTTCTTGCATGGCAATAATCCAAGATTCATCAGTGAGTGCGTGTGATATATATTGGGTTCAAAAGAAGCAACAAAAGAAGAATGAGCATGAGAATTTGGATCGCAAAACCTGGACCGTGTGTCTCGTTCGTGCAAGCTTCCAATAATTTGTTGTGGATGATGACTTTTCAGAACACGGAGGGGAGTGGACACTTCCAAGCTTCTTCTTCTTCATGTTCATCATAAATTGATGAGCTTGTGACCTGAGGAGGATCTGGACCAGCAATGGTGGTGGTCGGTGCTGTCTGTGAATCAAAATCAGGATTTGGAACAATGTCATTAGCTGCTGAATTTTCAGGCAGTAGCACCACTTCTTCCTCATCTTCAGCCAAAATGCTCTCTCACTGCGGATATGGATCCGGACCTACAATGTTTGAGCTAGTACCTGGGCTAGCTTCATCAAAAGACACCTCACAAGTCTCCACAATTTTGTTAGTGTCAAGTAAAAGCACACGGTAGCCTCTAGTATGAGATGGATAACCAAGAAACATGCCATCAATGGATCTAGGTTCAAATTTATCAAGATTACTATGTTTCTTAACAAAGCATTTGCAACCAAGGACCCAAAAGTGTGTAACACTAGGCCTATGTTCAAACCGGAGCTCATATGGTGTTTTACCTAGCTTAGCGCGCGAGAAAACACGATTTGAGACATAACAAGCTGTTGCAATCGCATCAGCCCAAAATTTCCTAGGAGCTTGATATTCATCGAGCATAGTCCTAGCCATCTCAACTAAGGTTTTGTTCTTTCTTTCTACAACACCATTTTTTTGAGGTACATATGGTGAAGAAAACTGATGATCTATTCCATTTTCAGCACAAAAGTGATCAAAAGATTGATTTTTAAATTCAGTTCCGTTGTCACTTCTAATTGCTTTTAAAGATCCTGGGGAATCAATTGACGATCTAAGAAATAAAGTTCTAAAGTGACTAAAAGCTTCTTTCTTAGATGCCATAAAGTAAACCCAAGAGTATCTAGAATAATCATCAACAATCACAAGAACATACCATTTACCTACGAAGGATTGAACAAGTGAAGGTCCTACAGTGTCAAGGTGCAAAAGTTGACACGGTTCAGTTGTCATGATCATTGTGAGAGGAGTATGTGAACCGGCAAGCATCTTAGCATGTATACAAGAAGAGCACACAATTTATTTGTCCCCTTTAAGCTTAGGAAGCCCACGTATGCGATCAAGAGCACAAACACACATTAGATGATCAAAGCCTACATGACAAGTCTACAGTGCCAAAATATAAGTTCTTTGAATCATTAGCAACTAGACACCTATGCTTAGAGAAAGACATATCAAAATCAGCTTTAAAAAACTCTTCCAAACCAAGACATGTTAAAAATAAGCTCACTATTTGAATTTACAACTTTGCAGTAATTTTTAGTGAAAATAATTTTCAGATTTTCATCTAGCAGTTCTGAAACAAAAAGCAAGTTGTATTTCAAATTTTTAACAAGTGCCACATCCTTCAAAGTGTAATGATTATTTACTCTAACCGAACCCTTAGCAATTATAGGAGTTGAATAATTATCGGCAAAAGTAACATTCTCTATACGTGACACAAAAGAGAGTGAGGAGAACCATTCTTTGTTACTGGTCATGTGGCGTGAGCAACCTGAATCCACAATCCAAATGTTCTCCTTCATAAAGCGTGTAACCTACATATAAGAACAATACATCGATGACTCAATACTGGGGTTAGTCAAAAGGGATTTAGGAATCTAGTACTGAGTCACGCGACGTACAGCAGGAAAAACACACGAAAGTTGAGACAAAACAGCAGATTTATGAGCCAAAGTTTGAGTATTTTTGTACCCAACTACTGACTTATGAGGTGTTGCACGTGTAGCACGAAAAACAATAGGTTTGGGAGCAAACTTTGCATGTTTTTGGCTCATTACAGCAGGTTGCATGTTCCTATTATTCGGTTTAGCATGTGTAGCAAATTTTGCATGAAATTTATGAGATCTAGCAACCATTCTTTCCTTTTTCTGTTGTTTGGCTAGCCGATAACAAAAATCTATGACATGACCATTTGTACCACAATAGGTACGATGAAATTTAACTTTGTGTTCTTGTCTAGATGAGCAAGAAACATTTTTGTTTGAAACCGAATGAGACAACACTCCTGTAGATTTGAAAACCACTTCTTTTTGTTTAGGAACTGTTTGAATCAAACCATTTCCTAATGACTTTACAATTTTAGGTGGATGTGCCTTTAACATGAGCATGAGAATCAAAACCTAAACAAATTTTATCATTGCAAGACTTGGAAGAATTCAGTAGCAAGTTTAGGTTCTTATTCCCATCACAAAATCGATCTAATGTCCTATACATGTTATCAAGTTTATGTGACAGATCAAGACAATTTTCACATGAAGTTTTACCTTTTAATTTGCAATTGGAACAATATTTAACTTCATGAGAACATAAAGCATTGTTCAACATAGCAATTTCAATCATAGTATCTTTTAGTTTCTTATCAACTTCATTACAAGTAGAACAATGCAAATCAATTGTAGAACAACTAGCATCTTTCAAGTTTTTAGTGCAGCTAGCTCTCTGTTCTTTTCTATTTCTAACTCAAGTTTATCAAGTGTGGAGGTGTGCGCACTTCTTAATGAGGACAATTGTTCATATAATAAATCACATGAGGAACAAGAATCATCACTAGGAATCAAGGATTTTAAACGATTAATTTCATATTCTAGTGTCTCAATTTTACAACATTGTCCCTAAGCTTTTTGTCCTTTTTCTTGACTATCACAGTGGCACGAGAAATAGCATCTCACATTTCTTCGCAAGTAGGACATTCCTCTTCATTATCGCTGTTGTGTTCAGCCTCCTCCATACTTGATCTTGACTTGCTCGCCATGAAGCACAAGTTTGCCAAATCATCTTCATATTCATCACTTCCAATGTCCACGTCGCTTGAGCCGAGCTCCTGGAGTGCGGAAATAAAACTGTTCACCAGTTGCCGACCTGTAAAGCCCTTCTTCTTCTTATCATTTGTTGAGGAGTGCTTCGTCCATGATTGTTTTTCTTCTCAGGAAGTAGAACATGAAAGGTTAGGAAAAAATGTATGAAAGTGACTTGTCTTACCACATTCGAAGCATCATTCAGGTCCGGAGCTTCCTCTACCTCTAGTTCTCACATTTTGCAATGCTTTTGAGAACCTAGTAGAGAGAAGTGCTAGCTGATCCTCTAGAAACACCTAAATCTGTTCAAGGGTTAGAGAAGACAGCAAAGCAAGTGTACCACAAGATGATGATTGACCGGAGCTAGGCATGTCATGTTGTGAAACAAAAGCAATACACTTGTTGGGGTTCTTACATGATATTATGTCAATTTCATGAGTTTTTAACTTGGAATATAGCACATCTAAAGTAAGTGTACTAATGACAGTAGATTCAAGAATGGATGTAACTTTCATCTCCCAAATTTACATGTCTAATGCACTTAGCAGTTGCCTAGCATTTTCAACATCTGAAAAATTAACATTGACGCTATGCAAGTTCCTGAGAATTTTATTAAAGGGAGCAAAGAGATCGTCAATTGACTCACTGGGTTGCATCTCGAAGCGCATGTATTCTTTCTTGAACATGTCTTGCCTTATCTCCTTGATTGTGTTGGATCCTTCGTGGTAGTCACAAAGTGCTTTCCATACATCGTATGCAGATTGGAGGTGTGCAACATGGTCGAAGTCGCTTTGAGTTAATCCTTGTATGATCAAGTTTCGAGCCTTGTCCTAGTTGTCGACATCTCTAAGATTTGTAGCTGTAACTTGATCGTTTTACGACACTTCGTAAGGTTTGTACACCTTCTCCCATATTGCAAAGCCTTTCACCTGGATGAAAGTCTCCGTGCGTGCCTTCCAAACCTAAAAAATCAATAACAGCAAACACACAAGATTTGGTAGAGTATTTCTCCATGATGATTAGTCAAAAGCACGTGCAAATCACAATGATTAGAGCACCTTGGCTTTTATACCAATTGTAGGATCGAAGAGCACGTGAAAAGCTACCAGGGGGTGAATGGTAGATTAAAACTTTTTCAGCGGAAGCAATGAAAACCCCTCGGCAGAAAAAACGATCTGTTAAAGAAATTGTGTGTGTGACTAATCTAAACGTTTTTCACCATGAAAAAAGTGATATATATCAGAGATAATCAAGTCACGAAGATAACACAACAAGAAGCACTCAAATCTGTCGAGAGAAACTCAAGTTACGTTTGAAAGATCGGTCAATGGTCAATCTGTTCTATCGAAAAAAAACAGTTCTGGAACACTGCAAAGAAACTCGTGTAGGTCAGAAACCACAAATCTAATGACCGTCAAATTTTTACAGATGATAGATACTCAAGTTATGAGGACAATCCAAAAATAATCACATCAATTGAATCTGTAAAATTCGATTTATGAGAAAAACACCAAACAAAGGTAGTGCTGTGCAGAAACTCGACGAGAAAACTTGTTTGGAACAAGTCGGACGAACAAGGCACAAAAGTTCCTTTCAACTACGAATTTTATTCAATAGAACACAATAGGAACAGCCCCAAAGTCGGGCACCATGAGCTCTGGCCTCCCTTGCTTATATAACCAGCTGGAAAGCCAACTCAACTCAAATCAGGAGTCTAATCCTACTCCGTTCACGAATCAAAACTTTCTGTAACTGCTTAGGACTCTTCTATATGCAGATAGAAGCAATCTTAGGACTTCCAAACACCTAAGGAACGTATCCCGCATTCCTAAAACAACCTAAATTCGAGTCCAACACGAAATCCTAACATAACCAAATCAAAACATTCCATATTTGAATTAAACTCGACTCAGCCGCAGCCTGAGTCCATAACCTAGTCGGTTGGACCTTTCCGACCAATTCTTTACGTCCACATCTCTTCATCGCGCCTCGGGACCATGTAGCCACGTTCATGCACTCCTTGCACATGTGCAAACATCTTCCAACGACATCCACGATACCTTCATATGCACTGTTCTTGATTCATACATGTTGCGCGACCTCCCGATCAAGCAACACCTGCACATGAAGAAATAACCAATCCGTACAAGCCCATGTCCGTGACTTGACTCAAGTTAGTTTTGAAGACAACACCGTACGTGAGCACCTCACATAAGCATGTTGCAAAGCATAGCAAAACGATATCAGCTATATCAGCAAAAACGCACCAAAAACTTAGCAAAAGAATACTAAGCAAACTTTTCAACTAAATATAGCAAGTTCGAATTAGTTCAAAGTAAAAGCAGAACCATCGCAAATTAGCTCCAAAGCTTGCCAAAACTAACCGGACCTTTGAGCTGGAGCTAACCAAAGCTAGCAGGACCTAGTACCAGAGCTTACCAGAGCTAGTAGAACCTAGCGCCGAAGGTTACCAAAGCTAGCAGGACCTAGCACCGGAGCTAACCAAAACTAGTCAGAACTAGTGAACCCAAAAGTTGGAGCTAGAAAAACATGTCAGAGCTTAACAAAGACATGTCGGAGCTATCATAGACATGCCAGAGCAAAAGACAGAGCTCACCAGAGCTACCCAAAAACATGTTGAACCTTGAAAAAGCAAGTCGGACCTATTGTTGGACGTTGCAGAAGCTCGAAGCTAGAGTCGGACTTTGCTAAAAAGGTGTTTTAGCAGAATTTCAGAACTTTTATCATAAAATCCAATGTATTCAGCACAAGCCAATGTATTCAGCACACATTGGTCTCGCAAGCTGTAGAGAGGAGAACCTCTAGTCCATAGTCCATGTAGGAAAGGAGTAGAAGGAGTCTCTTCCCAATTGGGAAAGGTATGTGTCGAAGTGTTAATGCGACACTTCCCTCGGATCTGCTATGAGCAGCCCGCGGAGGTTCTTTGATCGCCAGGGCTTAGTCCTCTATCGAGGGATTGCATGTATGAGATTGTGAGACTATGGTTTCTATGTGGTTCAGGCTGCAAGAGCGTAAGACCCTACTATACAATGAGGTTTTATTGCCGGTGTGTGTGTGTGTGTGTGTATGCGTAGATTGGGGATCAAAAGATCTCTAAGTCGATGGCTGCCCAATCCCTTTATAGTCCAAGGTCGGACAACTTACAAGTGGAGTCCGGAGCCCGACAAGTGGCTCCTGGGTGATCTTATCCTATACAAGATCTAAGGCTTCTTGCATACACTGCCTATGACTGCGCCTTGAAGACTTGTTGTCTTGCCGCGTCGGTCTCCAGTGGAAGGGCGTAGTCGTTGATAATGGCAAGGAATGTCCCATCCATATGTCTTGTAGTCGTCAGCTACCCACTTGGCTAAGTGGGATAGGTCTACGGCGCCTTCACTACGATGTTACTAGATGTAGCGGTACCTGACAGGGTCGTGCACCATACCTGTGCGGCTGAGGAAGGCGCGCGCCTTCAATGTGCGATTGGACATGATGCACCGCCCTTTACTCTTCGTGGCCCACGGCTTATTGCAGGTCGTGGGACACACTCAAGCTTTGGAGCCCTCCTCAGTGGGAGCAAGGTCTCGATGCCGAAGTGATGAGGACATCACTTCTATGGATACAAACAACACTCTATTGAACATACAGGTGGCAATCAATAGAGTTCACACAAAAAAGTTAATTCTAGAGGTGAGCTCGTTCTTATATGTTTCCTTATATATTTTTGAGAATAGATTGCTACCTAATAATTTAATTGTGATTAGGATACATGGAGTGATTCAAGGAGTAATTGGAGGAAGGTTTAGGGGCATGGAGGACCAGAGAATACGTTCAATGAAGATGGAAACCGACCCCAACTCAAAATCGTGTCCAACTAGGAGTCCAGGAGCAGTTCACACTGAAATGGAGGTCCAGGGCTCATACGAAATTCGTTTTGGACGTTCTACATATGCCGGGAAAGAGGAGAGGATAATATTTCCTATTGTGCTAGTCCAATGTAAAAATGCCTTCGGAGTCGACAGGAATCGTCGAAACAAAATCGAGTTCAGAATATGTCAAGGTGTTGTGCCACCGTATTGGGCCGTTGGGCCTTGTGTCAAGTCTAAGTCCATTATTTTCGTGTCTTAGGGTTAGGTCACGAATCCAACACCCTCTTGGGCGTCCTCCCGCCTATATACAATCCATAGTAGCCACCATAAACATTTGGGTTTTGCTTAGGTTAATCTGTTATACACAGTTTCTTCGTTCATCGGTTTGTGAGACCCCAACTTAGCAATTCAGATTGCTTCTACCTTGTTCTTGCTTGTGTTCTTGGTTGCACTTACAGGGCATGGTTGTTAACCAAAGGAGCGGTGGTGTAGTGATTTCAGCGGTTTTTCGTCTTCTACTCGAGAGCCTCGGATCATCAACGTCGAGATCTCCACCTCAATCGACTTATCCTTACCAATCGGAAGATCGGGCCTAAACCACCTTATCAATTGGTATCAGATTTCCAGGTTGCCCGTTAGGTAATATATCTATCCTTTAGATTTGTTTGTTTTTCATACCTAGAGTCCACAAAAAAAAAGTCCATTAAAAAACTTGTAGTCTAGTAGATTTATTCATCACTTTGTCCAAACCACCGTTGAGCCTTTGCAACTTGTTATTCAGTTTGGTTTTGATGAGTTTGTGACGTGTTTGAGTCATTTTGCTTGTTTAAAAGTGTTTTTGGTCTTAGTTTGAGTTTTGCATTGTGTTGATTCATCATTTTTAATTACATCATCACATCCAGATTAGATTCATCTCTATCCAGTTCAGTATTTTCAATATATCTCACTCATACGAACTAGGATTTTGGAGTTATTGTACTCTCTGGAAAGCTTAAGAAGCTCTCTACAACTTTTGTACCCATAGGTTTCCCAGAAAACAGAGTTATCATGGTCAAAAGTGCATTAAAACTGAATCTGTTCTTGACCTAGATTTTCTGGACAGTCTGTGTTTCAGGGGCAATATCTCCTATTGTTCTTGTCCAAAATAGGTCTTCCGTATATTGAAATTAAAGAGAGACTGATAACCAACAGAGCGGTGGTGTAGTGATTGCAGGGGTTTTTCGTGTTCTGCTCGAGAGCCTCGGATCATCAACGTCGAGATCTCCACCTCAATCGACTTATCCTTACCTATCGGAAGATTGAGAAAATTTGTGACAGACCCACGAGATATCTTTGATTGCTTTTCATTGTGATCTTCTTTCGCAAAACATTATGAAAAAAATACAAAAGAAAAAGGCAAGCGCAAAACAAGATATAAAAGCCGAACAAAAATAGAGAGAAAAAACAACAAAAAAAAACAGAAGTGCTTGCATCCTTTGTGTCATCTAGTTTTGTCTCATATGTTGCTAGCTTGAACTACTAGGAACACATTTAGGCCAGCAACTTTGACAAGCACTTTGGACACTTATTAAACTTTACTATCTAATTTTCATCGTTGCTAATCCTTGATACATATAAAATGCCATCCAAGCTACACCTTACTCTTGAGCAGAATCGATACACCTTTGCAATCATCCCACGCTTAATTGGTTTCTTCATACCGTCCACCGTTTGCCACCTGCATTGTCGGTAAGAACACTTGTAAGACGTTGGTAAGACGCTTGAGAGTGTGTGATTCCACTTCCACTTTGCCATTATCCTTTGTAATTGATTGGGATAATATATTTTTAGTTGTCTTCTATTTGCTACTAACAATGTCAGGTAAAAGCAAGAATCATGCATTATATGCTGAGATGATTGATATGATGAAAACGGCAATGGAGTTGCTCACTAAAAATGAAACATAAACCAAGGTTTCACATGACATCCAGACCACCTTTACAACACCTTCCACAAGAAGTAATTACATTCTCCAATCTCTTCATTCTTATGGTGGTTTTGGTTACGATGAATATATTGCTTGGGAAATAGAGTTGGATTAAATTTTTGGACAATGGCATATGTGTGAGAGGAGAAAGATTATAAATATTGCTAGTTCGCTAGTTGATTGTGCATTAACTTGGTGGGGCAACTTAAGTGATTTAGAAAAACCTCGAACATGGAAAGATATGAAAATTCTTATACGAGAAACTTTTGCTGATGTATCTAATTGCAAAGATGAAATACATGAACTTGAGAAGAATTTTCTTGTTGTACCTCCTCCTATGCCTAACCTTTTGCAGGAACATGAACAAATAAATGTAGATGCAAATGAGAATGAGGTGTTGAACAACTATTCTGAATTTTTTGATGAATCAACTCATAATGCATTTGAATTTCTTGCTGAAAATGAGAGTAATGTTAATGGGCAATGCTCTACAGTTAACCAAGGTATAACATTTTCATATGTGCTGAATTTTTCCACCAATCAAGCTATCGTTGAGCAGCAACAAGATGAACCTTTTCATAATACACTTTTACCACTAATTCATTTTCCTACTGGTTCTTACGACAAAAATGTGTTGTGTGCTGATATTTATATTGTACCTATGGTAGAACAACGGAATGATTTTGATACTTTATCACTCACTTGTGCAGAAATTAATAATTTCATTCCCATTACTGCTGAAAATGAGGAAATTAAATTGTTGTCTTCACTAAATACTTTGGGTTATATTGAATTTAACATTCTTTGTGATCTAGATACTGCAGAGAGAACAATATTTTTGAAAACAGAATTACCTTTGTTTACAAGAAATAGTTTTCATGCTATAGGAAAATATGAACATTGTGGTATATTTATGGTCCATAAAGTTTACATATGTTCAAATGACAAAGCTCCTTATGTGCTGCAACAACATGGTAAAGTAAATGGATGCACTAATGCTAACACTAATAATGTCTTGGCAATTTTTTCTAGTATTTTTTCTTGCAGCAGGGACAACATATAAAAGAAAAGTATTGTTTGCTGTGGTTGTGCAATATGGACAGCACTCATTCTATTGCCAAAGCAAGCCTCTTTGTTGGACATACGAGCAAGCCGAGGACGGCTTGTCATGAAGAAGGGGAGAATGATGACATCAAGGAAATTGTCATTGCACATACAAGCATGACACAATGTTTATTTGTTTGGGATCCTGGCTCAAGTGAATGTGCATGCTTAGGTGATGGAGAACATCGAGATGGTGCACTATGTTGTCCGACACCTTGGCCTCCTCCTTTCATACATACAAGAAGATTTGATGGCATTGCACATTTGGAGAACACGTGAGAGAAGATTAACATGAGTCGAGGACGACTCCAATTCAAGAAGGGGAGGACGATGAGGACATCAATTCTATGGATACAAACAACACTCCATTGAACATACAAGATGCAATCAATAGAGTTCACACACAAAAATTAATTCCAGAGGTGACCTCGTTCTTATATGTTTCCTTACATATTTTTGAGAATAGATTGCTACCTAATAATTTAATTGTGATTAGGATAAATGGAGTGATTCAAGGAGTAATTGGATGAAGGTTTAGGGGCATGGAGGACCAAAGAATACGTTCAATGAAGATGGAAACCAACCCCAACTCAAAATCGAATCCAACTCGGAGTCCATGAGCAATTCGCACTAAAATGGATGCCCAGGACGCATACGAACTCCGTTTTGGACGTTCTATATATGCACGGAAAGGGGAGAGGATAATATTTCCAATGGAGTTTTTACCATGTAAAAATGCCTTTGGAGTTGACAGGAATTGTGAACAAAAAAATCGACTTCAGAATCTGTCAAGGTGCTGCGCCACCGTATTGGGCCATTGTGCCTTGTATCAAGTCTAAGTCCACTATTTTCGTGTCTTAGGGTTAGGTCACGACCTCAACACCCTCTTCGGCATCCTCCCACCTATATATGATCCATAGTAGCCGTCATAAAGAATTAGGTTTTGCTTAGATTAATCTATTATACGCAGTTTCGCTATTCATCTTTTTTTTAGACCCCAACTTAGCAATTCAGATTGCTCCTACCCTGTTCTTGCTTGTCTTCTCGGTTGCAGTTGCAGGGATTAGTCTTCTTGGCGAGGTCAAGCTTGTGCAGTGCAGTTGATAACCAACGGAGCGGTGGTGTAGTGATTGCAGGGGTTTTTCGTGTTCTACTCGAGAGCCTCAGATCATCAACGTTGAGATCTCCACCTCAATCGACTTATCCTTACCTATCGGAATATCGGGCCTAAACCTCCTCATCATGGAGGGTGTGTGGCAGCTCTGGAGCCCTCCTCGAGTACTTGTTACTTCTTTACAGCAGCTCCGAAGCCCTCCTAAGTGAGAGAAGGGGCCGAAGCCGGAGGACACATGGCAGCTCTGAAGCCCTCTTAGGTGGGAGCAAGGGCCCAGAACACGCATGCCAGCTCTGGAGCCCTCCTCGGCGGGGAGGCCGGGTCCGGAGCTTCTTCTTGTATGCAGGGGTAACCGGTCTTGAGGGTACTGACAGTGGCCCCCGGGCCCACCTCAAGAGAGGTGATGATCTTGTAGGTGGGGCCTTCATCTTGCCAGCGGGCCCCCTGGGAGGCGCCAAAGCTCGGAGAAGTGATGCCAGCGGCCCCATTGGGGATGTCGAATCTTAGAGAAGTGACGCCAACGACCCCCTTGGGGGCGCCGGAGCTCGAAGAAGTGACGCTGATGGCCCCATTGGGGGGTGCCGGAGCTCGAAGAAGTGACGCTAGCAACCATCTCGGGGGGGGGGGGGGATCTTGAAGAAGTGATGCCGATGGCCCCCTTGGGGGTGTCTGAACTCGAAAACGCAACGTCAGTGGCCCCCTTGGGGGCCATCGGATCTCAGAGAAGTGATGTCGGTGGCCCCCCTGGGGGCGCCGAAGCTCGGAGTAGCATCGAGGGTGCCTACCACAGATGTGTAGAACATCGACGGTGGGCTCCCTGTATGTCCTGCACACACAATAAACAAATACTAATTTTGCTTACCGGTCACATTTCCCCTGCTCTTAGTCTCTTTATAACTTATGGTCCCGAGTGGGGCTTACGGTGAATGTGTAATTTAGTGCGACGGTATCCGGGTTATCATTATTGCACTGCTCAGGAGCATGTACCGTCCGGCCCCCTGTACTCAGCCGTTAGCACTGGAGAGGCAAAGTGTACATGCTTAGGGTGCAGGATCAGCCTAACCAGGATGTATACTCTGGACCACCCACATGCGTTAGCTTTTCATGGGAGTGACCATTCGACGCCACGGGCTCCCGAGCAGGAAAACAACCAAGGAACCCAAATACATCATAGGAACCTCAAGCAGACCTGCCTGCAGCAGGATATCACAACTCCAACCAGGAATGAAACGGGAGAAATATAACCTGGCATATGATGGATGATATGCGAAAGTAAGCAAAAAAAGCATAATGTAAGTAATTTTGTTCGTCGGTCACTCCCTTCCTGCTCTTTAGTTTTGCTATGCCTTATGGTCCTAAGATGAGGAGCGAGGCTTGGATAATTTAGTGCGTTAGCATCTGGGGCCCGGTTCATGGCTTGCTAGGGGTGTGAGCCGTCTGGCCTCTAGTACTTAGCCGTAGCGCTAGGAGGCAAGGTGTGCATGCTTAGGGTACGGAACCAGGCTTAGCAGGCTACACAGCTTGGACCTCCGGCTTGGCGTAGGCCTTTCATGTGGGAGACAGTCTGGCGACACAAGACCCCAAACAAGGAGCGACCGAGAGACCCCAAATACGTTGTTGGTACATCAAGCAGGCTCGCTTGCAGCAGGATTGCATAACTCCACTAGGCGCGAGATAGGGAGAGAGTGACCGAGCATATGATAGAGAATATGTGAGAACGAGCATAATTGGATGATCATTTAATTAATGTGTAATTAAATGAACATAAACAGGGCATAGGGCAAGACAATGGTTCTTCTAACTTGGTAATCATAGGAGGAGGCAGGCTTACAAGGAGGCAACAGCCTGCTGCAGATGACAAGGGAGGCAAAATGTATAGGCTTAGTATACACAACTAGTCTAAGCAGGCTAAACACCCTGGACCGGACCCAATGGCGCTTAGTTTCTTCGAGCGCTGCTCCTAGATGCTATGACATCCTTTTTAGAAAAAAAAAAAGAAAACTATCCTACCACTACGTTAGGGTAAGATTTATCGAAGTGGCGTTGGGGAGGCAAAGTGTACACGCTTAAGGTGTATGGCGGACTAAGCAGGCAACATACTCTGGACCTCCCACTGTTCCAAAAGTAAAACTTACAGTGGTAACAACAGGGAAGTATGTGAGACCTATGTGTGTTGAATACATTGGCTTGTAGTGAATACATTGGCTTTGATGATAAAAGTTCTGAAATTCTACTAAAACACCTTTTTAGCAAAGTCCGACAATAGGTCCGACTTGCTTTGTCAAGGTTCGACATGTTTTCCGGTAGCTTCGGTGAGCTTTGTCTTTAGCTCAGGCATGTCTTTGATATCTGTGTTGATCTACCTACTGCTCTGTAGAGTACATGTTGCAGTCTTGAATATCTGTTAAATTTGCCTCTATGTTAAATCTGGATTTAGAATAATACACAATTTTCCAACATTCCAGAAACCTTATTGCCGCGATTATTCTATTATTCTAGCAATGAATGGTGTTTCGGATGCAATGAAACCTGAGAGGTTCAGAGGTGGCGAAAATTTCCGTAGATGGCAGACTAAAGTCAAATTTCGGCTTATGTCGATGGGACTGTGGTGGGTGATTCACCCAGTAATGCCATTCACGATTGACCAGGCCACCACTTATCCAACAGCGCGTGACTCCGCTCTTGGCTGCATCTTAACCCTTTTGGCTGATAATCTCTATGACGTGTATATGAATTACACAGACCCCACAGAGTTGTGGGGTGCACTAGAGCGCAAATATTCCATCTCTGAAGCTGGTCGCTTGCTGTATACTTGTGAGCAATTCTTTGATTTCAGCATTGATGCTGCAAAATCTGTTGTTGGCCATGCTCACTAGATACAACTGCTAGCCGGAGAGATTGCAAGTCTGGGATGTGCCTTGCGTGACAGATTTGTGGCAGCGGACATTATTGCTAAACTCCCTGCTTCATGGAGGGATTTTGCCACAAGCCTGAAACACAAGAGGGAAGATATCTCTACTAAGAATCTGATTATAGCCCTTGATGTGGAGGAAAAAGCAAGGGCAAAAGATGCTCCTCACACATCTGCTGCTGCAGAGAATGGTGCTAGTGCAAACATGATGGAGAAAAAGGCCAACCACAAAAATAACAACAAGGGTAAGAGGCAAACTAAAGCCAAGAAAACTACTAACTTCAAAAAGAAGAAAAATGAGAAAGAAAAAAGGGCATGTTTTGTGTGTGGCAAAAAGGGCATATTGCAAAAGACTGCCGCTACCGCAAAATCAAAGATGATGAACAGCAAAAGAAGGCTGTGAATGTGACCATTGGACAAAACAACAACAGTGAAGCCAATCCTTCTGGGTATGGTAATTTATCATTTGTTTTTTCAGCTGTACAATCCACAGGTTGGTGGGTGGACACAGGTGCCAATGTTCATGTGTGTCCTAATTTGTCTTTATTTTCTTCTTACCAGGGAACTCGGTCTTCCACCATCTTGATGGGAAACGGATCAGCTGCTTCTGTGCTTGGTGTTGGTACGGTCAAACTGAAGCTCACTTCAGGAAAGACTGTCCATTTGAAGAACGTGCAGCATGCTCCAACAATAAACAGAAATCTGATTAGTGTTTCCTTGTTATGTCAACATGGTTATAAGTTAGTAGTTGAGTCAAATAAAGTTGTAATTTCCAAGTTTGGAAATTTTATTGGCAAAGGCTATGTGAGCGGATGCTTGTTCCGCCTAAGTATTCTTGATATGAATTATCATTTAAATTTTGCATCCGGGATTAATAAAGCTTGCGAAGCTGATGTATGGCACTCACATTTTTGTCATATTGGTTTTGACACCATTGCTAGAATGTCCAGATTAGATTTTATTCCTAAGTTTAATATTGTCAAAGGATCAAAGGGCCAATCTTGTGTGCAAGCAAAACAACCTTGAAAACCATTTAAAAGTTTAGAGGAGAAGAGAGATTTGGCACCATTAGATCTTATTCATTCTGATTTGTGTGAAATGAATGGAATATTGACTAGAGGGGGCAAGAGATATTTTATTACTTTTATAGATGATGCTACTCGTTTTAGTTATATTTATCTTCTAAAAACTAAATATGAAGCTCTACAATACTTTAAAATTTATAAGGACGAGGTTGAGAACCAACTTGAGAGAAAAATTAAACGGTTGCACGATGACCATTGAGGAGAGTATACCTCAAATGATTTCTCTCAATTTGGTACTTAAGATGGTATTATCCATGAATTGGCACCACCGTATTCACCTCAATCTAATAGGGTAGATGAAAGGAAAAACTGAACTCTAACAGATTTAGTTAACACTATGTTATAGAGCGCCGTTATGTCCTATGAATGGTGGGGGGAAGCTATTTTGACAGCAAATTTTGTCCTGAATAGGGTAGTGACTAAAAATAGAGAAGTCACTCCATATGAGGGATGGAATGGAAGACAACCCAATGTCAAATTTTTGAGGACTTGGGGCTGTTTGGCAAAGGTTAATCTACCTGAGCCGAAAAAGAGAAAGCTTGGACCCAAATTAGTAGATTGTGTATTCCAGGGATATGCACATAACAGTACGGCCTATAGGTTTTTAGTAGTTAAATCTGATACTCTAGAGCAAAATGTGAATACTAGCATGGAGTCAAGAGATGCTTCATTCTTTGAAAATATATTTCCTATGAGAGCAGTAGGTAGCACATCTTATGATGAGAAAAATCATACTCATACAACTGCTCCTGAGGATTATACACCACTTCAATCAAATGACAGAACATACACACCATTCAGAGAAGATAACAATTTAGTCGATCCTTAATCTCCTCGTAGGAGTAAGAGACAAAAGACTGCGAAATCTTTTGGAGATGACTTTATTGTTTATCTTGTTGATGATGTTCCCAATACTCTTGAATAGGCATATGCATCTCCAAATGCAGAATATTGGAAAGAGGCAGTCTGTAGTGAGATGGACTCCATCATGTCAAATGGGACTTGGGAGATCACTGATTGTCCAAGTGTGTGTAAACCTATTGGCTGTAAGTGGATCTTCAAAAAGAAATGGAATCCGGATGGTACTATTGAGAACTACAAGGCTAGGCTTGTGGCCAAGGGGTTTACACAAAAAGAAGGAGAGGATTTCTTTGACACATACTCTCCTGTTGCCCGAATTACCACCATCAGAGTGTTGCTGGCGATAGCTTCTTCCTATGGTTTACTTGTCCATCAAATGGATGTAAAAATGGCTTTCCTTTATGGAGAGTTAGAGGAAGAAATATATATGGAGCAACCAGATGGTTATAAAATTCCTAGGCAAGAGGATAAAGTGTGTAAATTAATAAAATCCCTATATGGTCTTAAGCAAGCACCGAAACAATGGCATGAAAAATTTGACAACACTCTAACATCAGCCGGATTCAGCCTGAATGAGGCGGACAATTGTGTGTACTATCGTTGTAGTGGGGGTCAAGGAGTAATATTGTGCTTGTATGTCGATGACATATTAATTTTTGGAACAAGCACAAGAGTGATTGATGAGACCAAATGTTTCTTGTCTGGATGTTTTGACATGAAAGACTTGGGACCGGCAGATGTCATTCTGAATATAAAGTTGATTAGAGGTGAGGATGGAATCACTCTAAATCAATCCCACTATGCGGAGAAAATTCTTTCTCGCTTTGTCTTTGATAACTGCAAAGTTCCTCCAACTCCCTATGATGGAAGCATCAAGCTTCAAAAATTTATGGGTGAGGGAAAACATCAACTGACATATTCACAAATAATCGGTTCGCTTATGTATCTAGCAGGTGCCACGCGACCTGATATCTCCTATGCTATGAGCAAACTCAGTCAGTTTATGTCAAACTCGGGAGATATCATTGGAAGGCACTTGAACGAGTGTTGCGCTATTTGAGAGGCACAACCTCGCTTGAAATTCACTACACGAGATATCTACCAGCGTTGGAGGGATATAGTGATTCCAATTGGATCTCAGATGCGGATGAGATGAAAGCCACGAGTGGATATGTGTTTACGCTTGCTGGTGCGGCAGTTTCATGGAGGTCTTGTAAACAGACTGTATTAACAAAGTCTACTACATAGGCTGAACTTGTAGCACTAGAAACAGCTAGCAATGAGGCTAAATGGCTAAGAGAGCTATTGATGGACTTACCTTTTGTTGAAAAGCCGGTACTGCCTATCCTAATGTATTGCGATAACCAATCAATGCTAGCTCAGGTTATGAATACAAAGGATAATTCAAAGTCCAACAAGCACATCAAGTGTAGACTAAAATCTGTCAGAAAGATGAAGAACTCCGGAGTTATAGCTGCGAGCTATGTGAAAAGTGCAAATAATCTGGCAGACTCCTTCACAAAAGGATTATCACGGAATGTGATTTCCGTGATGTCTAAGAACATGGGTATGAGGCCCACCTGAAGTTACATCACAATGGTAACCTGTCCTTTTTATCGGAGATCCCGTGATTTAGGTACTAGGAAAAACAAGTTGACTGATGTAACCAAAGAGTACATTATAAATTAAAAATGTACCCATGTTCAAATGACACCAAGTTTACTGTATGGAAGGTTGTCATAAATTAAGCCTTGATGTTTTCCGTTGTAAAGATATTAGCCTACAGGATATCTTGGAGGAAAACACCTACTTGAGCTTAATTGTAGGTCGCAATTCGTGAGAATAGGGTGTTCTCATAAAGTCTCATGAGAAGATACGGGAGCAGACCGTTAACGCTCCAGATAGGTAAGGTTGTCTGACAGCCTAGTATCAGTTCTGATTTCAAGTGAAATCTTTTCACATAAGGCTGAGAAATCAAGGCATAGTCCATTCTTCAGCTATGCCAAGATGAATCTTGTTATTCTAGGTATAAGTTCAACCCGTACGGGACTCGTACCGAAAGACTGATATATAAAACAATACTGCAACACAGTGATCTTTTATTCTTCATTCCTTGCTTTGAAATTGGTGGGGGATTGTTGGAATTAGGCCCATTTGAGTATGGCCCATTCAGCTGAAATTCCAAAGCAATGTGGCTGTTGGTTATAGTCCCATACTGCTAGTGCAAGGTGGTGCAAACCAACATATATAGTAGTCCTCATACCTATGGCTGAATAGAGAAAGCAATAATGAGGGGCCTGGCTATATGTACTCACACACACGCAAGCGCGCATGCGTTTACGCGATTTTTTGCGTTATAGTCCGCGTGACTTGTGACTTGCGACGCGCGACCGTGGCGTGGCTGTATTGAGTAATTTTGCCACTTGTATCCTTTACGAAATATGAACCATTCTACACTAATAGAGGATTAGTGTGCGATTAATTGCCATAAATGTCATTAATTTGACGAGCAATTAGTGGACGTCATTAATATGGAAACGGCTCCTAGAGGGCAGCCGTGCCTATATCAGGCCCTGAAGATATTCAGGTTTTCAAGACAAGCAAGATTCTCTTCCATCCATTCATCTTTCTTTTGGAAAGTTGTGCTGTGGTGTTTGAGCTGTCAAACCTTCACCAACCCTCTTCCTTGGCGTGCACCGAGGAGAAGGGTGAGCGGTATCTCCGTACCTTTGTCGTCGTGAAGCCTGCACGAGGACGACAATAAGGTTTCTGGGCAGCGCATCTGCGCGACTGCTCAAAGCTATTTTTGATATCGATCTGCGCTGCTACATCGACAAACCCAAGTGAGTTCATATGTTTTTGTTAGTCTTTATTGTGTTGATCTACCTACTGCTCTGTAGAGTACATGTTGCAGTATTGAATATCTGTGAAATTTGCCTCTATGTTAAATCTGGATTTAGAATAATACGCAATTTTCCAACAGTTTGCATGTGTGCAAGGAGTGCATGGACGTGGCTACATGGTTCTGAGGCGTGATGAAGATATGTGGACGTAAAGAATTGGTCGGAAAGGTCCAAACGACTAGGTCATCGACTCAGGCTACAGCTGAGTCGTGTTTGACTCGAATATGGAAATATTTGAGTTGGTTATGTTAGGATTTCATGTGGAACACGAATTTGGGTTGTTTTAGGAATGTGGGATACCTTTCTAAGGTGTTTAGAAGTCTTAAGATTGCTTCTATCCGCGTATAGAAGAGTCCTAAGCAGTTATGGAAAGTTTCAATTCGTGAACGGGGTAGGATTAGAGTCCTGATTTGAGTTGAGTTGGCTTTCGAGCTGGTTATATAAGCAAGGGAGGCCAGAGCTCATGTAAGATGACCTTGGGGCTGTTCCTCTTATGTTCTATTGAATAAAATTCGTAGTTGAATGGAGGTTTTGTGCCTTGTTCGTCTAACTTGTTCTAGACAAGTTTTTCTCGTCAAGTTTCTGCACAGCACTACCTTTCTTCTGTGGTTTTTATCATAACTCGAGTTTTACACATCCAATTGACGTGATTCTTTTTCGGTTGTCTTCACAACTTGATTATATATCATCTGTAAAAATATCATGATCATTGGATCTATGGTTTTTGATCTACACGAGTTTCTTTGCAGTATTACAAATTTGTTTTTTACTCAGTAGAACAGATTGACCTTTGTTCGATCTTTTGATCGTAACTTGAGTTTCTCTCGACGGATTTGAGTGATTCTTGGTGTGTTGTCTTCGTGACATGATTCTCTCTGATATATATCACTTTTGTCATGGTGAAACACGTTTAGATTAGTCTCACACACGATTTATTTAACAGATCGTTTTTCTACCGAGGGGTTTTTATTGCTTCCGCTGAAAAGTTTTAATCTACCATTCACCCCCTCTGGTAGCTTTTCATGTGCTCTTCGATCCTATAATAGGCGTCAGAGCCACGGTGCTCAAATCTTTGTGATTTGCACGTGTTTTTGACTAATCATCATGGAGAAATACTCCGCCAAACCTTGTGTGTTTAGTGGTATTGATTTTCAGGTTTGGAAGGCACGTATGGAAGTCTTCATCCAGGCTCAAGGCTTCGCAATATGGGAGAAGGTATACAAGCCTTACAAAGTGCCGTCAAATGATCAAGTTACAGCTACAAATTTGAGAGATGTCGACAACAACAACAAGGCTTTGAACTTGATCATACAAGGATTAACTCAAAGCGACTTCGACCGTGTTGCACACCTCCGATCTGCATACGATGTGTGGAAAGCACTTTGTGACTACCACAAAGGATCCAACACAATCAAGGAGGTAAGGCAAGACATGTTCAAGAAAGAATACATGCGATTCGAGATGCAACCTGGTGAGTCTATTGATGACCTTTTTGCTCGCTTTAATAAAATTCTCAGCAACTTGCGTAGTGTCAATGTTAATTTTTCAGATGCTGATAAAGTTAGGTAATTGTTAAGTGCATTAGATATGTCAATTTGGGAGATGAAAGTCACATCTATTCGTAAATCTACTATCATGAGTAAACTTACTTTAGATGTGCTATATTCCAATTGAAAAACTCATGAAATTGGCATAATATCACGTAAAAACCCCAACAAGTCTATTTCTTTTGCTTCTCAACGTGACATGCCTAGCTCCGATAATTCTTCATCTTGTGGTACACTTGCTTTGTTGTCCTCTCTAACATTTGAATAGATTGAGGAGTTTCCAGAGGAGGAGCTAGCACTTCTCCCTACTAGGTTCTCAAAAGCATTGCAAAATGTGAGAACTAGCAGGAGAGGAAGCTCTGGACCTCAACGATGCTTCGAATGTGGTAAGACAGGACACTTTCGTACAAATTGTCCTAACCTTTCAGGTTCTACTTCCTGAGAAGAAAAACAATCAAGGACGAATCACTCCTCAACAATTGATAAGAAGAAGAAGACGCCAACTAGTCAACAGTTTTGTCTCCGCACTCCACGAGCTTGGCTCAAGCAACGTGGACATTGGAAGTGACGAAGATGAAGATGATTTGGCAATCTTGTGCTTCATGGCGGGCAAGTCAAGATCAAGTATGGAGGAGGCTGAACACAACAGTGACATAGAAGAGGTATGTCATACTAGCAAAGAAATGTGTGATGCTATTTCTCGTGCCACTTTGATAGTTAAGAAAAAGGAAAAAAAGCTTAGGGAATACTGTTAAAATTGAGTCACTAGAATCTAAAATTAATCGTTTAAAATCCTTGATTCCTAGTGATGATTTTTGTTCCTCATGTGATTTAATATATGAACAATTGTCCTCATTAAGAAGTGCGCACACCTCCACACTTGATAAACTTGAGTTAGAAATTGAAAAGAACATAGAGCTTGCTGCACTTAATGATAAAAACTTAAAAGATGCTATCTGTTCTACAATTAATTTTCATTGTTCTACTTGTGATGATCTTGATAAGAAACTACAAGATGCTATGAATGAAATTTCTATATTGAACAATGCTTTACATTCTCATGAAGTTAAATTTTGTTCCAATTGCAAATTAAAAGGAAAAACTTCGTGTGAAAATTGCCTTGATCTGTCCAATAAACTCGATAATTGCATAGGACATTAGATCGATTTCGTAATGGGAATAAGAACCTAAACTTGCTGCTGAATTCTTCCAAGTCTTGCAATGATAAAACTGGTTTAGGTTTTGATTCTCATGCCCATGCTAAGGCACATCGACCCAAAATTGTAAAGTCATTAGGAAGTGGTTTGATTCAAACAGTTCCTAAACAAAAAGAAGTGGTTTTCAAATCTGCAGGAGTACTGTCTCATTCGGTTTCAAATAAAAATGTTGCTTGCTTATCTAGACATGAACACAAAGTTAAATTTCATTGTACCTACTGTGGTAGAGATGGTCATGTCATAGATTTTTGTTATAGACTAGCTAAACAACAGAAAAAGGAAAGAATGATTGCTAGATCTCATAACTTTCATGCAAAATTTGCTGCTCATGCTAAGTCGAATGATAGGAACATGCAACCTGCTCTAATGAGCCGAAAACATGCAAAGCTTGCTCCCAAACCTACTGTTTTTCGTGCTACACATGTAACACGTTATAAGTCAGTAGTTGGGTACAAAAATCCTCAATCTTTGGCTCATAAGCCTGCTGTTTGATCTCAATTTTCACATGTTATTCCTGTTGGATGTCGTGTGACTTAGTACCGGATTCCTAAATGCCTTTTGACTAACCCCAGTATTGAGTCATCAACGTATTGTGCTTCTATGTAGGTTACGCACTTGTGGAAAGAGAAAATTTGGATTGTGGATTCAGGTTGCTCACGCAACATGGCCGGTAACAAGGAATGGTTCTCCTCCCTCTCTCTTGTGTCACGTGTGGAGAATGTTACTTTTGCCTATAATTCTTCAACTCCTATAAATGCTAAGGGTTCGGTTAGAGTAAATGATCACTACACTTTGAAGGATGTGGCACTTGTCAAAAATTGAAATACAACTTGCTTTCTGTTTCACAATTGCTAGATGAAAATCTGGAAATAATTTTCAATAAAAACTGCTGCAAAGTTGTAGGTTCAAATAGTAAGCTTATTTTTAAAATGTCTCGGTTTGGAAGAGTTTTTAAAGCTGATTTTGTTATGTCTTCCTCTAACCATAGGTGTCTAGTTGCTAATGATTCAAAGGACTTATAATTTTTGCATCATCGACTTGGTCACGTAGCTTTGATCATCTAACGCGTGTTAGTGCTCTTGATTGCATATGTGGGCTGCCTAGGCTTAAAGGGGGCAAAGAAATTATGCGCTCTTCTTGTAGACATGCTAAGATAGTTGCAGGTTCACATACTCCTCTCACAATGATCATGACAACTGTATCGTGTCAACTTCTGCACCTTGACACCGTACTACCTTCACGTGCTCAATCCTTTGGAGGTAAATGGCATGTTCTTGTGATTGTTGATGATTATTCTAGATACTCTTGGGTTTACTTTATGACATCTAAGAATGAAGCTTTTAGTCACTTTAGAACTTTATTTCTTAGATTACAAATTGATCACCCAGGATCTTTAAAAGCAATTAGAAGTGATAACGGAACTGAATTTAAAAATCAATCTTTTGATCATTTTGTGCTGAAAATGGAATAGATCATCAATTGTCTTCACCATATGTACCTCAACAAAACGGTGTTGTAGAAAGAAAGAACAGAACCTTAGTTTAGATGGCTAGGACTATGCTTGATGAATATTAAACTCCTAGGAAATTTTGGGCTGATGCGATTGCATCCGCTTGTTATGTCTCAAATCGTGTTTTTTTGCATGCTAAGCTAGGTAAAACACCATATGAGCTCCGGTTTGGACATAGGCCTAGTGTCACATACTTTTGGGTCTTTGATTGCAAATGTTTTGTTATGAAAAATGGTAATCTTGATAAATTTTAACCTAGATCCATTGATAGCATGTTTCTTGGTTATCCATCTCATACTAGAGGCTATCATGTGCTTTTACTTGACACTAACAAAATTGTGGAGACTTGTGAGGTGACTCTTTATGAAGCTAGCCCAGGTACTAGCTCAAACGTTGCAGGTCCAGATTCATATCCGCAGGGGGAGAGTATTTTCATTGAAGAAGAGGAAGAAGTGGTGATGCTGCCCAAAAATTCAGCAGCTAATGATATTGTTCCAGCTCCCGATTTTAATTCAGAGCCAG
Source organism: Tuctoria greenei (assembly GCA_036927565.1). Lineage (NCBI taxonomy): Eukaryota > Viridiplantae > Streptophyta > Magnoliopsida > Poales > Poaceae > Tuctoria > Tuctoria greenei. Next base: position 132,505,366 of record JAYESD010000006.1, read on the forward strand.
CACCGATGACCACCATTGCTGGTCTAGATCCTGCTCAAGTCACAAGCTCCTCAATTTGTGATGAATATGAAGAAAAATACGCTTGTGAAGTTTCCACTCCCCTCCGGGTTCTCAAAATTCACCCTCCACAACAAATTATTTGAAGCTTGCACGAACGAGTCACAAGGTCCAGATTTTGCGATCCGAACTCTCATGATCATTCTGCTTTTGTTGCTTCTTTTGAACCTAAAGATATATCACACACACTCACTAATGAACTTTGGATTATTGCCATGCAAGAAGAGTTAGAAAATTTTGAAAGAAATAATGTTTGGAAACTTGTACCTCCACCTCAAGGTCACACTTTAATTGGAACTAAATGGGTATTTAAAAATAAACAAAGTGAGGATGGGGTTGTGGTTAGGAATAAGGCTAGGTTGGTTGCTTAAGGTTTCACTCAAGTTGAAGGTCTAGATTTTGATGAAACTTTTGCTCCCGTTGCAATATTAGAAGCCATAAGAATTTTGTTAGCTTTTGCTGCATCTCAAGGTTTTAAACTATATCAAATCGATGTTAAAAGTTCTTTTCTTAATGGCTACATAGATGAGGAGGTTTATGTCAAACAACCACTGGGTTTTGAAAATCCAGATTTTCCTAATCATGTTTACAAACTGTCCAAAGCCTTGTACGGTCTCAAACAAGCCCCTAGAGCATGGTATGATAGGTTAAAAACATTCTTACTTGAAAGGGGTTTACCATGGGCAAGGTTGATAAAACTCTTTTTGTGCTTAAGCATGGCAATGACTCATTATTCATTCAAGTGTATGTGAATGATATTATCTTTGGATGTGCTTCTCATGATCATGTGTCCAAGTTTTGAGCTATGATGAGTTCATAATTTGAGATGAGTATGATGGGATAACTCACATACTTATTGGGGCTGCAAATTTAGCAAACCAAGAAGAGTACCTTTGTGCATCAAACGAAGTATAAAAAAAAAACTCCTAAGGAGCTTCAACATGGACAAAAGCAAGCCTCTTCGGACACCAATGGGAACAACAACAACACTTGAACTTGATGAAGATGGTGAACCCGTGGATCAAAAAGAATATAGAAGCATGATCAGATCAATTACCTCACAGCATCAAGACCGGACATACAATTCAGCGTATGTCTTTGTGCACGTCTTCAAGCCTCCCCACGTGCTTCACACCGTCAAGCTGTCAAAAGGATTCTCTGGTACTTACATGGAACTCAATAATTTGGCATTTTTCTTCCTTCGTCCTCAACTGTTACTTTGAAAGCTTTTTCGGATGCTGATTTTGGGGGTTGTAGGATTGATAGGAAAAGTACTTCCGGTGCTTGTCATTTTCTTGTTAATTCCCATCTTGCTTGGTCCTCTAGAAAACAAAACTCAGTTGCACAATCCACGGCTGAATCTGGATATATAGTTGCTGCTTGCTCACAAATTCTTTGGATTGTTCAAACACTTAAGGACTATGGGATTGATCTAGATAGTGTTCAACTGTTTTTTGACAACACTAGTGCTATTAGCATTGCTAAAAACCCCGTGCAACATTCTCGAACTAATCACATTGATATTAGGTATCACTTTCTTCATGATAATGTTGAAAAAGGAAACATTGTGCTTCACCATGTAGATACGGAACAACATTGGCTGACATTTTTACAAAACTTTTGGATTTCAATCATTTTTGTTAAATTCATAGTGAAATAGGGGTTATGCATCCTCATGGCTTAAATTGAGGGGGAGTTTTGAAACTTGGGAAGTCTATTCGCGAATCTGAACTAAAATAATATGAGCATAGTATTTCATACATATATGACTTGTGATTCCTTTTACATGCTGAAAGTTCTTACTACATTACTCATGTTATACATTTTGTAGTTTTTGCCATGACTAGTAATTGGAATAATTACTTACACTAAATCTGGTCATGATCGAACTGTCTTGCTGTTTTGAACTTGTTGCATGCGCACAAGTGCTTTTAATCATAAGAATTAATCAAGTAATCAATTCACATGTTGAGTTTTTATGAACAAATATAAATTGAGAAAAGATCAAGAGAATATGCATGCATCGCAATTCTTCTTTTGAGATGGCTTATCATTGCACTTAGATATGAACTTGGAAGAAGTTGTGTATGACTAAAATCATGTCCTTAACTTGCTTAAATTGAAAATTACATTTGATCTCTAGCATGGCTTACACTACTTTATGTATCTCATTGATGTGATAGTGTAAGTTATTTGATAGTATGACTTGGATGAGCTTTGTTTATATGTATATGTTATAATATGCTCATAAGATTTGAAATTTCTCATTTGAACCTTGCTGAATACATTGTCAAAGGGGGGAGATAATATGTGAATTTTTAAAGATAAGAATGCAAGGGGGACAAATTGATTACACATTGCACATATTCACAATTGTTTTGGCACGATTCTTCTCAGGGGGAGAATTTGTTTTTCTTCTCATTTTATTTCTGTTTTACAAAGGGGTAGTAATTGTTTTCGAAACTTTTAATGTGAATAAGCCAATGTTCGAATTTTAAGTGGTGTTGCCAATGCATTCATCAAGGGGGAGATTGTGAGACCTATGTGTGCTGAATACATTGGCTTGTAGTGAATACATTGGCTTTGATGATAAAACTTTTGAAATACTGCTAAACCACCTTTTTAGCAAGGTCCGACAATAGGTCCGTCTTGCTTTGTCAAGGTTTGACATGTTTTTGGGTAGCTCCGGTGATCTTTGTCTTTAGCTTCGGCATGTCTTTGATAGCTCCGACATATCTTTGTTAAGCTACGATATGTTTTGCTAGGTCCTGCTAGCTTTGGTAAGCTCCGGTGCTAGGTTGTAATAGCTTTGGTAAGCTCCGGCGCTACGTTCTACTAGCTTTGATAAGCTCCGGCTCAAGCTCCGATTACCTTTGGCAAGGTCCAGAGCTAGTTCGCAATTTTCCTGCATTTACTGTGAAATGTTTCAAATTTGCTTTACATTGTTGGAAAGTTTGCTTAGTATTCTTTTACTAAGTTTTTGGTGTGTTTTGGTTGATATGGCTGATATCGTTTTGCTATGGTTTGCAACATGCTTATGTGAGGTGCTCACGTAAGATGTTGTAGTTTCAGAACTAACGAGAGTCAAGTCGAGGAATTGTGCTCGAAAGTATTGGTTGTTTATTCATGTGCAGGTGTTGCTTTAGTTCAAGACATGGCTCATGACGGGATCCATTGAACTATTCTTAGGGAGAAGATGAGGTTCAACAACCAAGTTCGGGAGGAATTGTGGTTGAGTTGATTGGAAGGTCGCGCAACATGCATGAATCAGGAACAATGCATATGAAGGCATTGTGGACGTTGTTGGAAGATGTGTGCACGTGTGCAAGAAGTGCATGGACGTGACTACATGGTTACGAGGCGTGATGAAGAGATGTGGACGTAAAGAATTGGTCGGAAAGGTCCAACCTACTATGTTATGGACTCAAGCTGCGGCTGAGTCGTGTTTGACTCGAATATGGAAATATTTGAGTTGGTTATGTTAGGATTTCGTGTGGGACACGAATTTGGCTTGTTTTAGGAATGTGGGATACGTTCCTAAGGTGTTTGGAAGTCTTAAGATTGCTTCTATCTGCGTATAGAAGTGTCATAAGCAGCTATGGAAAGTTTCGATTCGTGAACGGAGTAGGATTAGAGTCCTGATTTGAGTTGAGTTGGCTTTCGAGCTGGTTATATAAGCAAGGGAGGCCAGAGCTCGTGTAACACGACTTTGGGGATGTTCCTCTTGTGTTCTATTGAGTAAAATTCGTAGTTGAAAGGAACTTTTGTGCCTTGTTCATCCGACTTGTTCCAGACATGTTTTTCTCGCGGAGTTTCTGCACATCACTACCTTTCTTCTGTGGTTTTATCATAACTTGAGTTTTTCAGATCCAATTGACATGATTCTTTTTGGTTTGTCTTCACAACTTGATTGTCTATCATCTGTCAAAATTTCACGATCATTGAGTTTTTGGTTTTTTATCTACACGAGTTTCTTTGCAGTATTACAAATCTGTTTTTTACTCGGTAGAACAGACTGACCTTTGTTTGATTTTTTTATCGTAACTTGAGTTTCTCTCGACGGATTTGAGTAAGTCTTGTTGTGTCGTCTTTGTGACTTAATTCTCTCTGATATATATCACTTTTTCATGGTGAAACACGTTTAGATTAGTCTCACACACGATTTTATGAACAGATTGTTTTTCTGCCGAGGGATTTTTATTGCTTCCGCTGAAAAAGTTTTAATCTACCATTCACCCCCCTCTGGTAGCTTTTCATGTGCTCTTCGATCCTACAAAGTATTATGTACATGCTTAGGGTGTTGGACCGAGCTAAGAATGTTGTACACGCTGGACCTCCCACACCATCGTCGGTGAAACTTACTGTAACGCCTTGGTAACGTTATTGTCACTGTGGTGGCAGGAAACCGCTTGTCGTCCGGCCCATGGGACGCCTTAGAGGCCCCCTTGTACGTGTGGCCAACTGGTTGGGCACGCCTACCACTTAGTCGCAGGATGTCGTCGGCGGGCCACTGGCAGAGCGCGAGAGCTTGCGAAGTTGATGCCAGCGGGCCCCCTGGTGAGCGCCGGACTTGAATCGAGATGTGTGGTCGTTGTCGAAGAAGTCTTCATCTGTGAAGGCGGCGAGGTAGCCACCGAAACGAGGTGGTGCCAATCCTCAACATGTGAATCATTGACGGTGGGCCCCCTGGGAGGTGCCGGAGCTGGATGCTCCGACATCGTCCTTCATCAACACGAAGAACGTCGACAGCCGGCCCCCTAGGTTGTGTTGGAGCTGGACGCTCCGGCGGCACCTACCATCAATGCTAAGAAATATTGACGGCGTGCCCCTTAGGAGGTGCAGGAGCTGGATGCCCTGACATCGCTGTTGACAGCTACAAGGAATCATTAACAAGTCATCCCTGACAATGCGCCAAAAATGCTTGTTAACGTTTCTTGTGTCACAGATCATCTCTCGAAAGAGATGAGGCCCGCAAGCACACGGAAACTGTCGTGTAGCATTTCACCCAAGAGTATTCCTAAGGGTATCGTATTTATCTTAAAGGAAGGCTATGGAGTAAAGTAAACACTACTCTCATGATCAAGCTATGGGATACTAATAAATTATCAATACAAAGGTAAGTTGATAATGTATGGGTAGTGTGACACACACCTAAGCAATCTATTCTAAAGGGTAAATGGGTCCTAATGGAGATTAAGCTAAGAGTTGAGGAGTTACTCCTACAATGCTTCTAATATACATAAACATAGCCTAGGTTAGATACTAATGAGCATGTCACTGGTGAATACTTATGCTAAGTTGTTAAACACATCGGGCATGTGTTTACCCCTAGAAATACTAGGACGACTTCCTCCAAGAGCATGTGGCATAGCCGAACGTGGAGGATTACAAAGGATAGATAGGGCTGTCACCACCTACTGCCTACCTCTTCAATCTGTGGGACTATGAGACATCTAACGCTATTTACTATCCTAGCACCATGCTAGCATACTAAGTAAATACTATAGAGGCCCGAGTACAAGTACCTCTCTAAGGCAATGACTAACCTAAACATCGTTGAACCAATGAGACATAGCATAAGTTATTCATATCAACATGATCGTATCATATCTAATTAGACTATAGTGAGGGTTTGTAGTGTTTATGATGGCAAGTTATGATCATTATGGCATAATCATAAAGACTACTCCTACCACATACATGGAATCCACAATCAAAGAAGAAACGCTTCATCCAAGCATATGAATAAAAGAAGACTAAAGATAATGTATTTATTGTGCATAAAGACACAAATATAAGAAAATATGCATTAGCCATACCTTTCCCAACTTGGATATGGGACTAAAGTCTCCCCTCTCTATAGTCTAACTCCACTAAGGACTAAGAGAACTGGTGTATACAATAGAACGATGTTCAAGTGGTGTGTGTTGAAGTGAGGGGTGAGGGGTCCTATTTATAGCTTGGAGAAGGGTCGGTTCCCGCCACCAAAAGCGCGTGAATCAGTCAGCACTGACTTCTTCAAGCCGGGAGGAGCCACCACATGGAGTTTGACCGAGTTTGGTGCCAGGAAGGGGTCGACCGACCTGGTGGTTCCGCAGACCTGGTCCTGGCTCCAAACGGCCAGTTCTTCCTCCAAGTGACTAACAGGTGGGTCCCATTCCATGATATGGGTGCTACACCATTGGATAGCCTCAGATACTTATATTTGTGGTCCATTTGATCCATGTGGTGCCACGTGTCAACGCTTGATTGGATGGGATGTTAATTTATATGATCCACTCCCTTGTTTCACTTTAATTCTGCATAAAATACTTGCATGCACTATTTTCTCCAAGGAAAAGTGGAAATAGGTTAAATAGAAGGGTGAAGTGTGCAAAAAATGATATTTCCTTCATATTATTTAGTTATATTGACGGGTAAAATTGGTATATAACAGCCGTCAACAAACTCCCTCAAACTTATCCTTTGCTCGTCCCGAGCAAAGTCAAAACTTAAGGTTGATGATCAGATTGATACAATTTTCTACTTTTAACCATGTGCACAACAAAATACTCTACCTAGTATTGCAAAAATTGGCATGGTACTTTACCCTTCTTAAGTCATTATGGGGTTTATGCCATTTCCTATTCATGTGTCGTTGAATGATAGAAAAGCAAATGGAGCCCACATACTATAAAAATCAAGTTCTACTCAAATTCAGGAGAGTTCAATTTAGATTTTAAGTACCTCAATTTGATTCTCTTGGTCTCTCCTTTGTGTGTAGTTGAAATAATTCCTCACCGAGGCATTTTGCCCACACTCATCCTAGCACGAAATAAGTCTTGTATGTGGAGCTTGGAAGGGAATATAGTAGGCATATTTGCAACAAATAATATTGCTAAGTAAGAAAAGCAAGCCTTAGGAGAAATCAATTCAAAACAATTGGATTCAAGACTTGTGCATGTGTGATGGAATGGAGGCGGATGTGGATATTTGAGATGATTCCTTTTTGAGTGGACTCTCTATTTTGCAGGGATGAAACATGGCTACTTTTCTCTCTCTCTTTTTTTTTCTCATGCTTTTGATGTAAACATGCATTTTCTTCTTCTTTTGTTTTTCTTTTTCTTGTATCAATGTCTTGTACTTCCTTTTTATGCAATAAATTTGGAGAGAGTACTAAGCATGAATGGTATGGAGTTTCTCTTTTTATTGTGGAATGGTGGTATGATGGGAATTTGCTTACTTCTAGTGTAGAAGTATAGCATGTGCAAGTAACTTCTTGAATTCAAAAAGTAATGAATGAAATCTCCCTTAGGTCTATACTAGTTTGACAAAACTCAGTGTGAATACAAATAGAATATGCACAAGGTCTATCAATGTAATGTATCATATGGCTTTGGTAGGTATTTCCAACCAAGTGAGAGTAACTTAAATCTTTTTGGATTTTCTCCGGAAATCTAAGTTTCACTTTCAAACTAAGAATAGCAGCCCTATCACTATATCATATCTTACAACAACTTATAATGTAATAAGCTTTTGCTACCCACAATTTCCAAGTCAAGGCAAAAGCAATTTTGGCCAATGAGAGCAATATGTTGCAGAGTAGTAAGTTGTGAACTAGGGACGGAAAATTAAAACATAACAACTATTCATAATTTCATCTATGTGAATTCAAATTCTTTCTTACCGCAAATCATTTATTTTATTTGAAAACAAATCTACTCTACGTATTTTTATGTTTTTTATATGCAAGGTGGATGATGGGTGAATGGAAAATAAATATGCAAGTGGTGTGATACAAGTCACCTCAAGTGGGGGTCCTCCCCCAAGCTTGTTCTTGTTCAAGGTCCGCGATAGGGGTTGAAACCCTAACAACGGATGTAGGCCATGAGGATGGCCTAACCTTGTTGCAGCATGGCTTTGGCATTGGAGGGTTGAGTGTTACGTTGGATTGCCTTTCACGGGTTTCACGAGTGTGGTTGAGGAGAGTGTTGCCGATTTCGCTCGTCCACACTTCAAGGTTTCCATTGGTTGGATGTACCTTGCTATTCCTTGGTTAAGGTAGTGATAACCCTTAGAACAAAGGCATGATGTGCACTCAACATGCATTGAGTGTGTTCCGTCATTCTTTGGTTAAGGTGTATCATACCTTCTTGCCATAAAGGAATAACTTGTACCCCTCATACATTGGATATGATCCGTCATTCCTTGGCTAGGGTCATGATATCCTTTAGCCACAGAGGAGTGACTTGTATCCAACATATATTGAGTACGAATCGTTATTCCTTGGCTAAGATACAACATACCTATAACCACAAGGGGATGACGTGCACTCAACATGGGTTGAGTGTGATCCATTGTTCCTTGGCTAAGGTATAAAATACCTTCTAGCCACATAGGAAAAACTTGCACCCAATATACATTGGATGTGATCTTGTCATTCCTTGGTTATGGCACATCATACCTATTAGCCACAAAGGAATAATCTTACACCCAATGACGGTGGCAATTCCCTTGAGCTTGAATGAGTGCCTTGGAATAGTTGAGAGCATAATGTTCGCACATATTCATAGCATCCCATTGGTTTCTCATGGAGGGTTACTATTTCCAATCTCCGGCCTCATATAGTTATGATTGACCTTCGGGCTTAATTTCCGATAGGTGGCAACCATCCTAATTGACTCCTTGGCCAAGAGATGTTGAAATGGAATCCTATTAGGGTTTCCAACAATTGGATCTTCAAATGCCTGCATAGTAATATTACTCGTACAAACTTCCCCTCGATGACAGAGAGAGATGGTTAGCTCCTGATACTTGTACAAATGAATTTTCGGGTTAGGTAACCGAATCTTCATTCGTATGCACGGGGAAGAACAGGATCAAAGATGCATTAGGTCCAATTTTTAGTGTATCCATGAACAATGTATGAATCATTGCTAGGGATGGGGCTTTATAGATAAATCAAGTTGAACATTTTCTAAAGCTCCTATGCATAGCAATGCAAGTGATATAAATACAATATATGGAACCTTTCATCTTGTAAAATTTCTAACCATCATAGCATTTTACACAAGAGCAAATGTTTATCATTTAGGTCATGGCAAACAAGATTCTCAATTTCATCCTCCTAACATTTTTAATTTCTTGCCTAGGAATTTGAAATTTAGTGATCCATGCATGAATGAGTTTCAATCAAAAATATGGACATCACTATTCCTAGGTTGCTACATACCAATTAAACCATTAAGTCATTAGATAAGCATTACCTAGGCAGAAAATGTCTAAGTCAATTTTAGCAATGCTTATGAAATTTTAGGTACTCGTTTAAATTTATTTCCAAGCAAGGTGACATTCCTTTTTGAAGAATCAAAAAGGTAAATATCAACACATACTCTCTCGTGAGGATGCATAGGAATTGAATGATGAGAATGTGTAAACCTTCCTTACTAATGTAAGAAAAAATCATTCAACCATAATGCAATTCAAACAACAAAAAATTTGAACTTGTACCTAAATGGAAGAGTAGTCTTGGTTGAAGGTCGTTGTGTGAGAAACTCACGACCATAGGTTTTTGTGTAGCCTTCATGTTCAATGATTATTGCCACGTTCAGGTTGGAGTTGAATGAGTTTAAATTGTTGCTCCATTGGACCACCGTCTTGACCATTCCTCCACCATGAACTCAAAATAAGATCGATGGAGGAATATGCGCTTGATGTGGCCACTCAACGTCTTTACAAATTTTGTCTTGCCTGCACTAAAATAAAGAACAAACAAAAGAACTCGAAAACGGGAATTACGTAAGAAAGGCTGATACGAGACGGGTCCAAACGAAGAAGGGAGACGAACAAACTGTGTGTCTCTGTCGTTGCATCTCACATTATGTTGGCATCAAAGACCGGCTTCAAGGCGCATCGCCGATCGAACTAGGTGCGAGACACGCTCAAAAGAAGTGTGTCTTCTTTCTTTTTGTCATAACATACGATCTTTATGGTGTCATTGGAGACGCCGCTGGTGCCCATCGCCCACCAGCTTACAAGCGTGACAGGCCTTACAAAGCGCTTCGCGGATATATTGACTATCTGAGATGCTATATTATGTAGTGCATCGCAGATTCATTAACTTATGTGAGATTGGATGTATATAAGCTTGTCTCCTTTATGTAGGTTATCCGAGATTCTCTCTGCTACAGCTCGTTGTAGATTGTTTACAGGTGCTACTATTAGGAGCTAGCCAGAATTTGGCAGCCGTATTACCAGTGTCAGCAACATACTGTTCATGAACATATGTATAGCAAAAATTATCACACGTTAAATTATAATGACCAATCAAATATTACAAAAGTATTAATCGTGGTTATCAAGTATACTAATTACACAACAAAGACTGTTCATCCTGATTACAATGTAACTAATTACACACATCATAACTGTCATCATCTAATCCTGTATACCGTAATGAAAATTCTCCTGATCAATGACTTCATTCACGATGAGCCTTCATAGCCTCTAATGCTCCGACTGAGACATCCTAAAATTCAACTATAATAAACACAAGAACAAATTGCTATACAATTGTAATAAACACAGGAACTGTTAGTGAATGGAGAACAGATCTTACATATAGCACATGCAGTTGATGAGCATCTGCAAGGCATCGGCAGAGAAATTGTTCTCATGGTAAAGGACATGGTACTGAGCTGGTGTGCTTGTCCCCTAAAAGAACAAACAATTTACATTCCCTTGATGCTTTTATAGCTTGATATCAAAAACTCGTGAGAGAAACACCAATTATCGCATAGGTACCTTGATTCCAGCATGGCTGCAGATGTAGAAATCAAACTCAGTTGGATGGAAAATTCTATTGTCAACCACAGTTCCTGTAGTTTCAAGGGTTTGTGAATCAGAATTTATGATACATTGATAGTCCAAACAAATACATTACTTCTGCATTGGACATAAACAAAGAAGATGAATGTATAACATAATGAAAATTCTCCCTTTGGATCAATGACTTCATTAACGATGAGCCTTCATTGGACATCCTAAAATTCAATAATATTACTGGAATGCATGCTTAGAGGGGATAGGGTACGCGACAGCGTGCTTCGAGACAAGCTGGCAGAGGCGTTGGAGTGGTGGTTCCACAACTCTCTGATGACAGCAGGCTGGCATGCTCCGGGGATAGGCAGAACATTTCCACTTATGTGAAGGTGACGGCGTGGTCATACCGATTACCGAGGTCGGGATCGAGGCGGCGGCATGCTCCGGGGACATGGGACAAGGCAGCGTGCTGCAGCATGCTCAACACTCTGATGACGAAGGTCGGGGTTAACAGCGGAGTTCGGGTCAACGCTGGCAGCGAGACAATGATGAAGAGCGAGTTGAGAAAGTTTTATGGCAGCGGCGTGCTTCGGGGACAGGGGACGAGGCAGCGTGCTCCAGGGTGCTCAACTCTCTGATGATGCAAAGGTCGAGGTCGACGGCGGTGACGTGCTCAAGATCTACAGTTTATAGGTCGAGAGAGCACGCGACAGCTAAAAATTTTCGTAAAATGTTGGGAGAGAGCACACGATGGACAAAAATTTTCGGCGTAAATCAAAGACGTGCCAGTGTAAGGCGCGTCTCTCATATTTTTGTGGCCTCGGACACGCCGCAATGTTCTAGATGCGCCACGGTGTGCTGAAGCTGGCCAGGAACAACATCCAGGACATTACGACGTGTCCAACTGGCAACTGTGCGCAATGCCTTATATGATCATTGCATTGCGATCAGATTTCCGAGGTGGGACAAAAGATCTTCGGCGTAAATTGGAGACGAGGCACTGAAAGGCGTGTCTCGCATTATTTTGTGGCCCCGGAAATGCTGGACTGCCCTAGATGCGCCACAGTGTGCTGAAGCCAGAACAACATCAAGGACATTCCAATATTTCCAACTGGTAACTGCGCGCAATGCCTTATACAATCGTTGCAATGTGCTCAGCTTTACGAGGTGGGACAAAAGATCTTCGAAACAAATCAGAGACGAGCATGTGTAAGGCCCGTCTCCCTTTTGCCAAATATCGGGTATCTGAGGCGCACCTTTCTAAAGTTCGTCTCTCATGAACTCTTCACATTGCCACTCGCACGTCATCGTGAACCATGCAGGGATAAACAAACGCAATGACATTGCAATTCATGGATTAATTGGAATTCAGGAATAAAAGTTTTTCCTTTTAGTTTGCAATTTGAACAAAATTTAACTTCATGAGAACGTAAAGCATTGTTCAATATAGAAATTTCATTCATAGCATCCTGTAGTTTCTTATCAAGATCATCACAAGTAGAACAATGCAAATCAATTGTAGAACAGTAAGCTCTTTGTTCTTTTCAATTTCTTCATCAAGTCTATCTAGAGTGGAGGAGTGTGCACTTCTTAATGTGGACAATTGTTCATAGATTAAGTCACATGAGGGACATGTATCATCACTAGGAATCAAGGTTTTTAAATGGTTAATTTCAGATTCTAGTGATTCAATTTTAGCAGCATTATCCCTTAGTTTTTTGTCCTTTTTCTTGACAATAATAGTTGCACGAGAAATAGCATCACACATTTCATTGCAGGTAGAACATACCTCATCATCGTCACTGTTGTGTTCTGCTTCCTCCTGACTTGATCTTGATCTTGCTTTGCCCGCCATGAAGCATATGTTGGCCAGGTCATCATTCTCTTCATCACTTTCAAAGTCAATGTCACTTGAACTGAGCTCTTGAAGCGCGGTGATGAAGCTGTTGATCATCTTGCGTCCTATGGTACCCTTCTTCTTCTTTTTGTTTGAATTTCCAGAGGAGGTCCGGACCTTGCTTTGTTTTTCTTCCCGGGTGGTCGGACCTGAAAGGTTAGGGCATTCTGTACGAAAGTGTCCTGTTTTACCACATTCAAAACAGCATTGAGGTATGGAGCTTCCTCTCCTTCTAGTTCTCACATTTTTCAATGCTTTTGAGAATCTAGTGGAGATGAGTGCCAACTCCTCTTCTGGAAATTCTTCGATCTGCTCCAGGGTTAGTGAGAACAATAAAGCAAGAGTATTGCAAGATGATGATTGGCCGGAGCTAGACATATCACGTTGTGAAACAAATGCAATAGACTTATTTGGGTTCTTACATGCTAGGATGTCAATTTCATGAGTTTTAAGTTTAGAATAGAGTACGTCTAATGTAAGAGAACTCATGACAGTAGATTCACGAATAGATGTGACTTTCACCTCCCAAATTGACATGTCTAATACACTAAGGAGTTGTCTAGCATTTTCAGCATCTGAAAAATTAACATTCACGCTACGCAAGTTGCTGAAAATTTTATTGAAACGAGCAAAGAGCTCATCGATAGACTCACCTGGTTGCATCTCAAAACGCATATATTCCTTTTTGAACATATCTTGTTTTACCTCCTTGATTGTGTTGGAGCCTTCATGATAATCACAGAGAGCTCTCCAAACATCATATGCTGATCGGAGGTGCGCGACATGATCAAAGTCGCTTTGAGTGAGTCCTTGGATGATTAAGTTTTGGGCTTTGATGTTGTTATCGACGTCCCGTAGGTTTGTGGCTGTGACTTGATCATTAGGTGGCACTTCACAAGGCTTATACACCTTCTCCCATATTGCAAAGCCTTGTGCCTTGATGAAAGCCTCCATGCGTGCCTTCCAAACCTGGAAATCAATACCAACAAACACACAAGGTTTGGCGGAGTACTTCTCCATGATGATTAGTCAAAAACACGTGCAAATCACAAAGATTAGAGCACTCTAGCTCTGATACCAATTGTAGGATCGAAGAGCACGTGAAAAGCTACCAGAGGGGGGTGAATGGTAGATTTAAAAATCTTACGCAGCGGAAACAATTAAACCCCAAACCCTCTCGGTAGAAAAACGATCCGTTAAAGAAATCGTGTGTGAGACTAATCTAAACGTGTTTCACCATGACAGATGTGATAGATATCAGAGAGAATTAAGTCATGAAGACAACACAAAAAGAATCACTCCAATCCGTTGAGAAAAACTCAAGTTATGATCGAAAGATCAAACAATGGTTAATCTGTCCTACCAGAGAAAAAAACAGTTCTGGAACGCTGCAAAGAAACTCGTGTAGATCATAGACCACAAATCCAATGACCGTGAAATTTTAAAGATGGTAGAAAATCAAGTTGTGAAGACAACCCAAAAAGAATCACGTCAATTAGATCAGTAAAACTCGAGTTATGATAAAACCACCAACGAAAGGTAGTGCTGTCCAGAAACTCGACGAGTAAAACATGTCTGGAACAAGTTGGACGAACAAGGCACAAAAGTTCCTTCAAACTACGAATTTTATTCAATATAGCACAAGAGGAACAGCCCCCAAAGTCGTCTCTCACGAGCTATGGGCTCCCTTGCTTATATAACCAGCCCTTAGGCCATCCCAATCTCAACTAGGACCCCAATCCTAATCCGATCACAATCGGAACTTTCCATAACTGCTCAAGATTCTTCTATACGCAGATAGAAGCAATCTTAAGACTTCCAAACACCTTAGGAACTTATCCCACATTCCTAAACAACTCAAATTCGTGACCCACACGAAATCCTAACATAACCAACTCAATATTTCCATACCAAGCCATAACCGACTCAGCTAGCAGCCTAAGTCTTCAACCGATACGATCCGATCCTTCCGATTAGATCTTCCTTCCATAATCCGTCTCTAGAAGCATATTGCCACGTCATGCACCTCATGCATACGTGCGAACACCTTCCTTTGACCTTCATATGCATTGCCCTTGATTCAATCATCCTGCGCGACCTCCTGACCCGCTCAACCACAGTTCCTCCCGAGCTTGGTTGTTGGAACCTCATCTCCTCCTGAGACTAGCCCAACGGATCCTGTCACCAGCCATGACTTGAACTCAAGCAACACCTGCACATGAATAAACAAACAATCTATACGAGCCCAAGTCCTCGACTTGACTCAAGTTATTTCCGAACACAACACCCTACGTGAGAACCTCACATAAGCACGTTGCAAAACCACAGTAACACGATATCATCCATATCATCCAAAATGCACCAAAAACTTAGCAAATGAATACTAAGCAATTTTTCCAACAATGTAAAGCAAGTAGGAAACATTGCAAATGAAAAGCAGAAGCACTGCAGTGAAGTTCCGGACCTTGCCAGAGCAACCCGGAGCTTGAGCCGGAGCTAACAAACGCTAGTAGAACCTAGCGCCGGAGCTTACCAAAACTAGTAGATCCTAGCACCGGAGGTTACAATACTAGCAGATCCTAGCACTGGAGCTTACCAAAAACTAGTCAAAACTAGTCAACCCAAAACCGAAGCTAGACAAAGTACGTCGGAGCTTAGCAAAAGCATACCGGAGCTATCAAATATATGCCAGAGCTATCAAAGACATGCCGGAGCTAACAAAACATGCCGGAGCTAAAGATATAGCTCACTGGAGCAAACCAGAGCTATTCGGACCTTACCAAGAAGCGGGACCTAGCATCTAACGTAGTCGGAGCTACCCAAACCAAGCCGGACCTATGTTCGGACCTTGATAAAAAGGTGTTTTGGTGATATTTAAAACTTTTATCATCAAAGCCAAGTGTATTCACTACAAGCCAATGTATTCAGCACACATAGGTCTTACAAACACACACCCATGGAGTAGGGTATTACGCTCAGGGGGCCCGAACCACGTAAATCCTCGTGTCAAATCGCCATCTTGCTCTGAATCTCCGCGCGCCCCAACCGAACTAAGAAACCCCGTGGACTGCCAGCGGTAGTACCAGGAGAATTGCCGGAATCAGACTCCAATAGTTGGCGCGCCAGGTAGGGGTGCCCAAGATTTGAAGATGGTGAATTCTGCTACTGGATCATCCAACGGTAACCACGCTGTGCGGCCTGCTGGAGGCAATCCCTCCAACATGCAGCATCCAGCAGGTACTGTGGCCCCAGTAGGAGTCATGCCACCACCACCACCATCCGCTCCGGTGAATCGAGCTGGACAGCGAAATGGGGCATCCGCGTCGGTCACTGCATCGGAGAACAACAACCCCAAACATGCGCTTAATGCTGCGCGTGCTCTTCTCCAACGTCCGCCGCCTCCAGGAGCACCCCAAGGTGTGATGGAACAGTGGAGAACTGATGTGGATCATCTAGTTGCAGCAGCAGCCGATCGCATCAGCAATCAAGGTCCCCCCCTTGTGGCGGGCCCCCTCACGGCATCGGACCTAGTCGGGTAGACTCGGTCCGCAAGCTTCACAACACAGGAGGCATGCTTCATCTCAACAGGCGATGTTGCTACCTTCCGGGGTGCGACGTACTCACATGGTAACAAGGCTTTTGACTCATGACCTCCGGGCGGGGCTCGATCGTCATTACCGGCAACAGGACGGTCGTGTCCACATTGAGCGTGCTCGCGAGAGGAGAGAGGCTCGGGACAGTCCTGCTCCTGAGGGAGTAGGAGGAGGCTGTTGTGCCTTGGCCATGCACCTATGCATGGTCAGATGGCCGCAGAAGTTTTGGCCTCACCTGCCGGAGAAATTTGACGGGACTATCAAAACCGCTGAATTTCTCCAGATCTACTCCACTGCTATCCTTGCGGCTGGGGGAAATGAGGCCGTGATGGCCAATTATTAGTTCATGAGCCTTCCGCCTGACTCCATCAACAGCTGGGCGGAGTTGTGCCAACAGTTCACCGCCAATTTCGGGAGCTCATACACCCGACCAGGCACGGAACTGGATGTTTTTGCTGTCAAGCAAAAAGGGGGAGAGTCCTTGCGATCTTTCATCGGGAGGTTCTCACAGGTACGAATTACCATTCCTTCTATCTCAAGCGCTTCTGTTATTGTATCATTCAGATAGAGCGTTAGAGTCAAGAAAATGCTAGAGAAGTTGGCGACCAAGGAAGTCACCAGCGTCACGAAACTCTTCAGCTTGGAAGACAAGTGTGCCAAGGCTGTGGAGGGCCGTGAAATGCACTCCAAACAACCTCTGGAGGATAACAAAAAGTCCTCCAAGAATGAAGTTATTACCTCTGGTAGTAGCAAAAAGAAGAAAAGGTCCAACGACAAGAAGAAGCCGTCGGCCGGCACACCTACTGCCGCTGCTACCGCAGCTCCGGCTGGCCGGGGGCCACGCCACGAGAAACAATCTTGACCATTGTCTGAGGATGGTGGCAGCTCCAAGATGTGGTGTCCCATACACAAGACGGATAGCCACAACTTGGAAAACTGCTGAGAGGTTCAAAACCTCGCCGAGCGCTACAACAAGCATCGGGAAGAAGATCCTTTCGGTCAAAGGGAAGGAAAACAAAAAGTCCACAAAGCTCCGGCTGAAGAGGAGTTAGGCTTTCAGGACCCCAAAGGCTATTTACACCTCTGTTGACGATGACTCCGACGTCTCCGACAACGAGCGTCAGAAGACTATGAACACCATCTTTGGTGGTTTGTGGGACTTTACTTCCCGCCGTGTCCTCAAGACAGTGCGGCGGGACATGGCATCTGTAGCTCCCACTGCCAGGGCGAAGCCTCATCGGAATTGGATGGATACTGCCATCACCTTCGATGCTTCGGACTGCCCTTGGAACATGATCGGATCTGGTCAACTTCCGTTGATTGTATCTCAGATTATCAATAACATCCAGCTCCACCATGTAATGGTGGACGGAGGTTCGGGGATGAACCTCATAAGCTTTAAAGCCTTCATCAAGCTTCAGCTCCGACCTTCAGATCTTCGTCCCTCCTGACCTTTCTATGGAGTAGGTCCGGGGGCCATAACTCCACTAGGTGCCATTACTCTCCCGGTGACCTTCAGAACTCAGGAGAATTACAGTACCGAGAAGTTGGTCTTCGACATGGCACATATCAACTTGCCATTCAACGCCATCCTGGGCAGGACAGCTTTATACAAATTCATGGCTACTGCTCATTATGTCTACTTATTGTTGAACATGCCAACACCCTCAGGCGTTCTCCGGATTCGTGAAGATCTCATTGCTGAAGTTACTGCTTTGGAAGAACTCCACGCGCTTGCTATAGTGTAGGAGGAAGAATCCGGAAAGGAGCAAGCTCCGAAGCCCCCGATCATTCGTCATCAAGGCTCAACTTCTGCACCTCGTGTGCAACCAAGCGGCGACACCGACATACACGTCAATGTTGTCCAAATTGGTTCCGGTGCTTCTCATACCACCCGTATATCGGGAGGTCTGAACAACAAATAGGAACTCGCGCTCATTACTTTCCTCCGGGCTAATGTTGACGTGTTTGCCTGGCAACCGTCACAAATGCCTGAGATCCCTAGGGAAGTGATTGAGCACAATCTGAAGATTTATCCCAACGCTCGGCCTATACATCAGAAGCCTCGAAAGCAATCAGTAGAGCCACAGAACTTCATACGTCAAGAAGTGAAGATGTTGCTCAAAGCTGGATTCATTCAAGAATCTTCCACCCAAAATGGCTGGCAAACCCAGTCGTTGTACCTAAGGCCGGCGGGAAGCTTCGGATGTGTATCAACTACACAACACTGAACAAGGCATGTCCAAAGGATCCATTTCCACTACCTAGAATAGATCATATAGTGGATTCCACCACCGGGTGTGAATTACTATGTTTCCTAGACGCATACTGCCTTCATCACAGTAGATGGATTATACTGTTACACTGCCATGCCATTCGGTCTCAAAAACATTGCTTACACGTTTGTGCGAGCTATGTACAAAACTTTTGGAGAGCTCATCAAATATGTAGTGGAAGTGTACATTGATGACATCATTGTCAAGATCAAGAACAAGGAGCCATTTCTTGACAGCTCGCAAGTTGTCTTCGACAAGATGCGAATCACATGCACAAAGTAGAACCCAGACAAGTGTGTCTTTGGGGTTAACTCCGGAAAGCTTCTTGGATTCTCGGTGAACCACCGAGGAATAGAGGCGAATCTGGCAAAGATTAAAACTATTGAAGACATGCGGCAACCAGCTCACATCAAGGATGTCCAGAAGCTAACTGGGTGTCTAGCAGCCCTGAGCCGGTTCATCTCAAGACTGGTGGAACAGGCGCTACCCTTCTTCAAATTATTGAGGAAGTCCGGACCATTCCAATGGTCTGAGGAAGCAGAAAAGGCTTTCCAAGAGCTGAAGCAGCTCCTCACCACTCTACCAACTTTGGTAGCTCCAAATCCTGGTGAGCCACTTCTGCTTTACATTTCAGCAAATGATGAAGTTGTCAGCATGGTTCTGGTTGCGGAAAGATCAGAACCATATCCAGTTCGGTAATCCAGACCCCTCCGGGAAGGTCCAGAACTACCTGAAAGTGAGTTTGGGTCCCAGCCCCCAGACTCGGATCCTCGAGGCAAGACGCGAGAGAATCAACCTCCTTCAAATGAAGGAGTTACTGTTTATGAACAAGAAGATCCGAACCCTCCCGGGAAGGTCCGGGTCACTCAGAAGAAGCTTCGGGTTCCTCTAGCAAGAACCTGGAGGTCCCCGAAGAAGCTCCGGACCCCTCCGAGAGGGTCCGGGTTGGTGAGGAGGAAGCTCTAGGCCCCTCCGGGATGGTCCGGACAGTCTAGCACCCAGTGTACTTCATCAGTGAAGTACTCCATGACGCCAAAACTCGATACCTAGAGGTGCAAAAGCAGCTCTATGCAGTTCTTATTGCCTCTATGAAGCTTTGTCATTACTTCCAAGCTCACAAGATTTCAGTGGTAACTTCTTATCCACTACGTGCAATCTTGCATAACCCCAACTCCACTGGGACATTGAAAAGTGGGTAGCGGACTTGGCCGAGTTTGATCTTAAATTCATCCCAAGACAAGCGATCAAGAGTCAAGCATTGGTAGACTTTGTGGCGGAATGGACCCCCTCTCCATCAAATCCTGGGGGCCCCAGTGAGCAGAAGCCGGAACCTATGGTTCCAGTCTTCACTGAGCCTCACTGGACTCTCTACTTCGACGGCTCTGTGCAGAAGCAGGGGGCTGGAGCTGGAATCCTTCTCCTCACTCCAACCGGGGAGAAGGTCAAATACATGGTTCACCTTGACTTCAAGGAGACCAACAACATGGCGGAGTATGAAGCATTAATCTATGGTCTCAAGGTGGCACTATCATATGGTGTCAAGCCGCTGTTGGTAAAAGGTGATTCGCAGCTCGTTATAAAACAAGTAAAAGGTGAATGTTGCTGCAACAACCCTCAACTAGCTGCATACCTACTTGAAGTCAAGAAGCTTCAGAAGGATTTTGAAGTCCTCGATCTTTGCCATGTCCAGCATCTCAACAACGCTGAAGCTGACGAATTCTCGACGAAAGCTTCAACTAGAGCTCCTGTTCCCGACGGAACCTTCGTCCGGAGATTATCAAGACCAACATCTCAGCCTGTTGAACTGAGCGAAGGGGGCGAGACCAGCGCCTTGAAGCTGGCGGTCCCGATGGCCATGTTACATTGGCAACCATCAAGGGTCGTAGGTGCTACAGTAAGCTCCGAGCAACCCAGCACGCAAGACTCAGAAGCTCAAGTCAGCTTCGATGCATGGATCTCAGAGATCCGGAGCTACTTGAAAGACAACATCCTTCCTGAAGACAATGTATCTGCTGACCGGATAGTCAGATTGGCTAAAAGATACACACTGGTAGAAGGGGATCTCTACCGTTGTGGTGCCAACGACGTCCTAATGCAGTGCATTACAAGGGAAGAAGGCCACGATATCCTCGCAAAAATCCATGGAGGCGAGTGTGGGAACCACGCGTCTTCCTGCACGTTGGTCGGTAAAGCCTTCCGGCATGGTTTTTACTGGCCTACAGCACTCCAGGATGTAACTGAGCTAGTGAAGAAACGTGAAGCATGCCAGTTTCATGCGAAGCAAATTCACACACCAGCTCAACCACTACAAATGATACCTCTGACATGGCCATTCGTCGTGTGGGGTATGGATATCTTGGGACCTTTCCCAAGAGCCATCGGAGGTTACAAGTTCCTGTATGTCGCCATCGACAAGTTCACCAAGTGGCCGGAAGCAACTCCAGTTGTGACAATAAACAAGCAACCAGCTATCAATTTCTTGCAGTCCAAGGTATGCATATTTGGAGTCCCAAACAAGATCATAACTGACAATGGGACCCAATTCACGAGCTCTGCATTCCAATGATATTGCGAAGACCTCGACATTCAAGTCAGCTACGCATCTGTAGCTCACCCGGCAAGCAATGGCCAAGCTAAGAGAGCAAATGCAGAAATCCTAAAAGGACTCAAGACGCGCATATATGAGCGCTTGAAAAAACATGGAGCCAACTGGATTGAAGAGCTTCCTCCCACCTTGTTGGCAAAATGGACAACTCCAAATCGATCAACTCGAGAGACACCCTTCTTCGGGGTGTACGGAGCTAAAGCAGTCCTTCCTCCGGAAATCAACTTGGGGTCGCTCCGGGTCTGGACCTTCGACGAAGCCATGCAGGACCAGCCCCGGTGTGAAGACCTTGACTTCGTTGAAGAGGGAAGGTGCCGAGCAGCTGATCAAAATGCACAATACTGCCAAGCGCTCCGACGCTATCACCAAAGGAATGTGCATAACCGACAGCTCGAGGAAGGCGATCTGGTGCTACGGAGAATACAAACTCGAGAAGGGTTAAACATACTTTCCCCCAGCTAGGAAGGACCCTTCCGAGTGATCAAAGTATCCCGTCCCGGATGCGTTCGCTTGGCAACCGAGGATGGGACACCGCTCCCTAATCCTTGGAACATTGAGCACTCCGTAGGTTCTACGCTTAATATCACGGTGGTTAGTCTTTAATTACATATTATGTATGTTATAGTGTCATTGTACAGAGTTGGGTAGCTCTTCCGGGAGAACAGCTGGACCTTTCCCGGAAGGTACACAAAGTTCAAGCAACACTTGACACAGTCTCAGAACTAAAAGTGTAGCTAGTTACCCTAGGTCAAACAAGAAACGCAACACACTTAGCTTGGTTCCGTACCCTAAGGGTGTACTTGTTTCCCCTGTACCCCGGACCTATAATGAAAGACATCATTATGTGAAAACAGACTCCACGTGCGTTTATCTTGTACAGGCTCATTATTTTTTATTTTTCTCTTTCTTGTCAATAACAAAGTTGTGCAATTCTCAAGAAACATAGCTTGAACAATTCATGTATAATTCAAGTTGCATTGTTAATTCTTTCGGGTCTTCACATTGTTGAATGGCCTACTCGCCTGAACGCCAAGCCCATATAGGTCCGGAGTGTGCTATCGACTTAGCCTGGTCCTGCACCCTAAGTACGCCAATCTACCTACACCCCGGCAGGCCTGAGTAAGGTGAGTTCAGAAAATGATCGGACCTGAAGAAGATAAGCAAATACACTTGATTGTATATAGAATTGCGGTCGATCTAAATATTTCTTTCGGGAATAGTAAGCCGCAAAGGAGTTATAGATAAGAAATGGATTTTACTGTTTTTCTTGACTTTAGTGTGCAGGAAAAATAAAAATTTCATGATGATGGTGGATGATGCCGGAGCTATCAAAACTTCGACATCCCCTAAGGTGGCCCGTTGTCGATGTTTTAAACATTGATAGTAGGCATCGCCTGATCTATCAAGTTCTGACAAATGCAGGGAGCCAGTCGTCGGCGTGAACAAAAGATGGTAGAAGGACACCCTAATGGGGTCTGCTATCGACGCTCTACATGTTGACAATGGTCGCTGCCAGAGCTACTAAGCTCCGACAACCTCAAGGGGCCCTGCTGTCGATGACTTCGGACCTATATTCTACAAGTTCGAAGCACTCAAGTCTTTAACAAAATGCTACATCCTTTTGGTACATGTTCGCAACCAAATTGTCTACATCTACCAGGGGCCAAGTGAGACAAAGGTTGAAGACAAAAAATGAAATTCATAAATTTCTTGGATTTCATTCATCTGAAGACAAGAGATTACAAAATTGAGGAAAATAAGAGAAGATACAAGTGGGAGCTACAAGAAGAAAGTCCTAAATCCTATGGAAGAACGAGGCAACCTTCTGGGCAACCTCCGACACGCTGGCCTTGGCAGCATCTCCCTCTCCATCGATGGAACCTTCAAGCACGGGATCTAGTGGGAAATGAGGATCCCGGCTTGTGTAGCACGTCAGCATGTATTATGTGATGTTCTGCGCAAGGGATTTTCCTTCAGTTTCCAACTGATCCGCGATGACATCGCCCATGTTGTTGATTTTGTTGCCAGCTGAGCTCAACGCCTTCAACGCATGGTCCAGATCTGGCTCCGAATTGTCCGGACGCACGGGACTAAAGCCCAACGGCGTCAGCGCATCATTGGCTTTGCCCAAGAAGTCCCATACTTGTTGGGACTCCGCAGCCCTTGAGCCTCACATCTCTTCCAAGGATCTCTTGGTCACCGCAAGCTCCGAACCCTCCCGGCCAAGGTGCTCGACCTCTTTGGTGTGCTGCTGAATCCTATCAGCAACTTGCCTTTCGATGTTGGCAAGCTCCTCTTCCCGGACGTGGATCTTGTTCTGGCGGTCAACCAGGTCTTTCTCCCGGCCTCGCACCTTCTTCTCTCTGGAAGCTGTAAGACCTATGTGTGTTGAATACATTGGCTTGTAGTGAATACACTTGGCTTTGATGATAAAAGTTTTTAATATCACCAAAACACCTTTTTATCAAGGTCCGACTCTAGCTCCGAGCTACAGCAAGGTCTGACGATAGGTACGGCTTGTTTTGGGTAGCTCCGGCTATGTTCGTAGCTAGGTCTGACTTCTTGGTAAGGTCCGACTAGCTTTGGTTAGCTCCGGTGAGTTTTATCTCTAGCTCCGGCATGTCTTTGGTTAGCTCCGGCATGTTTTTCCTAAGCTCCGACGTACTTTGTCTAGCTCCGGCTTTTGGGATTACTAGTTCCGGCTAGTTCTGGTTAGCTCCGGCGCTAGGTCTTGCTAGCTGTTGTAAGCTCCGGCGGGAGCTTGGTAGTACTAGTTTTGATAAGCTCCGGATCCAGGATCTACTAGTTTTGATAAGCTCCGGATCCAGGATCTACTAGTTTTGATAAGCTCCGGATCCAGGATCTACTAGTTTTGATAAGCTCCGGATCCAGGATCTTCTAGTTTTGGTAAGCTCCGGCGCTAGGTTCTACTAGCTCTTGTTAGCTCCGGCTCAAGCTCCGGGTTGCTCTGGCAAGGTCCGGAACTTGACCGCAGTGCCTCTGCTTTGCATTTGCAATGTCTCGTACTTGCTTTACTTGATTGGAAAGATTGCTTAGTTTTCATTTGCTAAGTTTTTTGTGCGTTTTGGATGATACGGCTGATATCGTTTCTACTGTAGTTTTGCAACATGCTTATGTGAGGTTCTCACGTAAGGTGTTGTGTTCGGAACTAACTTGAGTCAAGTCGAGGACTTGGGCTCGTATGGATTGGTTGTTTGTTCATGTGCAGGTGTTGCTTGAGTTCAAGTCATGGCTGGTGACAGGATCCATTGGACTAGTCTCAGGAGGAGATGAGGTTCCAACAACCAAGTTCAGGAGGAACTGTGGTTGAGCGGGTCAGGAGGTCGCGCAGGATGATTGAATCAAGGACAGTGCATATGAAGGTCGAAGGAAGGTGTTTGCACGTATGCATGAGGTGCATGACGTGGCAATATGCTTCTAGATACAGATTATGGAAGGAAGGTCTGATCGGAAGGATCAGATCGTATCGGTTGAAGACTTAGGCTGCTAGCTGAGTCGGTTATGGCTCGGTATGGAAATATCGAGTTGGTTATGTTAGTATTTCGTGTGTGTCACGAATTTGAGTTGTTTAGGAATGTGGGATACGTTCCTAAGGTGTTTGGAAGTCTTAAGATTGCTTCTATCTGCGTATAGAAGAATCTTGAGCAGTTATGGTAAGTTCCGATGGTGATCGGATTAGGATTGGAGTCCTAGTTGAGATTGGGATGGCCTAAGGGCTGGTTATATAAGCAAGGGAAGGCCAAAGTTCGGGAAGACGACTTTGGGGCTGTTCCTCTTGTGTTCTATTGAATAAAATTCATAGTTTGAAGGAACTTTTGTGCCTTGTTCGTCCGACTTGTTCCAGACAAGTTTTACTCGTCGAGTTTCTGGACAGCACTACCTTTTGTCGGTGGTTTTATCATAACTCAAGTTTTTCTGATCCAATTGAAGTGATTCTTTTTGGGTTGTCTTCACAACTTGATTGTCTATCATCTGTCAAAATTTCACGGTCATTGGATTTGTGGTTTTTGATCTACACGAGTTTCTTTGCAGCATTCCAGAAACCGTTTTTATCGGGTAGGTCAGATTGACCATAGTCTGATCTTACGATCATAACTTGAGTTTTTCTCGACGGATCTGAGTAATTCTTTTTGTGTTGTCTTCGTGACTTGATTCTCTCTGATAACTATCACTTTTGTCACGGTGAAACACATTTAGATTAGTCTCACACACGAATTCTTTAAACAGATCGTTTTTCTACCGAAGGGATTGGGGTTTTATTGTTTCCGCTGCGTAAGATTTTTAAATCTACCATTCAGCCCCCCTCTGGTAGCTTTTCACGTGCTCTTCGATCCTACAATTGGTATCAGAGCCACGGTGCTCTAATCTTTGTGATTTGCACGTGTTTTTGACTAATCATCATGGAGAAGTACTCCGCCAAACCTTGTGTGTTTTCTGGTATTGATTTTCAGGTTTGGAAGGCACGCATGGAGGCTTTTATCCAGGCACAAGGATTTGCAATATGGGAGAAGGTGTATAAGCCTTATGAAGTGCCACCCAATGATCAAGTCACGGCCACGAACCTCCGGGACGTCAACAACAACAACAAAGCCCGAAACTTGATCATCCAAGGACTCACTCAAAGCGACTTTGATCGTGTCGCGCACCTCCGATCAGCATACGACGTTTGGAGAGCTCTCTGTGATTATCATGAAGGCTCCAACACAATCAAGGAGGTAAAACAAGATATGTTCAAGAAAGAATATATGCGTTTTGAGATGCAACCAGGTGAGTCGATCGATGACCTCTTTGCTCGTTTCAATAAAATTCTCAGCAACTTACGTAGTGTCAATGTAAATTTTTCTGATGCTGAGAATGCTAGACAACTTCTTAGTGCATTAGGCATGACAATTTGGGAGATGAAAGTAACATATATTCGTGAATCAACTATCATGAGTTCTCTTACATTAGATGTACTTTATTCTAAACTAAAAACTCATGAAATTGACATCCTAGCACGTAAGAACCCAAACAAGTCTATTGCATTTGTCTCACAACGTGATATGTCTAGCTCCGGCCAATCATCATCCTGCAATACTCTTGCTTTGTTGTCCTCACTAACCCTGGAGCAGATCGAAGAAATTCCAGAAGAGGGGTTGGCACTCATCTCTACTAGATTCTCAAAAGCATTGCAAAATGTGAGAACTAGAAGGAGAGGAAGCTCCGGACCTCAACGCTGTTTTGAATGTGGTAAAACAGGACACTTTCGTACAGAATGCCCTAACCTTTCAGGTCCGACCACCCGGGAAGAAAAACAAAGCAAGATCCGGACCTCCTCTGGAAATTCCAACAAGAAGAAGAAAGGTACCATAGGACGCAAGATGATCAACAGCTTCATCACCGCGCTTCAAGAGCTCAGTTCAAGTGATGTAGACTTTGAAAGTGATGAAGATAATGATGATCTGGCCAACTTATGCTTCATGGCGGGCAAAGCAAGATCAAGATCAAGTCAGGAGGAAGCAGAACACAACAGTGACGATGATGAGGTTACACGCTTGAGGAAGGAGAATATTTGGATTGTGGATTCAGGTTGCTCACGCCACATGACCGGTAACAAAGATTGGTTCTCCTCCCTCACCTTTGTGTCACGTGTAGAGAATGTTACTTTTGCCGATAATTCTTCAACTCCTATAATTGCTAAGGGTTCGGTTAGAGTAAATGATCACTACACTTTCACTACTACAAAATGCTTCATCACAGGCGGTTCCAAACATATTATCGCATACGGTTTTAAAAACCGCCTGTAACAAAGAGCCTGTGAAAATGATCGATTAACACAGGCGGTGGCATAATCCGCCTGTGAAACTACATTTTCACAGGCGGTTTTTAATTACCGACCGCCCGTGAAAATGCATTTTCACAGGCGGTTTTTTATTAAAAACCGCCTGTGAAAATGCCTAGTGAAACAAAAAAAAATTTCACATGTGCCGCCGGGAGTCAGAAGAGGCCGCGCCGCCTGGAGGCCGCCGCGTTGCCGGAGCCGGAAGAGCGCCGCCAAGTGTCGAAGGAGGTCGCACCGCCGAGAGCTGGAGGAGTCGTGCCGCCCGAAGCCCGACGAGGCCGTGCCGCTTGGAGCCGGAGGAGTCGCACCGTCGCGAGCCCGTGGTAGACCGCGCCACCGGGTGCCCGAGGTAGACCGCGCCGGATCTGTGCCCGCGCTCACGCCGGCAGGGCGCGCGCTCGCCGGGAGGCGCGTCGGAGTCGCGCCGCCGGGAGCTCGAGGTAGACTGTGCCAGATCCGCATCCGTGCTCGTGTCGGCAGGGCTCGCGCTCGTCGGGAGGCCGCGCTGGAGCCGCCGAGGTCCGGAGCAACCGAAGTCACGCCTTAGTCGCACCTTGAGAGAGGCCGCCGACAGCCGCGCCGCCAGGAGCTCGAGGTAGACTGTGCCAGATCCGCGCCCGTGCTCGCGTCGGCAGGGCTCGCACTCGTCGGGAGGCCGCGCCGGAGCCGCCGAGGTCTGGAGCAACCGAAGTCGCGCCTTAGTCGCGCCTTGAGAGAGGCCGCCGGCAGCCGCGCCTTGGGAGATGCCGCCGGAAGCCGTACCTTGAGAGGCTGACGGAGGATCACGGACTGAACCGTGGCTGCTGCTGTTATAGACACATTTATCGTGTGGCTTCTAAACTGAGTCGTTGGATCGATAAGCAGCGGACAGCGGAGATACGAAGTCCAAGAGTGATCCGTGGGATGAAGCAGCGGACCAATGAGAAGCCATCATTATCACAGGCGGTTTTTATGTTACAGACTGTCTGTAAAAATCATATTTTCACAGGCGGTTGTTTGTTACGGACTGCATGTGATAATGACTATTATCACAGGCGGTTTTTGTTACGGACCGCTTGTGAAAATCAATACATTTTCACATGCGGTTGTTTGTTACGGACCGCCTGCGATATTCTATTATCACAGACGGTTATTAACTCATCTAACATCACAGGCGGCACTTTTAATGGACCGTCTGTAAAAAAAATATAGAAGCGCCTGTAAAAATGTTTTTTGTAGTAGTGTTTGAAGGATGTGGCACTTGTAAAAAATTTGAAATATAACTTGCTTTCTGTTTCACAATTGCTAGATGAAAATCTAGAAATTACTTTCAATAAAAACTGCTGCAAAGTTGTAGATTCAAATAGTGAGCTTATTTTTAACATGTCTCGGTTTGGAAGAGTTTTTAAAGCTGATTTTGATATGTCTTCTTCTAAGCATAGGTGTCTAGTTGCTAATGATTCAAAGGACTTATATTTTTGGCATCGTAGACTTGGTCACGTAGGCTTTGATCACCTAACGCGTGTTAGCGCTCTTGATCGCATACGTGGGCTGCCTAAGCTTAAAGGGGACAAAGAAATTGTGTGCTCTTCTTGTAGACATGCTAAGATGGTTGCAGGTTCACATACTCCTCTCACAATGATCATGACAACTGAACCATGTCAACTTTTGCATCTTGACACCGTAGGACCTTCACGTGTTCAATCCTTCGGAGGTAAATGGTATGCTCTTGTTATTGTTGATGATTATTCTAGATATTCTTGGGTGTATTTTATGGCGTCTAAGAATGAAGTCTTTAGTCACTTTAGAACTTTATTTCTTAGATTATCAATTGATCACCCAGGATCATTAAAAGCAATTAGAAGTGATAATGGAACTGAATTTAAAAATCAATTCTTTGATCACTTTTGTGCTGAAAATAGAATAGATCATCAATTTTCTTCACCATATGTACCTCAACAAAACGGTCTTGTAGAAAGAAAGAACAGAACTCTAGTTGAGATGGCTAGGACTATGCTTGATGAATATCAAACCCCTAGGAAATTTTGGGCTGATGCATTAGCAACCGCTTGTTATGTCTCAAATCGTGTTTTCTTGCGTGCTAAGCTAGGTAAAACACCATATGAGCTCCGGTTTGGACATAGGCCTAGTGTTACACACTTTCGGGTCTTTGGTTGCAAATGCTTTGTTAAGAAACATGGTAATCTTGATAAATTTGAACCTAGATCCAATGATGGCATGTTTCTTGGTTATCCATCTCATACTAGAGGCTACCGTGTGCTTTTACTTGACACTAACAAAATTGTGGAGACTTGTGAAGTGTCTTTTGATGAAGCTAGCCCAGGTACTAGCTCCGGTGTTGCAGGACCAGATTCATATTCTCAGGGGGAGGGTATTTTCGAAGATGAAGAAGAGCCGGTGATACTGCCTGGTAGTTCCGAAGGTGACACGTGTCCAGCTCCGGACATTGAACAAGCTCCGGCTGTCACCTCTGCTGGTCCTGATCGTCCACAAATCACAAGCTCATCAATCTACAATGAACCTAATGAAAAGGAAGCTTGTGAGACATCTGTTCCCCTACGTTTTTACAAAGATCATCCCCCACAACAGATGATTGGAAGCTTGCATGAACGAGTCACACGGTCCAGGTTTTGCGATCCAAACTCTCGTGCTCATTCTGCTTTTGTTGCTTCTTTTGAACCCAAAGATATATCACACGCACTCACTAATGAATCTTGGATTATTGCCATGCAAGAAGAGTTAGAAAATTTTGAAAGAAATAATGTTTGGAAACTTGTACCTCCACCTCAAGGCCACACTTTAATTGGAACTAAATGGGTATATAAAAATAAACAAAGTGAGGATGGGGTTGTGATTAGGAATAAGGCTAGGTTGGTTGCTCAAGGTTTCACTCAAGTTGAAGGTCTAGATTTTGATGAAACTTTTGCTCCTGTCGCTAGATTAGAAGCCATAAGAATTTTGTTAGCTTTCGCAGCATCTAAAGGTTTTAAGCTATATCAAATGGATGTTAAAAGTGCTTTTCTTAATGGCTACATAGATGAGGAGGTTTATGTCAAACAACCACCAGGTTTTGAAAATCCAGATTTTCCTAATCATGTTTACAAACTGTCCAAAGCCTTATATGGTCTCAAACAAGCCCCTAGAGCATGGTATGATAGGTTAAAAACATTCTTACTTGAAAAGGGGTTTACAATGGGAAAGGTTGATAAAACTCTTTTTGTGCTTAATCATGGCAATGACTCATTATTCGTTCAAGTGTATGTGGATGATATTATCTTTGGTTGTGCTTCTCATGATCTTGTGTCCAAGTTTTCAGCAATGATGAGTTCCGAATTTGAAATGAGTATGATGGGTGAACTCACTTACTTTTTGGGGCTGCAAATCAAGCAAACCAAGGAGGGTACCTTTGTGCATCAAACAAAGTATACCAAAGATCTCCTAAGGCGCTTCAACATGGACAAAAGCAAGCCTCTTCGGACACCAATGGGAACAGAAACAACACTTGAACTTGATGAAGATGGTGAATCCGGTGATCAAAAAGATTATAGAAGTATGATCGGATCACTTTTGTACCTTACGACATCAAGACCGGACATACAATTCAGCGTATGTCTTTGTGCACGGTTTCAAGCTTCTCCACGTGTTTCACATCGTCAAGCCGTCAAAAGGATTCTCAGGTACTTACATGGAACTCAAGAATTCGGCATTTTTCTTCCTTCTTCCTCAATCGTTTCTTTGAAAGCTTTTTCGGATGCTGATTTTGGGGGTTGTAGGATTGATAGGAAAAGTACTTCCGGTGCTTGTCATTTTCTTGGTAATTCTCTTGTTGCTTGGTCCTCTAGAAAACAAAGTTCAGTTGCACAATCCACAGCCGAATCTGAGTATGTAGCTGCTGCTAGTGCTTGTTCACAAATTCTTTGGATTGTTCAAACACTTAAGGACTATGGGGTTGATCTAGATAGTGTTCCACCGTTCTGTGATAACACTAGTGCTATTTGCATTGCTAAAAACCCCGTGCAACATTCTAGAACTAAGCACATTGACATTAGGTATCACTTTCTCCGTGATAATGTTGAAAAAGGAAACATTGTGCTTCACCATGTAGATACCGAACAACAATTGGCTGACATTTTTACAAAACCTTTGGATTTCACTCGTTTTTGTTACATTCGTAGTGAAATAGGGGTTATGCATCCTCATGGCTTAAATTGAGGGGGAGTTTTTGAAACTTAGGAAGTCTATGTGTGAATCTGAAATTAAATAATATGAGCATATTATTTCATACATATATGACTTTGTGATTCCTTTTACATGCTGAAAGTTCTTACTGCATTACTCGTGTTATACTTTTTGTAGTTTTTGCCATGTCTAGTAATTGGAATAATTACTTACACTAAATCTGGTCATGGTCGAACTTTCTTGCTGTTTTGAACTTGTTGCATGCTCACAAATGCTTTTAATCATTAAGAATTTATCAAGTAATCAACTCACATGTTTAGTTTTTATGAACAAATATAAATTGAGAAAAGATCAAGAGAATATGCATGCATCGCACTTCTTCTTTCGAGATGGCTTGTCATTGCACTTAGATATGAACTTGGAAGAAGTTGTGTATGACTAAAACCATGTCCTTAAGCTTCTGATTGTCAAATGACATAGGCTTGGCTTGGTTGGTTAGAATAAGGCAGATGAGCATATAATCTCTTGCAAATATCATATTATCTAAATTTATGCTTTGAAAAATAATAAGATGCAGCAACAAATGTCATGCTTTCAGGTTTTGAAATAGTTGAGTTTGTGAGATCATGACCTGCTAAAATTGAAAATCACACTTGCTATCTAGCATGGCTTACACTACATTATGTATCTCATTGATGTGATAGTGTAAGTTACTTGATAGTATGACTTGGGTGAGCTTTGTTTATATGTATATGTTATAATATGCTCATAACAACTAAAGAAGGAGAGATAATTTGTTTATATCTCATAACAATTAAAATTTCTCTTTTACCTTGCTGAATACATTGTCAAAGGGGGAGAGATTAATCACACATTCAAAAAGGAAGAGATAAGCATGAAGAGAATATGTGCATAAGGAAAGTTAATAAAGGGGGAGAGATAATATGGGATGTTAATATGGGATATTTTTTTCCTTCTCATTTTATTTTTTATTTAAACAAAAAGGGGAGAAATTGTTTTCAAAACTTTTATTTGAATAAGCCAATGTTCGGATTTTTAAATGGTGTTGCCAATGCATTCATCAAGGGGGAGATTGTAAGACCTATGTGTGCTGAATACATTGGCTTGTAGTGAATACACTTGGCTTTGATGATAAAAGTTTTTAATATCACCAAAACACATTTTTATCAAGGTCCGACTCTAGCTCCGAGCTACAGCAAGGTCCGACGATAGGTAAGGCTTGTTTTGGGTAGCTCCGGCTATGTTTGTAGCTAGGTCTGACTTCTTGGTAAGGTCCGACTAGCTTTGGTTAGCTCCGGTGAGTTTTATCTCTAGCTCCGGCATGTCTTTGGTTAGCTCCGGCATGTTTTTCCTAAGCTCCGACGTACTTTGTCTAGCTCCGGCTTTTGGGATTACTAGTTCCGGCTAGTTCTGGTTAGCTCCGGCGCTAGGTCTTGCTAGCTGTTGTAAGCTCCGGCGGGAGCTTGGTAGTACTAGTTTTGATAAGCTCCGGATCCAGTATCTACTAGTTTTGATAAGCTCCGGATCCAGGATCTACTAGTTTTGATAAGCTCCGGATCCAAGATCTACTAGTTTTGATAAGCTCCGGATCCAGGATCTTCTAGTTTTGGTAAGCTCCGGCGCTAGGTTCTACTAGCTCTTGTTAGCTCCGGCTCAAGCTCCGGGTTGCTCTGGCAAGGTCCGGAACTTGACCGCAGTGCTTCTGCTTTGCATTTGCAATGTCTCGTACTTGCTTTACTTGATTGGAAAGATTGCTTAGTTTTCATTTGCTAAGTTTTTGGTGCGTTTTGTATGATACGGCTGATATCGTTTCTACTGTGGTTTTGCAACATGCTTATGTGAGGTTCTCACGTAAGGTGTTGTGTTCGGAACTAACTTGAGTCAAGTCGAGGACTTGGGCTCGTATGGATTGGTTGTTTGTTCATGTGCAGGTGTTGCTTGAGTTCAAGTCATGGCTGGTGACAGGATCCATTGGACTAGTCTCAGGAGGAGATGAGGTTCCAACAACCAAGTTCAGGAGGAACTGTGGTTGAGCGGGTCAGGAGGTCGCGCAGGATGATTGAATCAAGGACAGTGCATATGAAGGTCGAAGGAAGGTGTTCGCACGTATGCATGAGGTGCATGACGTGGCAATATGCTTCTAGAGACGGATTATGGAAGGAAGATCTGATCGGAAGGATCAGATCGTATCGGTTGAAGACTTAGGCTGCTAGCTGAGTCGGTTATGGCTCGGTATGGAAATATCGAGTTGGTTATGTTAGGATTTCGTGTGTGTCACGAATTTGAGTTGTTTAGGAATGTGGGATACGTTCCTAAGGTGTTTGGAAGTCTTAAGATTGCTTCTATCTGCGTATAGAAGAATCTTGAGCAGTTATGGTAAGTTCCGATGGTGATCGGATTAGGATTGGAGTCCTAGTTGAGATTGGGATGGCCTAAGGGCTGGTTATATAAGCAAGGGAAGGCCAAAGTTCGGGAAGACGACTTTGGGGCTGTTCCTCTTGTGTTCTATTGAATAAAATTCATAGTTTGAAGGAACTTTTGTGCCTTGTTCGTCCGACTTGTTCCAGACAAGTTTTACTCGTCGAGTTTCTGGACAGCACTACCTTTTGTCAGTGGTTTTATCATAACTCAAGTTTTTCTGATCCAATTGACGTGATTCTTTTTGGGTTGTCTTCACAACTTGATTGTCTATCATATGTCAAAATTTCACGGTCATTGGATTTGTGGTTTTTGATCTACACGAGTTTCTTTGCAGCATTCCAGAAACCGTTTTTCTCGGGTAGGTCAGATTGACCATAGTCTGATCTTACGATCATAACTTGAGTTTTTCTCGACGGATCTGAGTAATTCTTTTTGTGTTGTCTTCGTGACTTGATTCTCTCTGATAACTATCACTTTTGTCACGGTGAAACACGTTTAGATTAGTCTCACACACGAATTCTTTAAACAGATCGTTTTTCTACCGAAGGGATTGGGGTTTTAATGTTTTCGCTGCGTAAGATTTTTAAATCTACCATTCACCCCCCCTCTGGTAGCTTTTCACGTGCTCTTCGATCCTACAGAAGCGACTTCGTTCTCCATTTTGGTAAGATTCTGTCCCTGCTACCAGGCCTTCTTCTTCTCACTCTCGCAGAGCTCCTCCAGCTTCTTGGTGCGCTCTGCAAGGCTCTTGTCACCCAAAGCCAGCCTTTGGGCGAGCTCCTCCTCCCTCTTCATGAGGTCATTCCTCAGCTACAGGAGTTTTTGCTCTTCATCTTTGAGCTTTTTCTCTCGCTCATCAAGAGCCTCCCGGTGCTTGACGAGGCTTTCGTAGATGGCACTGAGCTTCTCCTAGCGATCATTCGCTGCTTCATTAGCATCCACGGCTTGTTCGTGTATAGCCCGGGACTGATTGTCGAGGGATCGCACCATGCTTTCCCTCTTGTCCAGCAGCTGGCCCCAGTACTCCATCCGGGCCTTCTCCCTCTTGACCTACTCCTTGTCATCGGCCAGCCTTGTTTGCGCCAGCTTGGTCTCGAATTGGAGACGGTTGCACCACCTCCTACTGGTTCGACGCTCCTCCTCGAGGGCCTTGCTGTCGTGATAAAGGACAAGCTGGACCTGACGAAGGCTGGAGCAGGAGTTGTCGATGGATAATGACAGAGGGATCGGCTCCAGACCTACTGCGGTCCTCTCCACTGACTCCAGTGGGTTCTCCAAAACAAAAATTGGGTCCCACTCTACAAGAGTGGTCCCTTGAGCTTCCGCGGCACTAGGGCCGCCCTCCGGGAGTGCCTCAGTCATCACCGAGGAAGGTCCAGCAACGAGAGCTTCCATCTCCGGAGTCGGCTCCGAAGGTCCCGCCGCCAGGTCATTAACAATTGTTTCCTCAGGCAGAGGACCGATCGCTTCATCTTGGCACCTTGGCTCAAGCACGGGTACTTCCGAAACTACCACCTCCGGCGTAGGCATTGAAAACTCGGCCAAAGCTGAGCCCGCCTCCGGCTCCAGTGCAGGTGCCTCTTCCATTGCCGGTTCAGGCGCCCGTGCTTCGACCTCCACCGGTTCGGCTGCCAGCACCTCCACGACCATCGGCTCAGGCGCCAAAACTTCATCAACCACCGGCTTTGCCATCGGGGCTTCAGTAACATCAGGCTCTAAGGCCAGAACTACGACAACCTCCGGCTCTGAGGCCAGATCATCCATCATCACAGCATCCAAAACCAGAGCTTCAACCTCCGGAGCTGGTGCCGCTGGTACATCTTCATTCCCGTGGTTCGGTGCTACCACGGGAGCTTCAGGAGATGAGTCGAGGTCCAGAACCTTGACAGCTGGCGCCAGAGCTGTCGAGACCTCAACCACGACCTGGTGCAGTACTGGAATTGGAGCTGGGGCCTCCGCCTGTACAGCATCAGCTGCTGTCACAGAAATTGGAGCTTCAGGCCCCTTTTTGGAGACCTTGTGGATGAAGGACGAAGAAACTCAAAATATGATTAGAACAAAAACAATCAAAAGAGGTAAAAAAGCAAATTTACCTTGGGAGACTTGCGCTCCAGCTAGCGCGGAACCTTTTCGCCGGACGCTCAGAGCCTGACCCAGTCGCAACTGGGGTAGTAGCTCCGGAAGGCTCTTCGGACCTTACTGTCGCCGTCAGCACCGGCATCCTCCTCCGGAGCTCCCTGCTGAACTCCGCCTCCATGTTCAGAGGGAGGAAAGCCGCCATGGAGTTAAGTCGTCGCCCTCGACGTCGATGCCATGCTAGAACTTCTTGAGATGAAGCTCCAAAGAAGCACCTTCCAAATTGGACTTCAAACCGGTTTCAATCCAGTCATCGTCCATCACACTGTTGAGGGCACATGCGAGATTCTCCCTCTTCTTCAGCGGAGCTCACCTGTTGACCAGGAAGTTGCAGAAGACTTTCTGGGGGGTCACCCCTCCTTCCAAACATTGGTGGATCCTGGTCAAGGCAGGGTTGAAGGCCTCTGACAACACCAGGCATCATTGTCAACATTGGGAAGACCTTTAGGGGAATTTCTTGCGCTTCACAAAATAGTAGAAGCCAAGATACTCGTTACTCTTGCCGGTGGTGTGGATGGTGAAGAAGGTACGGAAAAGCTCGACACAGGGGGGAATACGCACCCACATCTCACAGAAGTGGACGAATGTTGACACATGAAGAATGGAGTGGGGGCCAAAGTGATCCAACTATAGACCATAGAAGTCTAGCAGCATCAAGAGGAAAGTTGAGAAAGGTGGGATCAGTCCCACCATGGCGTACGCAGAAAAGTACACCATGTCGCCACCGCGCTTCTTCTTGAACGGGACCTCGCCGGTGTAGACCAGGTCGTTGAAGGAGTCGCTATACCACCCTATGTAGGTCCGAACCTTCTTCAAATCATCGTCGGTCGTGAGACAGCTCTTGCAGAGACCCAACTCCATCACAGCACAGTGGGGCGAGAGAGAAAAAGCAAGAGAAAGTTTGGAGGATTCGAGCGCAAATTCAAATGAAGGCGTAAGGAATCCCCAAACGGTGCTTGCTTTCCTTCTTAAGTAAGCCCCCACAACGCTTGGATGGAAACCGCAGAAGGGCCCAGGATACAGTTCAAAAATTTCACCCTACCAATGACAAGGGGGCCCGGGGCCGCCCAGACGATCAAGTCGAGGTCCTTACCCGAAGCGAACACTTGTCATGATGAGAGGAGAGAAACCCGAGGGCAGCGGCCTGGCAGGGCGCGCGGAACCAATACG
The DNA here is from genome assembly GCA_036927565.1 of Tuctoria greenei. Taxonomy (NCBI): domain Eukaryota; kingdom Viridiplantae; phylum Streptophyta; class Magnoliopsida; order Poales; family Poaceae; genus Tuctoria; species Tuctoria greenei. The sequence goes on from JAYESD010000006.1 coordinate 132,542,363, forward strand.
ATTTTTGTATTGGGAACTGGTGACCTTCAATTGTGTGAGATCCGCACGCACGGATCTCACCTGCCACATCCTGAAGATGCCACGCAGCGATGGTTTAACTGCGAAGCACCACCTCAAAAAACATCCAAAAAACCTTGAAGACACGGCGCATAAATCAAAAGATGGACCCACCTCCGGCAGAATGAATTAATCCAAAAGGTCTCTCCTAGAGGTGGGCCTAGGGGGCCACTATCGGTACCCTGCGTAGCGGATACCTCTTGGAACTGCAAAGAGTGCAAAGAAACTCCACCTATCTGAGTCAAGACCTCCGAAGGCCCCATTTTTCACTGGTAACCGGACCTGTCTCTCTTCTATGGTTAGTCCCAGTGCCGCCACGTGTATCATAAAATCGGAGCTACATTCCATACATGGGAAAGCTCCAGACTAGATACCTGTGCGGCACCCCCGGACCTAACCCCCGACAAAGGAAAGCTCCGGTACCGACACGTGTACAGAAGCATCGGACCTACTCGTCCAAGACAGTAAGCTCCGGAGCTGCCACGTGTCCAACTGCCAGACCTTCAACCTCAACAGTCAGATTGGTGGACCTCCAACGGCTCGGACCTTCAAGGAACATTAAAGACTTCAAGACCTGATTATGTGTCATTAATGCTATCTTAATGACACACGATCGGGGTACTCTTAACACCAGTAACACCACCATAAAGGCGCGTTACCACGCTGTTAAGGGGAATTAAGTACATTAACTGTGTATTAAGCATCAATAACTGCCAGGGCCACATGTCGGGCCGGGCTGATGATGTAACGACCAGTCCTTGTACTATAAAAGTACTGGCCAAGCAATACACGGGGACTCTTCTAGACTCTATGGCCTCTCACATACAAGGGCTCAGACGCTCAATACAACAACAACAACACACACCCGTGGAGTAGGGTATTACGCTCAGGCAGCCCGAACCGCATAAATCCTCGTGTTAAATCGCCATCTTGCTCCGAATCTCTGCATGCTCTAACCGTACTAAGAACCTCGGCGGGCTGCCATCTGTAGTACTGGGAGAATTGCTGGAATCAGACTCCGACAGAAGAACTTACTAGATTGTGCCACATCTATCAGGAGCAGATTGGAGGAACTAGCTTTGCGTTGCACCCGCAACGCAAGAAGGGGACAAGGGAGATCTTAAGGCCTCAGGATGGAGCTCAATTCAGTTCTCTCGCTATTGACAGATCTCAGGAGATATTGAACTTGGGAAATTGTTATGCTGATGCTATGGAAGAGATCTGTTACCTGCGTAAGAAGGTGTTTGAAATGAAAAAGGAAGAGGAAGTTTGTGCTACCGTGGAGGCCAATGGTGTAGCAACCTCTCCAGCACCTACATGGACGGCCAACTCACCGTGGCGTGCACCAATGTATGCTTCGCCTCAGCCGTCGCCTTCGCCACCTCGTGGCCAGGACAGCCACGACTCACATAATTAAGTCTAGGTCTCCTATTTAGAAGATAGAAAAGTGCTTAGATCGTCTTAGTCATGTTTAGTGTGGTGTGCTGAATTTTCATGGTGTGCTTGTGCTTGTGTGTATCATGTGAGTTGTGGGACGATTAGCGTTTTGTCCACATCCGCACATAGTAGAGAGTTGTGGGATCATTGTCCATATCCTCTAATAGGGTTATTGGTCTTAACAAAGGAGTTGTTTAGTTACATATACCTTGATGCATATATTTGGTCATTTCTTTTGAAATTCTGAATTCTTCCATCTCTACTACTCTTTCACCAATAGATGTCGAGGACTCGTAACCAGAGGAATGCCAATGGTAAGGATGAGAGCAATGAAGCACCTCAGAACAACCAGGGACTTGCCAGGGAGCTATCAACCTTGAGCAGCTATTGGCTATGAAGAACCAGCTCATGCAGACCATGATACAAACAATGTGACAGCTGCAAGCTGGCAACAACAATCAGCCTCACATGCCGCCGCTGCCACCTCCACCCCCGCCACATCACAACCGTTTGGGAGAGTTTATGAGGACCAGACCGCCTACCTTTGCTCAAGCCATAGATCCAATAGAAGCTGATGACTGGCTAAAGTATGTTGAGAAGAAACTTGCTATCGTCTAGTGCAGCGATCGAGAGAAGGTTCTTTTTGCCTCACACCAGTTGATGGGAGCTGCTGCAGACTGGTGGGAATCTTTATGCAATGCCCATGAGAATCAAGAGGGAATCACCTGGGCTGAATTCACGGAGAAGTTTCATTCTCACAATGTGCCAGAGGGAGATATGATTCTGAGAAGACAAGAGTTTGAAAACCTAAGGCAAGGAAGGATGGGTGTGAGTGAATACCTCAATAAATTCACTCAGCTGTCAAGATATGCCCCAACAGTTTTGGTTCAAAAAAAAGATATGCCCCAGAAGACATCATCTCTAATAGCAGGAAGCAATATCTGTTCATAAGGGGACGCAACAATGAAATTCAAGTTCAGTTGCTCAATGCTAACTACGTAAACTTCCAGAAGCTGGTTGACAAGGGCATTGTGGTTGAGAACAAGATTTGGGAGATGGAGCAAGACCACTAGAAGAAGATGCCATATCAGGGACAGCCGCAAGGAAGCAATGCCCGCCCTTGCTTTGCGCCACCTGTTGCACCCTATTACAACCCATCTACTGCTGCATATCACCCTGCTTATCCACTGCAACCGCAACAGCCAATGCAGCCACGCCCACCCATGCAAGCACCTCGCTTACCTAAGCAGCCTGCGCCATGCCCAAATATGCCTGCTTATGCTCGAAACCAGCCTCATCCTAATTTTGCTGGCGCCACTGGGGGGAAAACTTGCTATGCTTGTGGTCAGACAGGACAATCAGGGTCAGATGAACAACATTCCAAGGCAGAATTCAAGGCCCAATGGAGGAGCAGCTCAAGGCAACTGAGGACCACAAAATTTCGCTCGTATCAAGGTGAACCATGTATTCGCAAAAGAAGTTCAGCAAGCTAAGGATGTCGTGATTGGTATGTTTCTCTCAAACTCCAACCCCGCGACTATATTATTTGATTGTGGAGCATCACATTCATTCATCTCAACAATGTATGTTGCAAGGCATAGCATGCCCATATCATACCTGAAGTTTACTTTATTGGTGAAATCTCGTGGAGGAGATATGAGGACAAATATAACATGTCCAAAAGTAAGTATTTCCATAAGGGGGGGGGGTAGTATTTGCTGCCAACCTCATAGTCCTAAATTCTCAAGGCTTGGACATCATACATAGAATGGATTGGCTAAGGAAGCATAATGGAGTAATTCAGTGTGCTACTCGTATAGTACAATTGACAAATGGGGAATGAGTCAGTGTAGAGTTCAAAGAAGTACAACCGACGACCGAGAAGGCAATGGTGAATCATGCAGAGGGAGTAACTTCGGAAGAGATCCCAATTGTTCGGGAATACCCAGACGTGTTTCCTGAGGAAATGCCAGGTATGCCACCTGATTGTGACATCGAGTTCATCATTGATTTAATACCTGGAACTGCACCTATAACAAAGAGGACATATAGGATGCCTCCTAATGAATTAGCAGAGCTCAAGAATCAAATTCAAGAGCAGTTAGAGAAGGGATTTATACGCCCAAGCTCTTCACCTTGGGGAGCCCTAGTGCTTTTCGTAGATAAGAAGGATGGATCCCAAAGAATGTGTTTAGATTACCGATCCCTCAATGAGGTGACGACCGAGAATAAGTACACGCTGCCTCGCATTGAAGATCTATTCGACCAGATGAAGGGAGCTAAAATATTCTCTAAGATTGATCTTCGGTCAGGATATTTCCAAATAAAGATTAGACCACCAGACATAACCAAAACATCTTTCAAGACACGGTATGGATTCTATGATTACACGGTCATGTCATTTGGATTGACTGATGCACCTGCATACTTCATGTATTTTACGAACAAGGTTTTCATGTAGTACTTTGATAAGTTCATGGTAATGTTCATCGATGACATCATGATATACTCAAAAAGTGAAGAAGAGCACGAAGAGCATTTAATGCTGACATTGCAGAAATTGAGAGAGCATCAGTTGTATGCCAAATTCAACAAGTGCCAATTCTAGTTGAGGGAGATATCATTCCTAGGTCACATCATATCTAGAGAAGGAGTGTCAGTCGACCCAGGAAAGATCAGGGACGTGCTAAAGTGGGAACCGCCACAAAATGTGAAGGACATAAGGAGTTTTCTTGGAATGGCTAGATACTACCGTCGTATCATCAAGGACTTTTCCAAGATAGAGAAGCCCATTACTGAGCTGTTGATGGAGAAGAAGCCTTTCAAGTGGACTCAAGCTTGTCAAGACAGTTTTGAGGAGCTAAAGAAGAGGTTAACCACAACACCTGTGTTGGTATTGCCAGATGCGGCCAAGGGCTTCGACATCTATTGTGATGCTTCAATTCAAGGACTTGGATGCGTATTAATGCAGGAAGGCCAAGTGGTAGCTTATGCATCTAGGAAGTTGAAGAAAAATGAGCAGAACTATCGTACGCATGATCTCAAACTCGCCAACGTAGTGCATGCATTTAAGATTTGGAGACATTACGTTCTGGGTAATAGATGTGAGATCTATACGGATCATAAGAGTCTCAACTACATATTCACTTAGACGGATCAGAATTTAAGGCAACGAAGATGGTTGGAACTTATTAAGGACTATGATGTGGGAATGAACTATCATCCAGGGAAAGCCAATGTAGTGGCTGATGCTTTGAGTTGAAAGGGAGCAAGCCACCAGCTTATCGTTAGGGAATTACCACATGAGCTATGCAAGGAGTTCGAACGGCTAAATCTTGGATTTGTAAATGAGATGGGAGCGATAGAAGTGAATCCGACCCTGGAACAGGAAATTCGAGAAGGACAGACAAAAGACAAGGAAAACCAGGAAATCAAAGAATGGACACAAGAAGGGAGAGAATCCAGATTTGATGAGGATGACCAAGGAACTCTATGGCTTCAAAAACAAATTGTTGTGCCTAATGAGAAGCGTCTTCGAGAATTGATATTAAAGAGGCACATGACTCGCTTTACTCTATCCATCCCAGCTGTACAAAGATGTATAAGGACCTAAAGACATGCTACTGGTGGGATGGTATGAAAAAGGATATAGCAGAATATGTTGCACTGTGTGATGTATGCCAACGATTCAAGGCCAAACATCAAAGACCAGCTGGACTATTGCAACCATTAATGATTCCGGAATGGAAGTGGGAAGAGGTTGGTGTGGACTTCATAGTTGGATTACCTCGAACCCAGTCTGTTTATGACTCCATATGGGTTATTGTGGATCGGTTGACCAAATCCGCTAATTTTATTCATATCAAGACTACTTATAGTGGAGCAAAGTTGGCAGAACTGTATAAGGGAAGAATAGTGTGTTTACACGGAGTTCCCAAGAAAATAGTGTCCGATCAAGTTCTCAGTTTACCTCGAGGTTCTGGCAGAAGATGCACAAATCGATGGGGACTCAATTGAATTTCAGTTCTGCATATCACCCTCAGACGGATGGATAGACCAAAAGGACAAATCAGATTATGGAAGACATGCTAAGATCTTGTGCGCTAAAGTATGGAGGAAGCTGGGACAAAAGTCTGCCATCTGCTGAATTTTCCTATAACAACAGTTATCGGGCAAGCTTGAAAATGTCACCATATGAAGCATTGTATGGGTGAAGGTGTAGAACACCCTTGTTTTGGAATGAGATAGGGGAGGCTCAAGTATTTGTACCTGAGGTGATCCAGGAAGCCAAAAAGCAAGTTCAGACTATCCGCGAAAATTTGAGAGCCGCACAGTCAAGACAGAAAGGTTATGAGGATAATAGACGAAGAAGCCTATCATTTGAGTTGGGAGACTTCGTATACCTCAAAGTGTCACCTATGCGAGGTCACAAGTGTTTTAATGTCAAAGGAAAGTTAGCACCCCACTATATTGGACCATTCAAGATTTCGGATAAATGAGGAGAGGTAGCATATAAACTGGAGATGCCTGCACACCTTTTCGAGGTACATGACGTATTTCATGTCTCTCAGCTCAAGAAGTGCCTAAGGGTGGTACCAGAAGAGCAAGTACCGATAGAAGAATTGGAGCTTGAGGAGGATTTGACCTATGTCGCGCAACCCGTCAAAATTTTTAACAATAAGGAAAGGATCACAAGGAACAGGGTGATTCGATGGTGTAAATTGCAATGGAGGCATCATACAGAATCGGAAGCAACTTGGGAGTGAGAAGATGATCTCAAGAAGGAATATCTGTATCTTTTTTCTTTTGCGTTGAATCTCGAGGGCGAGATTCATTTTAAGGGGGGTACGTTTGTAACACCCTCATTTTCATGCATAATGCATTCATACATTCCCACACATGGTTAACATTAAGTGGTGTAAAATAGGACAAGATTAAAATGAATTTAGGTCAAAACAGGAAATTAAATCTGCCAAGGAACGTACTTCTCCAGCCCACAAACCCGGACTAGTCCGATAATTCCCTTCTGGTCCAGGAAATTCGGTTTCTTCAGGGCTATGGACTTGTCCGGCGCAGTGTACGGACTAGTCAGATTTAGCTTCTGATGTTCCCCGTACTGGTCCAGCAAATTAATTGGACTTGTCTGATTTCTCCTCTGGTCCATAACGGACTTGTTCGGCAGCCCATGCGGACTAGTCCCGCCTTGAGAAACCAACTCGAATTGTTTTATTTCTCCACGATTTGTTTTCGAGTAGTTGCCAAATTTGGGCCCAAGAACATCGTGCCCAACCTCAGAGGAGCCCAATTGGAACCCACCTCATCCCCTTCTCGTCCCCCACCGAATTCTACATGGAATTCACCCCAAAACCCTAACTCCCCACCTCTATATATACACCCCAAAACCCTTGCTACAACCTTTGCTTTGTTGCCGATGTCAAGAGGAGAGCCAAGATCAAGGAGAAGGACGAGAACTCGAAGGAGGATCAATCAAGACCAACATTGATTGATTCTTCGACAATTGACGTTCTTCAACTCAATATCTTCATCAACTCCTCTCCATCAAGCCCTAATTGCCAAGATCCAAAGTCTCAGGTCAAAACTATGATATTCAGATCTCTAAATACGTGGTATAACTTCTACATTCAAGTTTTCATGCAAATTCAACCCCAATTCTTGGGGATCAAGAAAACCTCAAAATCCAATTATGTCCAGGGCAGACTAGTCCGGCCCCTCAACACGGACTAGTCCGGCCTCTGAACATGAATTGCGCTAAATTAGTTTCAAATTGACTCGAATCAAATCCCAACTCGTTCAAACCTTTTGGAAACTATTGTAACTAGTTAGTAAACATTAATAGCAACTCATTAACAAGTTTTACCTCCCAATTGAATTAATCATGCATATCATGGCATATTGAGTACTATAAGAGCATTAATTGGTTGAATTGCGTGTTTTGCATGTTCGTCGCTCGGGACAGAAGGATTTGCCGTAGAGAGTGCTTTCAAGGACCTGCAGAACAAGAGTTTCGAAGTATTTGATCCAAATCAAGCTCAAGAGCAAGGCAAGTGTTTGTGATCATATTGATCTTGTTCTAAATGTTTTGTTTGCGAAATTGCATGCTTGTATCGAAATTGATGAGAAAACCCAATTGTAGGAGTTTACTAGTTTTGTATGACCACCCTTGTCGCTTGAACACTATGTAGAGAGTCGAGAAGGATATTTTACAATTTGTATTGCTATACTCAATTGGGTTGAAAATCCACTACAATTGCTTAATTATGAACTATTGAACATATGAATGATGAGGGATTGGTAATAATGACCCTGTAGCAACATGGTGCCTAGGGATATAAGCAAGTTGGCAATGTGGAATGGGTTGGACTGTTTTGGTGGTTTTTCATGCTTTAGATATAAGGACCGGTTTGTGGAGTGACCATCCAGGATTTATAGTGCACCCACAAGGCCAAGTATGGGTGTGGCGTAGCTGACTAATTAGTGAATTGCCGGTGCTGTTTGGACCATTAAGGATGCTCGGGGAAGGGGTAGTCGGATGGGGTCTGTTGATGATTGGTGGGACTACCCTTGGATCCTAATGGCTCAAGAGGGGGCCCTTGGTTGAAGATGTGCTCAGTTGGAGACGACACCACTGGTGAAACCTCAATGGGGTCTAAATAGGCTAGTAATCACTTTGTAAAGGCTATTTTGTGATATCTTGGCCACGCACCTAAGGAAGTGTGAGACAGCATAATTGAGATTCCATAGTCATTGAAAGGTGACGAAATCACGAACTTGTGGGTAAAGTGGTACAACCTCTGCAGAGTGTGTCTAAAACTATCATGGTAGTCGTGCTTCCGGTCATGAGCAACCTGGACCCTCACATGATTAGAATTTGGACTTTAACTTGATTTAATGGCTGGAATTGAATTGGGAATCGGTATTGGTTTACTAATTGGTTTTGGTACATGGAATTGATGAAATTAAAATAAATGAACATTTATGAGTTCGTTATGGATTATTATTGTTGGAATTGGTTATTTAAGTTGAAATTGATGTTATTTGGGTTATATGGGAAGGACCTCACTTAATAATGATATAATTGCATTTTCAGCCATTTTGAATGTACTTTCGTGCAATTAGCATATTTTATTGTCGTCCTCTGTTAAAGCTACATGTCATACTTTCCCACACTTGCTAAGTACGACATGTGCTCACCCTTGCTATTCCCCCCACCAAATCCAAATGTAGGCAACTAGGTGGAGTACCAAGAGGATTTTGAGGAGTTCTAGGCGTGTGTTATGCCGTCAAACTTGCCCGTGGAGTTGAAGTCTTTAGTGTTTCATTACAGTTGTAATCAAGACTATTTGTCTTGTAATAAGGTACTATTATTAGTGTATTATTATTCGAGGCATGGTTATATCTGTTTATCGTTTGTTAATCACTTGTGTATGTGTGTTAAACATCCTCGACACACATATGCATTGCGCTTGGTTCATTTTTGGAACCGGGTGTCACAAACATTAGATCGGTTTTTTAATAGGAATAAGAACCTAAACTTGCTGCTGAATTCTTCCATGTCTTGCAATGATAAAACGTGTTTAGGTTTTGATTCTCATGCTCATGCTAAGGCACATCCACCTAAAATTGTAAATTCATTAGGAAGTGGCTTGATTCGAACAATTCATAAAAAAAAGTGGTTTTCAAATCTACTAGAGTGTTGTCTCATTTGGTTTCAAATAAATATGTTGCTTGCTCATCTAGACATGAACACAAAATTAACTTTCATTGTACCTACTGTGGTAGAGATGATCATGTCATAGATTTTTGTTATAGACTAGCTAAACAACAGAAAAAGGAAAAAATGATAGCTAGATCTCATAATCTTCATGTAAAATTTGCTGCACATGCTAAACCGAATGAAAGGAACATGCAATCTGCTGTAATGAGTCAAAAACATGCAAAGTTTGCTCCCAAACCTATTGTTTTTCGTGCTACACATGTAACACCTCGTAAGTCAGTAGTTGGGTACAAAAATCCTTATGCTTTGGCTCATAAACCTGCTGTTTTATCTCAGCTTTTGTGTGTTATTCCTGCTGGACGTCGTGTGACCCAGTACTGGATTCTTAAACGCCTTTTGACTAACCCAAGTATTGAGTCATCGACGTATTGCTCTTGTATGTAGGTAACACACTTGAGGAAGGAGAACATTTGGATTGTGGATTCAAGTTGCTCACACGACATGACTGGTAACAAAGAATGGTTCTCCTCCCTCTCTTTTGTGTGACGTGTAGAGAATGTTACTTTTGCCGATAATTCTTCAACTCCTATAATTGCTAACTATTCCGTTAGAGTAAATGATCACTACACATTTAAGGATGTGGAACTTGTCAAAAATTTGAAATACAACTTGCTTTCTATTTCATAATTGCTAGATGAAACTCTAGAAATTATTTTCAATAAAAATTCCTGCAAAGTTGTAGGTTCAAATAGTGAGCTTATTTTTAACATTTCTCAGTTTGGAAGAGTTTTTAAAGCTGATTTTAATATGTCTTCCTCTAAGCATAGGTGTCAAGATGATAATGATTCAAAAGACTTATATTCTTGGCATCGTAGACTTGGTCACGTAGGCTTTGATCATCTCACACGTGTTAGTGCTCTTGATCGCATACGTGGGCTGCCTAAGCTTAAAGGGGACAAAGAATTTGTGTGCTCTTACTGTAGACATGCTAAGATGGTTGCATATTCACATGCTCCTCTCACAATGACCATGACAACTGAACCGGGTCAACTTTTGCATCTTGACACCGTAGGACCTTCACGTGTTCAATCCTTCGGATGTAAATGGTATGTTCTTGTGATTGTTGATGACTATTCTAGATACTCTTGGGTTTACTTTGTGGCATCTAAGAATGAAGCTTTTAGTCACATTAGAACTTTATTTCTTAGATTAACAATTGATCACCCAAGATCTTTAAAAGCAATTAGAAGTGATAATGAAACCGAATTTAAAAATCAATCGTTTGATCACATTAGTGCTGAAAATGGAATAGATCATCAATTTTCTTCACCCTATGTACCTCAACAAAATGGTGTCATAGAGAGAAAGAACAGAACTTTAGTTGAGATGGCTAGGACTATGCTTGATGAATATCAAACTCCTAGAAATTTTTGGGCTGATGCAATTGCAACCGCTTGTTATGTCTCAAATCGTGTTTTCTTGCGTGCTAAACTTGGAAAAACATTATATGAACTTTGGTTTGGACACAGGCCTAGTGTCACACACTTTAGGGTCTTTGGTTGCAAATGCTTTGTTAAGAAACATGGTAATCTTGATAAATTTGAAGCTAGATCTATTTATGGCATGTTTTATGGATATCCATCTCACCCTAGAGGCTACCGTGTGCTTTTACTTGATACTAACAAAATTGTGGAGACTTGTGAGGTTTATTTTGATGATGCTATCTCAGGTACTGCTCAAATATTGCAGGTTCAGATCCATATCCGCAGGGGGAGAATATTTTTGTTGACGATGAGGAAGAAGATGTGCTGCTGCCTGAAAATTCAGCAGCTAATGACATTGTTCCAGCTCCTGATTTTGATTCACAATTAGCACTGACGACCACCATTGCTGGTCCAGATCGTCCTCAATCCACAAGCTCATCGATTTGTTATGAACATGAAGAAGAAGAAGAATCTTGTGAAGTGTCTATCCCCCTTCAAGTCCTCAAAATTCATCCTCCACAACAGATTATTGGAAACTTGCATGAACGAGTCACACGGTCTAGGTTTTGTGATCCAAACCCTCATGCTCATTCTGCTTTGGTTGCTTCTTTTGAACCCAAACATATATCACACACACTCACTAATGAATCTTGAATTATTGCCATGCAAGAAGTGTTAGAAAATTTTAAAAGAAATAATGTTTGGAAACTTGTACCTCCACCTCAAGGTCACAATTTAATTTGAACTAAATGGGTGTTTAAAAATAAACAAAGTGAGGATGAGGTTGTGGTTAGGAATAAGGTTAGGTTGGTTGCTCAAGGTTTCACACAAGTTGAAGGTCTAGATTTTGATGAAACTTTTGCTCTTGTTGCTAGATTAGAAGCCAGAAGAATTTTGTTAGCCTTTGCTGCATCTAAAGGATTCATGTTGTATCAACTGGATGTTAAAAGTGCTTTTCTTAATGGCTACATATATGAGGAGTTTTATGTCAAGCAACCACCGGCTTCTGAAAATCCAGATTATCCTAATCATGTTTGCAAACTATTCAAAGCTTTGTACAGTCTCAAATAAGCCCCTAGAGCATGGTATGATAGGTTAAAACATTTTTACTTGAAAAGGGGATTACCTTGGGCAAGGTTGATAAAACTCTTTTTGCACTTAAGAACGGCAATGACTCATTATTCGTTCAAGTGTATGTGGATGATATTATATTTGGTTGTGCTTCTCATGATCTTGTGTCCAACTTTTCATCTATGATCAGTTCAAAATTCGAGATGAGTATGATGGGAGAACTCATGTACTTTTTGGGGGTACAAATCAAGCAAACTAAGTAGGGTACTTTTCTGTATCAAACGAAGTATACAAGATACCTTCTCAAGAGCTTCAACATGGACAAAAGCAAGCCTCTTCGAACACCAATGGGTACAACAATGACACTTGAACTTGATGAATATGGTGAACCTGTGGATCAAAAAGAATATAGAAGCATGATTGGATCACTTTGGTACCTCACGACATCAAGACTGGACATACAATTCAGCGTATGTCATTGTGCATGGTTTCAAGCTTCTCCACGTGCTTCACATTGTCAAGCCATAAAATGAATTCTCAGGTACTTACATGGAACTCAAGAATTTGACATTTTTCTTCCTTGTTCCTCAACAGTTACTTTGAAAGCTTTTTCGATTGGTAATTCACAGCCAACAGTTACCTCAGGTGCATGTCATTTTCTTGGTAATTCACTTGTTGCTTGGTCCTCTAGAAAACAAAGCTCAGTTGCACAATCCACAGCCAAATCTGAATATGTAGATCCTGCTAGCACTTGCTCACACATTCTTTGGATTGTTCAAACTCTTAGGGACTATGGGGTTCATTTAGATAGTGTTCCGCTGTTTTGTGATAACACTAGTGCCATTTGCATTGCTAAAAACCCTGTGCAACATTCAAGAACAAAGAACATTGACATTAGGTATCACTTTCTCTGTGATAATGTTTAAAAAGGAAACATTGTGCTTCACCATGTGGATACCGAAGAACAATTGGCTGATATTGTTACAAAACATTTGGATTTCACTCGTTTATTTTTCATTCGTAGTGAAATAGGGGTTATGCATCCTCATGGCTTAAATTCAGGGTGAGTTTTGAAACTTGGGAAGTCTATTTATGAATCTAAAATAAAAATAATATGAGCATAGTATTTCATACGTATATGACTTTGTGATTCCTTTTACATGCTCATAGTTCTTACTACATTACTCGTATTATACATTTTGTAGTTTTTGCCATGACTAGTAATTGGAATAATTAATTTCACTAAATGTGGTCATGATCAAATTTTCTTGTTGTTTTGAACTTGTTGCATGATCACAAGTGCTTTTAATCATAAAGAATTAATCAAGTAATCAACTCCCATGTTGAGTTTTATGATCAAATATAAATTGAGAAAAGATCAAGAGAATATGCATGCATCGCACTTCTTCTTTTGAGACGGCTTATCATTGCACTTATATATGAACTTGGAAAAAGTTGTGTATAACCAAAACCATGTCCTTAAGCTTCTGAATGTCAAATGATATAGGCTTTGCTTGGTTGGTTAGAATAAGGCAGATGCGCATATAATCTCTTGCAAATGTCATATGATCTAAATTTGTTCTTTGAAAAATAATAAAATGCAGCAACAAGTGTCATGCTTTCAGGTTTTGAAATAGTTAAGTCTGTGAGATCGTGACCTACTTAAATTGAAAATTACACTTGTTCTCTAGCATGGCTTGCACTACTTTATGTATCTCATTGATGTGATAGTGTGAGTTACTTGATAGTAGGACTTGGATGAGCTTTGTTTTATATGTATATGTTATAATATGCTCATAATAATTAAAATTTCTCTTTTGTGCCTTGCTGAATACATTGTCAACAAGGGAGAAATTGATCACACATTCACAAGTGTTTTGGCAAGATTTTTCTCAGGGGGAGAATTTTTGTATTTTAGGTTTTCTTTTCATTTTATTTTTGATTTAAAAAGGGGGAGAAATATTTCGGGGAGAAAAATGTTTTCAAAAATTTTCTTGTGAATAAGCCAATGTTCAGATTCTAAGTGGTGTTGCCAATGCATTCATTAAGGGGGAGATTGTGAGACCTATGTGTGCTGAATACATTGGCTATGACGATAAAAGTTTTGAATATTGCCAAAACACCCTGTTCATCAAGGTCCAACTCTAGGTCCGAGCTCCAGCAAGGTCCAACAATAGGTCCGACTTGTTTTGGGTAGCTCCGACAAGGACCGGCGTAAGGTCCGACTTCCTTTGTCTAGGTCCGACTTACTTTGGCTAGGTCTAGCTTCTTTGTCTAGGACCAACTTATTTTGGTTAGGTCCGACTTGCTGTGGCTAGGTCCGACTATATTTGTTCAGTTCCGGCGCTATGTCCTACTAGCTTTGGTAAGCTCCAACACTAGGTCTGACTAGCTTTGGTAAGCTCTGGTGCTAGGTCCTGCTAGCTTCTGTAAGCTCCAGCTCAAGGTCCGGTTAGTTTTGGCAAGGTCTGGAGCTAGATTGGAATGGTTCTGCTTTTACATCAAATAGATTCGAACTTGCTTTACATCTATGGAAAGTTTGCTTAGTATTCTTTCACTAGGTTTTTTGATGTGTTTTGGTGTTTATGGTTGATATCTTTTTGCTATTGTTTGCAGCATGCTTATGTGAGGTGCTCACGTAAGGTGTTGTGGTTTCAGAACTAACAAGAGTCAAGTTGAGGACTTGTGCTCGGAAGTATTGGTTGTTTGTTCATGTGCAGGTGTTGCTTGAGTTCGAGACATGGCTGGTAACGGGATCCATTGAACTAGTCTTAGGGAGAAGATGAGGTTCAACAACCAAGTTCAGGAGGAATTGTTGTTGAGTTCATCGGGAAGGTTGAGCAGCATGTTTGAATCAAGAACAATGCATATGAAGGTATCGTAGACGTCATTGGAAGGTGTTTGCACGTGTGCAAGGAGTGCGTGGACATGGCTACGTGGTTCTGAGGCGTCATGAAGAGAAGTGGATGTAAAGAATTGGTCATAAGGGTCCAACCGACTAGGTTATGGACTCAGGCTGCGGTTGAGTTGGGTTTTGACTCGAATATGGAAAGATTTGAGTTGGTTATAATAGGATTTTGTGTGGGTAATGAAGTTGGGTTGTTTTAGGAAAGTGGAATACGTTCTTAAGTTTTTGGAAGTCTTAAGATTGCTTCTATCTGCGTATGGAAGAGTCTTGAGCAGTTATGGAATGTTTTGGTTGAATCTGAGTAGGATTTGAGTCTTAGTTAGTATTGGGTTGGCCTAAGGGCTGGTTATCTAAGCAAGGGAGGCTAGATCTCGTGGTGCAGGACTTTGGGGCTGTTCCTTTTGTGTTTTGATCAATAAAATTCATAGTCTAATGGAGCTTTTGTGCCTTGTTCGTCCGACTTGTTTCTGTCAAGTTTTTCTCGTTCAGTTTCTGCACATCACTATCTTGCTTCAGTGGTTCTATCATAACTCGAGTTTTACATATCCAATTGACGTGATTCTTTTTGTTTTGTCTTCACAACTTGATTATATATCATATGAAAAAAATTAACGATCATTGGATTTGTGGTTTTGGATCTACATGAGTTTCTTTGCAGTGTTGCAGATCTGGTTTTTTGGGTAGAACAGATTGACCTTTGTTCAATCTTTCAATCATAACTTGAGTTTTTCTCAACGGATTTTGTGATTCTTGTCGTGACGTCTTCGTAACTTGATTATAAACCATCTATATTGGTTTTGTGACAGTTGACTACGTATAGATTAGTTGCACACACAATTTCTTAATAGACTGATTTTCTACCGAGGGGTTTTTGTTGCTTCCGCTGAAAAAGTTTTAAATCTACCATTCTCCCCCCCTCTGGTAGCTTTTCACGTGCTCTTCGATCCTACACTTTGGAGTTGTTTTTTGGAAGGAAGAATACTCATGGTTCTTAGGGAAATGGTTCCACAAGTTGTACACGTTGACATGGATTTTCACAAATCATGTGAATATCCATGGCTTGGATCATCCAAACACTTCTCCGTTGGCTTGATCTTCTTGATACTTCAATGGGAGGTGTAGTTCCATAACTAGCATGTCCACCATTCTAAGTGGTATGCATGCCAAACTAATGGAACTAGCACTCTTCAATCCACCCCTTGAGTGGAGACCATATTCTAATCCAGCATGAATGTGATCATGGATTGGTGGAGCCAACCCATGACATGAGTGTTAGGATGAAGGGCCAACTACCCACCCCATGATGGAAGCAAACCAAGAAGAACTTTTGGAGCCTCCCCCAAGCTTGGGGATGGATGACTTTGGCTCCTACTAGAAGCTAAAATTCTTCCGTGAGAGGTAATGGTGTTGCCTAGCGGATATTTGTTGAGGTACGCCTTGAATCATCCTGCAGTTGAGTACTGGCATCCTCGTTGGCCATCCCATGAAATGGGTTAGCCGACACTACCCTATTTTCACCACAAAAGCAAAAAACAAACAAGGATAATCCTGTTTAATAACTATTGGCACCTATAGCTTAATCACAAGTGATAGCTATCCTTCACTTCCGTTGCCTTCCCCTGCAACGATGCTAGAAATGCTTGATGACAGCTACTAAGAAACATTAACAAATCATCCCCGGCAGCGGCGCCAGAAATGCTTGTTGACATTTCTTATGTCACAGATCATCTCTCGAAAGAGATGAGGTACGCAAGAGCACGGAAACTATCGTGTAGCATTTCACCCAAGAGTATTCCCAAGGGTATCGTATTTATCCCAAAGGAAGGCAATAGAGTAAAGTAAACACTACTCTCATGATCAAGCTATGAGATACTAATAAATTATCAAGATAGGGGTATGTTGATAATACATGGATAGTGTGACACACACCTAGGCAATCTATTCTAAAGGGTAAATTGGTCCTAATGGAGATTAAGCTAAGAGTTGAAGAGTTACTCCAACAATGCTTCTAATATACATATACATAGCCCAGGTTAGATACTAATGAGAATGTCAATGGTGAATACTTATGCTAAGTTGTGCAACACATCCGACACGGGTTTACCACAAGCAATACTAGGATGAATCCCGCCAAGAGCCTGTGGCATAGCCGAACCTGCAGGATTACAAAGGACAGATGGGCCTGTCACCACCTACAGCCTACCTCTTCAATCTTTGGGTCTACGGGACATCCAACGCTACTTACTATCCTAGCACCATGCTAGCATACTAATTAAATACCTTAGAGGCTCGAGTACAAGTACCTCTCTAAGTCAATGACTAACCTAAACATCGTTGAACCAATGTTGAGACATAGAATAAGTTATTCATATCAACATGATCATATCATAACTAATTGGACTATAGTGGAGGTTTGTAGTGTTTATGATGGCAAGTTATGATCATTATGGCATAATCATAAAGACTACTCCTACCACATACATGGAATCTACAATTAAACATGAAATGATTCATCCATGTATATGAATAAAAGAAGACCAATAATAATATCTTTATTATGCATAAAGTAATTCTAGATTTTCACTAGAATGTCTTCAGAAATACCCGCTGGATAACGGACTAAAGAATCAGCCAGTTGGAGCTACATTGGTGTTGGAGTAAGCTCTGTGGAGTTCAGCTGGTCGGAGACCACCTAGGGCATCAGATTGAAACTTGCTCCAAGGTCACAATGTGTCATGTCAAAGTGGTGAGCCCCAATCAAGCAAGATATTGTAGGACATCCAGGGTCCTTATTCTTTTCCGGAAGCCTATTAAGGATGGCTGCACTACAGTCTTCCATAAGCTTGACAACCTCAGTAGTGGGCAATGGCCTCTTGTTATTCAATATGTCCTTGAGATAGCAAGCATAAGTGGGTACTTGCATTGCATCAGTCAAGGGCACATTGATGTGGATTTTCTTAATAACCTCAACAAAACTTTTGAATTGCTCATCCACTATTGGCTTCCTTTGCCTAGAGGAATGGCAATAAGTTGGTGTCCTCAAATTGATTGGTCATTCTCTCACTAAGTGGTTCACTTATGCCAACTGGGACATCCTCCTTCTCTTTTGTAGTTGTCCTCTTCTCTTGTGTGGAATACGGTGGGTCACGAGTGGTCTTGCCACCTCTCATAGCCACCGCACTGACTTTTTCCAATAGAGGAACAACCGCAACAAGTTGAGCCAACTGAGTTTCCAACATCTTGTTGAAGCTCAATTGATTCTTGAGGGCCGAGGATAGTCCTTCAATCTTGGCATTGATACTTTCTAGGGTCTTCTCATAACCCAATAGCTTCTTTGAAAATGCATGGTTGATCTTCAATTTTCTAATGGCAAGCTCTCTCAAGTTGGGTTGATTTCCATTGTTTCCATTGTTGTTGTACCCTTCTTGAAAGAAAGGGCGTGGTTGGCCCCACCCTTGATCTCCTGGACGATAGACATCATTGTTCCCATTATTGGCTATGTAAAGGGCATCCTTATGGGTTTCTGGGCAGTCATTGCCCAAATGGCATGTGTTGCCACAAACTTCACATGTGATGTGATAGTCTAGGGCATAGACATTGTAACATACCTCACCATTGGCTTGTCCATCTATCTTCTTCGTAAGGAGGTCCAATTTGGCAGCGATCATGTCCACCTTCTTCAAGGTGTGCATGCCTCATTGGCGGTTATGGAGACGCTCGTCGCTCCAACCCATGTTTGACACCATATTATCAATCAAATCTTTGGCTTTGGGCACCGTCAATGAGAAGAAGGCTCCCCCAGCAGCAGCATCAACATGGTCAAAGGCAGAAGGGATCAACCCGTTGTAGAAGTTTTTGATAATGAGCCAATCATCCATCCCATGGTAGGGGCAGGCCAGAATGTACTCCTAAAGCCTTTCCCTAGCCTTGAGAATAGACTCCTTGGCATCTTGCTAGAAGCTGGAAATTCTTCCACGTAGGGCATTCGTCTTGCCTAACAGAAAGAACTTGGCAAGTAATGTCGTAGAACACTTCTCCCAAGTGTCTACAACACTAGTTCATGTAGAACCACTGCTTTGGCCTCCCAAGAAGAGAGAACATAAATAGCCTAAGACAGAAAACATCAGGAGATACGCCCTTTATCTTAAAAGTGCTACAGATCTCAACGAACTGTTGTAGGTGAGCACTTGCATCTTCGTTATCATTCCCACAAAAAGGGTTGGCTTGCACCACGGTGATTGGGCCAGTCTTGATTTGGACGTTCACGTCTCTCGTGTTAACATTGGGCCCAAGAGGCACATTGTTAGCGGAGGGAGCCAAAAACTCACGAAAGGTCTTCTGGGCCATTGGCGTTTTGGTTGTCAGTGCAGTTTGCTGGCTTGCTTTGCTGCATGAAGCTTATGAGGAGTAACGACACGAGGTCGATCTCTCAGAAACAATTTAGGATCTTCAGCAAAGTTTTCCGGCAAGCGAAAACCAGACATACACTACCCTGTTTTCACTTAAAATGCAAAAACAAAGAAAGGTTATCCTACTAAAACCTACCCTGGGTCCTATCCTATTCACTCATTCATGCAATACTTCAGCTGCCTTCCCTGGCAACGGTGCCAAAAATGCTTGTTGATAGTTCTTAAGTAAGACTAAAAAATCATCCCCGGCAACGGCGCTAGAAATGATTGTTGATAGTTCTTAAGTAACACTAACAAATCATCCCTGACAATGGTGCCACAAATGCTTGTTGATGGCTACTAATGTCATTGAAATAAATCTGCAAGCGCATGAAAGCATCAATGTATCATTTCCCCTTTTAAAGTATTCCCGAAGGGTGTCATTTATATTCTCCCAAAGAAATGCTAGGTGGAAGCAAAGCTATCATCAAATGGAGAGGATAGGTTGGTCTAGGTAGGGTTCTAGGAACTATGGGTAAATGATAATTGGAGGTAGTGTGACACACATAAGAGTATTCTATTCTAAAGGGGTAAAAGAGGTAAAGAGGGACTAGGCTAAGAGTTAGGTAGATACTCCTACTGTGCTTCTAATATACATATACATAGCCTAAGTTAGTTACTTATGATTATATCAATTATGGATTCTCATTCTATGTTGATCAACACATCAGGCACTAGTTTACCCCTAGAAACACTAGGACGACTCCCGCCAAGAGCCTGTGGCACAACCGAACATGGAGGATTACAAAATCAGATAGAGCTGTCACCACCTACCACCTACCTCTTCAATCCGTTGGTCTACGAGACATTCAACACTACTTATCTATCCTAGCACCATGCTAGCATATTAAGTAATTACCTTAAGAGCCAAGGAACGAGCCATCCTAAGGCAATGAACTAAATCATTGTTGAACCAATGTTAATACATAGCATAAGTGATTCATATCAACAGAATCATGTCACAGCTATTTACACTATAGTGGGTGTTTGTAGTGTTTATGATGATATAATGAGAATGGTATAGCATAATCATAAATACTACTCCTACCACATATATGGATTCCACAATCAAACAAGAAATGCTTCATTCAAGTATATGAACAATAGAAGACCAAAGATAACATCTTTATTAAGAGCAATGTCACAAATACAAATAGGAATATGAGAGCCATACCTTTGCAAATTAGGAATTGGGAAGAGACTCCTTCTACTCCTCTCCGACTTGGACTATGGATTAGAGGCTCTCCTCTCTACAGCCTAAACTCCTTTAAACCTATGGAGAATAGTGGAAACATTGAATGAATACTCAAGTGGTGTGCGTGTGAAGTGAGGGTAGGGGATCTTATTTATAGGTGGAGAAGGGTCAGTTCCCACCATCAAAAGCGTGCGAATCAATCACCACATACTTCTTCAAGCCGGGAGGAGCCAACACGTGGTGATTGATCGAGTTTGGCGCTAGGACCAAGTCGGTCGACCTGGTCTCTGCACCATTTCTCGTGTGCTTTCTCTAGGTCACTCCCAGGTGGGTCCCATTCCTTGATATGGGTGCTACACTATTGGATGGTCTCAGATACTTCTGTTTGTAGGCCATTTGATCCATGTGGAGCCACATGTCGGTGCTTGATTGGCTGGGATGGTATTTTATAGGATTGCTCCCCCTCTTTTACCTCATTTCCTGCAATAATTACCTAGATGCACTATTTCTCTAAGGACAAGTGGAAATAGGTTAAATAGAAAGGTGATGTGTGCAAGAAATGACAATTCTGTCACAAAATTGAGTTATATTGACCGGTGTAATTGGTATATAACAACCATCAACAATGTGCTAGTAGAGCGACATTTTCAACAATCTATTCACTGCAGCAACCTCCGTTCAAGATGGAGTCCCCTGGCGATATTGTCTACTTCTTAGCGTACGCCATGGTTGGGCTGGTTCCTTAACACCCTCATTTTCATCCATCATGCATTGCATACATTTTGATACATGTTTAACATTAAGAAACACATAAAGGAACTAGTTTAAAATGAATTAGAACCAAAACAACAACTAAAAACCCATTTTAGTGCAGACTTGTCCAGATTGGACCCCGGACTAGTCCGATGTACTCTCTGTTGTGTTTCGGACTTATCCGCTAATTGCCATGGATTAGTCCAAAAATGCTTATGTTGTTGTCTGAACTTGTTCGTTTTCATTACGGACTAGTCCAATCTTCGTTACTGGAACTTTTTGGAGTTGTCCGGTAAATCCTCAGCTTGGTCTGGTTTTTTGAAAACTGGTCAAGTGTTTGGACATGTCGGGCCCCATACCGGACTTGTCCATTTTGCTTTCTGGTCTTGATCGGACTTGTCTGGACCTTCACCGCATCTGCCTATTCTACCTTTCTGTTCCATATCGTACTTGTTCGACCCGTCTGTGGACTAGTACGGTGTGCCCGACTCGGGTTCTATTTCTCCTCCACGATAAGTTATTGGGTATTTTCCTAAAGCGGGCCCAAAAACGTTGTGCGCAACCCCTGTGGAGCCCATGTGGGACCCCACCAAGTCCTCCACCGCCTTATACTCGAATTCCACCCAAACCCTACCACCTCCACCCTATATAAACACCCCACCACCCAACCTTTCATCTCTATGCCACATTAGAAGAAACCTTTAACCCTAGTTCGTGAGAGCCGCCATGAAGGAACCTCCATGTGACACCTGATTCCAAAAATGAACCAAGTGCAACACATATGTGTGCCCAGGATGTTCAACACACATAAACGAGTGCATCACAAAGGATATACAGAAAATTAGCACAACACAAATTAATTCAGAAGGAACTTTTATTACAATATTCAATTCATCCTCAAATTACAACTCTAATGATCATTATCAAAAAATTTGAAACTAATGCAACAGAAATAATCTAAGTAGTAAGCAAGCTAAGCAAATAGGGTAGCGCGGCTCTAAGCAACAACACAGGCAAGTCAACGGTAGCACACAGCCTAGTACTCCACATTTTCTCCAGGGTACTCCCAAACATCACATAAGACTCTTGATTGGGGAATTGCAAGGGTGAGCACATGTCGTACTCAGCAAGTGTGAAAAAATAATGACATGTAGCTTGAACAAGGAATGATAATAAATAATGGCTAATTGCTAAAAAGTACATTTAAAACATGTAAAAAGCATCCTACAACGTCTATGTGAATAAATTCCATCATATCCCGACATGATCACAAATTATGAGTCCAACATCACCAATTACCATCATATCACATCCATCAATAATTATCCATCCAAATACCAGAATTATTACTATCATCATTAACCATGTTCAATTATCCCAACTCAGACCATAACTGTGACCAAACCATCCCAATTCCCAAGATCCACTCTAATCATGGAAGTTGTCCAGGTGCTCATAACCAGGAGCACGACTACCATGATAGTTTTTAACACTCTGCAGAGGTTGTACCACTTTCCTCACATGTTCGTGATTTCGTCACCTTTCGGTGACTAAGAACCTCTATTATGCCTAAAAACACTTTCGTTCGTGTGTGGCCAAGAGATCACAAAATAGCCTTTACAAATGGGCTACTAGTACGTATGAAACCACTAAGGTTTCACCAGCAGGCTTGAATCTCCATTCTACCACCTACGAGCCCCCTCATGTCCCTTGCGGTTCCCAGGGTAGCCCTTATAGACTCCCATTCCCTGCACCATCCAACGATCCATACAATACCAGCAGCACACCTAATTATTCAGCTACCCTGCACCCATACTTAGCCTTGTGGTGGCACAATTATCCTGGCTTATTCTTGCATGAACCAATCCTTATACCTATGGAAAGCAAACAACCATATCAACCAACCCAGTCCACAAACTGTGCTTGCTTAGATCCCTCAAGTCCCATGTTACCACTTGATAATATTCATTAACTCACATCATATACATGCTCATTAATTCAAAGTTAAGCCATTTGGTTGTTTCACTATCCCAATTAATTAGAGCGAAGAAAAATAGTAAAAAGTCCTTCCTGACACTCTACAACATGCCCCAAGTGACAAGGATAGTAAAACAAGTCTACTAAACACCTATCTTGGGTTTCCCATCAATTTGACACAAGCATGCAGTTTGGCAAACAAAATATTTAAAAACAGGATAAAAATGTTCAAGGACACTTGCCTTGCTCTTGAGACGGGTTTGGGTCAAAATATTTAAAGTTCTAGTACTGGAGGTCCTCGACAACACCCTCTAGAGCAACACCTTCTATTCCATGCAATAGACATACAAAACAAACATTACAATCAATAAATGCTCATATATTACTCAATATGCCATGACATGCATGAATAATGCAATTATGGGGTAAAACTTGTTAATTTGTTGCCATTTATGTCTACTAACTAGTTACCATGTTTTTTACAAGTTTGAACAGGTTTCGAATTGATTTGAGTCAAACTGAATCAATTCAGCACAAAACAGATCAGAAAGGCCAGACAAGTCCGCTCCCAGGGCCGGACTAGTTTGCCCTGTCCAGAAACTGAGAGTTAGGGTTTTTATGGACAGCAAGATCAAGGGCTAAACTCAAGTGGAAAAGGGAAAGTAGAGAGCATACCGTAGGTTTAGGGGTCCATGGTCAAGAATTGGGTGTGGAACTTGAATCTTGACAATTAGGGTTTGGTGATGAAGTGTTGGTGTAGAATTGGCGATGAAAAATGTCGATGTTGAGAAGTTGACAAAGATCACGCTTGCATGATCCTCCTTCTTTTTCTCCACCTTCTCCTTGCTGTTGGATCGTTTCTTGATGGCGGCACACGAACTAGGGTTTGGGGTTTCTCAACTTGACAAAGAGATGAAAAAGGTGGATGATGGGGTGTTTATATAGAGGTGGAGATGGTAGGGTTTGAGGGATTTCTAGTTTTAGGTGGTGGAGGCCGTGTAGGGGTCCCACATGGGCTCCACAGTGGTTGGGCACGACTTTCTTGGGCCAAAATTAAGGTAAATACCCAATAAAAAGTCACCGAGGTAAAGATTGAGTCCGAGTCGGGCACATCGGACAAGTACGCTAGGGGCCGGACTTGTCTATTGTAAGTCAGAAAGTTGGACGGATAAGTCCGATATCAGGCCGGACAAGTCCGTTCGCAGGCAAATCAAAGCTCCAGGGAGTTAAACGGACATGTCTGGTGCTAGACAGGACAAGTTCGGGGCAGGGCTTAGGAAAACATCAGAAACATTTTCGGACTAGTCCATAACTCTAACAGAAAAGTCTGCGAAAACAACACAGAGTTGGACTGACTAGTCTGGGGAACAGTCCGAACAAGTCCGCCCTACCCAAGGAGAATAACAGAGAGTTAGACGGACTAGTCCGGGGTACAAATCTGGACAAGTCCGTACTACAATAGCTTTTTATTTGCTTTTTTGATTATAATTCATTTTGAACTTATTCCTTTTTGTGTTTATTAATGTTAAACATGTATAAGAATGTATGCCATGCATGTTGGATGCAAATGAGGGTGTTACACTAAAGTGCAGGGAGAAGAAGGAGGAGGATCAATCAAGATCGTCGTCGCTGTTGTGATCTTCATCAACACTTCACCGTCAACCTTTTCCTCCACAACTTCTTCGTCTTCATTGGATTAGACGTCAAGTTCTCGACTTCCATCGAATTTTGAACCCCTGAACCTAGGATTTGCAGTAAATACCTTAGATTCATCTTTTCTACGTAAATTATGTTTCCATGATTAATCCAACTATGCTCTAGATGAAAATTAGCCAAAACCCTAGCCATAACGGACTTGTCAGTTCAAATGCGGGCTAGTCTGATTTCCTTTTTGTTCCAGAACGAACATGTCCGGCCCAAGTGCGGACTAGTCCGGTCTCCCAAATCTGAGAATTCCTGGAACTTCTCTAGTTTTCCCCAATATGACTTGAAACTTGTTCAAACATGTAAAACTTAATTGTAACTAGTTAGTAAAGCAATGATTGCAAGTTGATAACATGCACTACCACATAATTACATCATTCATGCATGGCATGGCATATTGAGTAATATATGAGCACTTATTAATTGTAATGCTTGTTTTGTATGTTGTTGCGCAAAGTAGAAGGTATTGCTCTAGTGGGTGCTATCGAGGACCTCCAACACCAGAACTTTGAAGCTTTTGATCCTAACCAGTCTCAAGAGCAAGGCATGTGTCCTTGATCATTTTGATCCCGTTTTTAATTGTTTTGTTTGCAAAACGGCATGCTTGTGTCAAATTGATGGGGAACTCATGATAGGTGTTCACTAGTCTTGTTTTACCATTCCACTCAATTTTCCCCTTTTTGGTGCCTTCATGCCAAAGGGGGAGAGATTGAGACTAGTAGTTTATTTTGTAGCCTTAAGGACTTGAGATCAAGGATATGTATCTTAATTTCAAATTATTGTAATCTCTTATGGATGTGCCTACTTTACTTAATGTGTGATTCCTAGTTAAATGTTAATGTGATGACTTGTAATGCTCTTATCTTTTGTTCATCACATCAACAGATCACACACTCTTTAGGTAGCCCACCATAAAGATTGCATATATATGAGAAGTTTTTTTCTACTCATTTGTCATTCTCATATATGCACACTTTATGAAAATCAATTTTTATTCTTAATTATGAAATCTCAATTGGTTGTCATCAATCACCAAAAAGAGGGAGATTGAAAGTGCATCTAGGCAATCCCTGATTGATTACAAACAAATGAGATCCTAATGAACTTGTTGAGATGAATACAGGTCAACTCTAATGAGATAGTTTGGTGCACTCAAAAATTTAAAAATGAAGTGATGAAGAAAGGGAAAAGCCCAACTGACAAATGAAGCGCAAATTAGACTTAATTGTATAGGATTTGTGCATCCCAAGAGCTCAAGATTTGCGTATGGGCTAGGGCTTAAAATGAACTTAAAAATTCACTAAGCACCGAACTAGTCCGTTCTTGGACCAGACTAGTCCGTTCAAGTCTCTGTTGTCTCACATCACAGTGTACCGGACTAGTCCGTTCCTTGACCGGACTAGTTCAATAACCATTCTAGAATGTCAATGCACAGTGTACCGGACTAGTCCATTATTTGACCGAACTAGTCCGTTCAACTCTCTGTAAACTCGATACACTGTGTACGGGACAAGTCCGTTCATGGATCGGACTAGTCCAATAAACTCTCATATGTTTCATAACACTATGCACCGGACAAGTCCGTTTATAGACCGGACTAGCCCGAGAAACTTTTCTGATGTTCCAATCCATAGGGAACCGAACAAGTTCGGACACCCACCGGACTAGTCCGGTATACCTCAAAAAATTTAGGGTTTCTAGTGTGATGCACAATTCATGCCGACTTTTCACAGCACATCATGCATGTTTGGTCCGCAGTGCGGACTAGCCCGGTCGTCAGGATACCTAACGGTAAGAATTTTGGTAACACTATAGATAGGAGATCCACGACCCCACAAATAGAACTCTTGCATTATACTATTCACAACTCAAACCCTAGCGGTGCCACTTGCCCCAAGAGCATGAAAACACATCTCCCCACACATCTAAGGTCCTAAAAAGTGAAAATCTTTGAGCATTCAGATTTGGGATTGGGAGATCGATGTCTACGCGTCATTGAGCTCCTGGGGTTTTATATCTTTACACTCGTGCAATACTTGTAGTCTTTTCGAGTGTATTTTATCATCTTTTTGCTATAATTCTTATGGGAGCCCTCAAAGTGTGATGTCGCGCCGCCAACTCGATGATTACCCGTGATAGTTGGATCAAGTTGGCCTTGTGTGGTGACTTGACGAGGGAAAGGGTTTGAAGAGACCGACTCTGTGTGGGCTTCCTTAACGAGGACGTAGATCTCTTTGGTGAGATTGAACCTCGGTAAAAATTCGTGTCCCATGTGCTTATTTACATTTTCAAGTATCATTACATAGGGCACTAAGTTTATCAACCTTGCATTTGAATTTCAATTGTATTTCATGGGTAACCTTGCAACACTAATTGTTAAATCAAGTGATCTCAATAGTTGTTCAATTTCCGCTGATATAGCATCTAGAATTCCTGCATTAACACTTGAATTTTCACAACACATCATCACACCGGACTAGTCCGCTACTTAACCAGACAATTCCGGTCTCTCTAGTATTTGACGATTTGATTAAGTGTGCAGCAAATTTTCAAAGCCTATTCACCCCCCTCTAGGCCACATTCAATTGGTATCAGAGAAGGTTCTCCATCTATGAGACTCACCACCCAGAGAGATCAATGGCCTCTGACAAGAACAACAAGATCCCAAAGGTGCTCAACACCGAAGAAGAACAAGATACAAAAGCCTTCGACGTACTAAGGGAAAATCAACACGATGATGAAGAAGTTCATCAACTGAAGGCACTTCTGAGAAAAAAACTCCTAAGCCAAAAGAGAAAAGAGGATGAGAAGACGACGGGGAGTGGTCATCATGACTAGTCCCGATATCATTACAGTTACAGTCGTCTCAATTCCAATAATCATTATCTTTTCATTCCCATGGGAAAACCTCCACAGTTCGACATAAAACGATTATACCATGTGGAAGTACAACATGAAAATGCATCTAATCTCTTTTAACCGCAGTCTTTGGCATATTGTGTGTATAGATGTAGATCTCCCAGATACAGATGATGAACTCACTCCAAAACAAGAACAAGAAATTCAACACAATGCACAAGCTGTTGTTGTGATCACTTCATCTCTAAGCCGAGAAGAGTTTACCAAGATTGATGGACTAGAAAGTGCAAAGGAAATTTGGGATACTATGTAGGATGCAAAGTCGATAGAAAGAGCATGTCGGGGACTTGCCAATTTCTTGGCAGATCCATAGTTTCATGGTCATCTACAAAGCAAAACTCCATTGCTCTTTCCATAGCCGAAGCGGAGTATGTTGCAGTCGGTAGTTGTTGCGCACGCTACTTTGGATGTGACAAACTCTAAGGGAATATGGTTACAATCTGAACCATATTCCACTCCTACGTGATAATGAGAGTGCAATAAAAATTGCACACAACCCAGTAGACCACCCAAGAAATAATAAGATTGATATTCGTCATCATTTCTTAAGAGATCATTCTTTAAAAGGTGACATAGTACTCTCTCATATTAGGAATGAAAAGCAACTTGTAGACATTTCCACCAAGCCATTAGATGAAAAGAGATTTTGTGAGCTAAGAAATGAGCTAAATATACACGACTCTCAAAATGTGGCTTAACACTGCATACCTGGTTGTGATTTCAAAATTTACTCATATTTGCAAAAATTTGCCCCCTATCTCAATTTTCTCTTGAAAATATTTAAATTTATGAATTTTTGTGAATTTTGGCCATTGTATGATTGATGATTGCTTACTGGTCATGTTCACCAATAGATCAAACACCCAAAATTAAGTTGTTCCATTCTGTTATGTCCAGCTGAATCAAGACTAGTTCGGCGTCAGCACCGGACTAGTCCGTTTTCTCAGACTAGTTGGACCCCGGTCCGGCATACCAGACTTGTCTGGTCCCTACCGGACTAGTCCTTATTTTTCGGGCTTAACCCTAGCCCGCTGCCAGGATCCCTTCTTCCACCTCTCACAGTCGTTTTTGGCTCTCTCTCTCTCTCTCCCCACGAGTTTGAGCCCCCAAGGCGATTTTTGCATCTAGCCATCAAAATCGAAGATTTCTACAAGGGAAATCCTCTCCTCGGCACGGATCTTGCCCACTCAATACTAATCCGGACCCTACTCCACTCCCTCACCTCCAAGCTTCAAATTTTTTGGTAAAATCTCAGTCAACCCTAGTTCTCACCTTTTCTCCAAACTTGCTTATTTTTTCTTGATCCCTAGGGCATACATTACCTCTCTAGATGTATTCCTATTGTGTTCCTACTTGCTTTGTATCGATTCAAGCTAGGTTTGTTAAAATAGGAAATTAGGGTTCTTATGCTAGACCAGACTAGTCTGGGTATTCACGTGTGGACAAGTCCGTCCTCCCAACAAGTCCGCACTCTAAAACGGACAAGTCCGGTACCCTGACAATTTGAACCTCTAAATTCCTATTTGCAAAAATTATACAATCAATTATTATCATTCCTTGAATTCCTCGGTCAAACACGATGTCGTCAGGTTCCAAGGATAGCTCGTTTGACTATGAGGAAGAGCGTGATCGGGCAAGAGTGCAAAGAGCAAAAGAACGAGTCATGAAGAAAAGGCACGATCACAGTGATCACCCCTCTCCCTCCAATGATGCTCTTCCTAAGAAGAGGAGAGTGGAAGTGAAGAAATCTTAGAGTAAGGATGGTGCTGGTGCCAACTCAACGGTGCCTAGGAGAAGTGCCAATAAGGTCAAAGGACTGGCTAGTGGTCCTATTGGCCCATTGAAGATGAAGACTCCTATCCACTGCAACAGGCTGCCATCTAGTGATGATTTTACTAGAAAAAAGAATGACCTGGATGACCAATACAGGAAGATTCAAGTCTATGAGCGGCCCAAACAGTCAGCTGATCAAGATTCTATAGCATCTTCCATGTTGACTATTATGAGCATGTGTATATGAAGATGACGGACCTGGTGATTTAAAGTCAGTGGGTCAATGTAACCTACCTTCAATCCAAGAAATGTTAGGCTTATCAAGAGTTCTTGCAAGCTTTGGAGAGACATGGACTGAAGGATCTCATTTCTCTCCAGTGGGGCTGGAAAAATGAGGTTATGAGTCAGTTTTGCTCCACTATCTACTTTGCCCGTCATGATGGTGACAAAATGATATGGATGACACATGGAGCAAAGTATAATGTCACTTATGAGGAATTTTCCAGGATACTTCATCTTTCAGGTACCTTGGACAGTGATCTCATTATTCATAATCTGAAGCCTCTGGAGAAGAATGAGCTTGACTTCCTCTATGACACAAGAATGCCTTTCAAGCCTCCGACTATCAAATATCTGAAGCCATTTTTTTGCAGTGTTGAACATAATTCTAAGGAAGACAATAACTCCTAAGGAAGGAGATGCAGGAACCATCCAAGGGACCCTAAGGACCCTGATGAAAGTAATCAATTAGAGATGAACTTTCAATGTCTTTGAGTACATCTATAATTAAATTGTGAACATCTCAATTACTCCAAACAGGTTTGTGGCTATGCACTCTATATCATGTATATGATTAAGAAGGTGACAATACTAGAGTTCGTCAAAGATATTCGTCACACTGGTCTCAAGCCCCGGAAGCCTACGATCTACACTGTTCCCTCTACTTCTACCTCACCTGCAATGGAACAAAGATCTAACAGGGCTCATGAAGGCTCAAGGGCCCAGGCTGCTACTCCTGCTCCTCCACCCTCTAGAGAGTCCTCTAGTGGTGAGCTAAAGATGCTATCATCCATCTTTACATCCTACTGCAAAGTGGAAATTAAGAAGCACAAGGAGAGTTTGGGCAGGAAGAGACATCAAAGATACATGAAGGCCAATATCAAAGGTATTAGTGAGAAGCTAGACATTGAGCCAGTGGGGTCACCACAAAGTTCAGAGGATTCTGAAGAGGATACACTAAGATGGAACCCCTTTAAGAACAGGAATTGGCTTCATTTGGACTAGCTGGCGTCTTCGCTCCTCCTCCTTAAGCACTTGGAGTTGAGTGATTCCACTCAATTTTTCCCTTTTTGGTGCCTTGATGCCAAAGGGGGGGGGGGTGATTGAGACTAGTAATTTATTTTGTAGCCTTAAGGACTTGTGATCAAGGCCATTTATCTTATTTTCAAATTATTGTAATCTCTTATGGATGTGCCTACTTTACTTTATGCTTAGTTTAATGTTAATGTGATGATTGTTGCTATAATTGTAAAGTTCTTATCTTTTGCTCATCACATAATTTGATGAGTTTTGGGTTTTGGACGATTGATGACAAACAAATGAGATCCTAATGAACTTGTCGAGATGAATGCAGGTCAACTCTAATGCGATAGTTTGGTGCACTCAGAAAGTGAAAAATGAAGTGATGAAGAAAGGGAAAAGCCCAACTGATGAATGAAGCGCAAAGTAGACTTATTTGTATAGGATGTGTGTGAGAGACACATCCCAAGAGGTCAAGATTTGCATATGGGTAAGGGCTTAAAATCAACTAAAATCGACCTAAAAATTCACTGAGCACCGGACTAGTCCGTTCTTGGACCGGACTAGTCTGTTCAACTCTCTGTTGTCTCACTTCACAGTGCACCAAACTAGTCCATTCCTGGACTGAACTAGTCCGATCAACTTTCTGGAACCTCAATGCACATTGCACCAGACTAGTCCATTCAACTCTCTGTAAACTCAATACACTGTGTCCCGGACAAGTCCCTTCATGGATCAGACTAGTCCGAGAAACTCTCTGAAGTTTTATAACACTATGCACCGTACAAGTCCTTCATTTATCGGACTAGTCCGGGAAACTATTTTATGTTCCAATACACAGGGCACCACACTACAGGAATCCCGACGATTTGCGATGCCCGTAGCCGTCGCAAATAAGACAAATGCCGTCGCAAATAAGCGATTTGCGACGGCTTTCTTTATTTGTGATGGTTTTTAGCCGTCGTAAATAAATCGTCGCAATTAAGCTTATTTGCGACGCCACCATCGCAAATAAGCTTTAATTGCGACGGCTAGGGGGGTCGTCGCAAGTTATTGCCACGGGCCGGTGGGCCCCGCAACCTTATTTGCGACGGTATCGCCGTCGCAATTAAAGCTTATTTGCGACGGCCTGGCTGTCGCAATTAAGTGCTTCTATTTGTGACGGCGTGGCCGTCCCAAATAAGTCCAGTGACTGGCCAGTCAAGTCTAGGCTTCCACCGCACTAGTCCAGTATAACTCACATAATTTAGGGTTTCTAGTGTTCTGCACATTTCATGCTGACTTTTCACAACACACCGGACAAGTCCGGTCCCTAGTACAGCTAGTCCGGTCGTCGGGATACCTAATAGTAACAATTTTGGAAACACTATAAATAGGAGATTCACGGCCCCACAAACAGAACTCTCGCATTCTACTCTTCACAACTCAAACCCTAGCGCCGCCACTTGTCCAAAGAGCACTAAAACACATCTCCCCACACATCTAAGGTCCTAAAAAGTGAAAAGCTTTGAGCATTCAGATTTGGGATTGGGAGATTGATGTCTACGTGTCATTGAGCTCTTGGGGTTTGATCTCATTAAACTCATGCAATTAGTTGTAATCTTTTCAAGTGTGCTTGATCATCTTTTTGCTGTAATTCTTGTGGTAGCCCTCAAAGTGTGAAGTTGCCCCACCAACTCGGTGATTACCCGTGATAGTGGAATCAAGTTGGCCCTGTCTGGTGACTTGACGAGGGAAAGGGTTTGAAGAGACCCAGCTCTGTGTGGGCTTCCTCAACGAGGGCGTAGATATCTTTGGTGAGATCGAACCTCAGTAAAAATCTGTGTCCCGTGTGCTTATTTACTTTTTCAAGTATCATTACTTAGGGCACTAAGTTTATCAACCTTGCAACTTGAATTTCAATTGTATTTCATGTGTAACCTTGCAACACTAAATGTTAAATAAAGTGATCTTAATAGTTGTTCAATTTCCGCTACTATAACATCATGAATTCCTGCATTAACACTTGATTATTTCACAACACATCATCACACCGGAGTA
This sequence comes from Tuctoria greenei, assembly GCA_036927565.1. Lineage (NCBI taxonomy): Eukaryota > Viridiplantae > Streptophyta > Magnoliopsida > Poales > Poaceae > Tuctoria > Tuctoria greenei. Next base: position 132,575,163 of record JAYESD010000006.1, read on the forward strand.
GTCCGCTACTTAACCGGACAAGTCCGGTCTCTCTGGTATTTGACGATTTGATTAAGTGTGCAGGATATTTTCAAATCCTATTCACCCCCCCTCCTCTAGACACATTCACACACACAAAGGAAGTGTGAGACAACATAAGGGAGGTTCTTAGTCACCAAAAGGTGATGAAATGACAAACATGTGGGTAAAGTGGTACAATCTCGGTAGAATGTTAAAAACTATCATGATAGTCGTGTTGTCGGTTATGAGCGACCTGGACCCTCACATGATTAGAGTGGAACTTGGTTTTGGTATGGTTTTGTTATGGTTTTGGATTGTCGTAAATGAACATGGTTATTGATGATAGTGAGAAATTGTTATACGAATGGATAATTATAGATGGATGTGATATGTTGGTAAATGATAATGAATTTATATTTTGTTAATTAATTGGGATATGATGAAATTAATTCACATAGACATTACAGGATGTTTTTCATATATTTTAAATGTACTTTTCAGCAAATAGACATTATTTATTATCATACCTTGCTTAAGCTATAAGTCATTTTTTTCTTACACTTGCTGAGTACGATATGTGATCACCCTTGCTATTCCCCCACCAACAGTTTCCGGTGATGTTTGGTAGTACCCTGACAATAATGCGGAGTACTAGGTTGTGTGCTGCCGTTGACTTGCCTGTGGTTATGCCTAGAGCCACGCTATATCCCATTTGCTTTGTTCAGATTATTTCCATTGCAGTGTCATTAGTATTAATCATTAGAGTCTATAATTTTAGGATCATTTGAATATTATAATAAAAGGACTCATTTACTAATGTGTGTTGTGGTAATTTTCTGTATATCGTTTGTGATGCACTCGTGTATGTGAGTTGAACATCCTGGGCACACATATGCGTTCACTTGGTTTATTTTTTGGAATCGGGTGTCACGGTTCCACAAGTATCTAGCTTCTTGCCGATGTTGCTGGAGTCATACGGGCTCTAACTGCAACATCTTGGACCTCATTCGATCTTACTGGTGGTGATCTTCGTCCACTTCTGTGAGATGTGGGTAAGCGTGCCACCCTGTGTGCCGCTGTTCTAGACCTTCTTCTCACTCCAGGCGACAGAAAAATGTAACAGCCTGTTGGGATACTACTACTTTGTAAGGCGTAGGAATCCCCCATACAAGTACATTAAGTCCTTTTCTTCTGAAAAATAGGAGAGCTGGAAGACTGATTGAGTAGTTATTCGAGTGGATCGGTCATGACCGGCTAGAGCTGCTAGAAGGATTCCCGACGATGGAGTCCGACTCCTGGGAGGAGCTCCCGAAGCTAACAGAAGAGTACAACCCTGTGCTATCAAGAATCCAGAACTTGGTTGACAGAGGATTGACCTCCCTGATGGTCCTTGGCAACTTCCTGACCAACCGCTGGGCTCCACTCTAGGAGCGAGAATTTGCAGTTTGGTCATACTCTAGAGAAATGGATTTCCTCCGGATTGATGTTGGTCTAGGAACCAACTTAGATGAACATGCCTTGAAGATCCATCTGCAGAAGTTGTTCAGTGGAACTCTATCAAGAGATGACATTGTACCTCAGGCATAGTTCTTCCCTCTGCGGGTAGTTCCGGAGGTCAAGAGGGAGCTGCAGAAAGTGATACCACTCCTTGACGATACAGGTCTTGCGGTGTGACAAAGGAGCACTCCGCCAACAGGGATTGTGATCCCCGGAGCTTTGGCCCCCTGGCCACATGGAGGATTCGATTATGCACCCGTTAGTGGAAAGGGCAGGGCTCTTGTAGAACCAAGTCAGAAGAAGCCTGACTCAAGATAGGGAAAAGGCAAAGAGTATGTCGACGCCTCCTGTTTGAAGAGGAAGTTGACGCGAATGGATGGCGGCTCTGTCAGAGCAGCTCCGACGCAAGTAGTGCCACTGCCTCGACCGACCCTCAAGTCAGTGCTAGTTGTGCCTCCAGCAACAGCAACCCCGGTTCCGATGGCCAAGGTGAGCTCCAGGCCCAGGAAATCATCTTCGAATCCATTGCCTATGGCGGGCACTAGGTCCAGTAAGTCTACTCTAGTCCCAGTGCCAGTGGTAGGCTCTGAGTCTGGATTTTTTTCTCAAACGACGGAGATCCCTGTTGTAGCGATGACGATTGCTGTCATGACTTCTGGGATGAAGTCCAGAGCTTCTGCCTCACCGGTGACAGTGGGTTCTGACTCCGGCCGTCCAAGGAAGAAATTTGGTGACATTGGAGAGGCAGCGTTCCTAGGTAATGATCAGCACTTGAACTTGTGTTTTCTTTTTGTTTTTTGCTTTTCCTTGAAATTTCTATTCCTCTGTTTCCAGAGTATAGAGGAGGAGTTTCTACTTCGACACCTGTAGGCGACCAAGCCAGCGCTGTGGCCGCAAAAACTGCGCCCACCAGAGCGCCCGCTGATGGTACAGGTTCTCCTATGGTCATGGCGGATGACACGGCAGTTTTGGCGCCAACTGACGTCGAGCTGACCTTGGTGCCAGTAGCCAAAGAAGTCGTGGTTACGCCAAACCACGAAGGAGAATCACAAGAGCAAGCTTCAGCTGCTCCAGAGACGGCAGCGGAGGTACCGGCATCAACATCAGAGGTACCGGCGCCTTTGGCTGATGTCGCTATGCCAGAGGTTTTCATGCCTGAGCCAGCGCCTACCTCGGAACCTGCAGCAGACACTCTACTAGAGCAGCCAGGTGATGTCGTGGTAGTGCCTGAATCCGTTCCTGCAGATGTAGCTCCGGGTTCATCAATATCTGCGCCGAAGGTTGACGAGCTCCCAGAACTCAGGGCTCCAGATGTTGAGCTGTTGGATTCCACGCTCGTGCCTTGGGTCACGAGAACTATTCCAATATATTTGGGGGAACCAGAGGAACCACAGGTAGGTCCTGAGCCAATCCCCCTGGATATGTCCATCCAAAACGCCTAATCGAGCCTTCATCAAGTCCATCTTGCCTTCGACTACGAGCACAAGGCCTTGGAGGATGAGCATGACACTCTGAGCACTACAAGGATTCCTCCATGTTGCATGGTTGTACTGCAACGAATACTAAACTGTTGCAGAAAGCTTGGTCTTTTGCCACGATCCACTAGTTCGTGGCATTAGCATCTATCGCCACGGAACACGATCGTTGCATTACGATCTGTTGCCACAATTCACTAGTTTGTGGCATTGGGATCTATCGCCACGAATCTGTTGCAACGATTCACTCGGTCATGACATTAGCATCTATTGCCAGAGAACACGATCATTGCATTAGGATTTGTTGCCACAATTCACTAGTTCGTGGCGTTAGCATCTATCGCCACGAAACACAATCGTTGCATTAGGAACTTTTGCCACGCTTCACCAGTTCGTGGCGATAGGATTTATCACCACGGAACACAATCGTTGCATTAGGAACTTTATCCATGGTTCACCAGTTCGTGGCGATAGGATCTATTGCCACGAAACACAATTGTTGCATTAGGATCCATTGACACGAATTACCGGTTCATGGCATTAGGATCTATCACCATATAACAGAATCATTGCATTAGGAACTTTTGCCACGATTCACCAGTTCGTGACATTAGGATCTATCGCCACGAAACACTATCGTTGCAATAGGAACTTTTGCCACACTTCACCAGTTCGTGGCGTTAGGATCTATCGTCACAGAACATAATCGTTGCCTTAGGATCAATTTCCATGATTCACTAGTTCGTGGCGTTGGGATCTATGGCCACAAAACACAATCGTTGCATTAGGAACTTTTGCACGATTCACCGGTTCGTGGCGATAGGATCTATTGTCACGAAACACAATCGTTGCATTAGGATATGTTGCCACGAATTATAGGTTTGTGGCATTAGGATCTATCGCCACGTAAAAAATAGTTGCGTTAGGAACTTTTGCCACGATACACCAGTTCATGGCGTTAGGATCTACCATCATGGAACACAAACGTTGCATTAGGAACATTCACCACAATTCACCAGTTCGTGGCATTAGGATCTACCGCCACGGAACACAATCATTGCATTACGAACTTTTGCCACGATTCACCAGTTCGTGGCGTTAGGATCTATCATCAGGAATACAATTGTTGCATTAGGAACTTTTGCCACGATTCACCACTATTCATTATGGGCTTGCTTCTAAGCTTGCTGCTAATAGAATAGTGGCTTCTATCTTTTAAAAAAATCAAATAGTTCACATACAGCTAGCTCACACAATACTTATATAAAAAAATCATCATCTTTCATGCCCCCCCAAATATTGGAGGTACAATACCATCATTGATATATGTATCATCGCTGTCGTCGTCGTCGTCATCTTCATTTTTTGATGGAACTCTATGTGCCTCAAACTGATCACATGTTCTCATTTGAAGAGCAGAAGCATCACCGGTTGCTCCCTCAATGTCATTCCTATGCCATGCGGTCCTATCCTCATTTGTTTATTTTCACTATCTCTAGGGGGCATGGCGAAAAGGTTTCATGGCTTCCTTTTAGCAACTGTAGCCCATTTAGGTTGCTTCACACTTCGAACATAAAAACCTTGTTCTGCTTGGGTGGCTAGAATTTAGGGCGCATACTTAAATTGAGAAAGAGTAGTGTCAACGTCTATCATCCCGTATCAATCCATTTTGTAGCCTCTGCTTCGGCTCTGACCGGAACGAGGCCGATCAAACCAAACACATTCAAATAATAGAACCTCTTGATTTTATTCAAAATAAACAGAAATCATTTTCTTGATTACTCCATACAACTCATGATCACCATTCCGAACAACAACACCACTTTGCGTTCGTAAATCTTTTTCCACCTCTGCAGTTCAAAAGAAGAAGCCATTTTTGAATGATCGACTAAAGAAATGTGCCCGACGATCATGTCCTCTAGATAATGCATACAAATAATCGGTTACTTTGCCTTCTTGTATAATGTTTAATCTGTACACATTAGTATAAAAGGGGTCATCGATAAACCAACTTCAAAACACATATTTGTTAAATATTTCATCACAGTAAAAACTTGCATGTACTTACTCGTTATAAAACCAGTAAACAAACTCATCTCTATGGCGTTTTTCAACATCACGAGAATGGATCTTTTTCAGCTCTTCATAATGCTCACTGAAAAGGGTAAATTAGCCATCTACAATAAGACTGATCCAATATAGTATAGAACATCTGAGTTATACATACTTGATCCATGGAGCTGCCTCTTCAACATTAGAAATAATATAATGCCTCATGTTATGTAGTTCCACCATAGTAAGTTGGCCCCATTTAAATTCTTTTTTAGAATTATCAACTTCTGAAAATATATTAGACTCGAGAGAAGGTTCATTCCTAGCTGCAGCTTCATGACATTCTAGCCTATTGAGCTTGGTGCTGATGTTATCTAAAAACTGACTATAGAACCCTCAGCTATAGAACCCTCCGGGTGAGCTCTGTTACGTACATACCTCTTCAATGTACCCAGGCACCCCTCAATTGGGTACATCCATTTGTAAGAAATAGATACACCCAAGCGAGCTTCTTCGGCAAGTTGGATTGAAAGATGTACCATGATATCAAAGAAAGCGGGAGGAAGCAACGTCTCAAGCTTACAAATTGTTTCAGGAAATTGTTTGATCATCTTATTCAAATATGGTTCCGCCAATTCTTTAGAACAAATTTCAGAAAAGAATCTGCTAAACTTAATTAAAGGTGCAAGAACCTTTTCAGGCAATATGTCACGTATTACAATTGGAAGGAGCTTCAGAAATATAATATGGCAGTCATGAGTTTTTAGATCTGATACCCGACATGCTGTTATGTCCACACATCTCTTGATGTTTGAGGCATAACCATCGGGCATCTTCACATCCCCCAAAAACATGCACGAGGTGGTCTTCTAATCTTTATGCAAAGTATATGATGCTGATGGACAATCATACTTGCCTTTCATATCCACCGGGTGTTGCTTTGGTTCGATATCCATTTCCCACATATCAGGATGAGCTTGTTTGACAGCATGCAGACGCTATCGAACGGAACGTGGAGGAGGCGTGTACGGGGCGGATGTTTTTTATATAAGCCCTGGGCCCTTTTCGTGTCTAATTAAAAAACCGTCAGTGAAGCCGATGGGACACATAGAACCGTTGCAATAATCGAGAGGGATGCAAACCGTGTTTTTTTATACAAATAAATTGTTTTTCCCTCCATACGCTGGGCCCTTTGCGTGTGAAGTTGAAAATTTCTCCTTTTACCAAAAACATCTCCTTTAACGACGCCAAATTTTCCTCTTTATCCCACTTCGTGCTTGAATCAAATTGTGTGGCCCTCCACACCTAGGGTGTCTAGAGCAGAGACAATGAACTCCAGAAAAGTAAAGAAAAGTGGAGACAATGAACTCCAGAAAAGAAAAGAAAGGAAGAGAAAAATGTTAGAAAAAATAGATACGCATATCATAGATGACAACAATAAATGAGCTTACTCGAACTTTTCGAGCTTGAGCTCATCAAGCTGGCAAGCTCAAGCTTGGCTCATTTAGAATTGGCACAATACTCAACTTCATCCTCAAACTTTCAATCAAACTCAGTTTGGTCCATGACTTTCAAATGGGTCAATTATTTAGTCCATCAACTTCAAACAACCGTTTCAGTTTCATCCTTAGTCTGAGTTGGACATCCACATTGGAATGCCACATAAGCTATATCATCTACCCCGATATATCATAGATGTGGTATGCATGTTAGTTAATCATACGTACGTACATATCATAGATGACGTATGAATGTTAGTTTTGTCAAACAAGACCGAGGGCTTTTCTATGTCTAACATGCATGCAACCCAAACATGTTCAACCAATACGTACGTGTTTTGTCCTTTTGATGATGGATATCGTCATAGTTTGAGGCCTTGTCCATGCATGCTACGCCCCAACGATGAATGATCAACGAGCCTACAACTCTAGACGATATCCAACATGAAAAAGAGAAATCACACGTAGTATATAATTCACATTCATATGAAACATACATTGATCAAGGTCTTTCATACTGTGCTAGTTGTCTATGCACATACTATACGCCCCAAAGCATGATCATGGAGCCTCAAACAATAATATATAAGAGAAAATTAAGATGTGTACGACACATCCTAGCATAATTGCATTATTTGTCATGATGATCATGTAGGCTTTGTTTGGGTAACTTCAATCCACTTGTATTAGAGTGGATTGATGTGGAAAATGAACTAATTTTTATCTCAATACTCTCCAATCCACTTTGATTGAAGTGGATATACCCCTATCCAAATGAGGTCGTATGATAGCCGGACATGACTGGGATAATGCTAGGATTAATTCCAGGAATCGTATCCTCGTCACTTTCATGCTAGTACCTGAGCCCAGGTTGTGCACTGGTCACCTGGCATATTGCCTATGTCTGCCCCTGCGCGCAGTGTCTGTAACAAATCCGTGCGAGCGATTTTGAAAAGGTGTGAATAATTTGTCGTACCTCGGAAAGTTGAGCTCGTTACAACGAGAATATAAGGCAACGTGCGCTATTGTAGTTATACATCCGATTGAAAAAGATATCATACAAGACTCGATCCCACTCCGTTCGATAGCGTGTAGACGCCATCGAACGGAACGTGGAGGAGGCGTGTACGGGGCAGATGTTTTTTATATAAGCCTTGGGCCCTTTCCGTGTCAAATTAAAAAACTGCAAGTGAAGCCGATGGGACGCGTCGAACCGTTGCGATAACCGAGAGGGATGCAAACCGCGGTTTTTTATAAGAATAATCTGTTTTTCCCTTCATATCTTGGCCCTTTGCGTGTGAAGTTGAAAATTTCTCCTTTTATCAAAAAACATCTCCTTTAATGACGCCAAATTTTCCCCTTTAACCCACTTCGTGCGTGAATCAAATTGTGTGACCCTCCACACCGGGGGCCTCTAGAGTTTAGACAATGAACTCCAGAAAAGAAAAGAAAAGTGGAGACAATGAACTCCAGAAAAGAAAAGAAAGGAAGGGAAAAATGTTAGAAAAAGTAGGTACGCATATCATAGACGACAACAAAAAATAAGCTTACTCAAACTTTTTGAGCTTGAGCTCATCAAGCTAGCAAGCTCAAGCTTGGCTCATTTAGAATTGGCACAATACTCAACTTCATCCTCAAACTTTCAATCAAACTCAGTGTGGTCCTTGAACTTTCAAATGGGTCAATTATTTAGTCCATCAACGTCAAACAACCGTTTCACTTTCATCCTTAGTCTGAGTTGGACATCCACATTGGCATGCCACATAAGCTATATCATCTACCCCGATATATCATAGATGAGGTATGCATGTTAGTTAATCATACGTACATACATATCATAGATGAGGTATGCATGTTAGTTTTGTCAAACATGACCGAGGGCTTTTCTATGTCTAACATGCATGCAACCCAAACATGTTCAACCAATACGTACGTTTTTATTCTTTTTGATGATGGATATCTTCAGAGTTTGAGGCCTTGTCCATGCATGCTACGCCCCAACAATCAATGATTATCGAGCTTACAACTCTAGACGATATCCAACATCAAAAAGATAAATTAGACGTAGTATATAATTCACATTGATATGAAACATACATTGATCGAGGTCTTTCATACTCTGATGGTTGTCCACGCACATGCTATACGCCCCAAAACATGATTATCGAGCCTCAAACAATAATATATAAGAGAAAATTAAGATGTGTACGACACATCCAAACATAATTGCATTATTTGTCGTGGTGATCATGTAGTCTTTGTTTGGGTAACTTCAATCCACTTGTATTGGAGTGGATTGAAGTGGAAAATGAACTAATTTTTATCTCAATACTCTCCATCCCACTTTGATTGATGTGGATCTACTCCTATCCAAACGAGGTCGCATGATGGCCAAACATGATTCGGATAATGCCAGGATTAATTCCAGGAATCATATTCTCGTCACTATCATGCTGGTATCTGGGCCCAGGTTGTGCACTGGTCACCTGGCATATTGCCTATGTCTGCCCCCATGCGCGGTGTCTGTAACAAATTTGTGTGAGCGATTTTGAAAAGGTGTGAATGATTTGTCGTACCTCAGAAAGCTGAGCTGGTTGCAACGAGAATATAAGGCAATGCACGCTATAGTAGTTATACATCCGATTGAAAAAAGATGTCGTACAAGACTCGGTCCCACTCCGTTCGACAGCATGCAGACGCTATCGAACGGAACATGGAGGAGGCGTGTACGGGGCAGATTTTTTTATATAAGCCCTGGGCCCTTTCCGTGTCAAAATAAGACACTGCCAGTGAAGCTGATGGGATGCATCGAATCATTGCGATAACCGAGAGGGATGCAAACCGTGGTTTTTTATAAGAATAAATTGTTTTTCCCTGCATACACTGGGCCCTTTGCGTGTGAAGTTGAAAATTTCTCCTTTTATCAAAAAACATCTCCTTTAACGACGCCAAATTTTCCCATTTAACCAACTTCGTGCGTGAATCAAATTGTGTGACCCTCCACACCGGGGGCCTCTAGAGTGGAGACAATGAACTTCAGAAAAGAAAAGAAAAGTGGAGACAATGAACTCCAGAAAAGAAAAGAAAGGATGAGAAAATGTCAGAAAAAGAAGGTACGCATATCATAGATGACAACAATAAATGAGCTTACTCGAACTTTTTGAGCTTAAGCTCATCAAGCTGGCAAGCTCAAGCTTGGCTCGTTTAGAATTGGCACAATACTCAACTTCATCCTCAAACTTTCAATCAAACTCAGTTGGGTCCTTAAAATTTCAAAATGGATCAATTATTTATTCCATCAACTTCAAACAACCGTTTCACTTTCATCCTTAGTCTGAGTTGGGCATCCACATTGGCATGCCACATAAGCTATATCATCTACCCCGGTATATCATAGATGAGGTATGCATGTTGGTTAATCATACGTACTTACATATCATAAATGGGGTATGCATGTTAGTTTTGTCAAACATGACCGAGGGCTTTTCTATGTCTAACATGCATGCAACCCAAACATGTTCAACCAATATGTACGTGTTTTGTCTTTTTGATGATGGATATCGTCAGAGTTTGAAGCCTTGTCCATGCATGCTACGCCCCAATGATGATTGATTAACGAGCCTACAACTCTAGACGATATCCAACATCAAAAAGAGAAATTACACGTAGTATATAATTCACATTGATATGAAACATACCTTGATCGAGGTCTTTCATACTCTGCTGGTTGTCCATGCACATGCTATACGCCCCAAAACATGATCATCGAGCCTCAAATAATAATATATAAGAGAAAATTAAGATGTGTACGATACATCCGAGCATAATTGCATTATTTGTCGTGGTGATCATGTAGGCTTTGTTTGGGTAACTTCAATCCACTTGTATTAGAGTGGATTGATAGAGTGGATTGAAGTGGAAAATGAACAATTTTTATCTCAATACTCTCCAATCCACTTAGATTGAAGTGGATGCACTCCTATCCAAACGAGGTCGTATGATGGTCGGACATAACTGGGATAACGCGAGGATTAGTTCCAGGAATCGTATCCTTGTCACTTTCATGCTGGTACCTGGGCCCAGGTTGTGCACTGGTCACCTGGCATATTCCCTACATCTGCCCCCACGCGCGGTGTCCGTAACAAATTCGTGCGAGCGATTTTGACAAGGTGTGAAGGATTTGTCCCCACCTCGGAAAGTTGAGCTCGTCGCAACGAGAATATAAGGCAACGAACGCTATTGTAGTTACACATCCTATTGAAAAAAGATGTTTTACAAGACTTGGCCCCACTCCGCTCAACAACGAGCGGACGCTATCGAACAAAACATGGAGGAGGCGTGTACGGGGTGGATGTTTTTTATATAAGCCCTGGGCCCTTTCTGTGTCTAGTGAAAAAACTACTAGTGAAGCCGATGGGACGCGTCGAGCCATTGTGATAACCGAGAGGGATGCAAACCGCAGTTTTTATAAGCATAATTTTTTTCCCCGCATACGCTGGGCCCTTTGCATGTGAAATTAAAATTTTCTCCTTTTATCAAAAAACATCTCATTTAACGACACCAAATTTTCTCCTTTAACCCACTTCATGCATGAATCGAATCGTGTGACCCTCCACACCAGGGGCCTCTAGAGTGGAGATAATGAACTCCATAAAAGAAAAGAAAAGTGGAGGCAATGAACTACATAAAAGAAAAGAAAGGAAGAGAAAAATGTTTGAAAAAAATAGGTACTACGTACGAGATTTAAGGTGAAAGAGCCTGGAGAACGAAACTGTAAAACTAGAAATTGATTGATGCAAATTAATTCAAGTTGTGATATTGTGTTTCTGTTCTTGTTTTTTGATGTTTTTCCTTTTCACGTTTTGTCACGTTGTTTTTCTGCCAAAATCTGAACAGTCACGATATTATTATTGCAAGGAACGGAACAGGCCGGAACATTTACCAGTGGACCTATGCCCTATACCCGGTGTTATCATTACCACTACTCCTATGCACGGCGGTTCCATACAGTGTCACCTCTAGCTACCACTACTCATGCTTTGGGAGAAAAAAATTCTAGATACGGTATGCACCAGAGAGCAAGTGCATACCATTCTCAGATGGTGCCATGTACTTCCTTCATGTCTTCAATCGTCGTTCCCTGATCGTGGCAGTTGAGATATTGTAGCTTTCGTTTGAGCTCAGAAGCGCGCTATTGAGGATCATGGACGGTAGATCGAACTGCCTGAAACAGGTGGCACCATTTGAGAACGGTATGCACTTGCCCCCAGGTGCATCCCGTATCCATGTTGTGTCGCTTTATAATATAATACTCCGAAGACTACCAAGAAACTGCAACCTCCAAATACTAAGTAGTACACCCTTTGTTCCTCTTAGGCAAAATTGTTTCTTCGCGGCTTGTCGCTCATTAATGGCAAACTTCTCCATTGACCCCCTTCGGTTTTGTCTGCAGCTGATGATCCCAGAACATGGTGGTCTGCTGTGCCATATATCTGGTGAAATCGCGAAGAAAAATGAGGAATATGCTGAATGTATTTCGTCCGGAAGGGAACGCTGATTTCATTTGTTCCAAACTATGATTGAATGTATTTCACTTCCGGAGGGATCCATTTCTTTATACTGTCCCATGAGTTTCCTTTGATGCAAACGGGGTTAAACAAAAGACGAGCGCGCATAAGGGAAACACAACAAGTGCAACATTCATCAGAGTCAAGGGCACATATATAGGGGAAACAAATCAACATGCCTTATACAAGTCTATTTTATATACTCACTTTGTTCTCTTTGAATTGGCGTTGGGAAACTAGGGGTGCATCATATCAAAAAGGGAATGGAGGGAATATAAAGCATATAGTACAATGCCTGATGGCAGAACCGGTCATGCTCGTGCTTAATCCTACAGTTCTCAGTATAGAAGACTCTCCACTCCTCCCACACTGGCCTGCTGCAGTAGACAGTTTCCTGGTTCCCCCCTGTTGGGCAGCGCGAAGCGTCATCGTCAATGTTTGGCACCGCCATCAGCAGCGGTCCCGGAGGAGGCCTGCCCAGGAACGTCCACGCGACACCTTAGACACTCTCGATGGCTTCATGCCGTCACAGGCAGCACTCCGTGTTGGTCCACTTCATCGCGACGGATCCGGTCGAGTTGTAGATGACGTGGGCCTCGCCTTCAACCTGCTGGATATACTAGAGGGTGTTGCGTGCCCCGCGGTCGGTGTAATAACGGAGCATGGAGAGGATGTAGGCCGCCACCATGTGGTCGCTCGCTGCCGACCGGGCAAGGAACTGGGTGCCTAGCTGCGCGCGATAGTCCTTGAAGACGAGGTCGAACCCGGTGACGTAGCATGCATGAGGGTTGCCAACGATTGCCAGGCACTCCACGAGGGCGTAGCTCCCCTTGCAGATGCTTTCCCGCTCCAGCGCCACACGCTTGTCCATAGCGCGATCCCGGCACGCGGCATGCATGGCCCTGCAGGTGGCGCACACACTGGAGAGGTTGTCCATGGGCTGCGGGGAGGTTCCAGCGACCCACCCCGCGATCAGGGCCGCAATATCGTGTGGCAAGGGGAACTCCATGTGCTTCGAAGGGAACCAATGAGGGTGCGCGTGATGGAGACGAAGAGTATGCGAGGAGAAGAGGATGGTCGGTGTGTGTTGCCGAGAAGACGATAGTGTGTCTTTAGTACGCGCGGAGAAGACGATGAGATGCGGGCGGACACGCAGTGATGGTTATGGATTGTAAAACATATGAATGTCTTTCCCTTCCGGAGGATTCCATTCCTTTAAACTGTCCCATGAGTTTCCTTTCATGCAAACTGGGCTAAAGAAAAGGAGCACTTGAGTTATGGCTTCTAATGTGCAGTTGTACCCTACTTTAGCCATTGGAGTTGCCAGGAGGCAGGAGATCTACCGCAGTGAGGCCTGCAAAGTGGTCTGTAAAGTACTCCCTTCATCCCAAGTCAGCTCTATTTTTAGCTTTGGTCAAACTTACCTCTGACCAATGATTTCTTGCCTGGTCCTTATCCTTATGATCAAGGTCCTCCTCCTGCTGCCCCAGATGACTTGGGGCAGAATGATCCTCGCAACCAGAATGAAGTGTCAGATATGTTGTCCACGGCGCAGGGTTATTCAACACAAGCAAAAGGTAGCATATCCTAATCTCTCTCATCATATATAGCGTGTTAACTAATTTTCCAGCCCCAAATGATCTAGAAAAATTACTCTAGATTTGATGATGCCATAAACTAATCGCTGCTCAAAACAATGATGATGCTCATCAAGCTCGCAAGCTCTTGGCTCGTGATGAGGACATCACAACAGCGGAGACACACATTGAACTGCAAGGACCAATCACAAGAGCACGAGCACGGTTAATAAATCAGCAGGTGAATTCGTTCCTAACATCCTTTGCATGTGAGTTTGAGAATAGATTGCTATGTGATGATTTACTTTTTATTAGGAACAATGAAGAAGATCAACAAGTAAAGGGAAGAGGCCATGGGAACATGGAGAACCTGCTGGGACGTCCACAAGTTAATGGAATCAGTTTACAACTCAGACTTGAGTTCAACTCGGAATCCAGGAGCAGTCCACCTTAAAACGGACGCTCAGGATGCATACGGACTCCGTTTTTTACATTCCACATATGCACGGAAAGAGGAGAAGATAATATTTCTGATGGATCTGGTCCCAGCTCAAAATTCTTTCGAAGTTATTGGCAATCATCAAAACAAGTCGAGTCTAGATTTCTATCCGGTGCTGCGCCACTGAATTGGGCCTTTGGGCCTTGTACCCCGTATGAGTCCATTAGGGACGCGTCTAATCGTGTTTTGGCCGAACCCTAGCCATTAAATACTTCATACGCCGGTCATGTATGGAGGGTTTTTTTAGAATAACAATTTTGCCGTTCTACGGTTTGTGAGACCCCAACTTCTCAATTTTAGATGGTGTCTTCTACATTCTTGCTTGTGTTCTTGGTTCACTTGCAGGGATTAGCCTTCCGGGCGAGGTCAAGCATATGCCATACGGCTGATAACCAATGTAGCAGTGGTGTAGTGATTGCAGAGGTATTCAAACTGCTTGAGTGCCGCGGATCATCAACGTCAAGTTCTCCACCCCAATCGACTTACCTTTCAGAAGATCGGGCCTAAACCTACTCATCAATTGGTATCTGATTTCCAGGTTGCCCGTGAGGTATTTTTGTTTCCCTTCCATTAGATCAATTTTGTTTCATACCTAGAGTCCACAGAAAAGCAACCAAAAGAATTAGATCGTTTTTATCGCTTCCTGGACTATAGTGCCTGCAGTTTCATTTTTCAGTTTGCATTGTTAAGTTTGCATTCGTGTGGTCGAGTTTTGTTGCTGGTTTAGCTTTGTATTTTGGGTCCTAGTTATCGTGTTTCGTCCTTGTTTTCTTGCTGTTCAACACCTATTCCAGAATCCCTAAATAACAAACCGATCTACCATGTTTATTGGTTTGCCCTAGCTAGCGGCCTTGCGTGAACTCCCGCATCACCAGCCCTAGATTAGGTGACAAACCATTGTGCCACTCATCCTTGAATCATCACACACCACCCTATTAGTTGCTGTGCAAATTCCCAATCATTTTTATATCCGATTGCGAGTTCTGTTCTCAAATCGAGTTGGAATCAACATCCAAAAATCGTAACTCGCACAGCCTACCTCAAAACGGTCATAACATTCGCATACGAACACGAAATCGGGCGATTTTTGTTCAATTCATTTACGCGAAATTTCGCATCTGATTTTCTTCCGCGTAGCCGCGTTCGGCGAAATTAGATTGCCCAAATTCCCCTCGAAAGATAGGCTATCCTACCTGCGAAGTTTTATCACGAATTTTAAAGAATCTTCTTGATTTTCTATAGGCCGCATATTACATACATTGGAGCTGCAAAATTGTGTGCTTCCTTTCTTCGTGCTCCTGAGTAAAGAAAAAAATATCAATAAAATATTACAAAAAATAGAAAAAGTGAAGAGCACACATATTTAGGCAATTGGCCTATACCACTTGGTGCTGTTTTGTTGGCTATATCATTCTCTCTTTCTTTTGCCTTGATACTTCCTTGTGTTGCACTAGGCCCTAGGACACTTGGTTGACCAGCAATAGTTTCCTACATTGAATACTTATTTAACTTTGTTTACCTATTAATGATTTTCTGCTTATTAGCCATGTACCATCCAAGCTCCACCTTTCTCTTAAGCATAACAGGTACATTTGCAATCACCCCACACTTCATTGGTTTATCTCACCGTACACACCACCTGCTGTGTCGGTAAGAATACTTGTAAGAGCGTGGTAAGACGCTTGAGCGAGAGAGATTGTTTTCTTCCATCTTTCACATTGTCACTGTAGTTGATAGGGATAACAAATTTTGTTGTCTTTTGTTTCCTACTAACAATGGCAGGAGAAGACAATGATGACAAATGTGTTCAACATGCTGAGCTACGTGATATATGAAGACCATGACAGATATGTTCGCCAAATACAATGCATCAACGGAGGAGTCATTGGCGAACTTGACTCACCAACTTGATGACCTTGCTCTTCGGATGAATACTTTTGAGGCTCGGTTGCCTCTTGCTGGAAGACATGAAGACAATCCTTATGATGATATGGAAGATCACAACAATCAGCCAAGACTGCCACTTTAACGTTGAGGTATGGGTGGTAATAATCATAACAATTATTGTCGTCCTCCTGATGATCCTTTTGCTAAAGTGAAATTTACTATACCATCTTTTTTCTGTTGCTTATGATGTTGAGGCTTATCTTGATTGGGAGATGACAGTAGATCAAAAATTTAATACCCATCTTGTTTTTGAACAACATAGAGTTCGTCAAGCCACTAGTGAGTTTAAGGACTTTGCTATCATATGGTGGACTGAACTTGTTAAAACTAGAACTGATCCTCCAACATGGAATAGATTAAAGGAAGCTATGCGTGTTCGATTTTTTCCTCCATCTTTTCAGCGGGACCTTCGCAAAAAAATTGCAGCGCTTAGACCAAGGTAACATGTCCCTAAAGGAGTATTATCAAGAGTTACAAAAGGGTATGTTGCATTGTGTGGTAGTAGAAGACAGTGATGATAAAATAGCTCGTTTTATGTGGGTTTGAGGCGTGAAATTCAGGACAATGTTGATTACAAGGAATATGATACTGTTAATGGATTGTTTCAGCTTGCTATGTTGGCAGAACAAGAATTGCAGGGCCGACAACAACAGCAACAACGCACAAGGAGCAAACTCACTTTGCGTTTGAAACCCACACCATCCAAAATAGCACCATCTTCGACCCCATGTGCAGTGACCACACCATCCAAAGGCGGCCAACGAACTCTACCTGCTGCTCCCCCTTCTCGTGTCCCAGAGGGCAGCAAGGTGTCATCATTCAAGCCTTCGTCGTCAACTCCTTCTATGAGTCGTACTTCCGACATTAAGTGTCACCGCTGCCAGGTACTTGGTCATATGATGAGAGATTGCCTGAGCAAACGAGCATACATAGAACGGGACGATGGCGGGTATGATAGTACTTCGGATGTTGAAGATGAATATTCTTTTGCTACTGACTTTATAGATCCCAATGACGAACACACAGAAGAAGAGGAACTTGGTACAACAGCGACGGAGAACTATATGAGCATCATTGTGCAGCATGCCTTGGGCTCCAAAGTGGAGATCGACGACAAGCTACAACGACAAAACCTCTTCCACATGTTTCTCGTCGTCAAGGATTGACGTGTACACACTATAATTGATGGAGCTAGCTGCAATAACATTGTGAACACGGACGTCGTTAAGAAACTTGGTTTGAAAACAAGAGCACACCCTCATCCATACCACATTCAATGGTTCAACAACAGCGGTAAGGTTCGGGTAACGCAAACAGCGAGAATACATTTTTTAATTGGTTCTTACAATGATTTTGCTGATTTTGATGTCGTTCCTATGGATGCTTGTTCTCTTTTATTGGGTCGTCCATGGGAATTTGATACAGACGCTATTCATCATGGTAGAACTAATAAATATACTCTCATGCATAAGGGAAAGAAAATCACTTTGCTCCCCATGACTCCTGCTGAAATTGTGAATTTTTAAAAGAGTAAAATTCGTGATGGCAAAGCAACAAAACTAGAATCTGAAAAACAGCAAGTCATTATGTTAAAATCACCATCGTTGCTTGCAACTAAATCTGACCTTGCTGGTTTATTCGATGCTAAGGGGATGTGCTATGCTTTAGTATGCAAAGAAGCCATGTTTTCACTCCATTAATTGTCTATTGCATTGCCCCCTGCTGTTGCTAACCTTTTGCAGGAGTTTGAGGATGTGTTTCCCTCCGAGATACCCCCTTGTTTACCACCGATGAGAGGCATTAAACACAAGATCGATTTGATTCCAGGAGCAAGTTTGCCAAATTGTGCAGCATACAGGGCGAATCCAAAGGAAACTAAGGAAATTCAGCGACAAGTCCAAGATCTTTTGGACCACGGGTACATTCATGAAAGCCTTAGCCCTTGTTCTGTTCCTATTCTTTTGGTTCCAAAGAAAGATGGTAGTTGGCGCATGTGTGTTGATTGTTGAGCGATTAATAAAATCACCATTCGATATCGTTATCCTATTCCTTGCTTAGATGACACGCTTTATGAATTTAGTGGTGCTATCATCTTCATGAAATTTGACTTGCGTAGTGGTTACCACCAAATTAGAATGGCACGGGGAGATGAATGGAAAACTGCATTTAAAACCAAGTTTGGACTTTATGAGTGGTTAGCCATGCCTTTTGGTTTAACTAATGCACCCAGCTCCTTTATACATTTAATGAATGAGGTTTTACGTGCTTTCATTGGACAATTTGTGGTGGTTTACTTCGATGATATCCTTATTTACAGCAAGTCATATGATGGACATCTTCAATATTTACGTGTTGTTTTTACTGTTTCGAGAGATGCACGTTTGTTTGGTTACCTCGAAAAGTGCGTCTTTTGCACCAATCGAGTCTTGTTTCTTGGCTATGTCGTTTCCTCGCAGGGAATTGAGATGGATGAGGCAAAAATTGAAGCAATCACCAGCTGGCCAGCCCCAACAACTGTCACGCAGGTTCGTAGTTTTCTTGGTCTTGCAGGTTTTTATCGGTGTTTTGTGCGGGATTTCAGCACCATTGCAGCACCTCTACATGAGCTAACGAAGAAGGGAGTGACGTTTCGATCGGCGAACAGCAGCAACAAGCTTTTGATGCTCTCAAATCGAAGCTTACACAAGCACCATTGCTACAACTTCCTGATTTTGACAAGATCTTTGAGCTAGAATGCGATGCAAGCGGCATTGGTGTTAGAGGCGTTCTCATAAAAGGAGATAAACCCGTTGCTTTCTTTAGTGAAAAACTTCATGGTCCTTCTCTGAATTATTCCACTTATGATAAGGAATTGTATGCCTTAGTGCGAGTATTACAAACTTGGCAACATTATCTTTGGTCTAAGGAGTTTGTCATACATTCCGATTATGAATCATTGAAGTATCTTAAGTGTCAAACCAATCTGAATAAACGACATGCTAAATGGATTCAGTTCATAGAGTCGTTTCCATACATCATTAAGCATAAGAAAGGGAAGGACAATATCATTGCCGATGCATTATCTAGGCGTTATACCCTGCTGTCCCAACTTGATCATAAAATCTTTGGTTTGAAAACAATAAAATCATTATATCCTACTGATTTGGACTTCAAAGATGCTTCTGAAAATTGTAGAGAAGGAAGAACGTGGAATAAATATGTGTTGTGAGAGGGTCTCCTCTAACGTACTAACAAGCTATGCGTTCCAGCTAGCTCTGTTCGTCTATTACTTTTGCAGGAAGCACATGGACGAGGTTTGATGGGACATTTTGGAGTGAATAAAACTGAAGACGTGTTGTCCACACACTTATTTGGGCCAAAGATGAGGCGTGATGTCGAGCACTATGTGTCACGATGCACTACTTTCAATAAAGCTAAGTCTCGCCTTAACCCACATGGTCATTATATGCCTCTTCATTGTCCTAGTGTACATTGGGAGAATATTTCTATGGACTTTGTTTTGGGATTGCCTAGGACTAAGAGGGGGAGGGATAGTATTTTTGTAGTTGTTGATCGTTTCTCCAAAATGGCACACTTTATACCTTGTCATAAGAATCATAATGCCTTACACATTGCTGATTTATTTATGACGGAAATTGTTCGTTTACATGGTGTGCCAAATACCATTGTTTCTGATCGTGATGCAAAACTTTTAAGTCATTTTTCGAGAACTTTGTGGTATAAATTGGGAACCAAGTTGCTGTTTTGAACTACATGTCACCCAGAAACGGATGGACAAACTGAGGTAGTTGATCATACATTATCCACTATGTTGCGGGATGTCTTGAAAACAAGTTTGAAGTTGTGGGAGGAGTGTTTACCACATATAGAATTTGCTTACAACGGATCCGTTAACTCCAAGATAAAGGTAAGTCCGTTCCATATAGTATTTGGTTTCAATCCCCGTGCTCCTATTGATTTACTACCTTTGCCTCCTTCTGAAACTATAAATTTGGATGCTACACAGCGATCTGAATTCATTCTTAAGATGCATGAAACTACAAAGAAAAATATTGAAAAGATGAATGAGAAGTATAGCATTGCAGGTAGTAAAGGTAGAAAGGAAGTAAAAATTGAACCGGGTAATTAGGTGTGGTTACTTTTGAGAAAAGAGCGATTTCCTGACTTGAGAAAATCTAAACTTATTCCACGAGCTGCTGGTCCTTTTAAGATTGTTGAAAAGATTAACGATAATGCATATAAGCTTGAATTGCCTCCCGATTTTGGGGTTAGTCCTACATTTAACATTTCAGATTTGCGACCGTACTTGAGAGAAGAAGATGAACTTGAGTCGAGGACAACTCCAATTCAAGAGGGGGAGGATGATGAGGACATCACAACGGTGGAGACGCACATTAAACTGCAAGACCAATCACAAGAGCACGGTTAATAAATCAGCAGGTGAATTCGTTCCTAACTTCTTCTGCATGTGAGTTTGAGAATAGATTGCTATGTGATGATTTAATTGTTATTAGGAATAATGGAGAAGAGCAACAAGTAAAGGGAAGAAGCCTTGGGAACATGGAGAATCTGCTGGGACGTCCACAAGTTGATGGAATCAGTTTACAACTCGTACATGAGTTCAACTCGGAGTCCAGGAGCAGTCCACCTTAAAACGGACACCCAGGATGCATACAGACTCCGTTTTTGACGTCCCACATACGCACAGAAAGAGGAGGAGATAAACTTTCCAATGACTCTGGTCCCAACTAAAAATTCCTCCGGGGTCATTGGGAATGGTCAAAACAAGTCGAGTCTAGATTTCTGTCCGGTGCTGCGCCACCGAATCAAGCCTTTGGGCCTTGTATCCCCTATGAGTCCATTAGGGACGCGTCTAATCTTGTTTTGGCCGAACTATAGCCTTTAAATACTGAAGCCGCCGGTCATATTCGGTGGGTTTTGCTTAGAATAACAATTTTTCCATTCTACGGTTTGTGAGACCCCAACTTCTCAATTTCGGATCGTGTCTTCTACGTTCTTGCTTGTGTTCTCGGTTTACTTGCAGGGATTAGCCTTCTTGGCAAGGTCAAGAGTGTGCTGCACGGTTGATAACCAACAGAGCAATGGTTTAGTGATTGCAAGTGGATTCAAACTGCTCAAGTGCCGCGGATCGTCAACGTCGAGTTCTCCATCCCAATCGACTTACCTTTCGGAACATCAGGCCTAAACCTACTCATCCGCTCATTTAGAATTGGCACAATACCCAACTTCATCCTCAAACTTTCAAACAAAACTCAGTTTTTTGTCCTTGAACTTTCAATGGGTCAATTATTTAGTCCCTCGACTTCACACAACCGTTTCACTTTTATCCTTAGTCTGAGTTGGACATCCACATTGGCATGCCACATAAGCTATTACGCCACATCATCTACTCCGGCCACCTCACATAGCAAAAGATAATAATTTTTTATTATCTTAAAAAACAACTATCTAATTAATTCATGTGGATTTACGTAGTTGCATGGGATATACATATTTCTCCTCCATGTTTTCTTGCAAAACTATCAAGTGATATATCCTACGTGCATATTACATATGTAAAAATATTGTAAAACATAAAACTTTTAAGCCTAGGGAAGAGCAAACCGAGCAAACAAGGAGGATAAGGAAACTTTTAAGCCTTGGGAATAAAATACAAAACGAAGCTACACGGCTGGCCGGGTACACGTACGGTCCGGGTGTGCCGGTGTACCATAACCTCCGTCGTGCGTCCCACATCAACCCTTTTTTTAGGCTTCCTTTGGATTAAAGGAATGGCAAATGAATTTTGAAAGATAGGATTTGTAAAGGATTTTTTCCTACATGACCATTTGGCTCACATAAAAAACAAAGGGTAGTTTCTATAGGAATTGATTCCTTTGCTAAATTTTGTAGGAAACCTAACATGAGATTGGACCCCTTTTTTTTTCTTGGGTCATGTTGCAGGTTTCTTTGTTTTTCCTATGATGCTGCCAAAAGGCTTCTCATCTCAATTCATATATTTTCAATTCCTATAAGTTTGAAAAAACATACAATTTCAATTCCTATATTTTTCCTATTCTTGTGTTTTTCAATTCCTTATCCAAAGGGAGCCTTAGGTTTGGTAAAATCTATCATTGACCAATGATTTACGGAATTTTGATCTGTTTTAACAATACAAGAATTATACTTTTAGATTCACCATGAAAATATTTCCATAATATACAATCTAGTACATGTTATTGAAGTTAATAAATTCCATATAAATCATTGGTCAAAGGTAAGTTTCACCAAAACAGAAATGGAGTTGAGTTGGGGCGGAGGAAGTATTATATGTTGATGTTTGCCGCATAAGGTTTGGTCCTTGAAGCGTAGCCATTTGTACAGACGGCTGATGCGACCGGGCGCACCGAGCTTATGTGCTCACCAGTAACCGAGGCGCCTTAAATACGCACAGCACATGCACATCTTTGATTTCAATTGGAACCGCTCCGCGTCCCATCACCACTACTAAGCACGTCGAGAGACGAACAACCAGACTGCTACTATGCTATAAGATCACCCGGGCACGCCATCGTCTTCTCCGCACAACCACTCTTCCTCTCTTCCCAAAACCGCGCCAAGGACACCATAGCTGACAAGAAAACACCACTGCCAAGCCCGTCGAAGGACGCCAAGGGTAAGTGTCCCCGACTGGACTCCCCCTCAGACAAGGAGTGGGCTCTCCAGAAGATGGCGCGTGATGTATTTGACAACACATCACGCAACATTGGTTGCCTTCGGCTTGGTCCCCTTCCATAGTATACTGCAATGGGGACCACGGGCCACTACGTCTTCTGCATGACGCACTTGGTCGGTTGCCTCGATGTCCTCTGGGACACACTGGCAGTCGAGCTCGGCGTCGCTGACCGCGACAACCTGGTGGCGACGATATCCAGGAAACTGGGTTTCTCGTCTCCGCCGCGGGAGGCGCCCCTGCCCTACCAGGAGCCCAAGAAGGAGGAGGAGGAGGAGGAGGAGGAAGAGGAGGAGGAGGAGGAGGAGGAGGAGGAGGAGGAGGAGGAGAAGTAGGTGGAGGAGAAGTAGCTTTTTTTTCTTGTTCTTTGTTGTGTTGTTTTTCTTTTCTAGTTTGTAGTTTGTGTTTTTCTTTTTTTTCTTGTTTGTAATGTATAGCCTTAAGGTAATGAACTTTATTTTGCTGTTCATTGGTGCGCAAAAATAGTTCTAATGTTGCTGTTCTAACGATAAAATAGTGGACTATTTATCTCTTTTCTTTTTTAGAATGGAATATATTTCCACTTCCAACTCTACTGAGCTGGAGATCCAGCAAGTGACTACCACCTAGTTCATATAATAGCACCAGAAGGGAGAACCTTCCCCCTCACCTTGTGCCTGCTCTTTATGTTCAAACCCAACATGGATCCAACATAATGAGCAATCAAACAGCAAAGTACATAGTAAATCACAAAAGACGCTACAACAGTTTCTGGAGTATCAACTTTAGCCAAGATTAAATGCTCGTGGGCGTTATTGCAAAAGGGTGAAGACAAAAAAGACTTGATTCGGATGGATTGCAAAGACATACTAGAGGTCAGGGTCATCGAGGTTTTTGCCCGATTTGGATTGAGTCTTAGTTATAGACTTCCATATTAATAAAATGTATCGGGTGTTTTACTTTCACTAATGTGTCGAGTTGAGTCTTTTGTTGTTGATCTTCACAACTTGGTGTATCAGTGCGGCCGTACTCTGTACTGAGGAAAAGGTCGGTTTAATGGCAACGACTGCTATGCGATCTAAACTTCTGTGCAAGCGTGCAATCAGCGAATTTCAGCCATTGGATAGACATCTAAAGACGGCTACCATTTTACACATAGATCCTTCCATTTGCACAAGCAGGTGGAAGGATTTATGCGTAAAATGTCTGCCACCCTTGGATGTCTGTCAAATGGCTGAGATTTGTAGATTGCAGGCTTGCACAAGAGTCTAGATTGCACAACAGTCGTTGCTAGATTTAATTATTTGCATTATCTAAAAACACTTTAGCCCAGATTAACAAAGCGTCATCCACCGAGCGCCGTCCTCACTCTCGTCGTGCATGTTTGACATGAAGAATGTTCCCTCGAGGGTTCGAGAAAAGAATACCATCGAGGAACAGCTCACTACGTACGTGGTTCATAAAATTAAAAACATGCCTTGTCCAGTACAATATGATTTCGAACCATGTTGTACTCTTCCTTTTGAAGAAACGACAAACGTACGCGCTAGCCACTACGTGTTTAGATTTTAGGAACAAATGAACACACTTGTGAAGACACGTACGCCACATCTGATCCTCAACGTCATCAAATTCAACAAGGGGAGCAACGTCTCTCCACGACGTTCCGTCTGGTGTTGCTCACACAGCTCTTGCCTCACACCGGCCACGTATCATGATCCAACCGTACAACTTCAAATAAAGGAGGGCTAGAAGATTGGTGGAAAAATAATACGTATAAAAAAAGGGCAGGAAGAAAAAGTATGGTGCGCATTTCAATACATGAACCGTGAGACTGCTGACTTCTATCTTCGTTGGCCAGTTCCAGATTCCGCTGATCTCTCCAGCATGCATTCACACTAGCTACTCTCTGGTGGCTGGACCCAGGGTATTCCGTGGCCCACCCGGCATACCCAGTGGGTTGGCCCCTGAGAAATGTTGTTGTTGTTGTACATGGTGTTTGGTTGAGACAATGCAACTTGTGGTCATAATAATAAGAATTAAAAATTAGAAAGAGTATATCAGATTCAAAATTCTTCATTACATTCTTTACTCGGGGCTCGGGCCCGTCAAATTCGGAAACTCCTCTGCTCATATCGTAACTGCATCAGCTATATATCCATGCCCATTTCCAATTAAAATCCAAACTAAAGTTGCAGACGAAGGTTTGCACAAGATAGAAGTTGCAAACCGCCACAGACGGCAACCGTAGGGACTCAGGTGTACAACGTGACGTTCGAGGAAGACGTGATCACCACCACTGTGACATCCTCCGGCGAGGCCGTGGAGGACTGGCTCGATGAGGTCCTCTCCGTCCACTGTCAGCGCCTTCATAAGCTCATCGTCGGGCTCGACGTCGAGTGGTGCCCCAGCTACTCCGCCGACCAGAACCCCGTCGCCGTTCTACAACTCTGCGTCGGCCGCCGCTACCTCATCTTCTAGGTCATCCACGCTGACTACTTCCCCGATGAGCTGCAAGATTTCCTCGCCGATTCCGACTACCGTTTCGTCGCTGTGGGCGTGGAGGGTGACGTCGATAGACTTTGGAAGGACTGGCAGCTGAAGGTGGCCAAAATGGTGGACCTGGCCGAGCTCGCGACCGAGGAGATAGATCCGCGCGGGGCTGAAGGACATCGCGAGCGCCTTGATGGGCGCCGACATGGAGAAGCCTTACCGGGTGAGGACGAGCAACTGGAACGCGTACAATCTCTTCGGTGAGAAGATCAGCTATGTGTGCATCGATGCCTTCATCTCCTTCGAGGTTGGCCGCAAGCTGCTCTCCGGCGACTACTGATCTAACCACCGAGTTTGCGGATCGGCTGCCGTCGATCATCCCGTCATGGAATTCGCAGGTGCAGCGCTCAAGTTCTAGCTTTTCTGCTTGTGCGCCCAATCTCTCATAAAATTATTTTTTTATTGAGGAAACACTATATCTTTCTTTTAAAAACATGCACGTTATTTCACATGCATCGAGGTTTTCACATGCATGTTAGTTGTCCATGCATGCTATGCCCCAAACACGATCAACGAGCCTCAAACGTGACGATCTCTGAACAAAAAGTGAAAACACGTAACATCATCAAACATGATCGAGGTCTTTCACATGGATGTTAAACGTACATATGCATGCTACGCCCCAAACATGTATTCCAAGAATAGGATATTTCCTACCATGTATATATATTTCTATATTTATCATATTCTCTACCATGCATGTGTATGCTCTCAACCTATATGCAAGTTTATCTACCACACTAATGAAGAATATTATCCTATCATCAATAGAGATAACAAATTTGACACAAGGATGTTCCCTCGACGGTACGAGGATAGAATGTGTACTACCATTGTCTAATAAGCACATAGCTCTCACTACGTACGTGATTCATCAAATTAATCGATCGCATGCTGCAGTTATGTATCGCCGCACTCATCTTTTGAACAAACGACAGGCGTAGGCGCTAGCCGGTACGTGTTCTGATTTTAGGAACAAATGAACACACATGTGAAAACACGTACGCCACATCCGATCCTCTACGTCATCAAATTAACATGTTCCTCAACAAGGGGGCACAAAAATCCTCAACACGTGATCAGACATACTTGATCGCGAGTCTCTTTCGCATGCATTATTCATGTCCACCATCATACATGATCACAACAATTATCATCGGTTCCATATGGACCCTAGGTCAGCAACGGTCGGATCCTTCAAAAAAAAAATGATATGGACTCTCGGCCAATTGCCACGCGCGTTCACATCAATCTCCGCATTTCGTTGAAATCATTCGCACGAAATGTTACGAAGACTACGGGATGGACCTACAAAGTATGCCAGGTAGGCCATTGCATATCCTAGGCCCTTTGTGTGTCAAATTAAAAAATTGGCCGATGGGACGTGTCGAGCCGTTATGATAACCGAGAGGAGGCAAACCACGGTTTGGAGTAACTCTGACCGTTGATTCAAAAGCACAATTTTTTAAGTGTCCGATCATCTCCACTCACGTGCTTAGACGACGACCCGCTATGAAGGCACACCGTTCTCTTCTTCTCTGCCGCACCTCTCGATTGATTTTAGCCTCCAAACTTCTCCCCTTGCTTCTCCACTACACCACCGTCGACCACCTCTCTCTCTTTGTTCGCACCTCCATCGCCACACAAATGTGTAGCCCCGCACCGAAGCACTCCAGGTCATTGACGTCCTCCGACCTTCTTCTCTGTTTCCGTCGCCGCCAATGCCATTGGAATTGGAGGCGGCACTCGCACCTCCTCCACCCCCGTCTCCACCCGTAGCGCCCGCACCTATTCCGTCCGACTATGATGAGATTGTCCACCTCATCGAGAAACGCATTAACAAACTCTACAATAATATTAAGGAGGTCACCGGCAACCAGTTCGCCACCAACGTGCAAGCAAAAGCGCTCGACAAAATGGCGCAGGATGTATTTGACAATACATCTCACTCCTATTGCTGACTGAGACTTGGGATCCTTTCCCACCACACCAGCATGGACTCCACCGGCTACTACATCTTCGGGTTAGGCTTTGTGGCCACTCATGTCGACTGCCTCTACGAGACGATGGTGAGGAGGCTGGGGTGTAGTTTCGCGAGCAACTGGTGAATGCCATCGGCTGGAAGTTCGATCTGGTGTTGGAGGATGCTCTATCGGCGGTTGTGGCGGAGGCGGAGGCGCCGCCGGCGGATGCCAAGGCGGCAGTGGAGGAGGTGGATACGTCCTCCTCCGAGTAGAGTAGGATCTGTAGTAGTTTTTTCTTTTTTTTTTCTATGTGTTTTTTTCTTGTTTGTAATATATGTGTTGTTTTTTTGTTAATGAAAAATGTCTTATATGTTCATGAACAATATGTCCTACAGTACATGCATTAACGAAAAACTCCTCCTTTTATCGAAAAACTCACATATGGAGAATTAACACATTAGACATATTATATCTAATAAATATTAAACAAATTTGGATGTACGTAGTAGTATTATATTTAAAAAAATTACAAAAATAAGAAGCTAGACCGTGTAACTGTACATCGTATCCGGATGATGCAAATACTAATTTTATTTCTTTTCACTTTACCAGCTATCATCGTGCCCCCCCACCGGACTGGCCCTAGGAAGTATCCCCTGCCGCCTAGGCACAAAGTTGGGACTGTCTTTAAGACCACTCGTAGTGGTTCACGGTAAAGCTCATGGACTGTGGCCTACGGCCTGCGGATCAGATGGTCTTATCTCTTAACTCCTTGGTGCGGAAATCAAATTCTCAGCGGCCCTGCCGCACAGCCGTCTCCGTGCGACCCTACCCAGATGGTTGCCATGTACGTTCACGCTCTGAATCTTACAGCCATACAGCCAAGGGCGCACTGCATGGTTCCCATGACTGTGCCACCCTGCCCTGATGATTGCCACGTACGCGAACGCACCGAATCTTGCAGCGCGCACGGGCACACGAACTCCACGTTGGAAATTTGCTCAGCGATTCGAATAACTCAGCGCTCGGCGTGCACGATCCATCATTCAACGAGCCTCAAACTTGTCGCTTTGTAGTTCAAAAAATGAACTACAAAGCGACAAGTTCATGGAGACGGGGGAAGAATATATATATATATATATATATATCTGTGTGTGTGTGTGTGTGTGTGTATGATGATCATTCAACAAAAAGAGAAAAAACACGCGTAACGTCATCATATATGATCATCAACGTCTCTCTCACATGCATGTTATAGTTTTCCATGCATGCTACTCTACGCCCTAAACATATGATCAACGAGCCTCAAACTATATACATATATATATATTATATATATATATAATATATATATATATATAATGATCTTTCAACAAAAAGAGAAAACTATATATATAACATGTTAGTTGTCACGCCCCAAACATGATCAACGAGCCTCAAACTATATATGATGATGTTTCAACAAAAGCAGAGAAAACACATAATAATGTTGCCATCAAACGTGATCGCGAAGTTTTTAAGTGCATGTTACTTGTGCATGCTTGCTACACCCCAAACATGATCAATGATCCTCAAATATGATGATCTTTCAACAAAATTAGAAAACACCTAACGTCATCAAATGTGAATGATCGAGGACTCATGCGTCTCAAACTGAGAAAAACATGATCGAGGGTTTGTGATATATATATATATATATATATATATGTGTGTGTGTGTGTGTGTGTGTGTGTGTGTGTGTGTGTGTTTGTGTTAATGAATGAATGTGTGGTGTGTTCATCGTCTTGTACTTTTTTCTTGTTTTTGTGATGATCTTTCAACTATATATGATGATCTTTCAACAAAAAGAGAAAACACGTAACGTCATGAAACATGATCGAGGTATTTTGCGTGACAAACTGAAAAAAAACTAGAACATTGCATATACCTTGGGCCGGTAGGCCCTTTACATGTCAAACTTAAAAACTGGAACTGAAAAAATGAAACATCGCCGGACGGACCTACAAAGTATGCCAGGTGGGCCATTGCATACCCTGGACCCTTTGCATGTCAAATTAAAAAACTGCCTGTGAAGTCGAGATGAGACGCGTTGAGCCGTTGCGATAACCTAGGGGAGGCAAAACGCGGTTTGGATTAACTCCGACCCACCCACCGATTTGAAATCATAGTTTTCGAAGTGTCTGGTCATATTCACTCGCACGCTTGGGCGACAACCCGCTATAAAGGCACACCCGTCGACCGTAGCCTCCAAACTTCTCTTGCTTCACCGCCACAGCATCGCCGACCACCTCTCGCTCTTTCTCTGCACCTTTGTCGCCGCACAAATGGGCAGCCCCGCACTGAAGCACTCCAGGCCGTCGACGTCCTTTGAACCTCCTTCTTCTTTGTTTCCGTCGCAGCCAATGTTGGTGGAGCTGGAGGCGGCGCTCGCACCTCCTCCGTCCACTTCTCCGCCCGAGGCGCCCGCACATCCTCATCTAGTTTGGGTTCAAGAGACTGCTCGCCTCGTTGAACACCGCTTCGATGAACTCGATCGGCACCTGAAGGAGGCCACCGAGCACCTTTCCTCCACCACTGGGCGCACAAAAAAGCTCAACAAATTGGCTCGGGATGTATTTTCCGATACATCTCGCTCGTGTGATCGTCTGGGTCTTGGGAAACTTCTTGTCTGCACCAGCATGGACACCGCCGGCCACTACTTCTTCAGGTTAGGGTTTGTGATCGATCGTCTCAACGTCCTCTACGAGACGATCAGGGAGTTGGCTGGGATGGAGGGCCTCCAGCATCTTCTACAGACCATTCCTTGGAAGCTTCAAACTCAATTGCCGCAGGAGGCGATAGCAGCGGTGGCAGTGGAGGAGGCGGCGGCACCAACGACAGAGGAGGAGGAGGCGGCGGCAGCGGAGAAGGAGGTGGAGGAGATCTCCTCCAACTCCGAGTAGCGTAGTATTTATAGTTTTTCCTTTTCTAGTTTTCTATGTGCTTTCGTAGTTCTTGTTTGTAATATATGTGTTGTTTTATGTTAATGAAAAATGTCTTTTCTGTTCATGAACAATGTGTCCTATGCAGTATCGAAAAACAACTTCTTTCCGAAAAAGGGGTGAGATAACTGTTGTTAAATTTCTAGCTAAGAATTCGTTGTGTTGCGACAATCGACGACTCTTGGTTGAAACTACATTGAGATCATGGTTGAGGCTGCATTTCTCCTTTTTTGTGTTCTTTCACTCAATTTTTTCATTCGTAGTCGACGAATGTGCAAATGTATTTTTAGTAGTAGTATATACTATATATTATCATTTCATTAAGATTAATGTTACAGAATGTTGATTATTTGCCATCGTCCTTTCGTGGACTTGGGTGTTCTGTATTTGCATATTGTCTGCATTAGCACATATACATCTGGTGATTCATATTTTTGTTCATATTTTTTTGGAATGTCCCCTTAGCTAGCAGATGACTGCTTTTGCATTTTGATCTCCATGCATGGCAACAAAGATGAATTAAGAAGCGAGCAAGTTGTCCGAAGAAGTCTACCCCTCTAGCTACATGCATCATGTGCAGGAATCAACGCGACATGACATGTAATTAATCATGATTGCATGCGTGCAAAAGGGCACGGCTAGCGTCAAATGCTCCATGCCTGCAAAAAAATTTTCTTTCTTATTGGCGCGCCACAATTGAGATTTTGACAATTCAGTTTTCACTTCCTGCGCCTCCAATTTTAGTCCCGCCTATTGTAACCCTTTTTCAGCCACGATGAGTATAAATGGAAACACTGGCCTCCGCTCCCGACACACCGCTGCCCCGCCCTTTCGTAGATCTCGCAGTACTCCAAATGTATTGTCTCTCTGTCCTGTGTTCCATACTTGTATTCCTAAGAAATTCCCGTGTTTTCATTTCCCAAGGTTTTTACAATTTTTTCCCCATGGATCTTGCAGTGATGCATCAAAGCTCTTAGAGGTGTTGATTCCTGGGTACAACACTGGGGGACCAAGTTTAATGGGCTCTACCGAACCTCTTCGTCGCCTACACCTCCCCGCAACATCGCATCCCGGACTTCGGTTTTGTGCTAGGTAGACTACACGATCCATGTCGTCTTTTTATAGAGCTATATTGGCTTGGTTCTACACGATCCATCCTGATATACAAAGATTAAGTAAATTAACAAAGAAGAAATGTGGTCTTTTGTTTCACGAATTTAGTTATATATATATATATATATATATATATACACATATATATATGTATACTACATGTGTCCCGAAATAAATGTCGGTCGGACAGCTTATTACGGTAGTGTATTTCTAGTTCAATTCCTGGTCGGGAACGACAAATATTAGAAACCAGAGGTAGTATGTAATTTCTGAATTTAGAAGTAAATGACGCACGGGTTATCTTATCAACTACTCCAAATGTTGTACTCTCATTCTTGTTTTACAAATTTGTATTCCTAAGATTTTTAGTTCCCACAATTTTTACACTTTTTTCATTCTTGTGGCTTTCTCAGATCGTACATTTTTTTGTATTCCTTCATTTCTAATTCTTCCGTTCCAATCAAACACTGCAGTTTATAGAAACCACACCGTCTCCAAAATCTACGTCGGTCATGTAATCTGAAGTTATCATCTGTTATTTGGAATGACTACTTACAATGCTCTTTACATTAGGAACAAGACATCAAACCGTGATGTCGTCTACAAGCATTCATGGTGGCCAACAAGCACCTGGTTTAACTATAAATGTGTTTACTATCAAAATTAAAAAAATTTAGAAAACATTAAATCCTTTGCATGGTATGCGGAGAATATTGCAGCACTTGATGTTCAGAACCCCGAGGTTCTTCACTCCTTGGTACTATGATGCATGAACCAACAGCAGGTATAGATGTACAAACTAGAAATACTCCTTCTGCCCCAGCGTAACTTTACTTTTGGAGCTTAAAAAATGTCCCACTCTAACTCTATCGGTAGCTTCCAACTACCCATATCACATCACATTACTACCTGCCTCTCTACCGTGCCACTTGTTTTGTCAAAGCGTGTTAGTTCTTTACTCCTTTGCCATTGAATTTGGAGTATTTTGAGAGAATATGTTCTGTCCTTTAGATGTATTGATGATGGGTGTATCATGGTCATTTGCATTCTTTCCGACGCTCTACTAATTGTTTTAGCATGCCTTGCGATTCTACTTTCTTAATCTTTATAGTTAATAGTTCATCAGCATGTGTGATGGCGTGATTTTTTAATGACTCCACGTTGTGCTCTCTCGCCGCCGGCCACTCCGGGCGGCATCGGCGCCCACGCCCTGCTGTTGGTCACTTCAGTGTCCTCGACGCGTCTACCTCGCCCATTGCGACATCCCATCCTTTGTGTGCCATGATGACCCCACTGCCCGCAAATTCCTGGCCATTACTCGCCCTGGCACCAATCCTCCTCGAGAGTTGCTCCTGGTGATCTCGGCCAGACCGAACCCTCGCTTTGTTAAGCGTTGCAAGGTGGTACTATGCAGTATGACACCTGTAGTAGCCGCCACTTACAAGTGGACCCTATGTCTCATGGGCCCACATGTCAATGGCAGCTAATGCAGGTGCAGTACTGCATAGGATTTCAATCCTGCAAGCTGCCTGCCCTATCTGTCTTGCATTCACCACTTGCTACCGATGGCGTTCTGTAGGATCGAAGAGCACGTGAAAAGCTACCAGCGGGGGGGGGGGGGGGGGGGGGGAGGGGGGTGAATGGTAGATTTAAAAATCTTACACAGCGGAAACAATTAAACCCCAAACCCTTTCGGCGGAAAAACGATCTTTTAAAGAAATCGTGTGTGAGACTAATCTAAACGTGTCTCACCGTGACAAAAGTGATAGATATCAGAGAGAATCAAGTCACGAAGACAACACAAAAAGAATCACACAAATCCGTCGAGAAAAACTCAAGTTATGATTGAGAGATCAAACAATAGTCAATCTTCCCTAACCGAGAAAAAACAGTTCTGGAACGCTGCAAAGAAACTCGTGTAGATCATAGACCACAAATCAACCAAATACCCGAAAGTGTGTAACACTAGGCCTATATCCAAAGCGAAGCTCATATGGTGTTTTACCTAGCTTAGCACGCAAGAAAACACGGTTTGAGACATAACAAGCGGTTGCTAACGCATCAGCCCAAAAGTTTTTCCTAGGAGTTTGATATTCATCAAGCATAGTCCTAGCCATCTCAACTAAGGTTCTGTTCTTTCTTTCTACAACACCGTTTTGTTGAGGTACATATGGTGAAGAGAATTGATGATCTATTCCATTTTCAGCACAAAAGTGATCAAAAGATTGATTTTTAAATTCAGTTCCGTTATCACTTCTAATTGCTTTTAATGATCCTGGGTGATCAATTGATAATCTAAGAAATAAAGTTCTAAAGTGACTAAAAACTTCATTCTTAGACGCCATAAAGTAAACCCAAGAGTATCTAGAATAATCATCAACAATAACAAGAACATATCATTTACCTCCGACGAATTGAACACGTGAAGGTCCTACGGTGTCAAGATGCAAAAGTTGACATGGTTCAGTTGTCATGATCATTGTGAGAGGAATATGTGAACCTGCAACCATCTTAGCATGTCTACAAGAACAGCACACAATTTCTTTGTCCCCTTTAAGCTTAGGCAGCCCACGTATGCGATCAAGAGCACTAACACGCGTTAGGTGATCAAAGCCTACGTGACCAAGTCTACGATGCCAAAAATATAAGTCCTTTGAATCATTAGCAACTAGACACCTATGCTTAGAGGAAGACATATCAAAATCAGCTTTAAAAACTCTTCCAAACCGAGACTTGTTAAAAATAAGCTCACTATTTGAACTTACAACTTTGCAGCAGTTTTTATTGAAAATAATTTCCAGATTTTCATCTAGCAATTGTGAAACAGAAAGCAAGTTGTATTTCAAATTTTTTACAAGTGCCACATCCTTCAAAGTGTAGTGATCATTTACTCTAACCCAAACCTTAGCAATTATAGGAGTTGAAGAATTATCGGCAAAAGTAACATTTTCTACACGTGACACAAAAGAGAGGGAGGAGAACCAATCTTTGTTACCGGTCATGGGGCGTGAGCAACCTGAATCCACAATCCAAATGTTCTCCTTCCTCAAACGTGTAACCTACATAAAAGCACAATACGTCGATGACTCAATACTGGGGTTAGTCAAAAGGCATTTAGGAATCCAATACTGAGTCACGCGACGTGCAGCAGGAAAAACACACAAAGCTGAGAGAAAACAGCAGGTTTATGAGTCAAAGTTTGAGATTTTTTATTCTAAGGTGTTACTTGTGTAGACCAAAAATCAGTAGCTCCGGAGGCAAAAACAGAAGGTCCGTAGGTAAACTTTGAATGTTTTCGACTCAAAACAGCAGGTTGTACATTCAGATCAATATGTGCAGCAAATTTTGCATGAAAGTTATGAGATCTAATAACCATTCTTTCCCTTTTCTGTTGTTTAGCTAGTCTATAACAAAAATCTATGACATGACCATCTCTACCACAGTAGGTACAATGAAATTTAACTTTCTGTTCATGTCTAGATGAGCAAACAACATTTTTATTTGAAACCGAATGAGACAATA
The DNA here is from genome assembly GCA_036927565.1 of Tuctoria greenei. Classification (NCBI taxonomy): domain Eukaryota; kingdom Viridiplantae; phylum Streptophyta; class Magnoliopsida; order Poales; family Poaceae; genus Tuctoria; species Tuctoria greenei. Next base: position 132,610,121 of record JAYESD010000006.1, read on the forward strand.
CTCCTGCAGATTTGAAAACCACACCTTTTTGTTTAGGAACTGTTTGAATCAAACCACTTCCTAATGACTTTACAATTTTAGGTGGATGTGCCTTAGCATGAGCATGAGAATCAAAACCTGAACCAGTTTTATCATTGCAAAACTTGGAAGAATTTAGCAGTAAGCTTAGGTTCTTATTCCCATTACAAAACTAATCTAGTGTCCTATGCATGTCATCAAGTTTATTGGACAGATCAAGGCAATTTTCACATGAAGTTTTTCCTTTTAGTTTGCAATTGGAACAAAAATTAACTTCATGAGAACGTAAAGCATTGTTCAATATAGAAATTTCATTCATAGCATCCTGTAGTTTCTTATCAAGATCATCGCAAGTAGAACAATGCAAATCAATTGTAGAACAGCTAGCATCTTTTAAGTTTTTATCATTAAGTGCAGCAAGCTCTTTGTTCTTTTCAATTTCTAACTCAAGTTTATCAAGTGTGGAGGTGTGCGCACTTCTTAATGAGGACAATTGTTCATATATTAAATCACATGAGGAACATGCATCATCACTAGGAATCAAAGTTTTTAAACAGTTGATTTCAGATTCTAGTGATTAAATTTTAGCAGCACTATCCCTAAGCTTTTTGTCCTTTTTCTTAACAATAATAGTGGCATGAGAAATGGCATCACACATTTCTTCGCAAGTAGGACATACCTCTTCATTGTCGCTGTTGTGTTCTGCCTCCTCCATACTTGATCTTCACTTGCTCGCCATAAAGCACAAGTTTGCCAAATCATCTTCATCTTCATAACTTCCAATGTCCACGTCGCTTGAACTGAACTCTTGAAGCGCGGTGATGAAACTGTTGATCATCTTGCGTCCTATGGTACATTTCCTCTTCTTGTTGGAATTTCCAGAGGAGGTCCGGACCTTGCTTTGTTTTTCTTCCCTGGTGGTCGGGCCTGAAAGGTTAGGGCATTCTGTACGAAAGTGTCCTGTTTTACCACATTCAAAACAACGTTGAGGTCCGGAGCTTCCTCTCCGTCTAGTTCTCACATTTATCAATGCTTTTGAGAATCTAGTAGAGATGAGTGTCAACTCCTCTTCTGGAAATTCTTCGATCCGCTCCAGGGTTAGTGAGGACAACAAAGCAAGAGTATTGCAAGATGATGATTGGCCGGAGCTAGACATATCACGTTGTGAAACAAATGCAATAGACTTATTTGGGTTCTTACGTGCTAGGATGTCAATTTCATGAGTTTTTAGTTTAGAATAGAGTACATCTAATGTAAGAGAACTCATGACAGTAGATTCACGAATATATGTGACTTTCATCTCCCTAATTGACATATCTAATGCAATTAGCAATTGCCTAGTATTTTCAACATCTGAAAAATTGACATTGACACTACGCAAGTTGCTGAGAATCTTATTAAAGCGAGCAAAAAGGTCATCAATAGACTCACCGGGTTGCATCTCGAAGTGCATGTATTCTTTCTTGAACATGTCTTGCCTTACCTCTTTGATCGTGTTGGATCCTTCATGGTAGTCACAAAGTGCTTTCCACACATCATATGCAGATCGGAGGTGTGCAACACGGTCGAAGTTGCTTTGTGTTAATCCTTGTATGATCAAGTTCTGAGCCTTGTTGTTGTTGTCGACATCTCTCAGATTTGTAGCTGTAACTTGATCGTTTGATGGCACTTCGTAAGGCTTGTATACCTTCTCCCATATTTCAATGCCTTGTGTCTGGATGAAAGCCTCCATGCGTGCCTTCCAAACCTGAAAATCAATACCAGCTAACACACAAGGTTTGGCGGAGTACTTCTCCATGATGATTAGTCAAAAAGACATGCAAATCACAAATATTAGAGCACCGTGTCTCTGATACCAATTGTAGGATTGAAGAGCACGTGAAAATCTACCCGAGGGGGGGTGAATGGTAGATTTAAAAATCTTACACAGCGGAAACAATTAAACCCGAAACCCTTTCGGCAGAAAAACGATCTGTTAAAGAAATCGTGTGTGAGACTAATATAAACGTGTTTCACCGTGACAAAAGTGATAGATATCATAGAAAATCAAGTCACGAAGACAACACAAAAAGAATCACTCAAATCTGTCGAGAAAAAATCAAGTTATGATCGAAAGATCAAACAATAGTCAATCTGCCCTACCCGAGAAAAAACAGTTCTGGAACACTGCAAAGAAACTCGTGTAGATCATAGACAACAAATCCAATGACCGTGAAATTCTGACAGCTGATAGAAAATCAAGATGTGAAGACAACCCAAAAATAATCACGTCAATTGGATATGTAAAACTCGAGTTATGATAAAACCACCAATGAAAGGTAGTGCTGTCCAGAAACTCGACGAGTAAAACTTGTCTGGAACAAGTCGGACGAACAAGGCACAAAAGTTCCTTCAAACTACGAATTTTATTCAATAGAACACAAGAGGAACAGCCCCAAAGTCGTGCTCCACGAGCTCTGGGATCCCTTGCTTATATAACCAGCCCTTAGGCCAACCCAATATCAACTAGGACTCCAATCCTACTCAGATCACGAATTGTAACTTTCTATAACTGATCAAGATTTTTCTATACGCAGATAGAAGAAATATTAAGACTTCCAAACACCTTAGGAACGTTTCCCACATTCCTAAACAACTCAAATTCGTGACCCACACGAAATCCTATCATAACCAACTCAAAACTTTCCATATTTCGGTCAAAAACCGACTCAGTCGCAGCCTGAGTCCATAACCTAGTCGGTTGAACCTTTCCGACCAACTCTTTACGTCCACATCTCTTCATCACGTCTCGGAACCATGTAGCCACGTCCATGCACTCCTTGTACACGTGTAAACATCTTCCAATGACGTCAACGATACCTTCATATGCATTGTTCTTGATTCAATCATGTTGTGCAACCTCCTGATCAGCTCAACCACAATTCCTCCTGAACTTGGTTGTTGGAACCTCATCTCCTCCCTGAGACTAGTCCAATGGATCCCGTCACCAGCCATGTCTTGAACTCAAGCAACACCTGCACATGAATAAACAACCAATCCATACGAGCTCAAGTCCTCGACTTGACTCAAGTTAGTTCCGAACACAACACCCTACATGAGAACCTCACATAAGCATGTTGCAAAACCACAGCAACACGATATCATCCATATCAACCAAAACTCACGAAAAACTTAGCAAATGAATACTAAGCAATCTTTCCAATCATGTAAAGCAAGTACGAAATATTGCAAATGAAAAGCAGAAGCACTACGGTCAAGTTCCGGACCTTGCCAGAGCAACCCGGACCTTGAGCTGGAGCTAACAAAAGCTAGTAGAACCTAGCGTCGGAGCTTACCAAAACTAGTACAACCAAGCTCCCGCCGGAGCTTACAAAACTAGCAGGACCTAGCGCTGGAGCTAACCAGAACTAGTCGGAACTAGTAATCCCAAAAGCCGGAGCTAGACAAATCAACTTTGGAGCTTAGCAAAAACACGGCGGAGCTATCAAAAACATGTCGGAGCTATCAAAGACATGTTAGAGCTATCAAAGACATGTCGGAGCTATAAAAGACATGCCGGAGCTAAAGACAAAACTCACCGGAGCTAACCAAAGCTAGTCGGACCTAGCATCGAACGTAACCGGAGCTACCCAAACCAAGCCGGACCTACCGTCGACCTTGCTGTAGCTCAGAGCTAGAGTCGGACCTTGATAAAAAAGTGTTTTGGTGATATTCAAAACTTTTGTCATCAAAGCCAAGTGTATTCACTACAAGCCAATGTATTCAGCACACATAGGTCTTACACGTTCATTACTTGATCTGCGACTAATAATTCTCTTCGAGACGCGCTCCGGCTGAAGTCCGAACCGGCAAACCCTATCTTTGTCTAGTCTAGCGTTGCTAGCTGCATGCCCACCCCCTCTCAGTCTTGCCTGCTTCGCTGCTGGAATAAAAATCCTCTGCAATACTACGAGTGCAGTACCGCCACTAACATGTGTACCTGATGTCTAATTTTAGGGTATGAACAACAACAAAGAAGTCAACAATGTACTCCCCCCGATCAAAATAGTTGTCATTCAGACAGTCCTAACTAGTTCATTTTTAATTCATTTGTTGGTCTGATACGACAATTAATATAAACCAGAAGGGAGTAATACAGAACAAAATGTTGCTGGGACACAGTCCTCCCATGCTCGTATTTGCTGCACTCGTCCTGAAGATGGTACGAACATCAGACTTTTCTTCTTTTCACACTATTTGTACATGATACTAAACTTGGTCACGCGGTAATTTGGTTTAATCGTTTACCATTTGAATCAATGTAACAGAAGGAAAGAAGTTTGGAAGAAGTGTGGCTAAAGGACTTAAGGTTGCCAGAATACGCTATGCATCCCAAGTTAGTAGAAAGGAGCATGTGAAGCTACCAATTCAATTCTCCACTAAGTTGGGTGATGTGGTTGGTATTAACCAGCGGCACTTTGTCGATGATGTGGTTATGTTTACAAAAAGACATGCATCCCTCAGCGGTGCAAAGAAGTGGGCAGACGTTGGCCATAGTAACAAGAGAGATATAGTACGAGACATTCTGGTTAGTGTTGTCACACCACCACACAAGTATTTCTTTTTCTTGAAATCTCCATCTTGTACGTTTACAACATCTTGTTATACAATGTACAAGATTCTAGGGACATGGAGGACACACCGGAGAGCGCATGAAAAAATTTGAAAATTGTTGGTGAGCTCTACAAGGGATGGCACTCGACTTTGCATGCCACCTATAAGAGTTATTGTACCGATGAAGAACATATACGAAACAAGCCTACTGACGTAACGGCACTCAGTGGTTGCACCTAATAGAATAATTTGGGTCTGAGTGATTCAAGGTTAGCTAACTTTTTAATATCTTCGCATCATACAAAAACTATTTGATTTACATTCATTCATGGAATTAATTCTTAAAATTATTTCTGTCAATAAGCAGGACCAATTCTCAAAATCGAAGAAGACAAAAGGCAGAGTCAGTTGCTTGACTCCAAATCCTACGCCCAACTTAGTCACAAGAAGGTATGAAAAAAAATCATGCTTTTACTTCGCGCTGCAAACAATATGTATACCAAAATGTTGAATTTTACTTGTGTTTTATGTAGCGAGACCCAGAGACCGGAGAAGAACCTGATGACATACAACTTTGGGAGGCAAGCCATTTGTCGAAGAACGGTGACTGGGCAAACAAGCAGGCAGATGTTGTACATGTGAGTAACACTTCAAACAATCCCCAATTAAATAAATATTTCCAATTTACTTGCGACTTCTCTTTTCATATATAGATCCAGGCACGTGCCCAAGTGGATGACATGGAAGCTGAGCAGGGAGGTCGAATTCCAAATGAGGAGAGAAACCACATCTTCCGACGTTGTTATATATCCTCAATCGATTGTGTAGAATCACAGGTTCGGGGGCGTGATTATATGACTAACCCAACTGGTCCTAAATGTGAACGTATGTATATCTAGATGTTTGAACACCTCAACGACCAAGTTCAAAACTTAGAAGATAGAAATGCGGGCCTCAATCACAAAGTGCAGGAGTCGGAAGGAAGAAATGATAGCTTAACCACCCAGATGGACTACATAAACCAGAAGAATGAACAGTTAAACCTTCAAGTCCAAAACTTAGAAGGTCAGCTAGCAGTTGATCATGAACTGAGAACTCGGGAAATGGAGGACATGCGCCTCCCAATGAGGGCTGAAATTCGCAAAACAATGGAGACCACTCCACAAAAGGTCCCACAAAAGAACCGCCAAAAGCCACCTGCTCAAACGATTAGTCCCGGTCAGCCTAGGAAAACTTACATCCAAACACGTTGAGAGCGCAATACTTGAGTGTTGTTATGCGTGTTGCAATATCAATTGATGGATGTTTATTGCTAAACTCGTCATTCTGTTGTCTCTAATTTTCAAACCTGGTGCATTAGGATTCTACTGTCACTAATTATAAATCGTGGCATTACGAATTTCTTGTCATGAATGATAAATCGTTGCAATAGGAAGCTATTGCCATGAATTACAAAACGTTGCAGTATAAAGATTTGGACACGACTCAATAAACGTTGCACTAGACTGCTATTGCCACCACGCATAAAACTTTGCATTACAACACTATTGCCACAAATGAGAAAATGTTGCATTACACCTCTATGACCACAAATCATTAAACATTGCATTACAGCCGTACTGCCACAGATCAGAAAATGCTGCATTACGAACCTATTGCTACAGATTAGGAAATGTTGCATTAGAAACTTATTGCCACAAATTAGGAAACGTTGCATTATGAACCTGTTGCCACGGATAAGAAATCGTTGCAATACCAAATTATTCGCCATGTCTGTGAACTCGTTGCAATAACATACTATTTGCCACGGACGTTAAATCGTCGTAGTATCATAGTATTTGCCACGGCTGTGACGTCGTTGCAGTACCATACTACTTGTCACGAATGTGAAATCGTTGCAACACCATGATATTCATTTCAATACGTTAAATCGTGGCAATACAATAAATTGTTGCAATACCGAACTATTTGCCACGGCTGGAAACTCGTTGCAATACTGTAGTATTTGACACGAATGAGAAATCGTTGCAATCACATACTATTACCACAAATGTGAAATCGTTGCAGTATCGTACTAATGCCACGACTGTGAAATCGTTCAATCACATACAATTACCACAAACGTTAAATTGTTGCAATACCATGCTATTCATTGCAATACATTAAATCGTCGCAATACGCTATATCGTTGTAACATACTATTGGCCACGAATATGAAATCGTTGCAACATTGTACTATTTGCCACGATCGAGAACTCGTTGCAATACCGTACTATTTATTGCAATACGTTAAATCATCGCAATACGTGCAATCGTTGCAATAGCGTACTATTTGCCACTGATGTGAAATCATTGCAATACCATACTATTTGCCACGGACGTCAAGGCGTCGCAGTAACCTATCGCCACGGGGAATTATTACGACGATTCATAAAAACTATCGCCACGCTCTTTTTCGTTGCAACAGTGACCTATTGGGACGAAAAACGACCTATCACCACGATTTTTTCATTGCGATAAACAGGAATCCTTGTAGTGAAGGCGTTGGCGCAAACTGCTCTACTTCAATACGAAGTTGATGCAGTCTCGGCTAGCGGACCTAATGTGACACCCAATTCCGAAAATGAACCAAGCGAACGCATATGTGTGCCAAGGATGTTCAACACACATACACGAGCGCACTACAAACGATATACAGAAAATTACCACAACACAAATTAATTAAGTCCTTTTATTACAATATTCAAATAATCCTTGAATTACAACTCTAATGAGCATTATTAATAGGTCTAAAACTAATGCAGCGGAAATAAACTGAGCATAGGGGATATAGCGCAGCTCCAAGCAACACCACAGGCAAGTCAACGGCAGCACACAACCTTGTACTCCGCAAAATCCCGTGGATACTCCCAAACATCACCTGAATCTGTTAGTGGAGGAATCATAAGGGTGAGTACATGTCGTACTCAGCAAGTGTGGGAAAATAATGACATGTAGCTTAAACAAGGCATAGATAATAAATAATGGCTATTTTCTGAAAAGTACATTTAAAACATGTAAAAAGCATACTAAGACATCTATGTGAATTATTCCCATCACAACCCAAATAATTACCAATTATGAGTCCAATACCATCAATTACCATTATGTCACATCCATCAATAATTATCCATACTAGTACCAATTTTATACCATTATCATCGACCATACTCAATTCTCATAGCTCAGACCATAACCATGACCAAACCATCCCAATTCTCAAGATCCACTCTAATCATAGAAGTCGTCCAGGTGCTCATAACCGGGAGCATGGTTATCTTGATAGTTTTTAACACTCTACAGAGGTTGTACCACATTAACCACAAGTTCGTGATTTCATAACCCCTCGGCGACTAAAGAAACCTCCCTTATGACAATTACACTTCCTTAGGCGTATGGACAAGAGATCACAAAATAGCATTTACAAAAGGACTACCAGCATATTCAGACCCACTAAGGTTTCACCGGTCGTGATGCCTCCAATTGAGCACATCCAACCAAGGGCCCCCTCTTGTGCCGTTCAGATCCCAGGGCAGTCCCGCCACTATTATAAACCCATCCGACTCCCATTCCCTACTCCTCCAAATGATCCGAACAATGCTGTTAATATACCTAATTAATTGGCTAAGCCGCACCCATATTTGGCCTTGTGGTGGCACTGTAGTCCTAGCTTATTCTTGAATGAACTGGTCCTTAGATCTAAAGCAAGCAAACCACAATATCATTCAACCCAATCCACAAACCATGCTTGCTTAGATCTCCAAAGTCCCATGTTACTAATTATCCTTGTTCATGAATCCTGATCATCCATAAGTTCATTAATTCATAATTAAGCCATTTGGTTGTATTCCAATCCCAAATAACTAGAGCGAGCAAAATGGTAAAAACACCCTTCATGACTCTCTACGACGTATTCCAAGCGAAAAGGATGGTCAAACAAGTCTAGTAAACACCTATCGTTGGTTTCCCATCAATCTGACACAAGCATGTAGTTTTGCAAACAAAACATTTAAAAGTAGGAAAATGATGAAGGACACTTGCCTTTCTCCTGAGATTGATTAGGATCAAAATCTTAACAGTTCTTGTGTTGGAGGTCCTCGACAGAACCCTCTAGAGCAACACCTTCTATTCCGCGCAATAAACATACAAAACAAGCATTACAATCAATAAATGCTCATATATTACTCAATATGCCATGACATGCATGATTGATGCGATTATGAGGTAAAACATGTTAATGAGTTGCTATTAATGTTTTACTAAGTAGTTACAATAGTTTTTAACAAGTTTGGACAGGCTCCAAATTGATTTTAGTCAATTTGGGTTCAATTCAATAAAACAGATCTTCAGAGACTGGACAAGTCCGGTGCCAGGGCCGGACTAGTTCACCCTGCCCAGAAACTGCAGAAATATGGTTTTCTGGAGAGTTGGAATTGGGGGGTTGAATTTATGTAGGAAATTGGATGTAGAGGGTATATCGTGTGTCTAGAGATCCAAGGATCAAGAATTGGGTGTGGAACTTGAATCTTGATGATTGGGGTTGATGATGAGGTGTCGAGGGAGAATTGACGATGATGTCGATGAGTTGACGAAGATCGATCTTGATTGATCCTTTTCCTTCCTTCTTCTCTTCTCTTGGCTGCAGTGATCTCCTCTTGATGGTGGCTCTCACGAACTAGGGTATGGGGTTTCTCAATTGTGACAAAAGGATGAAAAGTTGGGGCGGTGGGGTGTTTATATAGAGGTGGAGGTGGTAGGATTTGATGGATTTCATGTTCAAGGCAGTGTGGAGGCCGTGTATGGGTCCCACATGGGCTCCACGGGTGCTGGACATGACGTTCTTGGGCTAATTAATGCAAATACCCAATAACAAGTCATAGAGGAAAAGATTGAATCCGAGTCGGGCACACCGGACAAGTCCGCTAGGGGCCAGACTAGTCCGTTGGAAGTCAGAAAGTTGAACGGATAAATCGGGTATCAAGCCGGACAAGTCCGTTCGCAGGCAAAACAAAGTTCCAGAGAGTTAAACGGACAAATACAGTGCTAGATCGGACAAGTCCGAAGTATGACTTAGAAAAAAACCAGAAACATTTTTGCAATGTATGTATAACAATGTATAACAATGATGTACAACAATGTATGCAATGCATGATGGATGAAATTTAGGGTTACAAACCTACCCCCCCCCCCCCCCCCCCTTAAAATGAATCTCGCCCTCGAGATTCGACACGGGAAGAAAGAGATAGGGAGATTCCTTCTTGAGATCATCTTCTTGCTCCCAAGTTGCTTCCGATTCTGTATGATGCTTCCATTGCACTTTACACCATCAAATCACCTTATTCCTTGTGACTCTCTCTTTGGTTTCAAAAATTTTGACCAGTTGCTCGGCATAAGTCAAATCTACCTCTAACTCCAATTCTTCCATTGGCACTTGTTCTAATAGTACCCTTAAGCACTTATTGAGTTGTGAAACATGAAACACATCATGAACATCAGAAAGATGTGCTAGCATCTCCAACATATATGCCACTTCTCCACGTTTGCCCAAAATCCTGAATGGTCCAACATAGTGAGGTGCCAACTTGCATTTGACGTTAAAGGTCTTATGACCTAGCATAAGTGACACTTTGAGGTATACGAACTCTCCCACTTCAAAGGCTAAATCTCTTCACCTATAATCCGCATAACCATTTTGTCTTGATTGAGCAGCCCTCAAATTCACGCGGATCGTCTGAACTTGCTTTTCAGCTTCTTGCAGCATGTTAGGTCCAAATACTTGAGTTTCTCCGGTCTCATTCCAAAACAGCGGCGATAGGTTATTTGCGACGCCTTGGCATCCATGGCGAATAGTAAGTGATGAGGACATCACAACCATAGAGACGCACATTGAACTGCAAGGACCAATCACAAGAGAACGAGCACGGTTGAAAGCATCTAGGCCCTCATAAGGTATGGTTTTGGTGATTAATGACAACCGTTGGATATTAATAATGAGTTTGTGGATGTGAGGTCTCTCATATCACTCATTACACTTAATGAACTCTATATGAATATCATCTACTGCTCATTGGATACAATTGGAGACCCCTCAACAAATTATTTCACGAGGTCAATCGATTTTTTGTGAAGACTAAAAGAAAAAGCACATATGTCGAAATTATTCCATCGAAATTGACAGCACTCAAGACTTGGTCATCATCAGAAGAACATTTCAAACCAATGTCTAAGTGGTCACTCGAACAAATTCCAAAAAGAATAACTTAGAACAACTCGAAGCAGACAAAATTAACTCATCGTATCATCCAATGTATCCAGAAAAGACTACATCGGTCGAGTTGGCTCAACAGCAGAAAAAGACCTTAGAATTGAGTACACACCGGATCATCCGATAATGAAGCAAGTGTTACATCAGTCTATCATTCCAGTATGCAATTTCCCTGGACCAAGTGTAACACCGGACCATCCGATGCACAATCATAACACATCGGTCAATCACTCCATTAAGAATTATTTCTGGACCAATTTTGGATGAAGTGCCACCAGATCATCAGATGATGAGGCAAGTGTTACATCGGTCGATCAACGATCATATATGACACAGTGACATCAGCTAATTTGTATTCGACCGATGACAACTGAAGGGGGAACATCGGATCATCCGATGTTTGCAGAACAGTTATGTCAGCCTACTTTTCCAACGGCTATTTCGTGGAAGCTGGCTATTTATACCCCTTCAACCAGTCATTTCGATAAGTCTTGATACCCAGAGCTACTCTACACATTACCAAGCATTCAAGACATTGAGCTACCACCTCTACATCATTTACACCACTTGTACACCAAGAGATAGGCTAGAACTTGCTAGAGATTATGCTTGTGTGCTTCCATTCTTGGTGATTGGAGTCTCTAGTGCAGTGAGAGCTGTAAGGGAGGTGTCTCTTGGTGATTATACTCACCGTGTAGTAGTCGGTGATTGGAGAGAGCCTTCCGGAGCTTGCCAAGTCGGTTGTGGAAGCCCGGAGGATCTAACTTGTACAAGTCTTCAGCTCCACCTTGCCAGGGTTGGCGAACGGAGACTATTAGTGAAGATCTCTGGTCTCGGTGACTTGGGAGTGGCTATACCCTTTGGTGGGTGCCACAACGTGGATGTATGAAGGTCTTGACGATCTTGCCGAACCACGGGATAAATCTCTGTGTCTTCGTGTCTCCTCGGGAGTTTGCGCACTCTTTCTTTCCTGTTACACTTATGCAATTCATATACCGCAAAATTACTATTCATATGAATGCATAGGTTGTTTGCATAGGGAATTGGGCTTTTAATAGTTAAGTTTTTATTTCTTTAATTTTTGAAAAGAAGCCCAATTCACCCCCCCCCCCCTCTTGGGCATTCGATCCTTACAATTGGTAGCAGAGCAAGGTTGCTCATTGGATCGTTCTAGCTTCACCGCTAGAGATCTAAAATGGCCAAGATTGGGGGTTCGGTTCCCATCTTCGATTGCAATAACTTTGCCTATTGGAAAGCACGCATGCGTGCTTATCTAGAGGCTATTGCTCCCGAGGTATGGGAAGCGACCCATGCGGGTTTTGGTGAGCATAACTATATTGGTGATCAAGTCAAGTGGGACGCAAAAGCTAGAAATGCTATTTATGAATACATTAGTTAAGATGTGTTTGCTAGGATTGCTAGTAATGAAAAGGCTTGTGAAATTTGGGCTTGCTTGATTGAAATTTATGAGGGTTCTTCTCGTGTTAAAGAACTAAAGTATCATATGCTTTAGGCCAAATATGATGAGTTCAAAATGCTACCTCATGAAAATTTCAATGAAATGTTTTCTCGCTTGAATGTGCTTATTGAGGAAATTAATGCTCTTGATATTGCTTCTCTTGGAAAGGGACTCATCAACCGCAAGATTCTTATGCTCCTTCCTAAGCCAAATTACAACATCATCAACTCCATGCATCAAAAGGAATCTCTTGATCACATTGAAGTTTCAGAAGTTATTGGAGAGATTCACGCTCATGAAATGAGTGTACTTGGGATGATGGAGGAATCATCTTCAAAGACAATTGCTCTAAAGGCTTCCACCAAGAAAACAAGTCTCAAGAAAAAGAAAGTGGTCGAGCCTAGCTCAAGTGAAGAAGAGCAAGCATCAAGTGAAGATGACGATGATGAGCTTGCATTAATGATGAGAAAATTCTCTCGCTTAAACTCTAAGATTGCCAATAAGGGATACACCTTTGATCCCAAAAAGAAAGCATTTCTACCAAGTAGAGATGACAACAAGACTTGCTATAATTGTGGTGATCAAGGCCACATCTCCTATGATTGTCCAAAACCGGACAAAAGAAGAGAGAACCACAAGGGCAAGCATCGCAAGCTTAAGGAGAGTGAGGATGATGAAGAGGACAAGCCCAAACCAAGATTCTTTGGGAAGAAGAAGCATGACAAAGGCAAAAAGGCAAAACTCTTCCCAAAGAAGAGAAAAGGTCCACAAAAGGTGTTCATGTGTGAGGCAAATGAATGGATCACAGACGAAGAATCTAGTGATGAAGGGAGTGAAGTTGAAGAAGAGAGCTTGGTCGGCCTTGCCATTGCCAACAATGATGACTCATCTCTTCGTCCACTTCCCATGTGCCTCATGGCAAAAGGTAACACCAAGGTATGTGATGACTCTAACGATGATGAGCTTTCTCCAAATGACTTAGCTTCATTGATAAATGAATACCACACTATCATTAAAAGGGAAAAGAGTAAGGTCAAGGCCCTTGAAGAAGCTCGTGCTAAGCTTGAGAGTGCTAACCTTGATTTGCTTCACAAGTATGAAAGCATACAAGCATACTTGAGGAGCATGACACGCTCAAATCTCATGTCAAGCAAGTTGAGGAGGATAAGGCTCAAATCAAGCTAGATCATCATGAGCTTGACTTAGCACACCAAGCACTCTTGGGAAAGCACAATGAGTTAATCCAAGAGCATCAGGTACTTAACCTTGCTTATGAAGTTCTTGATCAAGAATTGAAAACTATAAAGAAAGAAACCCTTAATGATAAGGTGTCTATTACTTCTCATGCCACTAATGTCTTGCATAAGTCTTTGCCTTTGAAAGAGAATGCTAGGGAGAAGGATTTCTTGGAAGAAATTGAAAGTCTCCGCACTAGTGTGGCAAGACTATATAAGGGAGAAGTCAAGCATAAAGAAATCTTCTTCCAACAAGCAAGGGCCTTCAACAAGAGAGGACTTTGATCCTTCTCGGTGCCTAACAAAGAAAAGGTGCCCTCACCGGAGCTTAGAACAAGCTTCATCAAGGAAGTTGGTTCCTATTGCCAACATTGTGAGGTCACCGGTCACCATACAAGGGAGTGTCCTCTTCCTAACCGGCCTTCTCCAAAATTGCCTACTAACTACAAGTCTACCTTTAATGATCACTATTATCTCTTGAGTAAAGTAGATGGCAAGGTGAAGGCAAGGTTCATTGGCAAAGACATGAAGGGCATGAAGGGGAAGCTCCTCAAGCAACTTTGGGTCCCAAAAACACTTATATCACACATACAAGGACCTAAGTTCGCTTGGGTGCCTAAAATAAAATTTTGAATTCATGTGTGTAGGTGAACTACAAAGCCGGAAGAAAGCATTGGGTACTCGATAGCGGGTGCACTCAACATATGACCGGCAACGATTGTATGTTCACCACCATAGAGAACCCCGACAATCATGAACAAGTCACCTTTGGTGATAACTCTAAGGGGAAGGTAATTGGGTTGGGTAAGATTGCAATTTCAAATGATTTATCTATTTCCAATGTATTGTATGTTAAGTCACTTAGTTTCAATTTGCTTTCTATTGCACAATTATGTGATCTTGGACTAACGTGCACCTTTAGCAAGAATGATGTTGTTGTGACTAGTGAAGCAAGCAAAAAACTAATCTTCAAAGGGTTTTGGCATGGACATCTCTAGTTAGTAGACTTCTCCAACAAGGATGCTAGCTTGACCACTTGTCTTTTCATCAAGACAAGTTTGGGTTGGCTACGACATCAACGCATAGCTCACATTGGAATGAGCAAGCTCAAGAAGTCATTCAAGCTCGGGATGGTGACCAGCGTGAAGGATGTCACATTTGAGAAGAGCAAGCTTTGTAGGGCTTGTCAAGCCGGGAAACAAGTTGCTTCACACCATCCGATGAAGACAATGGTGTCAACCTCCAAGCCACTTGAGTTGCTCCACATGGACCTCTTTGGACCGCTCACATATCAAAGTCTTGGTGGTAATCTCTATTATCTTGTTATAGTTGATGACTACTCTTGCTATGCTTGGACTTTGTTTCTAGGTGACAATAGTGAAACTTCGGAAGTGTTCAAGACCTTTGCTAACCGTGCTCAAAGGGAATTTCAACTTCCCATCATCAAGGTCCGGAGTGACAACGGCACCGAATTCAAGAACTACAACATTGGGGAGTGGTTTGATCGTGAAGGCGTGAAGCATGAATTTTCAGCCACATACACTCCTCAAAAAAATGGTGTCATTGAAAGGAAGAACAAGACTCTCATCACTCTTGCACGAGCAATGCTTGATGACTATGGCACGTCCGAGAAGTTTTGGGCCAAAGCAATCAACATGGCGTGCCATGCCGCAAATCGGGTCTATCTACATTGACTACTTCAAAAGACACCGTACGAACTCCTCATTGGGAGAAAGCCCAACATCTCATATTTCTGAGTCTTCAGGTGCAAGTGCTACATCTACCGCAAGAAAAGGCTCGGTAGATGTGATGTTGGTATATTTCTTGGTTATGCATCAAACTCAAAAGCATATCGAGTATTCAACCAAACCTCCGGTTTAGTTGAGGAAATTTGTGATGTTGAGTTTGATGAAACTAATGGCTCCCAAGAGGAGAGTTTTGGTCATGATGAAATAGATGATGAGCCTCTACGAGAAGCTATGAAGAACATGACCATTGGGGACATCAAGCCTAAAGTTGAGGAGAGCCATGATCAAGGGGGAGCTTCAAGTTCCAACATCAACACATCTGTGGCACCTCAAGTTGACAAAGAAGAAAAAGATGATCCATTGCCGACACAAGATTCACAATCCACACAACATCAAGAAGAAGAAGAAGTCCATGATCAAGTCCAACCACAAGAAGAGCAACATGCATCACCACCGCCAAGTGCTTCACAACCAGTTATGAGGCATGGACGCATCTCCAACGTGCATCCGATTGATCAAATTATCGGAAGTCCATCAAGGGGAGTAAGTACACGTTCTCGCCATTTCGCTACGTTTTGTGAGCACTACTCGTTTGTTTCATGTGTAGAACCCACTCACGTTGAGGAAGGACTCCAAGATCCAAATTAGGTGATGGCCATGCAAGAAGAACTTAACAACTTCATCTGCAATGAAGTTTGGGTGTTGGAGGAGCGACCCAAGGACAAGAACGTCTTTGGGACAAAGTGGGTGTACCGCAACAAACAAGACGAGAACGGTGTTGTGATCCGCAAAAAGGCAAGACTTGTGGCCAAGGGTTTCTTGCAAGTTGAAGGACTAGGCTTTGGAGAAACATTTGCTCCGGTCGCTCAACTAGAAGCTATCTGTATACTCCTTGCTTTTGGATCACATCATAACATAAAGCTTTATCAAATGGATGTGAAAAGTGCCTTTATTAATGGTTACATTAACGAGCTTGTCTATGTTGAACAACCTCCCGTGTTCGAAGATCCGAGGAATCCTAATCATGTATTTAGGTTGCACAAGGCGCTCTACGGGCTCAAACAAGCACCTAGAGCGTGGTATGAATGACTACGGGATTTCTTGATCTTGCAAGGATTCAAGATCGGGAGGGTGGACACTACACTCTTCACCAAATACATCGACGAAGAACTATTTGTTTGTCAAATTTATGTCAATGATATTATTTTTGGTTCAACTAACGAAGCTCTTAGCCATGAGTTTGGCAAAATGATGTCTAGGGAATTCGAGATGTCGATGATTGGAGAGCTCAACTTCTTCCTTGGATTTCAAATCAAGCAACTTTTAGAGGGGACCTTCATCTATCAAGAAAATTATACCAAGGACCTCTTGATGAAATTAGAGATGGGAGATTGTAGCTCAAGAAGCACTCCAATGGCATCAAATTGTCATCTAGACGCGGATAAGGACGGTAAACCTGTTGACCAATCTAATTACCATTCCATGATTGGTTCATTTCTTTATCTTACCGCATCTAGGCCTGATATCATGTTTAGTGTATGTTTGTGTGCTCGCTTTCAAGCGGCACCTAAAGAATCGCATCGGAAGGCGGTCTTTAGGATACTTCGGTATCTCAAGCATACCCCAAGTGTAGGCCTGTGGTACCCCAAAGGTGCTAAATGCCATCTCTTGGGTTACTTGGATTCGGACTTTGTCGGATGACGTGTGGATCGCAAGAGTACCTCCGGAGGGTGCCACTTGCTTGGGTGTTCCCCAGTATCTTGGTCTAGTAAGAAGGAAAATTCCGTTGCTTTGTCCACGGCGGAAGCGGAATATATAGCGCCCTGTGCATGTTGTGCCCAAATTCTTTATATGAAGCAAACCCTTTTGGACTTTGGTGTTAAACATGGTTGTGTGCCTCTCCTTTGTGACAATGAAAGTGCGGTTAAGATTGCTAAAAACCTCGTTCAACACTCCCGCACTAAGCACATTGATATTCACCGTCATTTCTTGCGGGTCCATGAAACTGAGGAAGACATCTCCTTGCGAGGTGTTAGGTCCGAAGAACAATTGGCGGATATCTTCACTAAACCTCTTGATGAGAAAACTTTTTCTAGACTAAGGAGTGAATTAAATGTGCTAGATGCATCAAACATCATGTAAGTTGCCATGGTCATGTTAGAATGTATCACATATAGGTCTTGTCTAACTTTCAAAGGATAGGGGTGAGCAAGGGTTAGCTTGGGATGGAGGTTCTTTTGGGTTTCCCTAAGACTTGGAGAGTGGATCTCCCTGAAGAAGCCTTTGAAACGTTCAAATTTGGCAAGATAGATTTAATTTATGTCCTGCATAATGCTTGCCATATAGACTTGCACTCACGTTTAATTTCCTGCATTAAAAACTGTTTGGCATTGCATACGGTAGATTGTCACAAAGGGGAACCCACCTCATGAGAAAGAGACTTGTTTGAATTGCAATATCTCAACTCATATGATGTGGAAAGAACAAAGTGTTAGGTGCGTTAATGCCTAAAGGAACATGCTTTAAAGAGATAGAAGTCTTCATCCTCTAGCTCACAAAGCATGGTTCTTACATTTTATTTGGATTTCTTCCTTAATTTCTCAGGTGTTCTATTTTCTTTAGGGCTTAGCCAAGTTATTGGCGACTAGTATTATAGTCTTTTTGAGGGGTAAGGGGTTGCCCAAAAAGTCCTAAGACTTGTGTTTCTCATTGTGTTTTTAAGTCAAAGGACATATATGGGATGTTACTGTTTTGTAGTCATCGGATTATCCGATGCCTATGACAGAAGCTTCATCGGATCAGTTTGTGCTTAAGTACAAGAGTCAGCTTAGTCAGAAAGTCAAACAACCGATGAGTTCATTCTGGGAAACATCAGAGCATCTGATGTTCACATTTCTAAAGTTGTGCCAAATTCAACCGATGCTAATCGTTTCCACGTCAGATCATTCGATGCTGAAGGTGCCTCTGGAATACCCTTACTGTACCATTCGACCGATGCACCTCTCATCTGATGTCGGTTCATCCGACGTTAAAATTTGAGCTAAGGTTCGGGCCCCACCTTTTTAGCGCGCCCCTTTACTTGTCTTTCTCTCTCCCCGATGTCGCCGCTCTGTGCCATCCTCTCCGCCGCCGTCACTCCGTGCGCTCGCCCTGCCACCGCCCTCCGGCCGCTGCCGCCCTCAGAGCTGCCGCCACCGCTGCTCAAAGTCGCCGCCCCTTCACTGCAGCTCCCCTTCACCGCCGTCGCACCAGTGCCGCCGCCCTAAGTGCCACCGCCACCCTGCGCCACCGCTCATCGCCCGCCACTCCATGCGCCTAGCCACCCCATTGTTGTCCCGCCATTATGCCGCTAGGGTTCGCCCGACCACGACATTCTTTGCATCACCGTCTTGTGTGACCGGCTTCGTTGTCCCGCGATCTCATCGTCACCGTCGTCACTCGTCTCCTCGAGATGAGCCGTGACAAGAAAGGAAAGGGCAAGGCTATTGAGGAGCCGACCGCTAAAGCAGAAGCTGTCGAAGGAGGAGAAGAAAGCTCTAATGGCCGCTCGCGCTGCTAAGGAGCGAGAGGGTGGCCGAGGAGGATCCCTGAGGATCCGGGAGGCTCGACAGAGGCAGCCTCCGATGCCTGAGGAGCCAGAGGAGACTGAGGAGCCTGAGTTGCCGCTTGTTCGCCGGCGCTCAGTTAGGACCCGTGGGGGTCATCCAGCTGCAGCCCCGAGACAGAGACCCTCTGCAGCTGAGCTTCGGGAGGACAGGGCGGCCTAGAGAGCCGTCTATGATATGGACACCAATGTCTGAGTTGGTGAGGGTGTCCACCTGACTGATTACTGGAAGTTGAAGGCAAAGCAGCTCAAGAAGCTTAGATGGAGTATTCTGCTTGAGGAGTGGTTCCCGCATCCCAGAGAGCCACTTGTGGACAGCCGCTTCTGGACCCTTACACAGGCGTCGCTGTATGAGACTTACAGACATCGGGGCCATAAGCTCTTCCAGCATAACTTTCTTGACTGGGATCAGCTCACACATGAAGCCGGGACTGAGATTTGCCCTTACTTTGAGAGGTACAGAGGGCTAGTGGAGCTGATGTCTTACCAGCAGGGTGCCTTCATGGAGGACTGGGTTCGAGTGTTCTATGCCACACTCTACGTTTCTGAGGGCCACAGATCCATTGACTTCATGTTTATGGGCCAGCATCACCATATGACCCGACAGACCTTGGGACAGCTGCTAGGAGTGGATCTCCATGGCACCTGCCTGCACAAGAGAGTATATGGAAAGGTTGACCCATTAAGGAGGCCGCTCACTGGAGGTGTGGCACCACCTTTTGAGGAGATATGATCACTGTTTGCTCTGCCCTTCTCTCCTAACTAGCCGAGGGTACCTGCTCTACTCACTTCAGCTGCGTGCACCGTGCACCTTGCCTTGCGCCGCACACTTCTACCAAGGTCCGGGTACCTTGAAGGCTTTACCAGTCCGTAGCAGACCCTCCTGTTCTATGTCAGGAATGGGATGGAGTTCGACATTGTGGATATTCTTATTTGTGAGATGGAGGATGTCATCACCGATGGAGTTGGGATGATGAGGCAGCTTGTGTTTGGCCACTGGATCAGTCACCTCCTCTACCTGTTGGCTCCAGAGGGGTCAGCCATGCATGACAGTCTCACTGACGAGAGCGTCACACAGTTCAGGCACTACCGTGCTCCAGCTCCTGGAGACCGCCGCCTTGGCCGTCCAGTTGAGCGTCAGGTCCGAGCTCGCCTTTCAGAGGAAGACTGGTCAGACCTCGAGAAGGAAGATGAGATCCTAGCACAGGCCTAGGCTCAGGGAGGAGATATGCAGCACATCTGGTCAGAGAGTGACACTAGTGACAGTGTCGAGGAGTACTTCCCACCTCCTCCCTCACCCAGGCAGCACGACGCGGAGGCTGGAGGCTCGACTGCAGCACCACCTACTCCACCTCCAGTGTCTGAGGCATAGGTCTCTCAGCAATCTGAGCTCACTTCTCTACTTTAGCAGATGGTTGAGCAACAGCGAA
Source organism: Tuctoria greenei (assembly GCA_036927565.1). NCBI lineage: Eukaryota > Viridiplantae > Streptophyta > Magnoliopsida > Poales > Poaceae > Tuctoria > Tuctoria greenei. The sequence continues at coordinate 132,630,512 of JAYESD010000006.1, forward strand.
TGGATCGACTTGCAGCTGAGCAGGCGAGAGCTAAGCAGGCTGCACGTCTCTTAGAGCTCCAGCAGCAGCAGCAGGAGATGCAGCATCAGATAGCCCGTGAGAGGCGAGAGGACACTGACAGGCTCACTGGACAGATTGATCAGATGCATCAGCGTTCTCTTGACCAGCAGCAGCAGACGCAGCAGGCTATGATGGGCATCCTAGGGTTGATCACCAAACTCTACACTCAGACCGGGATTGCCCTGCCTTCACAGCTTCTGGGTCTAGCTCCAGGTCCGCCTGTCCTGGCACCAGTTTTAGCACTAGTGCCGACCACGCCGATACCGACGATCAACATGTCACGACTGCTAGCTCCAGATGCACCCATTCACTCTCCCTTGCCGGCTTCGACACTCTTCTAGCAGACTCCGGCTCCAGTTCTTAGGGCCCCACTACCTACAGTCTAGACTCAGCAGGCACCGACAGCAGCTCCCGCAGCACAGGTTCCCTCCACTCCAGCTTCAGCAGCAGCAGGCAGCAGCTCCGACGACAGCACCCCCGACGGTGACCATTTCGTCATCGCCCCGAGCGCTCAGGATCCTTAGGCACTCGACTTCCCTTTTTGGTGTCTTGATGCCAAAGGGGGAGAAGAGTCAGGGGGAGGGATAGCTTAGTCCTAGGGGGAGTCCTAGTTGTAGGGGGATTATTTCTTTTTGGGAGATTTGCTACTCTTTTGCTATTCTTTGAGTATTCGTGTGCCACTTAATTCTCTCATATGTTATTGATCGCTTTTGAGCCTTCGAGTTTCGTGTGCTGTATCTTGTACTCGTTGCATATTTTTTGAGTATCGTATTCTTAATTTCATTACTGTTATGCTTTACTCGTTGTGTTGTCATCAATCACCAAAAAGGGAGAGATTGAAAGCATCTAGGCCCTCATGAGGTATGGTTTTGGTGATTAATGACAACCATTGGATATTACTAATGAGTTTGTGGATGCGAGGTCTCTCATATCATTCATCACACTTAATAAACTCTATATGAATATCATCTACTGCTCATTGGATACAATTGGAGACCCCTCAACAAATTATTTCACGAGGTCAATCAATTATTTGTGAAGACTAAAAGAAAAAGCACATATGTCAAAATTATTCCATCAAAATTGACAGCGCTCAAGACTTGGTCATCATTAGAAGAACATTTCAAACCAATGTCTAAGTGGTCACTCTAACATATTCCAAAAAGAATAACTTAGAACAACTCGAAGCAGACAAAATCAACACACCGGATCATCCAATGTATCTAGAAAAGACTACATCGGTCGAGTTGGCTCAACAGCAGAAAAAGACCTCAGACTTGAGTACACACTGGATCAGCCGATGATGAAGCAAGTGTTACATCGGTCTATCATTCCAGTAAGCAATTTCCCTGGACCAAGTGTAACACCAGATCATCCGACGCACAATCATAACACATCGGTCAATCACTCCAATAAGCATTATTTCTGGACCAATTCTGGATGAAGTGCCACCGGATCATCTGATGATGAGGCAAGTGTTACATCGGTCGATCAACGGTCATATCTGACACAGTGACATCAGCTAATTCGTATTCGACCGATGACAACTGAAGGGAGAACATCGGATCATCTGATGTTTGCAGAACAGTGATGTCAGCCTACTTTTCCAACGGCTATTTCGTGGAAGCTGGCTATTTATACCCCTTCAACCAGTCATTTCGATAAGTCTTGATACCCAGAGCTACTCTACACATTACCAAGCATTCAAGACATTGATCTACCACCTCTACATCATTTACACCGCTTGTACACCAAGAGATAGGCTAGAACTTACTAGAGATTATGCTTGTGTGCTTCCACTCTTGGTGATTCGAGTCTCTAGTGCAGTGAGAGCTGTAAGGGAGTGTCTCTTGGTGATTATACTCACCGTGTAACAGTCGGTGATTGGAGAGAGCGTTCCGGAGCTTGCCAAGTCGGTTGTGGAAGCCCGGAGGATCTAACTTGTACAAGGTTTGAGCTCCACCTTGCCGGGGTTGGCGAACGGAGACTTTTAGTGAAGATCCCAGGTCTCGGTGACATGGGAGTGGATATACCCTTTGGTGGGTGCCACAACGTGGATGTAGGAAGGTCTTGACGATCTTGCTAAACCACGGGATAAATCTCCGTGTCTTCGTGTCTCCTCGGGAGTTTGCACACTCTTTCTTTCTCGTTACACTTATGCATTTCATATACCGCAAAATTACTATTCACTTGAATGCATAGGTTGTTTGCATAGGGAATTGGGCTTTTAGTAGTTAAGTTTTTATGGCTTTAATTTTTGAAAAGAAGCCCAATTCACCCCCTCTTGGGCATTCGATCCTTACAACGGTTAATAAATCAGCAGGTGAAGTCGTTCTTAACTTCTTTTGCGTGTGAGATTGAGAATAGATTGCTATGTGATGATTTAATTGTTATTAGGAATAATGGAGAAGATCAACAAGTGAAGGAAAGAGGCCTTAGGAGCGTGGAGAACCAGCTGGGACGTCCACAAGTTGATGGAAACAGTTTACAACTCGGACTCGAGTTCAACTCGGAGTCCAAGAGCAGTCCACCTTAAAATGGATGCCCAGGAGTCATACGGACTCCGTTTTCGACGTTCTACATATCCACGGAAAGAGGACAATATAAAATTTCCAATGGTTCTGGTCCCACATCAAAATTCTGCCGGAGTCATTGGTAATTGTCGAAACAATTCGATTCCAGATTTCTGTCCGGTGCTGCACCACCGAATCGGGCTTTTGGGCATTGTATCCCGTAAGAGTTCATTAGGGATGCGTATAACCGTGTTTTGGTCGAACCCTATCCTATAAATACTGCAGCCGCCGGTCATATTCGGTGGATTTTGCTTAGATCAATAATATCGCTGTTCTACGGTTCGTGAGACCCCAACTTCGCGATTTCAGATCGTGTCTTTGACGTTCTTGCTCGTGTTCTCGGTTGCACTTGTAGGGATTAGCCTTCTTGGCGAGGTCAAGTGTGTGCAGCATGGTTCATAACCAACGGAGCCGTGGTGAAGTGATTGCAGGGGTACTCGAACCGCTCGAGTGCCGCGGATCATTAACGTCGAGTTCTCCACCCCAATCGACATACCTTTCGGAAGATCGAGCCTAAACCTACTCATAAATTGGTATCAGATTTCCAGGTTGCCCGTGAGGCATCTTTGTTTTCCTACCATTAGATCGATTTTGTTTCGTACCTAGAGTCCACAGAAAAGCAACAAAAAAATTAGATCGTTTTTACCGCTTCCCACACTATAGTGCCTGCAGCTTCGTTTTTCAGTTTGCATTGTTGAGTTTGCATTCGTGTGGTCGAGTCTTGTTGCTGGTTTAGCTTTGTGTTTTGGGTACTAGTTATCGTGTTTCGTCCTTGTTTTCTTGCTGTTCGACACCTATTCCAGAATCCCTAAATAACTAACCGATCCACCACATTCATCGGTTTGCCCTAGCTAGCCGCCTTGCGTGAACTCCCGCATCGCCAGCCCTAGATTAGGTGACAAACCCTTGTGCCACTCATCCTTTAATCATCATACACCACCCCATTAGTTGCTGTGCAAATTCTGGATCATTGTCATATCCGATTGCGAGTTCTGTTCTCAAACAGAGTTGGAATCAGCATCCAAAAATCGTAACTCGGACAGCCTACCTTAAAACGGCAATAACTTTCGCATAAAAACTCGAAATTGGGCGATTTCTTTTTTCAAATTAATATACGCAAAATTTCGCATCTGATTTTCCGTGGCATAGCCGCATTCGGCGAAATTAGATTGCCCAAATTCCCCTCGGAAGATAGGCAACCCGGCCTCCGAAGTTTCAGCACAAATTTTAAAGAATCTTCTTGATTTTCTATAGGACGCATATTACATCCAATTGAGCTGCAAATTTGTGTGATTCATATATTCGTGCTCCTGGGTAATGAAAAAATATAAAAAAATATTACAAAAAAGAAAAAAATAGTGAAGAGCACGCATATTAAAGCAATTGTCCTATACTACTTGTGCTGTGATTGTTGGTTATATCATTTTGTCTTCCTTTTGTCTTGCTACTTCCTTGTGTTGTGCTAGGCCCTAGAGCACTTGGTTGACCAGCAACAGTTTCCTACATTGAATACTTATTCAACTTTGTTTAACTGTTAACAATTTTCTGCTTTTTAGCCACCATATTGTGCCATCCAAGCTCCACCTATCTCTTGAGCATAACATGTACCTTTGCAATCACCCCACACTTCATTGGTTCATGTCACCGTCCACACCACCTGCTGTGTTGGTAAGAACACTTGTAAGAGTGTGGTAAGATGCTTGAGCAAGAGAGATTGTTTTCTTCCACCTTTCACATTATCACTGTAGTTGATAGGGATAACATACTTTTTTTGTCTTTTGTTTCCTACTAACAATGGTAGGAGAAGACAATGATTACGAATGTGTTCAACATGCTGAGTTACGTGATATGATGAAGACCATGACAGATATGTTCGCCAAATACAACGCAGCAACGGAGGAGTCATTGGCGAACTTGACTCGCCAACTTGATGACCTTGCTCTTCGGATGAATACTTTTGTGGCTCGGTTGCCTCTCGTTGGAAGACAAGAAGACAATGCTTATGATGAACTAGAAGATCACAATAATCAGCCAAGACTGCCACTTTATCGTCGAGGTATGGGAGGTAATAATCATAACAATTATAATTGTCCTCCTGATGATCCTTCAGCTAAAGTGAAATTTACTATACCCTCTTTCTCTGGTGCTTATGATGCTGAGGCTTATCTTGATTGGGAGATGACAGTAGAGCAAAAATTTAATTCCCATCTTGTTCCTGAACAACATATAGTTCGTCAAGCCACTAGTGAGTTTAAGGACTTTGCTATCATATGGTGGAATGAACTTGTTAAAACTAGAACTGATCCTCCAACATGGGATAGATTATAGGAAGCTATGCGTGTTCGATTTGTTCCTCCATCTTTTCATTGGGACCTTCGCAAAAAATTGCAGCGCTTAGACCAAGGTAACATGTCCGTAGAGGAGTATTATCAAGAGTTACAAAAGGGTATGCTGTGTTGTGGGGTAGTAGAGGACATGGATGATAGAATAGCTCGTTTTTATGGGGGGTTGAGGCGTGAAATTCAGGACATTGTTGATTAAAAGGAATATGATATTGTTAACAGATTGTTTCAGCTTGCTATGTTGGCAAAAAAGAATTGCAGGGCCGACAACAACAGCGACAACACACGAGGAGCAACTTCACGCCGCGTGCAGCGACTACACCATCCAAAACAGCACCATCTTCGACCCCCCGTGCAGCAACTACACAATCCAATGGCGGCCAACGACTATACCTGCTGCTCCACCTTCTTGCGTGTCGGAAGGCAGCAAGGCGACATTATTCAAGCCTTCATCATCCACTCCTTCTACGGGTCGTACTTCCGACATTAAGTGCCACCGCTGCCAGTGACTTTGTCATATGATGAGAGATTGTTTGAGCAAACGAGCATACATAGCACGTGACGATGGCGGGTATGATAGTACTTTGGATGTTGAAGATGAATATTCTCTTGCTACTAACTTTACAGATCCAAATGACGAACACACTGAAGAAGAGGTACTTGGTACAACGGCGACGGAGAACTATAGGAGCATCATTGTGCAGCGTGCCTTGAGCTCCAAAGTGGAGACTGGCGACAAGCTAGAACGACACAACCTCTTTCACATGTTCCTCGTCGTCAAGGACTGCCGTGTACACACTATAATTTATGGAGGTAGCTGCAATAACTTCGTGAAAACGGACATCGTCAAGAGACTTGGTTTTACAACAAGAGCACACCCTCATCCGTACCACATTCAATGGTTCAACAACAGCGGTAAGGTTCGGGTAACACAAATAGCGGGAATACATTTTTCAATTGGTTCATACCATGATTTTGCTGATTTTGATGTTGTACCAATGGATGCTTGTTCTCTTTTATTGGGTCATCCTTAGAAATTTGATACAGATGCTATTCATCATGGTAGAACCAATAAATATACTCTCATGCATAAGGGAAAGAAAATCACTTTGCTCCCCTTGACTCCAGCTGAAAATTGTGCATTTTGAGAAGAGTAAAATTCGTGATGGCAAAGCAACAAAATTAGAATCTGAAAAATAGGAAGTTATTAAGTTAAAATCACCATCGTTGCTCGCAACTAAATCTGACCTTGCTGATTTATTCAGTGCTAAGGGGATGTGCTATGCTTTAGTTTGCAAAGAAGCCATGTTTTCACTTCATGAATTGCCTATTGCATTGCCCCCTGCTGTGGCTAACCTTTTGCAAGAGTTTGAGGATGTGTTTGCCTCCGAAATACCCCCTGGTTTACCACCAATCAGAGGCATTGAACACAAGATCGATTTGATTTCAGGAGCAAGTTTGCCAAATCGTGCAGCATACAGGGCGAATCCACGGGAAACTAAGGAAATTCAGCGACAAGTCCAACATCTTTTGGACCGCGGGTACATTCGTGAAAGCCTTAGCCCTTGTTCCGTTCCTGTTCTTTTGGTTCCTAAGAAAGATGGTAGTTGGCGCATGTGTGTTGATTGTCGAGCGATTAATAACATCACCATTCGATATCATTATCCTATTTCTCTCTTAGATGACATGCTTGATGAATTGAGTGGTGCTATCATCTTCACAAAAATTGACTTGCGTAGTGGTTACCACCAAATTAGAATGGCACTAGGAGATGAATGGAAAACTGCATTTAAAACCAAGTTTGAACTTTATGAGTGGTTAGTCATGCCTTTTGGTTTAACTAATGCACCCAGCACCTTTATGCAATTAATGAACGAGGTTTTATGTGCTTTCATTGGAAAATTTGTGGTGGTTTACTTCGATGATACCCTCATTTACAGCAAGTCATATGATGAACATCTTGATCATTTATGTGCTGTTTTTACTGTTTTGAGAGATGCACGTTTGTTTGGTAACCTCAAAAAGTGCGTCTCTTGCACCAACCAAGTCTTGTTTCTTGGCTATGTCATTTCCTCGCAGGAATTGAGATGGATGAGGCAAAAATTGAAGCAATCACCAGCTGGCCATCCCCAACAACCGTCACACAGGTTCATAGTTTTCTTAGGCTTGCAGGTTTTTATCGGTGCTTTGTGCGGGATTTCTACACTATTGCAGCACCTCTACATGAGCTAACGAAGAAGGGAGTGCCATTTCGATGGGGCGAACAGCAGCAACAAGCTTTTGATGCTATCAAATCAAAGCTTACACGAGCACCATTGCTACAACTTCCTGATTTTGACAAGACCTTTGAGCTAGAATGCGATGCAAGCGGCATTGGTATTGGAGGCATTCTCATACAAGGAGGTAAATCCGTTGCTTTCTTTAGTGAAAAACTTCATGGTCCTTCTTTGAATTATTCTACTTATGATAAGGAATTGTAAGCCTTAGTGCGTGTATTACAAACTTGGCAACATTATCTTTGGTCTAAGGAGTTTGTCATACATTCCGATCATGAATCATTGAACTATCTTAAGTGTCAAACCAATCTGTATAAATGACATTCTAAATGGATTGAGTTCATAGAGTCGTTTCCATACATCATTAAGCATAAGAAAGGGAAGGAAAATATCATTGCCGATGCATTATCTAGGCGTTATACCATGCTGTCCCAACTTGATCATAACATCTTTGGTTTGGAAACAATAAAGGCATTATATCCTACTAATTTAGACTTCAAAGATGCTTTTGAAAATTGTAGAGAAGGAAGAACTTGGAATAAATATGTGCTGCGAGAGGGTCTCCTCTATCGTGCTAACAAGCTATGCGTTCCAGCTAGCTCCGTTCGTCTATTACTTTTGCAGGAAGCACATGGAGGAGGTTTGATGGGACATTTTGGAGTGAATAAAACTGAAGACGTGCTGTCCACACACTTCTTTTTGCAAAATATGAGGCGTGATGTCGAGCGCTACGTGTCACGCTGCACTACTTGCAACAAAGCTAAGTCTCGCCTTAACCCACATGGTCTTTATATGCCTCTTCTTGTTCCTAGTGTACCTTGGGAGGATATTTCTATGGACTTTGTTTTGGGATTGCCTAGGACTAAGAGGGGGAGGGATATTATTTTTGTAGTTGTTGATTGTTTTTCCAAAATGGCACACTTTATACCTTGTCATAAGAATGATAATGTCTCACACATTGCTGATTTATTTATGACGGAAATTGTTCGTTTACATGGTGTCCCAAATACCATTGTTTCTGATCGTGATGCAAAATTTTTAAGTCATTTTTGGAGAACATTGTGGTATAAATTGGGAACCAAATTGCTGTTTTCAACTACATGTCACCCACAAACGGATGGACAAATCGAGGTAGTTAATCGTAATTTATCCACTATGTTGCGGGCTGTCTTGAAAACAAATTTGAAATTGTGGGAGGAGTGTTTACCACATATAGAATTTGCTTACAACAGATCCGTTCACTCCACGACAATGGTAAGTCCATTCCAGGTAGTGTATGGTTTCAATCCCCGTGCTCCTATTGATTTACTACCTTTACCTCCTTCTGAAACTATAAATTTGGATGCTACACAACGATCTGAATTCATTCTTAAGATGCATGAAACTACGAAGAAAAATATTGAAATGATGAATGAGAAGTATAGGATTGCAGGTAGTAAAGGTAAAAAAGAAGTAAAACTTGAATCGGGTGATTTGGTGTGGTCACATTTGAGAAAAGAGCGATTTCCCGACTTGATAAAATCTAAACTTATGCCACGAGCTGCTGGTCCTTTTAAGATCTTTGAAAAGATTAATGATAATGCATATAAGATTGAATTGCCTCCTGATTTTGGGATTAGTCCTACATTTAACATTTCAGATTTGCGACTGTACTTGGGAGAAGAAGATGAACTTGAGTCGAGGACGACTCCAATTCAAGAGGGGGAGGATGATGAGGACATCAAAATTGCGGAGACACACCATGAACTGCAAGGACCAATCACAAGAGCACGAGCATGGTTAATAAATCAGCAGGTGAATTCGTTCCTAACTTCTTTTGCATGTGAGTTTGAGAATAGATTGCTACGTGATGATTTAATTGTTATTAGGAATAATGAAGAAGATCAACAAGTGAAGGAAAGAGGCCTTAGGAGCATGGAGAACCAGCTGGGACGTCCACAAGTTGATGGAAACAGTTTACAACTCGGACTCGAGTTCAACTCGGAGTTTAAGAGCAGTCCACCTTAACACGGACACCCAGGAGGCATACGGACTCCGTTTTCGACGTTCTACATATGCATGGAAAGAGGAGAAGATAAAATTTCCAATGGTTCTGGTCCCACCTCAAAATTCCTCCGCAGTCATTGGGAATCGTCAAAACAAGTCGAGTCCAGATTCCTATCCGGTGCTGCGCCACCGAATCGGGCTTTTGGGCCTTGTATCTCGTAAGAGTCCATTAAAGATGCGTCTAATCGTGTTTTGGTCAAACCCTAGCATATAAATACTGCAGACGCCGGTCATATTCGGTGGGTTTTGCTTAGATCAATAATATCTCTGTTCTACGGTTTGTGAGACCCCAACTTCGCGATTTCAGATCGTGTCTTCGACGTTCTTGCTCGTGTTCTCGGTTGAACTTGCAGGTATTAGACTTCTTGGCGAGGTCAAGTGTGTGCAGCACGGTTGATAAGCAACGGAGCCGTGGTGTAGTGATTGCAGGGGTACTCGAACCGCTCGAGCGCTGCGGATCATCAACGTCGAGTTCTCCACCCCAATCGACATACCTTTCGGAAGATCGGGCCTAAACCTACTCATTAGTATGGTATTGCAACGATTTTATATCGGTGGAAAATAGGATGCTAGCAATGTTTTCATGTATTGCGATGATTTAACGTATTGCAAAGAATTGTACGATATTGCAGCGGGTTCACGATCGTGGCAAATAGTATGGTATTGCAACGATTTCATATTCGTGGCAAATAGTATGTTGTTACAACAATACGATTTAACATATTGCAACAAACAACATAGTTTTGCAACGATTTCACATTCATGGTAATTTTATGTGGTTGCAACGATTTCACAGGTGTGGCAACTGTACAGTATTGTAACAATTTCACATTCGTGGCAAATAGTATGTTATTGCAACGGTTTAGCGTACTGCGATGATTTAACATATTGCAACGAATAGCATTGTATTGCAACGATTTCGCAGGCGTGGCAATAGTACAGTATTGTAACGATTTCACATTCGTGGCAAATAGTATGTTATTGCAAAGGTTTACCGTATTGCAACGAATAGCATTGTATTGCAACAATTTCGCGTTCGTGGTAATAGTATGTGTTTGCAATGATTTTCACATTCGTGGCAAATCTACAGAATTGCAACGATTTTCACAGCCGTGGGAAATAGTAACATATTGCAACGAGATATGGTGTAGTGACGATTTACCATATTGCAACGAATATCACAGTATTGCAACAATTTCACATTCGTGGCAAATAGTATGGTACTACAACGATGTCACAGCCGTGGCAAATAGTATGATACTGCGATGGTTTAACGTCCGTGGCAAATAGTAGGTTCGTGCAACGAGTCAACAAACGTGGCGAATAGTACCATATTGCAATGATTTCAGATCCGTGGAAACTAGTCTGGTACTGCAACGATTTCATATCCGTGGCGAATAGTTGGGTATTGCAACGAGTTCACAAATGTGGTGAATAGTACCGTATTGCAACGATTTCATATCCGTTGGAACTAGTATAGTAACACAATGATTTCGCATCTGTGGTGAATGGTTTGGTATTGCAACGATTTCTTATCTGTGGCAATAGTGTTTTAATGCAACGTTGTTTGAGTCATTGCCAAATGTTTATACTGCAATGTTTTGACATTCTATTGCCATGTTTTATCATCCGTATTGGCAATAGCTTCCTATTGCAACAATTTATCATTCGTGACAAGAAATTTGTAATGCCACGTTTTATAATTAGCAGCAGTAGAACCTGAATGCACCAGGTTTGAAAATTAGTGGCAACAGAATCACGAGTTTAACAATAAACATCCATCGATTGATATTACAACATGCATAACAACACTCAAGTATTACTAAAGCGATGAGTTTGCATCCTAAGAGTTTTCGTAAGCTGACCAGGACTAATTGTTGGAGCAGGTGGCTTTCGGCGGTTCCTTTGTTGGACCTTCTGTGGAGTGGTCGCCATCATCATTTTGTGCATTTCAGCCACTGAGGCGCGCATGTCCTGCATTTCCTTAGCTGTTTGTTCACGATCAGCTGCTATCTAACCTTATAAGTTATGGATTTGAACGATTAACTCTTCATTCTTCTGGTTTATGCAGTCCATCTAGGTGTTTAAGCTATCATTTCTTCCTTCCAACTCCTGCACTATTTCCTTGAGGACTGCATTTCTATCTTCTAAGTTTCGAACTTGGTCGTTGAGGTGTTCAAACATCTGGATATGCATACGTTCACGTTCGGGATCAGTTGGGTTAGCCATATAACCATGCCCCTGAACCTGTGATCATGCACAATCGATTGAGGATCTATAACAACGCTGGAAGATGTGGTTTCTCTCCTCATTTGGAATTGGACCTCCCTACTCAGCTTCCATGTTGTCCACTTGGGCACGTGCCTGGATCTATATACGAAAAGAAAAGTCACAGATAATTTGCAAATATTTATTTAATTGGGGATTGTTTGAAGTATTACTCACATGTATAGCTTCGGCCAGCTTGTTTGTCCAGTTACCGTTCTCCAACAAATGGCTTGCCTCCCACAGTTGTATGTCATCGGGTTCTTCTCCAGTCTCTGGGTCTTGCTACATAAAATACAAGTAAACTTCAACATGTCGGTATACATATTGTTTGCAGCGCAATGTAAAAGCGTGATTTATTTTTCATACCTTCTCGTAACTAAGTTGGGCGTAGGATTTGGAGCCAAGCAAGTGACACACCTTTTGTCTTCGATTTTGAGAATTGGTCCTGCTTATTGACTGCAATAATTTTAATAATTAATTCCACGAATGAAAGTAAATGAAATACTTTTTGTATGATGCGAAGCTATTAAAAAGTTAGCTAACATTGAATCGCTCAGACCCAAAATATTCTATTAGGTGCAACCACTCGGGTGCCGTTATGTCGACAGGCTGGTTTTGTATACATTCTTCATCGGTAGAATAACTCTTATAGGTGGCATGAAAAGTCGAGCGCCAACCCTTGTAGCGCTCACCAACAATTTCCAAAATTTTTCTTGCGCTCTCCGGTGTGTCCTCCATGTCCCAGGAATCTTGTACATTGTATAACAAGTTGCTCTAAATGTACAGGATGGAGATTGCAAGAAAAAATACTTGTGTGGGGGTGTGACAACACTAACCAGAACATCTCGTACTATATCTCTCTTGTTACTACAGCCAACCCTTGCCCACTTCCTTGCACCGCAGAGGGATGCATGTCCTTTTGTAAACATAACAACATCATCGACAAAGTGTCGCTGATTAATACCAACTGCAGCACCCAACCTAGCGGAGAACTGAATTGGTAGCTTCACATGCTCCGTTCTACTAACTTGGGATGCATAGCATATTCTAGCAACCTTAAGTCCTTTAGCCACACTTCTTCCTAGCTTCCTTCCTTCTGTTACATTGATTCAAACGGTAGACGATTAAAGCAAATTACCGCCTGAACAAGTTTAGTATCATGTACAAATAGTGTGAAAAGAAGAAAAGTCTGATGTTCATACCATCTTCAGGACGGGTGCAACAAATACGAGCGTGGGACGACCGCGTCGTGCCAGCACCATTTTGTTCTATAGTACTCCCTCCTGGTTTATATTAATTGTCGTATCAGACCAACAACTTAATTAAAAATGAACTACTACAGTAGTTAGGACTGTCCTAACGACAACTATTTTATTGGGGGGGGGGGTTACATTATTGACTTCTTTGTTGGTGTTCATACCCTAAAATGAGCCATCAGGTACACACGTCAGTGGCGGTACGCACTCGTAGTACTACAGAGGATTTTCAGTACATGAGCGAAGCAGGCAAGACTGTGAGGGGGCATGCAGCTGGCAGCTAGACTAGACAAAGATAGGGTTCGCCGGTTCGGTCTGACTCACATCAGTTGGAGCTCATCTCGAAGAGAATTATTGGTTGTAGGGCAATTAATGAATGCCAGCGGTAGCGGGTGGCTAATGCAAGATAGATATGGCGGGCAGCTTGCGGGATTGAAATCCTCCGCAGTATTGCACCTGCAGTAGCTGCCACTGACATGTGGGCCCATGAGACATCGGGACTACTTGTCAGTGGCGGCTACTGCAGGTGCAGTACTGCATAGTGCCGTCTTGCGACAATCAACAAAGCGAGGGTTTGGTCTCGCCGAAACTCTCGAGGGGGACTGGTGGCAGGGCGAGTAATGGCCAGGGATTTGCGGGCTGTGGGGTAATCATGGCACGCGAAGGATGGGACGTGGCGATGGGCAAAGGAGATGCGTCGGGGAGGAGACTGAAGTGACTAGCAGCAGGGCGTGGGCACCGGTGCCGGCCGGAGTGGCCGGCGACGAGAGAGAACAGCGTGGAGGCATAAAAAAATCACGCCATCACACGGGCTGATGAACAGTTAACTATAAAGGCTATGTACTAATAAGAAAGTAGAATTGCAAGGCATGCTAAAACAATTAGTAGAGCCTAGGAAATAATGCAAATGACCATGATACACCCATCATCAATACATCTAAAGGACAGAACGTAGTCTCTCAAAATGCTCCAAATTCAATGCAAAAGGAGTAGATTAAAAAAACTAACACGCTCTGCCAAAACAAATAGCACGGTAGAGAGGCAGGTAGTAATGTGATGTGATATGGGTAGTTGGAACCTACTATCGAGGATAGAGTTGGAGTGGGACATTTTTTAAGCTCCAAAAGTAAAATTACGCTGGGGCGGAAGGAGTATTTCTGGTTTGTATATCTATACCTACTGTTGGTTCATACATCATAGTAGTACCAGGGAGTGAAGAACCTCGGGGTTCCTGAACATCATGTGCTGCAATATTCTCTGTGTACCATGCAAACGATTTAATGTTGTCTAAATTTGTTTAATTTTGATAGTAAACACATTTATAGTTATACCAGGTGCTTGTTGGCCACCATGAATGCTTGTAGACGACATCACGGTTTGATGTCTTGTTCCTAATGTAAAGAGCATTGTAAGTAGTCATTCCAAATAACAGTGATAACGTTAGATTACATGACCGACGTAGATTTTGGATCGGACGGTGTGTTTTCTATAAACTGCATTGTTTGTTACTAACGGAGGAATTAGAAAAGAAAAAATAGAAAAAACGTATGATCCGAGAGAGCCACGAGAAAGAAAAAAGTGAAAACCATGGGAACTAAAAATCTTAGGAATACAAAACTGTAAAACAGGTATGAGAGCACAACATTTGGAGTGGTTGATCAGATAACCCGTGCGTCATTTACTTCTAAATACAGAAATTACATACTACTACATCTGGTTTTTAGTATTTGTTGTTCCTAGCCGGGAATTGAACTAGAAATACACTACCGTAATAAGCTGTCGGAGCAACATTTATTTAGCGACAGATGTAGTGTGTGTGTGTGTGTATATATATATATATATATATATATATATATATATATTAACTAAATTCGTGAAACAGAAGACCACATTTCTTCTTTGTTAATTTATTTAATCTTCGTATATAAGGATGGATCGTGTATAACTTAACTAGGCCAAAATTGCATGGATCGTGTAGAACCAAGCCAATATGACTCTATAAAAAGACGGCATGGATTGTGTAGTTTACCTAGCACAAAATTGGAGTCCGGGATGCGATGTCGCAGGGAGGTGTCGACGACGAAGAGGTTCGGTAGAGCCTGTCAAACTTGGTCACCCGGCGTTGTACCCAGGAGTCAACACCACCAAGAGCACGGGAAATGAAACCGTGGGAAGTATGGATCACAGGACAGAGAGACAACACATTTGGAGTACTGCGAGATCACCAGAAGGGCGGGGCAGCGATGTGTCTGGAACGGAGGCCAATGTTTCTATTTATACTCATCGTGGCTAAAATAGGGTTACAACAATAGGCGGGACTAAAATTGGAGGCGCAGGTAGTGAAAATTGAATTGTCAAAATCTCAAATGTGGCGCGCCAAGTAGAACGATAAAAATTTTGTGGGAGTGGAGAATTTGACACAAGTCATGCCCTTGTGCACGCATCCAATCGTGATTAATTACGTCTCATGTCGCGTCGATTCCTGCACATGGTGTGTGTAGCTAGAGGGGTAGACTTCGTCTTACGACAACTTGCTCGCTTCATAATTCATCTTTGTTTCCATGCATGAAGATCGAAATCTAAAAGCAATCATCTACTAGCTAGTGGGACATTCCAAGAAAATACGAAAAAAATATGAATCGCCAAATGTATATGTGCTAATGCAAATGATATGCAAATACAGCCAAGTCCACGAAAGTACGATGGTAAACAATCAGCATTTTGTAACATTAATCACAATGAAATGATAACATGTAGTATATACTACTACATACTAAAAATACATTTTCCCATGCGCCGACTACAAATGAAAAAATTGAGTGAAAGAGCACAAAAGAGGAGAAACACAGCCTCAACCACAATCTCAATGGAGTTTCAACCAAGAGTCGTCGATTGTCGCAACACGACAAATTTGGCTAGACATTGAACAACAGTTATTTTGCCCCTTTTTTAGAAAGGAGTTGTTTTTTGATACTGCATAGGACGCATTGTTCATGAATAGAAAAACCTTTTATCATTAAAATAGAAACAACACATATATTACAAACAAGAACTACGAAAGCACATAGAAAACAAGAAAAAGAAAAACTACAAATACTACTCTACTCGGAGTCGGAAGAGATCTCCTCCACCTCCTTCTCTGCCACCACCGCCTCCTCCTCCGGCGTTGCTACCGTCGCCGCCTCCTCCGCTGCTGCCGCCTCCTTCGGCAATTGAGTCCGAAGGTTCCGGGCGACGGTCCGCAGAAGATGCTGGTGGCCCTCCACCCCAGCCACCTCCCCGATCGTCTCGTAGAGGACGTTGAGACGACCGGCCACAAACCCTAACCCGAAGCAGTAGTGGCCGGTGGTGTCCATGCTGGTGCAGACGGGAAGTTTCCCAAGACCCAGACGCTCACACGAGCGAGATGTATCAGAAAATACACCCCACGCCAATTTGTCGAGCTTTTTTGCTCGCCCGCCGATGGTGGAAAGGTGCTCGGTGGCCTCCTTCAGGCGCCGATCGAGTTCATCGAAGCGGTGTTCGACGAGGAGGACAGTCTCCTGAACCCAAACGAGATGAGGAGGTGCGGGCGTTGCGGGTGGAGAAGGGGAAGGAGGAGGTGCGGGTGCTGCCTCCAGTTCCACCGGCATTGGCTGCGACGGAAACAGAGAAGAAGGAGGTTCGGAGGACATCGACGGCCTGGAGCGCTTCGTTGTGGGGCTACCCATTTGTGTGGCGACGGAGTTGCGGAGAAAGAGCGAGAGGTGGTTGGCGATCGTGCGGTAGTGAAGGAAGAGAAGTTTGGAGGCTACGATCGATGGAGATGGAGTGGTGCGGCGGAGACGCAAGAGGACGGGTGTGCCTTTATAGCGGGTCCTCGTCCGCGCGAGTGGAGATCATCGGACGCTTCGAAAATTGCACTTTCGAATTAATCCAAACCGCGGTTGGCTTCCATCTCCGCTTCACAGGTAGTTTTTTAATTTGACATGCAAAGGGTCCAGGGTTTGCAGTGGCCCACCTGGCACACTTTGTAGGTCCGTTCGGCGGTGACTCAATTTTTCAGTTCCAGTTTTTAATTTTGACACGCAAAGGGCCTATCGGCACAAGTTATATGCAATGTTCCAGTTTTTTCAGTTTGTCACGCAAAAGACCTCGATCATGTTTCATGACGTTACGTGTTTTCTCTTATTTTTTGAAAGATCGTGATATATATATATATATATATATATATATATAGTTGAAAGATTGTCAAAAAATACAAGAAAAAAGTACAAGACGATGAACACACCACACATTCATGCATTCATTAACACACAAACACAAACACTACAAGAAACGCGATCATTTGCGACGGCTGAGTTTATTTGCAATGGCCAGCCGTCGCAAATAAATTAAATTGCCACGGCATGACAGTGGCGGTCGCAAATAACTAGATCGTCGCAAATAAGGACTTATTTACGGCGGCCAGTCCTAATGTCGTTGCAAATACGTGTTTATTTGTGACGACCAACCCTATGGCTGTCGCAAATACCTAGACCGTTGCAAATAAGGCCTTATTTGCGAAGTCCAGTCCCTAACGCCGTCGCAATAAGAGTTTATTTGTTACCGCCACCCCTAAGGCCGTCACAATTAAGTCAGCCGTCGCAAATGAGGACTAATATCGGGACCCTCCGACCCCGACCAATCAATTCGCCTCCACCGCCGCCGCCGCGCCCCCGGCTCCGCCGCTGGCCTGCCGCCCCTACGCCCTCACCGCTAGCCCGCCCGAGGCTCCAGGCACGCCTCCGCGCTCCAGCCACCGCTCGGCCCCACAGCCGGACCACCCCCAGCCCACCGCCCCTGCGCCCCCGGCCCGCCGCCCTGGCCTCGGCACATTGCACCCCCGCCGCGCCCCTGCCACCCCCAGCCCCTGGCAGACTCTATTGGCGATGATGGAGTTAGGGTCGGGTCCAGGAACGCGGACTCGAGAATGGATCAAGGTGAAGGCTCATCGCCCATATCGGCCGTGTAGCTTCCGTCCCCTCGATCCGTTGGCGATGAGCCTTCCCTTCGATCCGTTCTCTAGTTCGCGGCGGCCACGGCGCTGCTTCGACCCTGCTTCTGGTCTGACGACGCTGATGATCTGCAACATACTTTTAAATCTGCGCGTTGGTATTCTCCCCCTCATATTTGTTGATGTGTTAATACCTGATGCTTTATATCCTTTTCCACGGGAGGCAAAAAGTAATGAATATCATTGATCAGCACTGCGCCGAGGAGAACGCGAAAATTGCAGTGCGCCGCGTCAAGTTAGAATATGATTTTATTTACGTTATATTTGACTTCAAGTACCACGCCTATGCTTTGAAATATATGATTATACTAATCGAGCTCCGATCTTTTACTAATTGATACTTAACCTCGTTTGTCGCATTTGCCAAGGTCCGAGACCAACAAGGGCTACTGCTTTGTCAACGTCACATCGCCATATGTGGCATTCTGGCTATGGAAGCACCTGCATGGCTCCCGTTGGAAGTTGAACGACTCATGGAAGATGTGCGAGGTCGACTACGCCAACATCCAAGTACGTCGCCATCCGCTGCCACCGTTTTCCATTGCGCCACCGCTGCATGGTGTTCACCTGCCGCTACTCGTCATCCTTTCACAGGATCAGGATGCGTTGGTGGCCCATTTCTCCATGTCATGCTTCGACTGCGAAACCGAGGAGTTCTTGCCAGTGTGGTTCAACTCGCCGTGGAAGGTGAATGACTCGACTACGCCAACATCCAGGTACGTCGCTGTCCGCTGTCACTATCTTCCATTGCACCGCCGCTGCAACATGTTCACCTGCCGCTGCTCATCATCCTTTCGCAGGGTCGTGATGCGTTGGTGGATGTGGCTAGGTAGTTGCTCTTGCAGGTGTATGGTAATTACGTGAGTGTTTGGTCGGGTCATGTGGTTAGTCCACGATGCACCCTAAACCCGGTGTTGAGGCCGTGTATTTGTCATTTGTGCGTACACTCTAGTGACATGTGACAAAGTGCTCAATCATCAATTGCGCTTGGTTTAACGTCGAAGTTCGATTGGAGATAGATCATCCATTTCTTTATGTCTTGGATCATCCAAATTAACGTTTGGTTGGATGGACTGGACGATCCAATTTTTTGTTGGTAGGTTGGATGAAACTTGATTATTGAATCATCAAAGTTGATAATTTCATAATATTAATTGTTTATATACTAATTACCATATTACTAGCAAATATTAATGTTGATATCATAATTGAAATTATGAATCAACAATAAACAAGGTAATTATCACTAATTACATTGCTAAGAAGCATAATTAGATAAGGTGGATGGACTCACATCTAACCAAATATCCTTGACCATCTCAACCAGCATCTGCGAGGAATATTTTATATTCCTCAAACCTGGATCACCCGTCTGACCGCGAAACAAATAACACATGATTGGACCATCCAATTAATCGAAGCCAATTCAATCCAAGACAAGCAACCAAACACAAATATTTTTGGATGCGTCGTACGTGCTCGTGCGCATGATGATGGATCATGCACGCCGAGTGCCGAGTTATTTGGATCGCTGAGCAAAGTTCAGGCGTGGAGTTCGTGTGCCCGTGCGCGCTACAATATTCGGTGCGCTTGCGTACGTGGCAATCATAAGGGTAGGGTGGTACAGTCACGGGAACCGTGCAGTGCGCCCTTGGCTGTAAGATTTGGAGCGTGAACGTATGTTGCAACCATCTGGGCAGGGTCGCAAAGAGACGGCTGTGCGGAAGGGCCGCAGAGAATTTGATTTCTGCACCAATGGGATAAGAGGTAAGACCATCTGATTCGCAGGCCAGTAATGGTGTTTCGGAACACGGTATTTTTGGAGTTTTAGAGCAATTAGCAATACCGTGGTATTTGAGATTACTATGGTATTTTTTACAGAATGGTGTTTGTCAACCAAACAGACCTATGTATTGCAATATCGTGGTATTACAAAACTGTGTTATTGAAATACTTTGGTATTGCCATGTCATTTTAAAAACTGTGGTTTCCAAAACTTTAGTAATGAAAAACTGTGCTCCCAAACACAGCCTAAAGCTTTACCGTGAAACACTGCGGATGGTCTTAAAGGCAGGCCCAACTATGGGCCTAGGCGGGCGGAAATAAATTTTCTGTGGCCCTGCCACACAATATCTCGCGTGCGCCCCCCCCCCCCACACCATCCCATGAAAATCTCACTGAGATCCTTCGCTTCGCACTGGGTTTGTTGTCTGGACAACGAAGGATGGAAATTCCACGTGTCTCGCTCCCACGATTATGCGATTTTGATCGGACGACGTGCGAGGCGGGGGCGCACGCGCGATGCTGTGCAGCAGGGTCGCAGAAAATTTGTGGGCTACTGCCTAGGGCCAGGCCGGTGGGTGGGGTGGTGGGGCGGACACGATGACAACCGGTAAAGAGAAAAGAAATAAAATTAATTAAGTGTGTAGCTTTTTATTTTTGCAATTTTTTGAAATATAATTCTACTACGTACATCCTACTAATGTTAGTTCAATGCTTTGTCCAAAATGTCAAATAAAAGAATAAGGAGGTATTATTTATTAGATACGATATAATATTACTAATGTGTTAATTTTCCATATGCGATGTTTTTTGATAAAAGGAGGAGTTTTTAGTTAGTGCATGCACTGTAGGACACATTGTACACGAACATAAAATAAAAGACATTTTTCATTAACATAAAAACAATACATATATTACAAACAAGAAAGAAACACATAGAAACCAAAAGAAAAAACTACTACTCATCCTACTCTACTCGGAGGAGGACTTGTCGGCGCCTCCGCCTCCACATCCGTCGTCGGCGCCTCCGCCTCCGCTGCAACCACCGGCGGAGCATCCTCCAACACCAGATCGAACTTCTTCCGGCTGACGGCGTTCACGAGTTGCTCGCAAAACCCCACCACGGCCTCCTCATCGATCATCTCGTAGAGGCAGTCGAGGCGAGTGGCAACAAAACCTAACCCGAAGATGTAGTAGCCGGCGGAGTCCATGCTGGTGTGGTGGGGAAGGACACCAAGTCCCAGTCAGCAACAGGAGTGAGATGTATTGTGAAATACATCCTGCGCCACTTTGTCGAGTGCTTTTGCTTGCACATCGGTGGCGAACAGGCTGTCGGTGACCTCTTTAAGCTTGCTGTCGAGTTTGTCGATGCTTTCCTCGATGAGGCGGACAGTCTCATCATAGTCGGATGGAAGAGGTGCGGGCGCCGCGTGCGGAGAGGGGAGTGGAGGAGGTGCGGGCGCCGCCTCCAGTTCCACCGGCCTTGGCGGCGACGAAAACGGAGAAGGTGGTTCCGAGGACGTCGATGACGTGGAGTGCTTCGGTGCGGGGCTACCCATTTGTGCGGTGATAGAGGTGCGAACAAAGATAGAGAGGAGGTCGATAGTGGTGCAGTGGAGAAGCAAGAGGAGAAGTTTTGAGGCTAAAATCGATCAATAGGTGCGGCGGAGAACAAGAGGACAGTGTGCCTTTATAGCGAGTCATCGCCGAAGCGCGTGAGTGGAGATGATCGGACGCTTCAAAAATTTTGCTTTTGAATCGACGGTCAGAGTTACTCCAAACTGCGGTTCTCCTCATCTCGGTTATCGCAACAGCTCAACAAGTCCATCGACCAGTTTTTTAATTTGACACACAAAGGTGTGGAGATTGACGTGAACGCGCGTGGCAATGGACCGAGAGTCCATATCTTTTTTTTAAGGATCCGACCGTTGCCGACCGAAAGTTCATATCGAACTGATAATTGTCGTGATCATGGATGATGGTGGACATGAATGTAATGCATGTGAAAGAAACTCGCGATCAAGCATGTTTGGTCACGTGTTGAGGATTTTTGTGCCCCCTTGTTGAGGAGCATGTTAATTGGATGACGTTGAGGATCGGAGCGAGTCCTCCACGGCCTTGCTGGAGGACATCACGGTGGTGGTGATCACGTCTTCCTCGAACGTCATGGTGTACACCTGAGTCCCCGCCATTGGCTCTCTCCCCTTGTCGTCCCTACGGTTGCCGTCTGCGGCGACGCAGAGCAACTTCTCTCTTGTGCAAAACCTTCGTCTACACCTTTAGTTTGGATTTTAATTGGAAACGGGCCTGGATATATAACTGATGCAGTTACGATATGAGCGGAGGAGTTTCTGAATTTGACGGGCCTGAGCCTGGAGTAATGAGAGTAATGAAGATTTTTGAATCTTATATACTCTTTCTAATTTTTAATTCTTATCATTATGACCACAAGTTGCATTGTCTCAACCTAACACCACGTACAACAAGAACACCATTTCTTTGGAGCCCACCCACTGGATATGTCGGGTGGTCCACGGGATACCCTAGGTCTAGTCATCAGAGAGTAGCTAGTGTGAATACATGCTGGAGAGATCAGCGGAATCGGGAACTGGCCAATGAAGATGGATGTCAGCAGTGTCACGGTTCATGTATCGAAACACGCGCCATCATTTTTCTTCTTCTCCTTTTTCTTATAAGTTCATATTATTTTCCCCCAATCTTCTAAGAGCATCTCCAACCCGTTTGCTATTTTTAGTTTGCTATTCTTTCAAATAGCAAATATGCTATCCATATTTAGCGTCTCATTCTATGAGCATCTCCAACCCGTTTGCTATATGATGTGCTATATTAAAAAATTTCATATTTTATTAATATGTAATAATTATTTTAAAATTCATATAACATTGTTGCAACGTCTATATTGTGATGTTTGTATTTCTAGCGGCTATTTTTCAATGGTTATATTTCTAACGACTATTTTTAACGAATGTATTCCAATGGTTAATTTTCAACAACTATTTTGCAACAGAAACGACAATAATGTAGCAGAAATTGGGGATAGCAAACCTGATAGCATTTTCTACTAATAGCACGACGAGAGCTCCATATAGAAAATGGCCAAAAGTAGCAATCCTAATAGCAAACCGGTTGGAGATGATTCTTGCTCTAAATTTGCT
Organism: Tuctoria greenei; assembly: GCA_036927565.1. NCBI lineage: Eukaryota > Viridiplantae > Streptophyta > Magnoliopsida > Poales > Poaceae > Tuctoria > Tuctoria greenei. The sequence goes on from JAYESD010000006.1 coordinate 132,653,326, forward strand.
AAATAATAGGATAGCACACCATATAGCTAATGGGTTGGAGATGCTCTAACCCTCCTTTATTTGAAGTTGTACGGTTGGATCAGGATACGTGGCCGACGTACACTTTATGACACACTAGTGAAAGTAAAACACCCAATACATTTTATGACACACTTGTGAAAGTAAAATATCCGATACATTTTATTATTATGGAAGTCTATAACTATGACTCAATCCAAATCGGGCAAAAATTTCGATGACCCTGACTTCTAGTTTGTTTTTGCAAGCCATCCGAATCAAGTCTTTTTTGTCTTCACCCTTTTGCAATGACATTCACGAGCATCTAATCTGGGCTAAAGTTGATACGTACTCCAGAAACGGTTGTTGCGTTTTTTGCGATTTACTACGTGCTTTGCTATTTGATTGCTCATTATGTTGGATCCGTGTTGGGTTTGAATAGAGAGTGGGCTTCTACCTGCTGGTCCTGTTAGATAAACTAGGTGATTGTCACTTTCTGGATCTCTAGCTCAGTAGAGTTGGAAGTGGAAATATATTTTATTCTAAAAGATAAAAGAGATAAATAGTCCACTAGTTTATCGTTATAATAGCAACATTAGAACTATTTTTGTGCACCAATTAACTGAAATATAAAGTTCATTACCTTAAGACGATACATTACAAACAGGAAAAAAGAAAAACACAAACTACAAACAAGAAAAGAAAAACAACACAACTAGGAACAAGAATAAAACTACTACTCCTCCACCTCGCTCCACCTACTTCTCCTTCTCATTCTCCTCCTCCTCCTTGGGATCCTAGCTGGGCGGGGGCACCTCCCGCGGTGGAGACGAGAAGCCCAATTTCCTGGACATTGCCGCCACTAGGTTGTCGCGACCGGCGACGCCGAGCTCATCCGCCAGCGTCTCCCAGAGGACGTCGAGGTGACCGGCCAAGTGCGTCATGCCGAAGACATAGTGGCCGGTGGTCCCCATTGCAGCATACTTTGGAAGGGGACCAAGCCCAAGGCAATGCATGAAGCGCGATGTATTGTCAAATACATCATGGGTCATCTTCCGGAGATCCCACTCCCTGTTCGGGGGGAGTCCAGTCGGGGACGCTTCCCCTTAGCGTCTTTCGGCGGGCTTGGCGGGGGCGTGTCTTGTCAGCCATAGTGTTCTTGGCGCGATTTTGGGAAGAGAGGAAGAGTGGTTGTGCGGAGAAGATGATGGCGTGCCCGGGTGATCTTATAGCGTAGTAGCAGCCTGGCTGTGGTGCTCATCCTCTGCAGTACTGCAGGTGCAGTAGAGGTGGCTGACATGTGGGTCCCACACCATGTAGGGCCCTCATGTCAGCCATCTCTACTGCACCTGCAGTACTGTAGGGGATTTGAACCCGCCTGGCTGTTTGTCTCTCGACGTGCGCAGTAGTGGTGATGGGACGCGGAGCGGTTCCATTGAATTCAAAGATGCGCAAGCGCTGCGCGCGTTTAAGGCGCCTCGATGACTGGCGCGCACATAAGCTCGATGCGCCCGGTCGCATCGACCGCCTATACAAATGGCTACGGCTTGAACGAAGGACCAAACCTTATGCGGCAAACAGCAACATATAATACTTCCTCCGCCCCAACTCAACTCTATTTCTGTTTTGGTCGAACTAACTACCTTTGACCAATGATTTATATGGAATTTATTAACTTAAATAACATGTAGTACTACATTGTATATTATGGAAATATTGTCATGGTGAATCTAAAAGTACAATTCTTGTATTGTTAAAACAGGTCAAAATTGCGTAAATCTCAAAGATAGATTGGGCGAAACCTAAAACTTCCCTTTGAAAAAGTTTTATATTTTACATTAATTTTACATATGTAATATGCACATAGGATATATCACTAAATAGTTTTGCAAAAAAAAACATGGAGGAGAAATATGTATATCCCATATGCTACTACTACGTAAATTAGGGGTGGGCAAATAAACCGAGACCGAAAAACTAAAACCGATAAAACCGATACCGGAACCGAAAAGACCGAAATATCGGGTATCGGGTACTTTTCGGGTAGCAAATATATATAACTGAAAAATAAATGTCGGGTTCGGGTACCACTCTCAGGTAACTGAAATAACCGAATAGTCGGTCCATCAAATAATAAGTTAAATTATGCGTGCTAAACTATGAACAATTCAAATTTAGATATTTTATTTTCAAGTTGTGATGTGTGAAGTTGTTGGATTTAAACGTTTATTTTTTTATTTTTCATTTGACAATTTACAATAAATTACCTCATGGGATTAAATTTATCAATCATATTAAATTTGTGCAAACATGACATGGATATAATGTATAATTCAGATATATCGGGTAGGACCGAAGACCGAACCAGAATTTTGGTACCGAAAATGTTCGGGTACCTAATATTATTACAACAATTCGGGTAGTGATTTCAAGAAACCAAATTTTGAAAAAGACCAAAATACCCGAACCAAAATATCGGGTAGACCGAATGCAGACCCCTAACGTAAATCCATCCAAAATAATTAGCTAGTTTGAGGATGAATGAAGTTGAGCTTGCGAGCTTGATGAGCACCATCATTGTTTTGAGCAGCGATTAATTTATAGCATCATCAAATTTGGAGTAATTTTTCTAGATCATTTGGGGCCGAAAAATTAATTAACACGCTATATATGAGGAGAAAGATTAGGATATGCTACCTATTGCTTGCGTTGAATAACCCTGCGTCGTGGACAACATATATCCAACACTTCGTTCTGGTTGCCAGGATCATTCTGCCCTAGAGATGAAAACAGTACGGTAAATTCCCGAACCGTCTGACGCCATTTTCGAAAATTTCCAATGCGATTACCATTTTCGACAATTTCCGAAATTTTTCGATCCGATCACCATTTTTATCGAACATTGAAATTTGGTAAACGGAATGGAAACAATTTAGACTGATTTTCGACCGAATTGTCGGAATATCGTATTTTAATGGAAAATTTCCGAACAATAATCGAATACTTTCCGAATAGTAGGTTGGGTCTAATGGGCTGACATGTACTCTCTCCGTCCCTAAATACTTATCGCTTTGTAGTTTATTTTTGAACTACAAAGCGACAAGTATTTAGAGAAGGAGGGAGTAATAAGCACAATTCTTTAAATTTTTTATTCAGACACCAGTTTGAATAAGGAGTTTTCAAAGGTAATAAGCTCAATTCCGACCGTTTTCATCCTTATTCTGCCCCAAGTCATCTGGGGCAGCAGGCGGAGGACCTTGATGATCAGGATAAGGATCACGCAAGAAATCATTGGTCAAAGGTAAGTTTGACCAAAGCTAGAAATAAAGTTGAGTTGGGACAGAGGGAGGAATACTTTTTACAGATCGCTTTGTAGGCTCCGCTGCGGGTGATCTCCTGCCTGTTGACAACTCCAGCGGCTAAAGTTGCGTACAGCTGCACTTTAGAAGCTGTAACCCCAGTTTGCATCAAAGGAAACTCATGAGACAGTTTAAAGGAATGGAATCCTCTGGAAGGGAAAGACATTCATACGAGTTTCACGAGTAGCATTCCAAACGGTGCACTTTAGAAGCCATAACCATCACTGTGCGCGTCTCATTGTCTTCTCCGCGCATGCTAATAAAGACACACCATCCTCTTCTCCGCAACACACACATGCCATCCTCTTCTCCTCGCGTACTCTTCCTCTTCGTCTCCATCGCGTGCGCCCTCATTGGTTCCCTTCGAAGCCCATGGAGTTCCCCGTGCCACACGATATTGCGGCCCTGATCGTGGGGTGGGTCGCCGCAACATCCCCGCAGCCCATGGACGACCTCTCCAGTCTGCGCGCCACCTGCAAGGCCATACATGCGGCGTGCCGGGATCACGCCGTGGGCATGCGCGTGGCACTAGAGCGAGAGAGCATCTGGAAGTTTAACTGGAGCTACGACCGCCTCGTGGAGCGCTTGGCAATTGTCGGCAACCCTCGTGTGTGCTACGTCACCAGGTTCGACCTCGTCTTCCTGCACGGTCGCGCGCAGCGAGGCACCCATTTCCTTGCCCGGGCGGCCGCGAACGGCCACATGGAGGCGGCCTACGTCCTCGCCATGCTCCGCGACGACGCTGACCGCGGGGCTCGCGACGCCTTCAAGTGTATCTGGCGGGTCGAAGGTGAGGCCCACGTCGGCTACAATGCGGTCGGGTCCGTCGCCATGAAGTGGACCAACAAGGAGTGCTGTCGATGTTGGCATGAAGCCATGAATAGTATTGATGGTGTCACCTACAGGTTCCTGGGCAGGCCTCGTCCAGAAGCGCCGCTGGTGGCGGTGCCCAATATTGATGATGACACTTGGGGCTGCTCAATAGGGGGGAACCAGGGAACTACCCGCTACGGCAGGCCTATGTGGGAGGAGTGGAGAGTCTTCCGTACAGAGAACTGTAGGATTAAGCACGAGCATGGCCTGTTCTGCCGTCTGGTGTTGTACTCTATGGGTTATATTCCCTCCATTCCTGTTTGGATGCACCCCTAGTTCTCCCAACGCCATATGAAAGAGAACAAGGGGAGTATATAAAATAGACTTGTAGTATATGTGTTTCCCCTATGCCCGCCCGTCTCTGATGAATGTTGCACTTGTTTTCTTTCCCCTATGTGTGCTCGTCTTATGTTTAGCCCCGTTTGCATCAAAGGAAACTCACGGGACAGTTTAAAGAAATGGATTCTTCTGGAAATGAATACATTCAATCATACAGTAGTTTGGAATAAAGGAAATTAGTTTTCCCTTCTCTCTCTTCATTGTCTCCACTTTTCATTCCAGTCATCGCTAATCGACAGAACTAGCTGTTACATAATCCCCAATAAACTCAAAATAAAATAATCGGCACATCTAGTCTGCAACACTTCCATTGACGCAGTGGTAATAACTTTTGGCCACGTATAGGAGTAGTGGTAATGATTACACCGCGTATAGGGGCATAGGGCAAGTGGTACGTTGGAGTTCTACCTATCTTTTTCTAACATTTTTCTCGTCCTTTCTTTTTTATTCTATCTGTTGATTGTCTCCACTTTTCTTTCCAGTCGTCACTACTATAGAACCTGTTAGTACTGTATACTACTTTACAGATCGCTTTGCAGGCCCCGCTGCGGGCGATCTCCTAGCACCTCTAGAGGCTAAAGTATCGGACAGGCAACTTTACAAGCCACCGGCGATGTGGAGGGTCGTTCATTAACAGAGAATACAGATAGAACAGATAGTTCACTAAACAGCAGATAGAAAATAAAATAACAGATGGAACTGACGAACAACATTGAGTTCATTATCATAAAGCATTACAGCCTCCTACCTATATTACTTGTCGTTGGAACAAGTTTTTTAGTTCATATTTGAACTACAAAACTTGTCCTAATTATTAATCACATGTACTAATATGGGAAGGAGGAAGTACAAAACATGAAAATCAGCATCACGAAACAAGAAAAAAATAAAAAATCACAAAAACAAGAAGAGAAAAACATCACGACTGGATTAATCAGTGTCAAAAGATTTCCTGTTTAAAAATTGTGTTGAACTAGAATGTAATAAGATGTTTGGTGCAATTGTGTAATCAACCATCTTCAACCATTGGATCGATCTACATTACGGTCGTTGAATCTTTTTATTTAACCCCCTCCACCAGGTGGAGGGGTGGTGGTGGCGGTGGAAGGGGTTTAATGAAAAGATGTAATAACCGTAGGATGTATAGATCCAACAGATGAAAATATTTGATTACACGATTGCACCAAAACTTTAATTGAATGTAGCGCTGTCAACGAGTCGAACTCGAGCAAGTTTGTTTCTACCATATATAAAAATTTTGTCCCACGGAACAATTTTAATAAAGTTATATAGTTTAGTTAATCATACGTACATATCATAATGACAACAACAAATGAGCTTACTCGAACTTTTTGAGCTTGAGCTCATCAAGCTGGCAATACTCAACTTCATCCTCAAACCTTCAATCAAAACTAAGTTTGGTCCCTGAACTTTCAAATGGGTCAGTTATTTAGTCCATCAACTTCAAAAATCTGTTTCACTTTCATCCTTACTCTGAGTTGGATATGCACACATTGGCATGCCACATAAGATAGTTAATGTGTTTTTAATCCTGTTAATTTGTTATAGAAGTTTGTTTTATTTAAATGTTTGAAGAATGCATCATTATATGCATGTAAACTCTTTCTCATGTTAAAGCAAGCAGGCAAGAGTTTAAGAAACGATTTGAATGGACCCTTAGTTGGATAGCTGGGAAGTACAACCGTCGGATCAAAACAAACGGTGGATGCAACCTTTACTGCACGCATGCAGCAAAATGTCGCTACGTCAGGCGATCCTGGTCCAGGCAGGTATGCTCTGATTCCTGTCATCCAACTCCATCTAGGCTTTCGATGACGTAGGCGGTTCACCACCAGACTGTAGAAGAATGCGGCTTCGGTGCTCCCGTTCAGTGCTCCCGTAGTTACTCCCATTAGGTGGCACATTTTTATTGGTTTAACTTTTTCATGTGGGGTCCAGTCACCTCATAGTGAATTAATAGAATCACGCCACGTCACGGGAGTACACTCAGGAGCATGAAGTTAGGAGCACCGAAGCCGTATCCACTGTAGAAAGGATAAGCACGCACAAATGTAACAGTCATTGTTGACTGCATTGGTCTAACGTCATTGTTTGACTGCGTAGGCCTACGTTTAGTCATTAACGCTAGCTTCTGAATATGTGTAGTGCGAAAGGGTTTTATTTTGGTTTCACACTACACTAGCTAGCCTATATAAAGTGTATTTGTATTCCCTGATGAATACACAATAAACATTCTCCATACAGAATTAAACTTGCATGCCGCTTTCTTCTGCCGGAGGTTCGAAGGAAACTACTAGTACACGACTGGTCGGGTACACGTACGGTACGGGTGTGCCGGTGTACCTTAACCCCCCGTACGTCGTCCGTCCCTGGTGTTTGTTGGGAAGAGCCTTACAGGTATGCTCTGATTCCTGTCCTCTTACTCCACCTCTAGGTTTCCAATTATGCACGCGGTTCACCACCACACAAACCAAAAAGTTTGAGCGGCATGCAAGTTTGTTGATGAAAAACTAACTGCTGCCCGCTGACTGCGACCTGCTGATGCATCCATCTCTAGTTTTTTGATGACACTCCCACTGACGTGTCATCATCTTATTTGTTGTGAAGGTATGGTAGCTAAACTAAGCATTAATAAAGGGACCAATAACATTTTGACACATCAGCGGGATGACGCATGGGAGGACAGAACGGGAGGGACACGTCTTGTATACTCCCATTCAGTGCTTCCATGCGTGCTCCTACTTAAGTGTCATGATTTTATTGGCCCTTTCATTTACCTAACATAATGCCTGATTTAACTTCAACCAATTAGATGATGACACATAAGCCGGAGTATGCATGGAAGCACAAACGGGAGCACCGAAGTTGCATCCGAACGGGAGGCCCCCACAACTAGTTTGTCATCAAGAAATTTGCATGCCGCTCATAACCAAGGCTTTGCTTGTTTGTCTGGTGGTGAACCGCATGCGTCATCGGAAACCTAGATGTAGTTGGAGGACAGGAGTCAGAACATACCTGTCGGTGGTTTTGATCCGGCAGATCTCCCGACACTACTAAAGTGTTAGAGGAGTTTGAGGTTCAGTATGGGTGCGCGAAGATTCAATAAGGTGAGGTGTTAAGTGACACAAGAGACACAAAGATTTACGCGGTTCGGGCCGCCTGAGCGTAATACCCTACTCCACGGGGTGTTGGTGTTGTATTGGATGTATGAGCTCAATGTCAGTTGAGCGTGTAGAGTGAGCGTGTCTCCAGCCAGTGTCTCCTATGTATCGTTGGCCTGTCCTTTTATAGTACAAGGGAAGTCCGTTACAAGTTAGCCTGGCCCGACATGTGGCCCTGGCGGTTAATGATATTGATATACATTCAACACGTTTAATTGCCCTTAATGACCGAGTTATGGGCTTTGACAGCACCGTTACTAGTAATTAAGGTCGTCCGATCGTGTGTCATTAATATAGTATTAATGACACTTAATCGGGTCTTGAAGTCCTTGATTTCCCTTTGAAGATCCGGAGCCGTTGTGGAGTCTTCCGGAGGTTAGAGGCTGAAGATCCGACGGTTGGACACGTGGCAGCGCCGGAGCACACGGTGGGGAACAGATAGGTCCGGTGCCACCTGACACGTGTTAGTTCTGGAGCTTCCCTCGGTCTTGGGTTAGGTCCGGGGGTGCCATTTCGGTACATAGCCCAGAGCTTCCCCCTTGTGGGCAGTAGCTCCGGTTTGATAGTACACGTGGCAACCCTGGGACTAACCATGTTTGAGAAGTGGGTCCGGTTATGTCTGACATGTGGGCCTCCAAAGGTCTTCAAATCAAGTAGATGACATTCCATTGAGATCTTTGTAATCTCAAGGGGTGTACGGTTCCCAGGGTACCGACAGTGACCCCTGGGCCCACCTCTGGGGAAGACCTCTTGGGTGAAGTCATTCCACCAAAGGTGGGTCCATCCTTCAACTTTTGAACTGAGTCTTCAAAGGTCTTCGGATGTGCCGTTGGCGATAGTTTGGAGTTAAATCCTCGCCGCGTGGCATATCCCGTGTGCGGCAAATGAGATCTTTGGCGTGCGGATCTCACGCAATTGAAGGTCGCCGGTTCCCGATACGAAAATCGTATTGGTTCTGCACGCCTTGTCAGGTCGCCGCCTTTGGGCTTCCCACCTCATGATGACAACCGTTCGCCTGTGTAAGAACCTCGACTTGATCGTCGGGGTGGTCCCGAGCCCTCTTGTCATCGGCTGGGTGGAATTTTTGAGTAGTATCTTCGACTTCCTTGCGGCTTCCATCCAAGCGTTGTGAGGGCTTACTTAAAAAGGAAAGTGCGCACCGTCTAGGGTTCTTTACACCTCTCATCTGATCTTGCGCTCAAACTCCCAACTTGTGCTTGCTTTTCCTCTCTTGCCTTGCTGTGCCGCGATGGAGTTGGGTCTCCGCGAGAGCCGTTTGATGACCGAAGGTGACCTTAAGAAGGTTCGGGCCCTCATGGGATGGTCCCCGGACTTCTTCAACCGTCTGGTCCGCGCTGGAGGAGAGCTCCCGTTCGAGAAGGAGCACGACGGCGAAATGGTGTACTTCTCTTCGTAGGCCATGGTGGGGTTGATCCCACCTTTTTCCTCCTTTTTCTTGATGCTGCTAGACTTTTATGGTCGGTAGCTGTACCACCTTGGCCCCCACTCCATTCTTCTTGTGTCTATCTTTGTCCACTTCTATGAAATATGGGTGGGCATCCCCCCCTGCATTGAACTTTTCCGGACCTTCTTCACCGTCCATACCACCGGTAGGAGCAATGAGTACCTTGGCATCTATTACTTCGTAAAGCGCAAGAAGTTCCCATTCAAGTACCTCCGGTCGTTTCCCTCTGGAAAGTTGGATGATTGGAAGAAGGATTGGATAGTCATCCGAGTGGAGGAGCACGAGAAGCTGGAGCTGCCCGAAGGCCTCCCCAACATCGACACTGCAGTCTGGAGTGAAGCTCCGGTGTTGTCGTATCCTTCAACCCTGCTCTGACCAGGATCCGCTAGTGCGTGGAGGGAGGATTAACTCCTCAGGCGGTATTTTGCAACTTCCTGGAAAAACAGGTGGGCACCGCTGAAGAGGAGAGAAAAACTCGCTTGGGCCCTCAACAGCGTGATGGACGACGATCGGGTCGAGACCGGATTGAAGTCCAACATGGCGGGGGCAACCTTGGAGTTACATCTCAAGAAGTTCCAGCACAGCATCGACGTTGCGGGAAATGACTTGACCCCGCCATCAGCCTTTCTCCCTCTGAACGTCGAAGTAGAGTTCAGCAGGGAGCTCCGACGGATGATGCCAGTGCTTGACGACCTTGGTGTCATCGAGAGAAGATAGACCTCCAGGGTGGTGATCCCTGGGGCTTCCGAAGGTGGCTCCGACCCTGCCCCAAAGCCAAGGATCGAAGTCGTCGGCAAGGGCAAGGAGCCAGCAGACGAACCCTTGAGCCGGAAGCGGAAGCTGCAGCATGCCGACGGAAGGTCCGTCAGGCCTGCAACCTCTGCATCAGCTCCTTCTCCCCAAAGGGGGAGGTCTTCTACAACTGCGGTGACTGTACCCGCAGCGGCGTCTTCTCGGGTGCTAGCTCCAGGCATGCGACTCCATCACAGGGCCAGTTGAGGCCTCTAGGTCCGGGGTTCCTTCCCGGTCAAGGAGGGACTCGACTAAGGATGTGCCCGTGACTGCAACGAGTTTCGGGGGGCCTTCTGGAGCTTCCATGCCGGCGGCGGCTATGGTCAGCCCAGAACGCCCGGGAAAGAGGTTCCGCACAAGCTAGTGCGGAAGCCTCCCGAGGTATTAATCTTTACCTCAGACAGTTATTTTGTTGTTGTAATTGTTTTTAAGTTTCTTAATCCATCATCTGCAGCGTTCCCAAGAAGTGGAGTGAGGCTCGACCCTCAGCCACAGCAGCTGAAGCTGTGAGGGCGAAAGCCTCTGCTCCTATCCTGGTGCCGCCCCAAGTGGTGGCTGAAGCTGCGGCAGCTCCAGCGCCAGCTATCGTGGTCATGGACCTCGACTCACCCCCCGAGAGTACCGTGGTAGCGTCGGACCACGGGTGAGAAGATGCGCCAGCGACACCTGCCCCAGAGGTTGAAGCTTCGGGTTTGGGTGCTGAGATGATGGAAGCTCCAGACGTTGAGCCGGAGGAAGCAATAATTACGGCCCCAGAGCCGGAAATTGTCGAAGCCCCAGCAGTTGAGACGGAGGTAATTGAATTCCCGGCGTGTGCGCCGGATGTTGAGGAAGTCTCGGCGGTTGGGCCGGCTACCTCTGAAGCACCGGCCGCAGAGCCGGTCGTTGCTGGAGCTCCGGCCGCAGGGCTGGTTGATGTTGAAGACCTTCCGGCTCCCGAGCCGGTTGCTGTTGAAGCTCCGGCCGCAGGGCCGGCTGTTGTTGAAGATCTTCCGGCGCTTGAGCCGGTCATTGCGAAGGCGTCAGCGCTCGAGCCCCCAGTAGAGGAGGTGCCCAGGCCGGAGCCAGAAGCAGTTCCTGCTCCGAGAGTGACGACGCCGGAGGTACCTGCGGCTGAGCTGGAGTGCTCTAATGAAGTCGTTGGCCCCCTGCCTGAAGGGGAAAATATAGACCTGGCGGCGGGGCCTTCGGAACCACTTCCGGAGGTCAGAACTTCATCAGCGGGACCCTCCTTGATGGCGACTGAGGCCATCCTGGAGGACGGCCCTAGTGCCGTGGAGGCTCAGGGGACCACTCTTGTGGAGTGGGACCTAATTTTTGTAACTGAAAACCTGCTAGAAATAGCGGAGGAGACCCTAGAAGGTCCGGATCCTATCCCGTTGTCATTGTCTATTGACAATGCCTGCTCCAGTCTGCGTCAAGTTCAGATGGCATTCTTCCACGACATCAAGGCTCTTGAAGAGGAGTGCCAAACCCTTAGGAGGTGGCGTAATCAGCTCTACTTCGAGACCAAGCTGGCACAGTCGAGGCTGGCAGATGACAAAGAATGGATCATGCAGGAGAAGGTCCGCCTGGAGTACAGGGGCAAATTATTGTATGACAGGGAGAGCTTGACTTGCGCCCTCGACGCTCAATCCCAGGCCATTTATGAGCAGACCAAAGCAGCTAATAGTGCGGCTGATGAACGCCAAGAAAGGCTTGAGGCCATTAACACTACTATCATAAAGCGCCGGGAGGCACTTGAGGAAAGGGAGAAAAGGCTTGAAGATGAAGAGCAGAAACTCCTAGAGCTGCGGGATGACATCTTGAGGAGGGAGGAGGAGCTCACCGAAAAGGTGGCTCTGGCTGACAAGGGTCTCGAGGAATGCACCAAAAAGTTGGAGGAGCGTTGCCTTGAGGAGGAAGAGAAGGCCTGGGTGCGAGGGCAGGAACTCTACGAGCATGAGTGTGCCATCGCTGCCAGGGAGAAAAAAGTAAGGGGCAGGGAGAAGGACCCGGTTGACCGCCGGAACAAGATCTACCTCCGGGAGGAGGAGCTCGGAAAACTCGAGAAGCGGGTTGCTGAAAAGATTCAGCAAAAGGCCAAAGAAGTTGAGCGCCTCGCTCGCGAGAATTCTGAACTGGCGGCGGTCGAAAGATCCTTGGAAGAACTGAAGGGCTTGAGGGCTGCGAACTCCCTACAGGTTTTGGAGTTCCTGGGCAAGGCCAACGACGCGCTAACACTGATGGGCTTCAGTCCTGTGCGTCCGGATGATCCGGAGCTGGAGCCGGACCTGACGTTGCAAGCGTTGAGCTCAGCGGATAGCAAACTCTGCAAGGTGGGTGACGTCATCGCGGATTAGTTGGAGGTGGAGGGGCAATCCCTAGCGAAGAACGTCATTGAGTATGTGCTGACGTGCTACACCAGCCGGAATCCCCAATTCCCTCTGGACCCGGTGCTTGAAGGTCCCGTCAAAGGAGAAGGTGAAGCCGCCCGAGCCAACGTGTCGGAGGTTGCTCAGAAGGTCGCCCAGTTCTTCCATAGGGTCTAGGACCATTTCTATAGCTCCCACTTGTATTCTCTCATTTTCTTCCTCAATTTTGTAATCCCTTGTCTCCAGATGAATGAAATCCCCAAATTTTTGTGAATTTCATTTTTTGTCTTCAACACTTTTGTCTTCACTTGGCCCCCTGGTAGATGTACACAATTTGATTGTGAACATGTACCAAGAGGATATTGTGTTTTGTTGAAGACTCATTTGCTTCGAACTTGCAGGTCCGAAGTCTTCGATAGTGAAGGCCCCCTGAGGTTGTCGGAGCTTAGAAGCTCCGGCATTGTCTATCATCGGAGCTTAGTAGATCCGGCAATAGTCCCTATCAACGCGTAGAGCATCGATAGTTAGCCCTCCGGGGTGTCGGAGCTTAGTAGCTCCGGCAGTGACCTTTGCCAACGTGTAGTTTGTCGACGGCAGACTCCACTTGTGGGGTCTTCTCACCATCTTTTATTTTGCATCGCTGGTTGGCCCCCCTTGCTTTACCGGAGCTTGGTTGCTCCGGTGATGCTCGTTTTCAATGCTTAACCTCGATTACAAGCCACATAGGGTAGTCGGAGCTTTGTTAGCTCCGGCTTTTCTCCATCAACGTGGATTTTTTATTTTTCCTGCACACTGAAGCCAAGAAAAATAGTAAAATTCATTCCTTGCCTATAACGTCGTCGCGGCTTACGATTGTCAAGAAAGTTTTAGGTCAAACGCGATTCTGAATACAACCGAATGCATTGTCTTTTCTTCCAGATCCAATTGTACTTGGACCCGCCTTACTTCGGCCTGCCGGGGTGTAGGTAGAGTGGCGTACTTAGGGTGCTTGACCAGGCTAAGCCAATAGCACACTTCGGCCCTAGATTGGCTTGGCGGCATTCAGGCGAGTGAGCCATGAGCAATATTTGAATCCAAAAGAACTGACAATACAGCTCGAATTGTACATGAACCGGTCGGACTAAAATTTCTTAAGACTTGCACGACTTTGTTATAGACAAGAAAGAGAAAAATAAAAAATGTTGAGACTGTACAAAATAAATGCACGTGGAGTCTGTTTCACATGAAGATGTCTTTCATTATAGGTCCGGGGTACAGGGGAAACAAGTACACTCTTAGGGTACGGAACCAGGCTAAGCGTGTTTCATTTCTCGTTTGACCCAGGGTAGCTAGATACACTTTTAGTCTTGAGACTGTGACAAGTGTTGCATGAACTTTGCGGACCTTCCGAGACAGGTCCGGCTGTTCTCCCGGAGGAACTACCCGACTTTGTACAATGACTCTATAACATACACCTCAAGTTACTACAGACTCACCTCCGTGATATTAAGTGTAGAACTTACGGAGGTGCTCAATGTTCCAAGGATTTGGGAGAGGTGTCCCATCCTCGGTAGCCAAGCGAACGCTTCCAGGACGGTATACTTTAATCACTCGGAAGGGTGCCTCCCAGCTGGGGGAGAGTTTGTTTATCCCTTCACCGGATTGTATTCTCCTTAGCACCAGATCGCCTTCCTTGAGCTGTCGGTTGTGTACATGCCGCTGATGATAGCGCCGATGGGCTTGGCGGTATCGGGCATTCCGAACAGCTGCTTGGTACCTTCCCTCCTCAAGGAGGTCTAGGTCTTCACGCCGGAGCTAGTCCTGCGTGGCTTCGTCGAAGGTCCGTGCCCGGAGTGACCCCAAGATGATTTCCGGAGGAAGGATTGCTTCAGCTCCGTACACCAGGAAGAAGGGTGTCTCTCCAGTTGACCGGTTTGGAGTTGTCCTGTTGGCCCATAGAGTGGGCGGAAGCTCTTTGATCCAGTTGGCTCCATGTTTTTTCAAACGCCCATAAGTGTGCTTTTTGAACCCTTTAAGGATTTCAGCATTTGCTCTCTCGGCCTAGCCATTGCTTGCCGTGTGAGCTACAGAGGCGTAGCAAACTTGAATGCCGAGGTCTTTGCAATATCCTTGAAATGCAGAGCTCGTGAATTGGGTCCCATTATCAGTGATGATTTTGTTTGGGACTCCAAATCTGCACATAATGGATTGCAAGAAATTGATAGCAGACTGCTTGTTGATTGTCACAACTGCAGTTGCTTCCGGCCACTTAGTGAACTTGTCAATGGCGACGTATAGGAACTTGTAACCTCCGATGGCTCTTGGGAAAGGTCCCAAGATGTCCATCCCCCACAAAGCGAAGGACCATGTAGGAGGCATCATTTGTAGGGGCTGAGTCGGTGTATGAATTTGCTTTGCATGAAATTGACATGCTTTGCATTTCTTCACCAGCTCAGTTGCATCCTGGAGTGCTGTAGGCCAGTAGAAGCCATGCCGAAAGGCTTTACCAACCAGCGTGCGGGAAGATGCGTGGATCCCACACTCACCTCCATGGATTTATGTGAGGAGCTCGCAACCTTCTTCCCTTGTGATGCACCGCATTAGGATGCCGTTGGCACCGCGCCGATAGAGATCCCCTTCGACCAACGTGTATCTTTTAGCCAATCTGACTACCCGGTCAGCGGATACATCATCGTCAGGAAGGATGTTGTCTTTCAAGTAGTTCCGGATCTCCGAGATCCATGCATCGGAACTAACTTGAGCATTTGAGTCTTGCGTGCTGGGTTGCTCGGAGCTTCCGGCAGCACCTACGACCCTTGATGGCTGCCATGGTAACAGGGCCATCGGGACCGTCAGCTTCGGGATGCTGATCTCACCCCCTTCGCTCAGTTCAGCAGGTTGAGCTATGGGTTTTGACAACCTCCGGACAAAAGTTCCGTCAGGAGCCGGAGCTCCAATTGACGCTTGCGTCGAGAGTTCATCGGCTTCAGCGTTGTGGGCACGCTGGACATGGTGGAGATCTAGGACTTCGAAGTCCTTCTGAAGCCTCTGGACTTCAAGGAGGTAAGCAGCTAGCTGGA
Organism: Tuctoria greenei; assembly: GCA_036927565.1. Classification (NCBI taxonomy): domain Eukaryota; kingdom Viridiplantae; phylum Streptophyta; class Magnoliopsida; order Poales; family Poaceae; genus Tuctoria; species Tuctoria greenei. The sequence continues at coordinate 132,668,746 of JAYESD010000006.1, forward strand.
GATTGTTGCAGGAGCATTCACCCTTCACTTGCTTAATGATGAGCTGTGAATCTACCTTGACCAGCAGTTGCTTGACACCGTATGACAGTGCCACCCTTAGTCCGTAAATGAGTGCTTCATATTCCGCCATGTTGTTGGTCGCCTTGAAGTCAAGGTGTACCATGTATTTTACCTTCTCTCCGGTTGGTGCGAGGAGAAGGATTCCAGCTCCGGCCCTCTGCTTTTGCATGGAGCCGTCGAAGTAGAGGGTCTAGTGAGGCTCGATGAAGACCGGAGCCTTGTGTTCCGGCTTCTGCTCGCTGGGGCCCCCAGGGTTTGATGGAGAGGGAGTCCATTCCGCCACGAAGTCTGCCAATGCTTGACTCTTGATTGCTTGCCTTGAAATGAATTCGAGATCGAATTCAGCCAATTATGCTGCCCACTTTGCAATATTCCCAGTTGAATTGGGATTATGCAAGATTGCTCGAAGTGGGTAAGAAGTCACCACTGAGATTTTGTGAGCTTGTACGTAATGGCGAAGCTTTCTGAAGGCAATAAGAACTGCATAGAGCAGCTTATGCACCTCTAGGTATCTAGTCTTGGCATCACGAAGTACTTCACTGATGAAGTACACTGGGCACTGGATGGTCCGCACCCTCCTGGAGGGGCTCGGAGCTTCCTCTTCATTGACCCGGATCCTCCCTTAGGGATCTGAACCTTATTCGGGGACCTCCGGGTCCTGGCTGGAGGAACCCGGAGCTTCTTCAGAAGTGACATGGACCCTCCCGGAGGGGTTTGGGTCTTCTGAAGTAACTTCTCGTGGAATCAAGTCTGGGAGTTGGGACCTAGACTTGCTTTCAGGAACCTCCGGACCCTCTCGAAGGGGTCTGGACTCCTGAGTATGGGATAGTTCTGGTCTCTCCGCAACCAGGACCATACTGACGACTTCGTCAGTAGATGAAATGTAAAGCACCAAAGGCTCACCAAGGTTCGGTGCTACCAGAGTTGGTAGGGTGGTGAGGAGCTGTTTTAGCTCTTGGAATGCCTTTTCTGCTTCTTCAGACCATTGGAATGGTCCGGACTTCCTCAATAACTTGAAGAAGGGAAGTGCCCATTCCGCCAGTCTTGAAATGAACCGGCTGAGGGCTGCTAGACATCTAGTTAGCTTTTGGACATCTTTGATGCAGGCTGGTGGCCGCATGTCTTCAATGGCTTTGATCTTCGCCGGATTAGCTTCTATGCCCCGGTGACTTACCAGGAAACCAAGTTTTCCGGAGCTAACTCCGAAGACACACTTGTCTGGGTTTAGCTTTGTGCGGGTGACCCACAGCTTGTCGAAGACAGCCTGCAAGGTGTCATGGAGTGACTCCTTGTTCTTGACCTTGACCACGATGTCATCGACGTACACTTCCACTATGTCTCTAATGAGTTCTTCAAAGGTTTTGCACATAGCTCGTACAAAGGTTGAAGCTGCATTCTTGAGACCAAATGGCATGGCTGTATAACAGTATAATCCATCTACTGTGATGAAAGAGGTATGCTCTTCATCTTCCATAGACATTCTGATTTGATGATACCCAGAATATGCGTCTAGGAAGCACAATAATTCACATCCGGAGGTGGAATCCACTATCTGATCTATTCTAGGTAGTGGGAATGGATCTTTTGGACATGCCTTATTTAGTGTTGTGTAGTCGATACACATCCGAAGCTTCCCGCCGGCCTTGGGCATAGCGACTGGGTTTGCCAGCCATTTTGGATGGAAGACTTCTCGGATGAATCCAGCTTCGAGAAACTTCTTCACTTCTTGTCAAATGAAGTTCTGTCGCTCTACGGATTGCTTCCGAGTCTTCTAATGCACAGGCCGGGCATCGGGGTAGATCTTCTGATTGTGCTCAATCACTTCCCTGGGGATCCCAGGCATTTGTGACGGTTGCCAGGCAAACACATCGACGTTAGCCCGGAGGAAAGCGATGAGCGCGAGTTCCTATTTGTCGTTCAATCCCCTCGATATACGGGTGGTCTGAGCGGCATTGGAACCGATTTGGACGACTTTGAAAGGAATGTCGGTGTCGCCGCTTGGCTGCACACGAGGTGCAGAAGTCGAGCCTCGCTGACGAATGCTCGGGGGTTTTGGAGCTTGCTCCTGTCTGGAGTCCTCCTCTTGCGCCGTAGTAAGCGCATGGAGTTCTTCCAGAGCAGTTACTATGGCAGTGCGATCTCCGCAGATACGGAGAACACCTACTGGTGTTGGCATCTTCAACGCCAGGTATCCATAATGAGCAGCTGCCATGAATTTGTACAAGGCAGGCCTACTCAAGATGGCATTAAAGGGTAAGTTGATCTGAGCAACGTCAAAGACCAACTTCTCGGTGCGATACTTCTCCCAGGTCCCGAAGGTAACGGGGAGGGTAATAGCTCCGAGTGGGGTAATGGCTCCCGGACCTACTCCGGAGAAAGGTCAGGAGGGGTGGAGATCCGAAGGTCGGAGCTGAAGCTTGGTAAAAGCTTCGAAGCTTATGAGGTTGAGCCCCGAACCTCCGTCTACCATGACATGGTGGAGCTGGATGTTATTTATTGTAGGAGATACCATCAAAGGTAGCTGACCTGCTCCAACCATGCTTCGAGGGCAGTCCGAAGCATCAAAAGTGATGGTTGTGTCCATCCACTTCCGATGAGGCTCCGCCCTAGCTGTAGGAGCTACAACAGCCATGTCCCGATGCATAGTCTTGATGACGCAGCGGGAGGTGATGTCCCATGATCCACCAAAAATGGTGTTCATGGTCTTCCGACCCTCGTCGTCAGAGAAATCAGAATCGTCGTCGACGGAGGTGTAAAAGGCCTTCAAGACCTTTTTGGGATCCTGAAAACCTAACTCCTCTTCAGCCAGAGCTTCGCCAACATTTTGTTTTCCTTCCCTCTGTCGGAAAGGAGCTTCTTCCCGGCGCTTTTTGTAGCGCTCGGCAAGGTTTTGGACCTCCTGGCAGTCTTCCAAACTGTGGCTGTCCGTTTTGTGAATTGGACACCACACCATGGGTTTGCCACCGTCTTCAAAAGACGGTCGAGGTCGCTTCTCGGGGCATGGCCCCCAGCCACCCAGAGCTGCAGCAGCTGCAGCATTGGATGCACGAGCCGACGACTTCTTCTTGCCGTTGCTCTTTTTCTTCTTCTTGCCACTCCCGGAGGTAGCGGCTTCTCCTTTGGAGGATTTCTTGTGATCCTCCGGGGTTGGTTTGGAGTGCATTTCACGGCCCTCCGCAGCTTTGGCACATTTGTCAGCCAAGCTGAAGAGTTCCGTGACACTGGTAATCTCCTTGATCGCCAGTTTCTCCAGCATCTTCTTATCCCGCACTCCCTGTCTAAATGCCACAATGACAGAGGCGCTAGAGATAGAAGGGATTGTGTTTCGTACCAGAGAGAATCTCTAGATGAATGATCGCAGGGATTCTCCTCCTTTTTGCACGACTGCAAAAAGGTCCAGTTCGGTGCCTGGTCGGGTGTATGAACTCCCGAAGTTGGCGGTGAACTGCCGGCACAACTCCTCCCAACTGTTGATGGAGTTGGGTGGAAGGCTCATAAACCAGGACCGTGCGGTCCCAGTTAAAGCCACTGGAAAATAATTGGCCATTACGGCCTCATTTCCTCCAGCTACTAGGATAGCAGTGGAGTAAATCTGAAGAAATTCGACGGGACTAACGGTCCCGTCAAACTTCTCCGGTAGGTGAGGTCGGAACTTATGTGGCCACCTGACCATACGCAGATGCATCGCCAGGGCCGAACAGCCTCCTCCTACTCCTTCAGGAGCAGGAATGTCCTGAGCTTCTCGTCTTTCACGAGCACGCTCAATATGGACTCAGCCGTCTTGTTGACGGTATCGGCGATCAAGCTCCGCCTAGAGGTCATGAGTTGAAAGCCTTGATACCGTGTGAGTGCTTCGTGCCCCGGAGGTCAACGACGTCACCTGCTGTGATGCAGCACGTCTCCTGTTGTTGGAAACGTGTGGACCAAGTCTGCCAGACAAGGTCCGTCACTGCGACGGGGCCCGTCCTGAAGGAGGAGGACCCTGGTTGCTGATGCGGTCGGCTGCTGCTGCAACCAAGTGTTCCACATCGGCCCTCCACTGCTCCATGGCATCCCGGGATGCGTCCGGAGGTGGTGGGCGCTGAAGAAGAGCATGTGCTGCATGAAGCACGTGTTCCGGGTTGTCAAGATTCGCCGACGCAGTGATTGACGCCGGTGCACCATCGCGTTGTCCAACTTGATTTGCTGGTGGAGGCGGCGGTGGTGGAAGTATGACTCCTGCTTGAACCGTGGTTCCTGCTGGTGGCTACATATTGAAGGGATTACCCCCAACAGCTTGAACAGCGGGATGACCATTGGATGATCCAGCCGCTGAGTTCACCATTTTTAAAATCTCAGGCGCCCCCTACCTGGCGCGCCAACTGTCGGTGGTTTTGATCCGGAAGATCTCCGGACACTACTAAAGTGTTAGAGGAGTTTGAGGTTCGGTATGGGCGCGCGGAGATTCAAGAAGGTGAGGTGTTAAGTGACACAAGAGACACAAAGATTTTCATGGTTCTGGCCGCCTGAGCGTAATACCCTACTCCACAAGGTGTTGGTGTTGTATTGGATGTATGAGCTTAATGTCAGTTGAGCGTATAGAGTTAGCGTGTCTCCAGCCAGTGTCTCCTATGTATCGTCGGCCTGTCCTTTTATAGTACAAGGGCAGGCCGTTACAAGTTAGCCTGGCCCGACATGTGGCCCTGGCGGTTACTGATATTGATATACATTCAACACGTTTAATTGCCCTTAATGACCGAGTTATGGGCTTTGACAGCACCATTACTGGTAATTAAGGTCGTCCGATCGTGTGTCATTAATATAGTATTAATGACACTTAATCGGGTCTTGAAGTCATTGATTTCCCTTTGAAGATCCAGAGCTGTTGTGGAGTCTTTCGGAGGATAGAGGCTGAAGATCCGACGGTTGGACATGTGGCAGCGCTGGAGCACACTGTGGGGAACAGATAGGTCCGGTGCCACCTGACGCGTGTCAGTTCCGGAGCTTCCCTCGGTTTGGGGTTAGGTCTAGGGGTGCTATTTCAGTACATAGCCCGGAGCTTCCCCCCTTGTGGGTAGTAGCTCCGGTTTGATAGTACACATGGCGACCCTTGGACTAACCATGTTGGAGAAGCGGATTTGGTTATGTCTGACATGTGGGCCTCCAAAGGTCTTCAAATCAAGTAGATGACATTCCCTTGAGATCTTTGTAATCTCAAGGGGTGTACGGTTCCCAGGGTACCAAGAATACCTGCAGGGGTCTTCCAACCACCACCATGGACGCACGACGGGGGTTAAGGTACACACCGGCACACCCGCACCGTACATATGTGCCGGTGAAGATGGAACTCAACATCTCACAGTTATGGATAGAAATAAGGAAGAAGAAAAAGGATGGCGCGCGTTTTGATCTATGAACCGCGAGACTGCTAACTTCAATTTTAATTGGCGAGTTCCCGATTCCGCTGAGCCATTGTTGTTGTATGTGGTGTTTGGTTGAGACAATGCAACTTGTGGTCATAATGATAAGAACTAAAAATAGGAGTATATCAGATTCAAAAATCTTCATTACGCCAGGTCGTATGATGGCTAGACAATCTCCAATCCACTTAGGTCGAAGTGGAACCACTCCTACCCAAATGAGGAAAAAAATTATGGATACGGTATGCATATCCAAGGATGTGCCTACCGTTCCACATTTGTGACATGTGTCCACATGAACGGACGGATGAAGTAGTTGCATGACTGTGACATGTGTGCACATGAACGAACAAGGTCGTATGATGGCCGGACATGACAAGGATAACGCCAAGGAATTGTATCCTTTTAAAGCATAATTTTTCCCCGCATACAATGGGCCCTTCACGTGTAAAATTAAAAATTTCTCCTTTTATCGAAAAACATCTCCTTTAACGACGCACAGGAGACCAAGTGCATACCATTCTCAGATGGTGCCACACATACTTCCTTCTCATGTCTTCAATCGCTGCTCCCTGATCGTGGCACCATCTATATACCACTGGCCCCAACGTAACACTGGCCCAATGCCCCTATACGCGGCGTAATCATTACCACTACTCCTATACCCGGCGTCCGTAACGAATTCGTGCGAGCGATTTTGACAAGCTGTGAACGATTTGTCCCACCTCAATAAGTTGAGCTCGTTGCAACGAGAATATAAGGCAACGCGCGCTATTGTACTCAGACATTCGATTGAAAAAAGATGTCGTACAAGACTCCTGCACGCTCTGTTCGATTTCAACCTGGCGAGCTCCGTTTGACATCGTCCGCTCACCCGGTTGAAATCAAAAGGGACGTGGAGGAGGCGTGTACGGGGCGGGTGTTTTTTAGATAAAGCCCTGGGCCATTTCCGTGTCAAATTAAAAAACTGCCAGTGAAGCCAATGGGACACGTCGAGCCATTGCGATAACCGAGAGGGATGCAAACCACGGTTTTTTATAAGCATATTTTTTCCCCGCGTATGCTGGGCCCTTTGTGTGTCAAATTAAAAATTTCTCCTTTTATTGAAAAACATATCCTTTAACGACGCCAAATTTTGGTACATGGGCTCACGCGTACATGGGGTCAAACACCAAGCGTTCCAGGGCAGTTTCGGCCCAAGAATATAAAGTGACTCAGCGCAGTTTCAGCCCACGAATAACAAGCGGCCCAGTGCAGTGTTGGGCCTACTATAATAGCTTCACGTACACTTTGTCCTTGCTGCCTCCCCGTCGGACCCTTCAATTCACAACGCCCCTCTCCAGATTGCACGAAGCGCACCTAGAGGAGCATCCGCCGGCCGCCACGCTCTCGGAGGAGCATCCGTCGGCCGCCATGCTCTTTGAAGAGCATCCGCCGTCCACCGGTGTGGAGGATCATACGCCGGACACCGCACGTGGAGGAGCAACAGCGCTAGGTACAATTGCTCGCATAATGTTATTGTAGTTCAATCCTCTTACGGATACGCTGATTTAATTGTAGGAAGCAATGTCAAAAGATAAGACATGGATGGGAAAAGACAGGCGTACGAAGGAGTGGTAGAATGGAATGAAGTATTTTTAAATTTAGCATTCCAGGGCACTCGTGAAGAAGAAACTAAGCCTTGTCCTTGCACGAAATGTCGTAATATTTGCCACGGGAGGCACAAGGAAGTTCATCTTCACTTGCTTCGTAATGGGATGTCATTTGATTATACTTGTTGGGTACACCATGGAGAAAAACGAGTTGAGAAAAATATTGCTGAGCAATCAGCAAATAATGAGGAATAATTTCTGATGATGCTGCTATGGAAAATATGTTGTCTAGTCTTCTTAGAGGCACTGGTGATCATGGTGGTACTTCAGCAGGTGTTGATGATCCAGAAAATGCTATAAACCAGCAGGAGCCAACTGGGTGTGCAAAGGCGTTCTATGACTTATTAAATGATGCCAAAAAGGAGTTGTATCCAGGTTGTGAGAAGGTGAACCAATTATCCTTCATTGTCAGGTTGTACCAGATAAAGTGTTTAACTGGTTTGAGCAAAAAAGCGTGTGAGTTGATCCTTGAACTATTCTCATATGTGGTTCCAGAGGGCCATTGCATTCCTAATACACTTGATAAAGTTCAGAAGGTTGTTTGTGACCTCGGGATGAGCTACGAAAAGATCGATGCATGTGTCAATGACTATGTGTTATTCCGGAAGGACTATTCTCTGCTGGGTCGATGCCCAAAATGTGGTGAATTAAGATGGAAAGATAGTACAGGTGGGGATGCAAGAGAGGCTTTACATTGTGGAAAAGCCAAGAAGCTTGTAGCATGCAAAATTCTATGATACTTCCCTCTTATTCCCCATCTTCAAAGGTTTTATATGGCAGAATCAACGACATCAAACATATGCTGGCACAAAGAAGAACATATTGATGATGGAATATTACGCCATCCTGCAGATTCGAAAGCATGGAAGCATTTTGATAGCATTCACCCAAATTTCTCATCTGATCCTCGCAACATAAGACTTTGGCTAGCATCTGATGGTTTCAATCCTTTTGGAGTAATGAATGTTTGTTACATTACATGGCCTGTGATTCTAATCCCTTATAATCTACCACCTTGGTTGTGTATGAAGCAGCCCTATTGGTTGATGTCAATGATAATTCTTGGGCCAAAGTCACCTGGAAACAACATTGATGTGTATCTGCAGCCTTTGATTGATGAGCTAGTGAAATTATGGTCTGATGGTGTTGAAACATACGACAGTTCAAAGAAAGAGACTTTTCTCATGCAAGCTTCTATATTGTGGACAATAAATGATTTTCCAGCATATGCAATGCTATGTGGATGGAGCACAAAAGGTAGGCTAGCATGTCCATACTGCCCTGTAAACATTGACGCCTTGTGGTTGAAACATGGACGAAAGTATTGCTACATGGGTCATCGTCGTTTCCTACCTCAGGATCACCGGTGGCGTCAGGACAAAGCTTCTTTCAACAACAAAATAGAGAATAGAGAGGATCCAACATCACTCTCTGGTCACGAAGTACTCCACCAATACGAGACTTTTGATCAAGTGAGTTTAGGACAGACAAATAATAAGAGAAAGCGCACTGAGGAAGATAGGTGGCATAGTTGGTAGAAGAAAAGTATATTTTCTCAGCTCCCGTATTGGAAGACATTGCTAATAAGGCATAACTTGGATGTCATGCACATTGAGAGAAACATGTGTGATAGAATATTGGGGACATTGCTTATTATGGATGGTAAAACAAAAGATAGTCTACAAGATCGTTTTGATATGCATGAAATGGGTATACGGCCAAAGCAACATCCGGTGGGTATGAAAGGGAAGTATGATTGTACATCAGCATCATATACTTTGTAAAAAGATCAGAAGACCACCTTGTGCTAGTTTTTGGCGGATGTGAAGATGTCCGATGGTTATGCCTCAAACATCAAGAGAAGTGTGGACATAACAGCACGTAAGGTATCAGGTCTAAAAACTCATGACTGCCATATTATATTTCAGAAGCTCCTTCCTATTGCAATACATGACATATTGTCTAAAAAGGTTGTTGAACCTTTAATTGAGTTTAGCATATTCTTTTCTAGAATTTGTTTTAAAGAATTGGCGGAAGCAGATTTGGATAAGATGATTGAACAATTTCCTAAAACAATTTGTAAGCTTGAGATGTTGCTTCCTCCCGCTTTCTTTGATATCATGGTACATCTTCCAATCCATCTTGGTGAAGAAGCTCGCTTGGGTGGACCTGTTCCTTACAGATGGATGTATCCAATTGAGAGGTACCTTGGTACATTGAAGAGGTATGTACGTAACAGAGCTCAACCGGAGGGTTCTATAGCTGAGGGATATATTATGGATGTGTGTATGAATTTTTGTAGCCAATTTTTGGATAACATCATCACCAAGCATAATAGGCCAGAATGTCATGAAGCTGCAGCTAGGAATGAATCTTCTCTCGAGTCTAATATATTTATAGAAGTTGATAATTCTAAATAAGGGTTTAAATGGGGCGAACTTACTATGGTGGAATGTAAAATCCCACTTTTTCCTTTTATGTGAAGTTCAACTACAAGTGGTTTATCAAACATAATGGGGGTCAACATAATTGTGCACATAAACTTGACCTCACTAAAAAGGCCCTGCCAAAAAGATTCAAATCCAAGGCTCCAAATTTTTCTTTGGACTCTTATATATCTAAATAGCTTCTCAGAAAAATTTCAAGATTTTTTAAGTACATCTTCCATTGGTTTGGACACGTACAAAGGATTCAATTCGCGTCGACATCAAATTTAGCTTTGCACTAAACTTTGCCCAAATCAACCCCTAAATTTTTCTAAGGCCTTTTATGGTTCAGTGAACTTGATTTCAAAGTTTGGAGATTTTTGGACCTCAGATACTATTTATTTCAACAAGGTTTATACCCATATTGGAATTCAAATTTGAATTTGATGCAAACTATGTCCAAATTGAATTCTGATTGCAGAATTGAATTCCCATATTTTTCTTAGTCTACCTATAAATTTTGGGAATTTTTTCGGACAATGTTTAAGCTAGAATTTAGAGGAATGGATAAGGGAGAGAGGTGGGGCCCACAGGTCAGGCAGTGAAACCGATTCACCGCCTCCGTTTCTCACCCCCGGTGAACACCGCGATGTTTGCATGCGCCAGCTCGCCGTCGGCATCGGTCGCCTCCAACTGCCCCCCTGACGTCTTTATCTACTGCAGTGGCGGATATAAAAGCCCCCCCCCCCCCCCCCGCCCCTCCGACAGAGTCCTCACCCATTCATCGCACCGTGCCATTTTTCATCGCCGCCGCGATCACCTTGTGCCGCTCGACACCGCGCAGCCTCGCCGTCGATACAAGCACCCTCATCCTCTTCGGTCAATAACAAAAAGGTGTGCAACGACCTCGTGCAGCTTCTGAATAAGCTTGAATCCCTATCATGCATCCTAGCTCTAGTATTCTTTAAAATCCCGAAGCACTTTTATCACGTTGAGGCTAGATCATCGGTATAATTCTGATTTTATGTACAAAATCTCTTCGATCCAGTTAGAGGACATGATCCATGTAGTCTAATGCACCTTCCATCCAAAAATCAGAAAGAACCATCGGCTAATTAGCAAGATCTTCAAGTTTTCCACTTCCGCCGTTGTTAACGCTCGGTTCACCGTCGACGTCGGTATTAGCAGCTATAACACGAGCTCTAAACCCTCCTGAGACCTTCCCCATGCATCCACGATGCTTCCCGAGCATTCAAACAAGAAGTTTAGCTAGGGAATTGAAGGTCTCCACTTCACTGAAACCCTAACCCCCGCCGCCGCCATCGGGATTAGTTTTTTGGTCACCCCTCGCCGTCGGGAGCTAGTCCATCGTGTTCCCCGTTCGAAAATATGTGGGAGTGGCGAGTCTCGAGGCCTCCCGTAGGCCAGAGGCTATCGCCGGCGAAAGCACCGCCACACGCCGGTCAGAACGCCGCCGTCCGAGCAATGACTCGAGGTGGAAGAAGATCGGGTTCGCGGGTCCCACCTGCCAGTGAACGCAACGCGCCCGGATCAGTCTGTGGCTAAGGATCCAGTGTGGCTGCTTGTAAAAGTTTATAACCCCCGGTGTGGCTTGCCCCTGATTGGATGATTTTAAATCCAGTGGGCCCTAGCGCCAAATTCAAAAGATGAATTTTCCCTTTTGGTGCAGAATCATTTCCAAAGTTTGAAAATCAATATATTTCTGTAGGATGCTCCAAAAATATTCAAAAAAATTTTGTTTGAAAGCACTTGAGCTCTAGTTTCTATCAGTGCCAATTAGGTTCTGTGCGACTCACAGTTAAATCCTGTAGAAAACAATCTTTCCAAATGCAAATACAATTTTTCCAGATAACATAGCCACTGGAAAAATCCCAAAAATTCGCATAAAATTCGTTGTCTTATTCTAGACTACCAGAAAAAGTATAGGGAGCCATTGCACCTGTTTAACCCTCTGTATAGTTCAATTACCTTTTTCAGTTATTGAATTTTTACATATGTTCAGTTGCTTTATTATGTCCCATATTTGCACCGAACCTTCCTTTAGTCATACACTAGTTCCTGTAAAAATCTTGGATTTAAGTGACCTACTATCCTAGTCCTCATTCAGTTACAAACTGAATATTGATTAAATGGCTAACAATTCAATTATAAGATAATTCCAGAAATTCTTGCCAACTTAGAAATACAATAACTCCTTCACCAAAGCTTAGAAACTTATGGAACAAATTTTGTTAGAACAAAGACAATTTCCTCTATCTTGATTATCAACTGTTAGCTATGTTCAAGCTACAGTTTCCTCTCTAGAATTTTTGGAAGTGAATTGCTTGCCATAATTTTGGAGACCACAATCTACTTTGATCATCTCCTGTTCTTTGCAAGAGTTTCTATCATATTACCTAGTATCCACCTTCAAAGTTCCAAAGCCAATTAGGTCATTATCCCATAATGGTCACCATAAATTAAATCATATTCTTGGTAATAATTATTTTTCAAAGTCATTCATATACGTATTCTATGCATATCGTATAGTGACCGAAGTCGAGGAGGAGCCAGAAACCATTGAAGGGCACCTTCCAAATATTAACTCAGACTCTGACCTACAACAAGGCAAGCCCCGGTTTGCATTTAAGTCGTTTATAAAATTTTACTTTATCACTATGATGAATGGCATATGAAATGTGCATTACGTTTAGGATGATTGATACTCCACTTGCATGACCAAAAATCCTAGGGATTGGTTGGAACGAGTTACAGTTTGACCTGTAGTAACTGCTTTGCTAATGTATAGGAAATCCGGTAGAAGTCGAGTAGTTGGAATCTACTCGCGAGAAATGTAGGACATATCTCACAGGATTGGTTAATGGCTTAATATAATAAAATTGAGACCAGGCAGGGGATGGATAGGAAGCGGCGAGAATTGAGTCTCGGTCGCATAGCCCTGCCTGTGTCGATTAAGGCTCGTCCGTATGCAGCCCCTTCAGACAATCTTGAATTGTACCGACGACATAATGGACATATGGAATCCAATAAACTGACGTAACTCGATAGCTGGGGTGTCGAGGCCCATTAACTCACCATCGATAGGGGTGGGTTGAGGACTGTAAGGTGTAAATCGGTCGGCGGACACATGCGGTGTTCGGTGCAGAGACCGTCTATTTGCGGAGGTGAGACGGGCTCGACATTCGGGTTTCTTGTGAAAGGTGGCCATATACGCCTAGTACTGAAGTGTTATGTAGGCATAGGTGTGCTCGCTGACACTTCCGAACGACGTATGTGTCGTGTTGTCCGGGTGTGTTCTGATTGCAATCACCGTCCCTCGTGGTAATAGAGTACCACTTGTTCACCAAGCGGCGACGTAGTAAATACTAAAGAAGTAAAAAAAATATGTTGTATTGAATTATAATTGCTTGCAACCTTGTATGATTTAGAGATAGTCACATTAAAGTTTACAGTTTCCCCATACTTTAGTTGTAATAGCATTATGTGCTCTGGGCATGTCATATCATCGGCAAAGTGTTTCTTGTTTGATTGTGGAACCCATGATGTGCCGTGCTTGGAGAATGTCATTTTATACTTAAAACCTGATCATAAGGATCCAATTGTAGGCGAGTCATTTATGCTTCACCTTACCTATGTTTAGTGTCCCCTTGCATATGTCTAGTGAGATGGGTTAGTCTTGCTAAGCCTTATGCTCACGATTGCAGTTAATGAGTTTTTTCAGGTTATACAATTGATGAAGGGTTTGATGATGAGGTTGCACCCCCTCCAGGGTGTACAGCCGAGTGGGAACCCTGCACGCCGCCGTGACTTGCGTGTTGCTAGTGCGAAGCATCCAGGACATGGATGACTTTGCTTTTGCATGGCTAGTGCTGAGAGCGTAGCTATGATATATATATATATATATATATATATATATATATATATATATATGTATATATGTATATATATATATATATATATTTCTTTCCTTCCGCTAGTATTGTAAATCTTCCGCTGTAAGATAAATAAAAGACTTCGTCTTGTGTTTTATTCTCGTTCTGTTCTTCTATACTGTTGGGTGTCGCATCGCACGACACCACCCAATGAGATCCTTGGATGTCGGGATTCCGGTCCCCACAGACATGGTATCAGAGCATCATTGGGAACAGTGTACTTGAAAAGAATATATTTTCAAGAAAAAAATTAGGATCTGGGTGAGGAATTAGCTATATGCCCTTATAAGGAGTATTATTAGTATAAGATATAAAGGTGGTAAACTAACTATGTGTTATTATATTCTGTAACGACGCCCCGACGTCAGGTAAGAGGTAAGGTACGCTACTGAGAGCGGATTAATCTCGGTAAGCTCAGCATACGAGGAGTGGTATGTAAAATTTCTATGGCTTGGCACGGGAAGTTAATAGGAGTCTCTGAAGCTTTTAATGTTTCTGAGAACCTATGACATGCGGTACCCCAGCGTGCCTCAAAGTTAGTGGGAGCCCCCGTCGGGTGGTGTATAACCCGATAGTATGCCTCTCTAGAACCATTCATGTTCTATGGGACCATGCGAAACACATATGCCCGAGCGTGTATAAGCCGGATCGTACGGGAGTCTTTGCTGTACAGACGTATTTACAGCCATGTACCTCGAGACATGACCTTGCTCGAGGGCGACTCACACCAGAGTCGTATGCAACTACTTTCATATGTATTATTGTGACTGCCTGTCGTGCTCCCCCGTACCACCCTTGAGGTGTGAAAGTGTGAAAGGGGATTGTTTGTCTTTTGCAGCATTAACTACGGTAGAAGACCATGTAGAAGCCGTTTGTGAGAGAACGATAGAGGAACCACCTATAGACGTAAACGGATATACCGGATAGAATTTTCTTTGGTGAGATACGTAGTACCGTTAGTATCAAACATGATACTAGACCATCCCCAACGATAGAATGGATGCATAATGTTTTGGAAAGTCCAAATATCAGAAGCTGGTAGGTTTGGACTCCGTAAAAAGGGACTCCGACTTGATATGGTAGATAGAATCAAGATTCTTGATTTCTGGCTGAAGTTGGGTTGACTTTACCAGGTTGTAATCTTGGTTATCGTATAGATAACATGAGAGTACCATATATGGATGGAAAGCTCACGAAGACCTCTACAACTTTTCTGTTGACCATTAGGGCAGAAAAGTTTGATAATCTGTTGAAATTTTGAGTATACAAAAACTGCTCCAGATGACCCAACCATTGTACCAGTTCCAAAAATATTGCCCTAACTCACTGTGGAAACATCTTCTGCCTTATTGTGACACATGTCTGAAAAGGGGAGAGGCAGATCTACAGGTTTTTCTGTTTAGAGTTTTTCCAAATTCGAATTTGAGTCAAATCAAATTTGGAAGTCAAAACAGTGGACTGCAGGACATCTGGCGCAAACCAGGCAGTTCAACTGTTTGGTTGGGATAGTTAAAACTTTTAATTCAGAATAGTGATATAGTCACATATATACATTTCTGGAACTCTTAGGAACTCCTCTATAAACTTTATTTGGCATTCATGATCTGAATCTGGGTATAGCAGTGTCTAATTCCATTTGTCGCAAACTTGGTTCTGGCAGTCCAGAACTTAAAACAGTTTGCACCTATTTGTGAATTCGCGCGCAATACCTGTATAACAAACTTTTCAGGGGGTAACTCTTTTACTTCTGGATTGTTAACTTGATGTTATACAAAGTTTCTGTTGTCATTACCTCAAAATATTGTCATGATATCCCTGTATAAGTTGTGGTTATCACTACATATACAGGGGAGGTTCTGTCAAAATTTCCAGAAAATATGGGTCAACTTAAAACCTGTATAGATTCTATTCCCTAGCTCACATGTAGCTGTACGAGTACAATCTGGAAACCTTGGAAAGTATACTACAACTTTGATATTTAACTCCACCATTGATTCTGACAAATCCTGTATGAAACTGTGGTGTTTCTACAGGAAGATGGCAGCAGAGATGATCCAATTACCTAACGGTTGGGTGCACACGACATGCACAGGTCAAGGTGGGTTTCCGGATTTGTTTGTCATGCTGTTAAGCCAGTGCGGATATGAGCAGGCGCCTATTTATTGGGGAAAATAATTCCATGACAACAGGGTAAAAAGGTGTGTCATCTATGTTGACGTGCCTGCTGGTCCACCAAGCAACGGATGGGCCCCCTTTTCTATCAAAACAAGGGGTGTTCTGTTGGAAGAAACTTGGAGCTTCGCCGCAAGTGTTGCTATGGGGAGGTTTTGCAAATTTCACCATCATCAGCTTGTGGGTACTCCCTATGAGTTCTTTTCGGTCAGAGGTAGGGCTGCTGAAGAGTGGGCTAACCGATTGATCGCCGATTATGACCTCCGCGGAGGGACATCGGTGACAGCCTTAGCGGTGTATGCATCGGCATCACATCGCGAAAATGGCACCCAGAAGGCATGCATTAGGGAGCTGGTGGATACTCTGAGGGAAACCATGATTCGAGGGGATCATTTTGAGCGTGAGAATAAATCGCTTAGAACCTCGATCGCTCCTCTCAACCAACGTCTCCGTTTCAAAGAAGAGCAGTATGAGTTAATTGCTCAAGACCTGTCAGAGGCTCGTGGAGCAACTCATGAGATGGAAATTGAGTTAGAAGCAAGCTTAGTTGATGTGCACCAGCTGAGTACTCAGTTGAGCATGATGACTAAAGATCGAGATCGGTCCAGGGCGAAGGTTCAGGACTGGAAAGCCAGCTATGAACAGACCCAGCAGGAACTTGACGGCTTTAGGATGTTTATGGTGCAAGCTGATGTACAAGCATTGGCTGCCACAAAAGCATCAATAATGGGTGAGGTAGTAGCTTCTACTTCAGCACCCGTACCCGTGGTGCCTAATCCTGAGGATGACGAAGAAGAAGAAGAAGATCCCGAGGAACTTGAATACGTCGAGTAGGACGTATTGAAGTGGGATGTGGCAGCACTTCTGCCGACACGGGGCAACATATAGTTTAATAGTTGCTCGTGTTTTTCTTTTGTGACCATGTTTGTGTCATATTAATAATAGTGGTGTTTATGTCTACAATGACAAGATATATACGACATCTCAGGGGGACCAAGTATAGTAGAGATGTATTTCCATAGTGGGAGTCCATCATTTTGGAGTTTACTACTGTAAACTTGGTCAGAGATAATATATCTTGTATAAAGCTTGTACTTTATCAATATATGTTGATGTTGTATATTTTCTATCGTGGTCTACCGCATTACTATTTATATGGAAGGATGAACTTGACGCAGTGAGACTTATGGTGTGAATCATTGTATTGCAGCATGGTGCATACACGTGCAGTCCCAGAAGTGGGAGGCTCAAGTGGAGGGTAGGGGGATGAAACACCACCCCCGGGGAAGAATACGCCCCAGACGCAGCCACCTCCACCACCTCCACCCACACTTCCCAGAAGTCTCGCGGAGGTTCTCGCAGCAGTACTTGGCTCGCGCGACAAGCAAATCGAGTTGTTGCGGACACTTGTACGCCACTCGTCCCGTCAAGGGGGGCGACATGCTGATGGGCCACGTCAGTCATATCCGAGTTCCTACTCGGATTTCGCATCTACACATCCGCCGGTCTTCAGAGAGGCTGATGAACCTTTGGAGGCAGACAACTGGCTCCGCACCATTGAAAGGAAGTTCGGTTTACTCGAGATAACCGAGCAACAGAAGGCTCTATTTGCAGCTCAACAACTACGGGGTTCTGCTGGTGCGTGGTGGGCAAACTACCTCGCCGCACGCCCTGCAGGCTATGTCGTGAGCTAGGTAGAATTCTGGGAGGCGTTCCGCGCCTACGATATCCCTCCCGAGATTGTGAGAAGAAAGCTTCAAGAGTTCTTGGAGCTGAAGCAGGGAGGAAGGAGCGCTTACCAAGTCTCCAGGACCTTCAACCACTTGGCCCAGTATGCACAGGACCAAGTGAACACGGAAGACAGGAAGCGAGAGTGCTTCTACTGGGGGTTGAACCCCAAGATGAAGGACAAGCTTGTCTTGTTCAATCGCGGCAGCTTCAACGACATTGTCAATGCCGCGATCATGCAAGAGGATGCTACTCGAGAGCTGTCCTCAGACAAGAAAAGAGGAGTGCTCCGCAGGGCAGTGGGGGTGGTGCTTCTCAGAAGTACTGAATGGTGTATCGATCACCATCTGGCCAGAGGTGGCAACCGCCATCACGACCACCAATGTTCAGTGGTCGCCAGTTCGGCAACTCCGGTTTCTGACCGCAACAACAGCCGGGGATGATCCCACGTGCACTTCCACCTCCACCACGTGCACCGGGATTTCGTCCTCCGATTCGTACCGGTCAAACCCCGTACACGTGTTTCACGTGTGGGCGCACGGGGCACTTCGCCAAGGACTGCCTGCAGGGTAGGCAGGGCGGAGGACAATCATCATACCAGGGCGCCAACCAACCCCGCAACCAGCCCAAGAAGCCAGTTCCCAGACTCGGCAACGTCCACCACCTCGCCATTGAGGACGTTCTGCAAGGCGCACCCGTACTCACGGGTACGTTCTCTATCTTTGAGCATCCCGTAGTCATACCCTTTGACTCTGGAGCTTCACACAATGTCATTAGCAAGTCTTTTGTCATTAAAATCAATTGCCTATAATCTCCACAAAAACTCCGTATGTGATTAGCACTCCGGCAGGGAAAACAATAACAAATGAGTTGGTTCCTGGGATACCACTTAACCTAGATGGAACCATATATCTTACATCACTTCTGATATTAGAGAATCAGAAGTAAGATGTCATCTTGGGAATGGCATGGTTACAATACCATGGTGCTATTATAGATCTCGTTCCTCGAAAAATATATCTAAATTCTCCACTTCATCCCTCTCAAGTCCTCAATCTTGAGAGAGCCACACTAGTGAATTCATCTACTCACAATACCGAGGTTATGGAACTTAAGGATATTCCGGTAGTATGTGAATACCCGGATGTATTTCTCGAAGATCTTCCTGGTATGCCCCCAGAAAGAGATATAGAGTTCAAGATTGAACTTGTAACGGGAACAATGCCAATCTTAAGACCACCCTACAAGATGGCACCCAAGGAACTTGCGGAACTTAAGGAGCAGTTAACACAACTTGAGAACAAGGGTTTCATTCGTCCAAGTTCATCACCATGGGGTTGTTCTGCATTGTTCGTAGAGAAGAAAGATAAGACCTTGAGACTGTGTGTGGACTATCGTCCACTCAATGTTGTCACTATCAAGAACAAGTATCCACTACCACACCTTGATATTCTTTTTGATCAACTAGTGGGTGCTAGAGTATTTTCGAAGATGGATCTTCGTTCTGGTTATCATCAGATTAGAATCCGACCAGAAGACATACCAAAGACAGCATTCTCAACGAGGTATGGACTATACGAATACCTTGTTATGTCCTTCGGATTGACCAACGCATCGGCTCATTTCATGTATCTCATGAACTCGGTGTTCATACCAGAATTGGACAAGTTTGTCGTGGTCTTTATTGACGACATCCTTGTGTATTCAAAATTCAAAGAAGAACATGCTCAACACTTGGGTATCGTGCTTCAACGATTACGGGACCACCAGCTATATGCTAAGTTCAGCAAGTGTGAATTCTGGATCAGCCAAGTGCCATTTTTAGGGCACATCATATCAGCAGAGGGGATTGCAGCTGATCCAAGCAAGATAAAGCAAGTACTCAAATGGGAGTCTCCAAAGTCTGTACATGAAGTTCGAAGTTTCCTAGGTTTGGCTGGGTATTACCGGAGGTTCATCCCCAATTTCTCCAAGATAGCTAAACTAATGACAGAACTTCTGAAGAAAGGAACGAAGTATGTATGGACTGAGGCATGTGAGGGAGGTTTCCAGGAATTGGTAAAACACCTCACAACGGCACCAGTATTGGCTCAACCGGACACAACCAAATATTTTGATGTATATTGTGATGCATCAGGAATTGGTTTGGGTTGTGTGTTGATGCAAGACAGGCGAGCGATCGCTTATGGATCATAACGGCTTCGGAATCATGAGCAGCACTACCCGACTCATGATCTAGAACTCGTTGTTGTGGTACTAGCATTGAAGATGTGGAGACATTATCTACTGGGTAATCTAGTACATCTCTACACCGATCACAAGAGCCTGAAGTACATCTTCACCCAAAAGGACCTAAATATGTGACAGCGTAGATTGTTGGAATTAATCAAGGATTATGAGATTGAAATCCACTACCATCCCGGTAAGGCGAATGTAGTCGCAGATGCTCTGAGCCGCAAGTCCCATGTCAACAATCTTTCCATTACCTCAATGGGAGAAAAAGAACCGAGTCTCTACTTGGTTCCCTATGGGGCACTCTACAACCTAGCTCTCATTCCCACTATTAGGGAGGATATTATGGCAGCTCAGAAGGAGGACAAAAGGATGTTGCACATTCGACAAAGAATGGAGAAGGGGGAGATGAAGTGTTTCCGATGTGACGATAAGGGTACCCTCTGGTTTAAAAACCGCATAGTGGTACCCCGAAACATGGAACCTCAGCAGAAGATACTAAATGAAGCTCATTTATCCAAATATTCCACTCATCCGGGAAGTAACAAATGTACCAAGACTCGAGAAAGAAGTTCTGGTGGACTCGGATGAAGAGAGAAGTAGCAAAATACGTATCTGAATGTGATACGTGTCGACGAGTTAAGGCCGACCATGTGAAGGCAGCTGGACAACTTCAACCTTTAAGCATACTGACATGGAAATGGGAGGATATCAGCATGGATTTCATTGTTGGGTTGCCTCCCACTCTCCATAAGCACGACTCAATTTGGGTGATCGTTGACCGATTGACCAAATCAGCTCATTTCATACCAGTCAGTGTGGATTATGATGCAAAGCGGTAGGCAGAACTTTATATCTCCAGAATTTTGTGCCTACATGGAGTACCCCGCACTATCATTTCAGATCGTGGATCTATTTTTGTTGCTTGCTTTTGGGAGCATCTCCACGATGCATTGGGTACCAAACTGATTCGAAGCTCAGCTTATCATCCTCAGACTGATGGGCAAACTGAACGGGTAAATCAAGTGCTAGAGGATATGCTCCGTGCCTGTGTCATCCACCATGGTAGGAATTGGGATGATCATCTACCATTGGTGGAATTTTCATACAACAACGGCTACCAGGCTAGCATCCAGATGGCACCATATGAAGCTCTTTATGGCCAAAAGTGTCGCACACCCTTGAACTGTTGCGAATCTGGTGAACGAGTGGTATATGGCATAGACTTGATAAAAGAAGCTGAAGAGCAAGTACGCATCATCCAAGAAAATCTCAAAGCCGCCCAATCTCGTCAAAAGAGCTACGCGGACAAACGACATCGACCTCTTCACTTCGAGGTTGGGGATCAAGTTTGTCTCCGGGTATCCCCGATGAAAGGAATTCATCGATTCGGAGTAAGAGGAAAGCTAGCTCCAGGTTTTATTGGGCCGTTCGCAATAATCAAAAGATGCGGACCTGTGGCATGTCAATTGGAGTTACCGCCATCGCTGGCAGGGGTCCACAATGTGTTTCACATTTCTCAGTTGTGGAAATGTCTCAAAGCCCCAACGAATATACATATTGAGGATTTGGAAACTCTCCAACCAGATCTTACGTATTCCGAATATCCAATCCAGATCATTGATGAGAAAACTCGCACCACAAGGAGGGGCACTTTGCGTTTCTACAAAGTCTTGTGGAGCAACCACAGTGCTGAAGAAGCCACGTAGGAAAGTGAGGAATATCTTAAAACGAACTATCCGGACTTGTTAGCGGCACATGTTCAGTATATCTTTATCTTCTGTCCTTCCTTTGTAATCTCAGGACGAGATTCTTTTAAGGGAGGAGGAATTTAAAATCCCACTTTTTCATTTTATGTGAAGTTCAACTACAAGTGGTTTATCAAACATAATGGGGGTCAACATAATTGTGCACATAAACTTCACCTCACTAAAAAGGCCCTGCCAAAAAGATTCAAATCCAAGGCTCCAAATTTTTCCTTGGACTCTTAAATATCTAAATAGCTTCTTAGAAAAATTTCAAGATTTTTGAAGTACATCTTACATTGCTTTGAACACGTACGAAGGATTCAATTCACGTCGACATCAAATTTAGCTTTGCACTAAACTTTGCCCAAATCAACCCCTGAATTTTTCTAAGGCCTTTTATGGTTCAGGGAACTTGATTTCAAAGTTTGGAGATTTTTGGACCTCAGATACTATTTATTTCAACAAGGTTTATACCCATATTGGAATTCAAATTTGAATTTCAATTTGATGCAAACTATGTCCAAATTGAATTCCCCATATTTTTCTTAGTCTACCTGTAATTTTTGGGAATTTTTTTGGACAATGTTTAAGCTAGAATTTAGAGGAATGGATAAGGGAGATAGGTGGGGCCCACAGGTCAGACAGTGAATACGATTCACCGCCTCTATTTCTCACCCCCGGTCGACACCGCGACGCTTGCATGAGCCAGCTCGCCGTCGGTGTCGGTCGCCTCCAGCTGCCCCCCAGACGTCCTTATCTACCGCACTGGCGCCTATAAAAGCCCCCCCTGTCGATGGAGTCCTCACCCATTCACCACACCGCGCCATTTTTCATCGCCGCCGCGATCACCTCGTGCCGCTCGACGCCGCGCAGCCTCGCCGTTGATACAAGCACCCTCATCCTCTTCGGTCAATAACAAAAAGGTGTGCAACGACCTCGTGCAGCTTCTGGTTAAGCTTGAATCCCTATCATGCATCCTAGCTCTAGTATTCTTTAAAATCCCGAAGCACTTTTATCGCGTTGAGGCTAGATCGTCGGTTTGATTCTGATTGTATGTACAAAATCTCTTCGATCTGGTTAGAGGACATGATCCATGTAGTCTAACGCACCTTCCCTCCAAAAATCAGAAAGAACCATCGGCTAATTAGCAAGATCTTCAAGTTTTCCCCTTCTGCCGTTGTTAACGCTCGGTTCACTGTCGACTTCGGTATTGCTGGCTATGACACGAGCTCTAAACCCTCCTGAGACCTTCCCCATGCATCCACGATGCTTCTCGAGCTTTCAAACGAGATGTTTAGCTAGGGAATCGAAGGTCTCCACTTCACCAAAACCTTAACCCCCGCCGCCGCCGTCGGGATTGGTTTTCCGGTCACCCCTCGCCGTCGGGAGCTAGTCCATCGTGTTCCCCATTCGAAAATATGTGGGAGCGGCGAGTCCCGAGGCCTCCCGTAGGCCTGAGGCTATCGCCAACGAAAGCGCCGCCACGCTCCGGTGAGAACGCCGCCGTCCGAGCAATGACTCGAGGTGGAAGAAGACCGGGTTCGCGGGTCCCACCTGCCAGTGAATGTAACTCGCCCGTATCAGTCTGTGCCTAAGGATCCATTGTGGCCGCGTGGAAAAATTTATAACCCCCGGTGTGGCTTGCCCCTGATTGGATGATTTTAGATCCAGTGGGCCCTGGCGCCAAATTCAAAAGATGAATTTTCCCTTTTGGTACAGAACCATTTCCAAAGTTTGAAAATCAATATCTTTCTGTAGGATGTTCCAAAAATATTCAAACAAATTTTGTTTGAAAGCCCTTGAGTTCTAGTTTCTATCAGTACCAATTAGGTTCTGTGAAACTCACATTTAAATTCTGTAGAAAACAATCATTCCAAATGCAAATACAATTTTTCCAGATAACGTAGCCACTGGAAAAATCCCCAAAATTCACATAAAATTCGTTGTCTTATTCTTGACTACCAGAAAAAGCTTAGGGAGCCATTGCACCTGTTTAACCCTCTGTATAGTTAAATTACCTTTTTCAGTTATTGAATTTTTACATATGTTCAGTGGCTTTATTATGTCCCAAATTTGGACTGAACCTTCCTTTAGTCATAAACTAGTTCCTGTAAAAATCTTGGATTTAATTGACATACTATCCAAGTACTAATTCAGTTACAAACTGAATATTGATTAAATGGCTAACAATTCAATTATAAGATAATTCCAGAAATTCTTGCCAACTTAGAAATACAATAACTCCTTCACCAAAGCTTAGAAGCTTATGGAACAAATTTTTATAGAACAAAGACAATTTCCTCTATCTTGATTATCAACTGTTAGCTATGTTCAAGCTACAGTTTCCTCTCTAGAATGTTTGGAAGTTAATTGCTTGCCATAATTTTGGAGACCACAATCTACTTTGATCATCTCCTGTTCTTTGCAAGAGTTTCTATCATATTCCTTAGTATCCACCTTAAAAGTTCCAAAGCGAATTAGGTCATTATCACATAATGGTCACCATAAATTAAATCATGGTCTTGGTAATAATTATTTTTCGAAGTCATTCATATACGTATTCTATGCATATCGTATAGTGACGGAAGTCGAGGAGGAGCCAGAAACCTTGGAAGAGCACCTTCCAAATATTAACTCAGACTCTGACCTGCAATAAGGCAAGCCCGGTTTGCATTTAAGTCATTTTTAAAATTTTACTTTATCACTATGATGAATAGCATATGAAATGTGCATCACGTTTAGGATGATTGATACTCCACTTGCATGACCAAAAATCCTAGGGATTGGTTGGAACGAGTTAGAGTTTGACATGTAGTAACTGCTTTGCTAATGTATAGGAAATCCGGTATAAGTCGAGTAGTTGGAATCTACTTGCGAGAAATGTAGGACATATCTCATAGGATTGGTTAATGGCTTAATATAATAAAATTGAGACCGGGCAGGGGATGGATAGGAAGCGGCGAGAATTGAGTCTCGGTCGCATAGCCCCGCCTGTGTCGATTAAGGCCCGTCCGTATGTAGCCCCTTCGGACAAGCTTGAATTGTACCGGCGACATAATGGACATATGGAATCCAATAAACTTACGTAACTCGATAATTGGGGTGTCGAGGCCCATTAACTCAGCATCGATAGGGGTGGGTTAAGGACAGTAAGGTGTAAATCGGTCGGCGGACACATGAGGTGTTCCGTGCGGAGACCTTCTATTTGCGGAGGTGAGACGGGCTCGGCGTTCGGGTTTCTTGTGAAAGGTGGCCATATACGCCTAGTACTGAAGTGTTATGTAGGTACAGGTGTGCTCGCTGACACTTCCGAATGACGTATGTGTCGTGTTGTCCGGGTGTGTCCTGATTGCAATCACCGTCCCTCGCGGTAATAGAGTACCACTTGTTCACTGAGCGGCAACGTAGTAAATACTAAAGAAGTCAGAAAAATATGTTGTATTGAATTATAATTGCTTGCAACCTTGTATGATTTAGAGATAGTCACTTTAAAGTTTACAGTTTCCCCATACTTTGGTTGTAATAGCATTATGTGCTCTGGGAATGTCATATCATTGGCAAAGTGTTTCTTGTTTGATTGTGGAACCCATGATGTGTCGTGCTTGGAGAATGTCATTTGCTACTTAAAACCTGATCATAAGGATCCAATTGTAGGCGAGTCATTTATGCTTCACCTTACCTATGTTTAGTGTCCCCCTTGCATATGTCTAGTGAGACGGGTTAGTCTTGCTGAGCCTTATGCTCACGTTTGCAGTTAACGAGTTTTTGCAGGTTATACAATTGATGAAGGGTTTGATGATGAGGTTGCACCCCCTCCAGGGTGTACAGCCGAGTGGGAACCCTGCACGCCACCGTGACTTGCGTGTTGCTAGTGCGAAGCATCCAGGGCATGGATGACTTTGCTTTTGCATAGCTAGTGCTGAGAGCGTAGCTATGATATATATATATATATATATATATATATATATATTTTTTCTTTCCTTCCGCTAGTATTGTAAAACTTCCTCTGTAAGATAAATAAAAGACTTTGTCTTGTGTTTTATTCTCGTTCTGTTCTTGTATACTGTTGGGTGTCACATCGCAGGACACCAACCCAATGCGATCCTCGGATGTCGGGATTCCAGTCCCCACATGGAACTACATAACATTAGGCATTATATTATTTCTAATGTTGAAGAGGTCGCTCCATGGATCAAGTACGTATAACACTCAGATGTTCTATACTATATTAATGGATCATGCTTATTGTAGATGGCTAATTTAATTTTGTACCGTTTTCAGTGAGCATTTTGAAGAGCTGAAAAAGATTCATTCTTGTGATGTTAAAAAACACCATAGAGATGAGTTTGTTTATTAGTTTCAGAAATGAGTAAGTACATGCAAGTTTTTACTTTGATGAAATATTGAAGAAATATATGTTCTGAAGTTGGTTTATCGTTTACCCCTTTTATACTAATTAATGTGTACAAATTATGACATTACACAAAGAAGCCAAAGTAACCGATTATTTGTATGCATTATCTAGAGGACCTGATCATCGGGCACGTTTTTTTAGTCGATCATTCATAAATGGCTTCTTCTTTCGAACAGCAGAGGTGGAAAAAGATTTACGGATGCAAAATAGTGGTGTTGTTGTTCGGGATGCTGATCATGAGTGGTATGGAGTAATCAAGAAAATGATTTCTGTTGATTTCGAAAAAAATCAAGAGGTTCTGTTATTTGAATGTGAATGGTTTGATCGGCCTTGTTCCGGTCAGAGCCAAAGCAGAGGCTACAAAATAGATTGATACGGAATGATAGTTGTTAACACTACTATTTCTCAATTTAAGTATGAGCCTTACATTCTCGCCACCCAGGCAGAACAAGTTTTTTACGTTAGAAGTGTGAAGCAACCTAAATGGGCTACAGTTGTTAAAACGAAGCCACGAAACTTTTTTGCAATGCCCCGTGGAGACGGTGAAAATAATGTCACTGAGACGATGGAGGTTGAGACATTATTTGATGATCGACGACTTACTAATATAAATGAGGATATGACCACATGGGATAGGAATGACATTGACGGAGCAACCGATGATGCTTCTGCTCTTTCAAATGAAGATGACGACGACGACAACCACGATGATGATGATACATATATCAATGATAGTATTGTACCTCCAATATTGAGGGAGGACAGCGAAGATGATGATTTTTTTCATATAGGTACTGTGTGAGATAGTTGTACGTGAACTATGTAATGCAATGTTTGTGTTCTTGTCGATAGTTCTTAACGCCACCAACAGGTATTTTGTGGCAACACATCCTAATACAACGATTGTGTTTCGTGGCGATAGATCCTACCGCCACGAACTTGTGAATCGTGGCATAAGTTCCTAATGCAACGTTTGTCTTTTCTCGCGATAGATCCTAACGCCACGAACTGGTGAATCGTGCCAAAAGTTCCTAATGCAACGATTGTGTTCTGCGGCGATAGATGCTAAATCCACGAACTATTGAATCGTGGCAACAGATCCTAATGCAATGATCGCGTTCCGTGGTGATAGATGCTAATGCCATGAACTAGTGAATCGTGGCAACAAATTCTAATGCAACGATTGTGTTCCGCGACGGTAGATGCTAAGGCCACAAACTATTGAATCGTGGCAATAGATCCTAATGCAATGATCGTGTTCTGTGGCAATATATGCTAATGCCACGGACTAGTAAATCGTGACAGTAAATTCTAATGCAACGATCGGGTTCCATGGCGATAGATGCAAAGGCCACGAACTAGTGAATCGTGGCAATAGATTCTAATGCAACGATCGTGTTCCGTGGTGATAGATGCTAACGCCACGAACTAGGGAATCGTGGCAACAGATTCTAATGCAACGATCGGGTTCCGTGGCGATAGATGTTAATGCCACAAACTAGTGAATCGTGGCAACAGATTCGTGGCGATAGATCGTAATGCCACAAACTAGTGAATCATGGCAACAGATCCTAGTGCAACGATCGTGTTCAGTGGCGATTGATGCTAATGCCATGAACTAGTGAATCGTGGCAACAGATTCGTGGCGATAGATGCTAACGCCACGAACTAGTGAATCGTGGCAACAGATTCTAATGCAACAATCGAGTTTCATGGAGATAGATGCTAATGCCACGAACTAGTGAATTGTGGCAACAGATTTGTGGCAATAGATCCTAATGCCACGAACTAGTGAATCGTGGCAACAAATCCTAGTGCAACGATCGTGTTCTATGGCGATAGATGCTAATGCCACGAGCTAGTGAATCGTGGCAATAGATTTGTGGCGATAGATCCTAATGCCATGAACTAGTTAATCGTGGCAACAGATCCTAACGCAACGATCGTGTTCCGTGGCAATAGATGCTAATGCCACGAACTAGTGAATCGTGGCAACAAATTTGTGGCGATAGATCCTAATGCCACGAACTATTGAATCATGGCAACAGATCCTAATGCAACGATCGTGTTCCGTGGCGATAGATGCTAATGCCACGAACTAGTGAATCATGGCAAAAGACCAAGCTTACTGCAATGATTTAGTGTTCATCGCAGTACAATCGTTGCAACAGTGTGGAATCCTTGTAGTGAGCAGTATACTTGGTCTTGACAAGAATGAAATGAGCTGATTTTGTCAACCGATCCACAATAACCCATATTGAGTCATATTCGGACTGGGTTCGCCGTAACCCAACTATGAAGTCCATACCAATTTCTTCCCACTTCCATTCCAAAGTCTTCAGTGGCTGCAATAGTCCAGCTGGCATTTGATGCTCAGCTTCGACTCGTTGGCACACATCACATAGAGCTACATACTGAGCCATGTCCTTTTCATGCTGGCCCACCAATAACATGTCTTCATGTCCTTGTACATCTTCGTACAACCGGGATGGATTTAGTAAGGTGAGTCATGTGCCCCCGGTTAATATCATTTCTCGAATATGCTTAGCATTGGACACAACAATTCTCTTCCCAAGCTATAGAGTACCATGGTCGTCCTCATCAAATCTGAATTCCCTCCCCTCTTGGGTCCTTTCTTTGATTTCTTAGATTTCCTCATTCTTTGCATGTCCTTCTCAAATTTCTTGCTCCAAGGTAGTATTTAACTCCATTATGCCCATCTAATTCACAAATCCAAGATTAAGCCATTCACACTCCTTGCATAGCTCAGATGGCAACTCTCGAACCGTGAGTTGGTGGCTTACTCCTTTCCTACTCAAGGCATCGTCCACTACATTAGCCTTCCCTAGGTGATAGTTGATTCCCACATCATAGTCCTTGGTAAGCTCCAACCATCTTTGTTGCCTCAAATTCAGATCCATTTGTGTGAAAATGCACTTGAGACTCTTATGATCCGTGTAAATCTTACACCTATGACCAAGAATGTAATGTCTCCAAATCTTCAAAGCATGCACCACGGCTGCAAGTTCCAGATCATGCATAGGATAATTCTGCTCATTTTTTCAATTGTCTCGATGCATAGGCTACCACTTGACCTTCTTGCATCAATACACAACCAAGTTCTTGTCTCGATGCATCACAATAGATACCAAAGCTCTTGCTCACATTTGGCAAAACCAAGACTGGCGTTGTTGCCAACCTCTTCTTTAGCTCCTCAAATCTGTTTTGACAAGCTTGAGTCCATTGGAATGCTTTTTCCTTCATTAGCAATTCTGTCATGGGCTTGGCTATTTTGGAGAAATCCTTGATGAACTGATGGTAGTATCCAACCATTACAAGAAAACTCCGGATTTCCTTCACAGTTCGTGGCGGTTCCCACTTTAGCACATCTCTCACTTTTCTTGTGTCAATCAATACTCCTCCTCTAGAGATGATATGTCCCAAAAATAAAACCTCCCTTAACCAAAATTGGCACTTGCTGAATTTGGCATACAATTGGTGTTCCCTCAATTTCTGTAATGTGAGCCTCAAATGCTCCTCATGTTCCTCGTCGCTTCTCGAGTAGATCATAATGTCATCAATGAACAGCACAACGAATTTATCCAGGTCCTCCATTAAGACGTTATTCATGAGGTGCATTTGTCAATCTAAAGGACATACTGGTGTACTCATAAGACCCATACCGTGTCCGGAAAGCTGTTTTGGGTATGTTCGACTGTCTAATCTTCATTTGGAAATAACCTGACCTCAAGTCAATCTTGGAGAAAACACAAGAACCCTTCATTTGATCGAACAAATCCTCTATACGGGGCAATGTATACTTGTCCTTAATCATCACCTCATTAAGAGCCCGGTAATCCATACACGTCCTTTGGGATCCATCCTTCTTGTGTGCAAAAAGCACTAGTGCTCCCCAATGTGACACCCGGTTCCAAAAATGAACCAAGTGAGTGCATATGTGTGCCCATGACGTTCAACACACATACACGAGTGCATTCACAAAAGGATAACCAAATAATTACCACAAGACAATATTAATTAACCACTTTTATTACACAATTCATAATATCCTCGAATACAAGCTCTAATGAATATTAATGACAAGTTCTTGAACAATTGCAGCAGAAATAATCTAATAAAGCAACTATGCAGAAGGGATATCATGCAGCTCCAATCAAACCACAGGCAAACTAACGGCTGACACGGCCTAGAACTCCGCATTATGAATGTTATACTCCCAAATCTGACCTGCAACTTTTGGTGGGGAGATAGCAAGGGTGAGTACATATCATACTCAGCAGGTGTGGGAAAGTATGACATATAGCTGATACAAATGATGACAATAATAAAGGCTAAGTGCTGAAAAGTACATTAAAACATTTGAAAAGCAATATATTGTATATATGTGAAGTAAACCCATCATAAACCATGTAGTTATCATAATACCAGTCCATATTTCTTTACCATCATCCATAATTCAGATTTGTCATTACCATTAAACATATCCATTGCCATAAACCATAGTACCATCCCATAACCAGTACCAAACCATCCCAATCCAAAACCTCTCTAATCACGTAGGTCATCCAGGTACTCTTAACCGGGAGCATGGCTATCATGATAGTTCTAATACTCTGTAGAGTTTGTATCACTTTGCCCACATGTTTGTGATTTCTTCACCCGTTGGCGACTAAAGAACCTCCCTTATGCCAATTATACTTCCTTTGGTGTATGGCCAAGAGATCACAAAATTGCCTTTACAAAGGGACTACTAGCATGTACAAACCCACTGTGGTTTCATCGATAGCGATGCCTCCAATTGAGCACATCTTCAACCAAGGGCCCCCTCTTTTGGCATTCGGATCCCAGGAAGTCCCGCCACAAATCCAAATCCAATCAAACTTCCCTTCCCCGATGTGCCAAATGATCTGCATAATACTAGCAATACCCTAATTAATCAGCTACGCCGCACCCATACTTGGCCTCGTGGTGGCACTGTTGTCCTGGCATATTCTTGCATGAGCCGGTCCTTAGATCTAAAGCAAGCAACCACCATGTCTTCCAACCCATCCACATACTAGGCTCGCTTGGATCACCCATTACCATATCATATTAACCAGTTCATATTAGCCATAACTCATTAATGCATAATTAAATGGTATAGATGTTTTCCCATCCCAATTAATTAAATGAAGCAAAGGTAAAAAGCCCTTCCCGACTCTCTACCATGTATTCCATGTGACAAGGGTGGTTAAACAAAGCTAGTAAACTTCCTATCATTGGAATTCCCATCAAATTGGCACAAGCATGCAGTTTGAAAACAAACATCTATTTTAAAAACAGGATCAATATGTTCAAGGGCACTTGCCTTGCTGTTGGGCTTGCTTTGGGTCAAAGTATTTAAATTCCTGGTGCTGGAGGTCCTTCGCAGCACCCTCTAGCACAAATTCGTCTAAACCGCGCAATAAACATACAAGACAATAATTACAATCAATAAGTGCACATATATTACTCAATATGTCATGACATGCATGATTAATGCAAATACGAAGCAAAACTAGTTAATGAGTTATTATTTTCACTAATCATTTACAATGGTTATTAACAAGTTTACACAGGTTCATGTTGATATTACATAAAATTGGAACTAGTTCATTATTAAACGAATCTAGAGATCGGACATGTCCGCTGTTGGCCGGACTAGTCCATCCTATGCAGAACCAGCGAGTCAGGATTTTCTAGATCGACGTGAATTTGGAGAAACGGCGTTGAATTAACGTGAGAAAGAGGGAGTAGAAGGTATACCAGGTGTTTAGAACTCCAATGAATCAAGGGTTTTGGAGGAAACACTTGGATCTTGACGATCTAGGGTTCATGAAGAAAACTTGATGGTGAATTGTTGATGAAGAATGTAAAGTTGATGGAGATCTTGGTCTCTTGATCCTCTTTTGTTTCCTCCTCTTCTTCTTCTTGCTCTAGATCTCCTTCTCCCTCCTTGACTGCGGCAATCCATGAGCTAGGGTTTGGGTGTGATTCAAAAGTAGCAAAGAGAGGTGAAGATAGGGTGTGGGGTTGTTTATATTGGGGTGGAGGGCTAGGGTTTCAGTGTATTTCGAGTTTGGGGTGGGTGGAGGCCAGTGTGGGGTCCCACAAAGGCTCCAAAGAGGTTAGGCACGACGTTCTTGGGCCCACTTAAGGCAAAACCCAATAACCAGTCATGGAGGAAATGACCGAATCAGAGGCGGGCATACCGGACAAGTCCGCAATAGACCGGACTAGTCTGATATTGAACAGAAATGAACACGGACAAGTTTGGCCAAAATCGGACAAGTCCAATGTTAGTCAGAGAGCAAAACGGACATCTCCAGCGGAAGACGGACAAGTCCGGACATGTCCGGGGACTTAGCAAAATTTTCAAGGTCTGGATGACCGGACTAGTCCGCAATGGACCAGACAAGTCCGAAAACGGTATAGAGAGAAAAATGGACTAGTCTGCAGCAAAAACAGACATGTCCGAGGGAGGTCAGAGAGAAATCGGACTAGTCCGCACCAAAAACGGACTAGTCCGCACTTCTCAGAACTTTTGAGTGCGGTTTTGCTTTAAATTTATTTTAAACTCATTCCTTTTTATGTTGATTCATGTTAAACATGTATATGAACTTATGCAATGCATGATGCATGAAAATAAGGGTGTTACAAACCTAATCCCCTGAAAATGAATCTCGCCCTCGAGATTCAATGCGGAAGAGAATAGATAGGGAAATTCCTTCTTGAGATCGTCTTCCAGCTCCCAATTCTGTATGATGCTTCCACTGAACATTACACCATATAATAATCTTGTTTCTCGTTACCCTCTCCTTGGTTTCCAAGATCATGACCAGTTGCTCGGCATACGTCAAATCTGCCTCTAGTTCTAAATCTTCCATTGGCACTTGTTCTTCCGGCACTCTCAAGCACTTCTTGAGCTGGGAAACATGAAAGACATCATGAACATCTGATAAGTGAGGTTGCATCTCTACCTTATATGCTACTTCTCCTCTTCTGTCCAGAACCTTGAATGGTCCAATGTATCAAGGTGCTAGCTTGCCTCGTATATTGAACCTCGTATGACCTCTCATTGGGGACACTTTGAGGTAAACAAAATATCCTACTTAAAAGGATAGTTTCCTTCTCCTGTTGTCCGCATAGCCTTTTTTCCTTGATTGAGCGACCCTCAAGTTTTCACGAATATCTGGACTTGTTTCTCAGCCTCTTGCAACATATCTGGTCAAAACACTTGGCTCTCGTCTGGTTCATTCCAAAATATCCTACCCTTCTTCCCATACAATGCTTCAAAAGGTGACATCTTCAAGCTTGCTTGATAACTATTGTTGTATGAAAATTCTGCACATGGCAAGCTCTTGTCCCAACTTTTCCCATGCTTCAAAGCAAAAGCTCTTAACATATCCTCCAAAATCTGATTGGTCCTCTCAGTTTGTCCATCCGTTTGAGGGTGATATGCTGAGCTAAAATTCAACCTTGTTCCCAATGCTTCATGTAGTTTCTACCAGAAACTAGAGGTAAATTGAGAACCTCTATCTGATACTATCTTCTTTGGTACTCCATGTCGGCACACAATATACTCCATATACAACTCTGCCAGCTTCGTGGCGGTATATGTGGTCATGAAAGGAATAAAGTGAGTTGACTTGGTCAAACGATCCACAATTACCCATATGGAATCATAACCATACTAGGTACATGGTAAACAAACTATAAAGTCCATCCCGATTTCTTCCCACTTCCATTCTAGAATCTTCAATGGCTGCAATAATCCGGCTGGCCTTATGTGTTCAGCTTTGACTTGTTGGCACACATCACACAAAGCTATGTTGTTGAGCACATAGTTGAATATATAGCTTTATGTCCTTTGATATTTACTGTGACACATTAATTTCAAGGTTGAATTCCTCATCATTGTCAATTTACCGTTCTTGGTGGCACACTGAGGTACCTCATCGTGCTACTGTATCCAATCCACCCCTCCTTAGAACACCAACGTACTCGTCGGTCGAACTTCCAAGCCAGGAACATCCCCTCCTGTCCAATCCTTGTGAATCCAAAACATTGAGGTCGGCGAGGAATTCTACCTCCTTATGGAAATACTGTGAGACCTATGTGTGCTGAATACATTGGTTTTGATAATAAAAGTTTTGAATGCTACCATAACATCTTTTTAGCAAGGTCCGACTCTGGCTCCGAGCTTCTGCAAGGTCCGACAATAGGTCTGACTTTCTTTGTCTAGGTCCGACATGTTTTTGGGTAGCTCCGGTGAGCTTTGTCTTTAGCTACGACATGTCTTTGATGGCTCTGGCATGTTGTTGTTAAGCTCCGATATGTTTTGATAGGTCCGACTTATGTTGGTTAGCTCCGACATGTTTTTCTAGCTCTGGCTTTTGGGTTGACTAGTTCCAACAAAGCTGTCGGAGCAACATTTATTTAGGGACAGATGTAGTGTATATATATATAACTAAATTCGTGAAACAGAAGACCACATCTCTTCTTTCTTAATTTATTTAATCTTCATATATAAGGATGGATCGTGTATAACTTAACTAGGCCAAAGCTGCATGGATCGTGTAGAACCAAGCCAATATGGCTCTATAAAAAGACGACATGGATTGTGTAGTTTACCTAGCACAAAACTGGAGTCCGGGATGCGATGTCGCAGGGAGGTGTCGACGACGAAGAGGTTCGGTAGAGCCTCTCAAACTTGGTCGCCCGGCGTTGTACCCAGGAGTCAACACCACCAAGAGCACGAGAAATGAAACCGTGGGAAGTGAAAACACGGGAATTTCTTAGGAATACAAGTATGGAACACAGGACAGAGAGACAACACATTTGGAGTACTGTGAGATCACCAGAAGGGCGGGGTAGTGGTGTGTCTGGAACGGAGGCCAGTGTTTCTATTTATACTCATCGTGGCTAAAATAGGGTTACAATAATAGGCGGGACTAAAATTGGAGGCGCATGTAGCGAAAATTGAATTGTCAAAATCTCAAATGTGGCGCGCCAAGTAGAACGATAAAAATTTTGTGGGAGTGGAGAATTTGACGCAAGTCGTGCCCTTGTGCACGCATCGAATCGTGATTAATTACATCTCATGTCGCGTCGATTCCTGCACATGGTGTGTGTAGCTAGAGGGGTATACTTCGTCTTAGGACAACTTGCTCGCTTCTTAATTCATCTTTGTTTCCATGCATGAAGATCGAAATCTAAAAGCAGTCATCTACTAGCTAGTGGGACATTCCAAGAAAATACGAAAAAAAATATGAATCACCAAATGTATATGTGCTAATGCAAACGATATGCAAATACAGCCAAGTCCACAAAAGGATGATGGTAAACAATCAGCATTTTGTAACATTAATCACAATGAAATGATAACATGTAGTATATACTACTACATACTAAAAATACATTTTCCCATGCGCCGACTACAAATGAAAAAATTGAGTAAAAGAACACAAAAGAGGAGAAACACAACCTCAACCACGATCTCAATGGAGTTTCAACCAAGAGTCGTTGATTGTCGCAACACAATGAATTTGCCTAGACATTGAAAAACAGTTATTTCGCCCCTTTTTTAGAAAGGAGTTGTTTTTTGATACTGCATAGGACGCATTGTTCATGAACAGAAACTACATTTATCATTAAAATAGAAACAACACATATATTACAAACAAGAACTACAAAAGCACATAGAAAACAAGAAAAAGAAAAACTACAAATACTACTCTACTCGGAG
The DNA here is from genome assembly GCA_036927565.1 of Tuctoria greenei. Taxonomy (NCBI): domain Eukaryota; kingdom Viridiplantae; phylum Streptophyta; class Magnoliopsida; order Poales; family Poaceae; genus Tuctoria; species Tuctoria greenei. The sequence goes on from JAYESD010000006.1 coordinate 132,704,317, forward strand.
TCGGAGGAGATCTCCTCCACCTCCTTCTCCGCCACCACCGCCTCCTCCTCCGCCATTGCTGCCGCCGCCGCCTCCTCCGCTGCTGCCACCTCCTCCGGCAGTTGAGTCTGAAGCTTCCGGGCGACGGTCCGCAGAAGATGCTGGCGGCCCTCCACCCCAGCCACCTCCCCGATCGTCTCGTAGAGGACGTTGAGACGACCGACCACAAACCCTAACCCGAAGCAATAGTGGCCGACGGTGTCCATGCTGGTGCAGACGGGAAGATTCCCAAGACCCAGATGCTCACACGAGCGAGATGTATCGGAAAATACACCCCGCGCCAATTTGTCGAGCTTTTTTGCTCGCCCGCCAATGGCGGAAAGGTGCTCGGTGGCCTACTTCAGGCGCCGATCGAGTTCATCGAAGCGATGTTCGACAAGGAGGACAGTCTCCTGAACCCAAACGGGATGAGGAGGTGCGGCTGCCGCGGGCGGAGAAGGGGGCGAAGGAGGTGCGGGCGCCGCCTCCAGTTCCACCGGCATTGGCTTCGACAGAAACGGAGAAGAAGGAGGTTCGGAGGACGTCGACGGCCTGGAGCGCTTCGTTGCGGGGCTACCCATTTGTGGGGCGATGTAGTTGCAGAGAAAGAGCGAGAGGTGGTCGGCGATGGTGCGGCAGTGAAGGAAGAGAGTTTGGAGGCTACGATCGATGGAGTTGGAGTGGTGCGGTGGAGACACAAGAGGACGGGTGTGCCTTTATAGCGGGTCCTCATCCGCGCGAGTGGAGATGATCGGACGCTTCGAAAATTGCACTTTCGAATTAATCCAAACCGCGGTTGGCTTCCATCTCCGCTTCACAGGTAGTTTTTTAATTTGACATGCAAAGGGTCCAGGGTATGCAGTGGCCCACCTGGCATACTTTGTAGGTCCGTTCGACGGTGTTTCAGTTTTTCAGTTCCAGTTTGTAATTTTGACACGCAAAGGGCCCACCAGCACAAGGTATATGCAATGTTCCAGTTTTTTTCAGTTTGTCACGCAAAAGACCTCGATCATGTTTCATGACGTTATGTGTTTTCTCTTATTTTTTGAAAGATCGTATTATATATCTATATATATATATATATATATATAGTTGAAAGATTGTCAAAAAATACAAAAAAAGTACAAGACGATGAACACACCACACATTCATGCATTCATTAACACACACACACACACTACAAGAAACGCGATCATTTGCGACGGCTGAGTTTATTTGCAACGGTCAGCCGTCGCAAATAAATTAAATTGCCACGGCATGGTGGTGGCGGTCGCAAATATCTAGATCGTCGCAAATAATGACTTATTTGCGACGGCCAGTCCTAATGTCGTCGCAAATACGTGTTTATTTGCGACGGCCAACCCTATGGCTGTCGCAAATACCTAGACCGTCACAAATAAGGCCTTATTTGCGACGTCCCGTCCCTAACGCCGTCTCAATAAGAGTTTATTTGTGACCGCCAACCCTAAGGCCATGACAATTAAGTCAGCCGTAGCAAATGAGGACTAATATCGGGACCCTCCGACCCCGACACTTCAATTAATTCGCCTCCACCGCCGCCGCCTGCCGCGCCCCGCTGCTGCGCCCTCGGCTCCGTCGTTGGCCTGCCGCCGCTATGCCCCCACCGCTAGCCCGCCCCGGGCTCCAGGCACGCCTTCGCGCTCCAGCCACCGCCCGGCCCCGCCGCCGGCCCACCCCTGCCCCTCCCCCCCGCCCCTGCGCCCACGCCGCCGACTCGCCCCCGGCTTTGCCGCCCCTGCGCCCCCGACCCGCCGCCCCGGCCCCGGCCCCGGCACACTGCACCCCCGCCGCGCCCCTGCCGCACCCGACCCCTGGCAGACTCTATCAATGACGATGGAGTTAGGGTCGGGTCCGGGAACGTGGACTCGAGAATGGATCGAGGTGAAGGCTCATCGCCCATATCGGCCATGTAGCTTCCGTCCCCTCGATCCGTTGGCGATGAGCCTTCCCTTCGATCCGTTCTCGAGTTCACGGCGGCCACGACGCCGCTTCGACTCTGCTTTTGGTCTGACAGCGCTGATGATCCGCAACATACTTTTAAATCTGCGTGTTGGTATTCTCCCCCTCATATTTGTTGATGTGTTAATACCTGATGTTTTACACCCTTTTCCACAGGAGGCAAAAAGTAATGAACATCATTGATCAGCACTGCGCCGAGGAGAACGTGAAAATTGCAGTGGGCGATGTCAAGTCAGAATACAATTTTATTTACGTTCTATTTGACTTCAAGTACCACGCCTATGCTTTGAAATATATGATTATACTAATCAAGCTCCGATCTTTTACTAATTGATACTTAACCTCGTTTGTTGCATTTGCCAAGGTCCGAGGCCAACAAGGGCTACTGCTTTGTCAACGTCACATCGCCAGATGAGGCATTCCGGCTGTGGAAGCACCTGCATGGCTCCGTTGGAAGGTGAACGACTCATGGAAGATGTGCGAGGTCGACTATGCCAACATCCAAGTACGTCGCCGTCCGCTGCCACCGTTTTCCATTGCGCCGCCGCTTCATGGTGTTCACCTACCGCTGTTCGTCATCCTTTCGCAGGATCAGGATGTGTTGGTGGCCCATTTCTCCAAGTCATGCTTCCACTGCGAAACCGAGGAGTTCCTGCCAGTGTGGTTCAACTCGCCGCGGAAGGTGAATGACTCGACTATACCAACATCCAGGTACATCGCCGTCCGCTGTCACTGTTTTCCATTGCGCCGCTGCTGCAACGTGTTCACCTACCGCTGCTCGTCATCCTGTTGCAGGGTCGGGATGCATTGGTGGATGCAGCCAGGTACTTGCTCTTGCAGGTGTATGGTAATTAGGTGAGTGTTTGGTCGGGTCATGTGGTTAGTCCACGATGCACCCTAAACCCGGTGTTGAGGCCGTGTATTTGTCATTTGTGTGTACACTCTAGTGACATGTGACAAAGTGCTCAGTCATCAATTGCGTTTGGTTTGACGTCGAAGTTCGATTGGAGATAGATCATCTATTTCTTTATGTCTTGGATCATCCAAATTAACGTTTGGTTGGATGGACTGGACGATACAATTTTTTGTTGTTAGGTTGGATGAAACTTGATTGGATTATTGAATCATCAAAGTTGATAATCTCATAATATTAATTGTTTATATACTAATTACCGTATTACTAGCAAATATTAATGTTGATATCATAATTGAAATTATTAATGAACAATAAACAAGGTAATTATCACTAATTACATTGCTAAGAAGCATAATTAGATAAGGTGGATGGACTCACATCCAACCAAATATCCTGGACCATCTCAACCAGCATCTGCGAGGAATATTTTATATTCCTCAAACATGGATCACCCGTCTGACCACGAGACAAATAACACATGACTGGACCATCCAATTAATCGAAGCCAATTCAATCCAAGACAAGCAACCAAACACAAATCTTTTTGGCCGCGTCGTACGTGCTCGTGCGCATGATGATGGATCATGCACTCCGAGTGCTGAGTTATTTGGATCACTGAGCAAAGTTCGAGCGTGGAGTTCGTGTGCCCGTGCGCGCTACAAGATTCGGTGCGCTTGCGTACGTGGCAATCATAAGGGTAGGGTGGTACAGTCACGGGAACCGTGCAGTGTGCCCTTGGCTGTAAGATTTGGAGCGTGAACGTATGTGGCAACCATCTGGGCAGGGTCGCAAAGAGATGGTTGTGCGGAAGGGCCGCAGAGAATTCGATTTCCGCACCAAGGGGTTAAGAGATAAGACCATCTATTTCGCAGGCCAGTAATGGTGTTTGGGAACACGGTATTTTTGGAGTTTTAGAGCAATTAGCAATACCGTGGTATTTGAGATTACTATGGTATTTTTTACAGAATGGTGTTTGTCAACCAAACAGACCTATGTATTGCAATATCGTGGTATTACAAAACTGTGTTATTGAAATACTTTGGTATTGCCATGTCATTTTAAAAACTGCGGTTTCCAAAACTTCAGTAATGAAAAATTGTGCTCCCAAACACAGCCTAAAGCTTTACAGTGAAACACTGCGGATGGTCTTAAAGGCAGGCCCAGCTCTGGGCCTAGGCGGGCGGAAATAAATTTTCTGTGGCCCTGCCACACAACGTCTCGCGTGCGCCCCCCCATGTCGTCCCATGAAAATCCCACTAAGATCCTTCTTTTCGCACTGGCTTTGATGTCTGGACAACAAAGGATGGAAATTCCGCGTGTCCCGCTCCCACGATTATGCGATTTTGATCGGACAACGTGCGAGGCGGGGGCGTATGCGCGATGCTGTGCAGCAGGGTCGCAGAAAATTTGTGGGCTACTGTCTAGGGCCAGGCCGGTGGGTGGGGGTGGTGGGGCGGGCACGATGACAACCGGTAAAGAGAAAGAAATAAAATTAATTAAGTGTGTAGCTTTTTATTTTTCTAATTTTTTGAAATATAATTCTACTATGTACGTCCTACTAATGTTAGTTCAATGCTTTGTCCAAAACGTTAAATAAAAGAATTAGGAGGGAGTATTTATTAGATACAATATAATATTACTAATGTGTTAATTTTCCATATGCGACGTTTTTTGATAAAAGGAGGAGTTTTTCGTTAGTGCATGTACTGTAGGACACATTGTACATGAACATAAAATTAAAGACATTTTTCATTAACATAAAAACAACACATATATTACAAACAAGAAAAAAACACATAGAAACCAAAAGAAAAAACTACTACTCATCCTACTCTACTCGGAGGAGGACTTGTCGGCGCCTCTGCCTCCGCATCCGCTGCCGGCGCCTCCGCCTCCGCCACAACCACCGGCGGAGCATCCTCCAACACCAGATCGAACTTCTTCCGGCTGACGGCGTTCACGAGTTGCTCGCAAAACCCCACCACGACCTCCTCATCGATCATCTCGTAGAGGCAGTCGAGACGAGCGGCAACAAAACCTAACCCGAAGATGTAGTAGCCGGCGGAGTCCATGCTGGTGTGGTGGGGAAGGACACCAAGTCCCAGTCGGCGACAGGAGTGAGATGTATTGTGAATACATCTTGCGCCATTTTTTCGAGCGCTTTTGCTTGCACGTCGGTGGCGAACAGGCTGTCGGTGACCTCCTTAAGCTTGTCGTCGAGTTTTTCGATGCTTTCCTCGATGAGGCGGACAGTCTCATCATAGTCGGATGGAAGAGGTGCAGGTGCCGCGGGCGGAGAGGGGAGTGGAGGAGGTGCGGGCGCTGCCTCCAGTTCCACCGGCCTGAGGCTAAAATCCATCAAAAGGTGCGGCGGAGAAGAAGAGGACGGTGTGCCTTTATAGTGAGTCGTCGTCTAAGCGCGTGAGTGGAGATGATCGGACGCTTCAAAAATTGTGCTCTTGAATCGACGGTCAGAGTTACTCCAAACTGCAGTTTGCCTCGTCTCCGTTCGCAACGGCTCAACACGTCCCATCAGCCAGTTTATTAATTTGACACACAAAGGTGCAGAGATTGACGTGAACGCGCGTGGCAATCGACCGAGAGTCCATATATTTTTTTTAAGAATCCGACCATTGCCGACCGAGAGTTCATATCGAACTGATAATTGTCGTGATCATGGATGATGGTGGACATGAATGTAATGCATGTGAAAGAGACTCGCGATCAAGCATGTTTGTCACGAGTTGAGGATTTTTGTGCCCCTTTGTTGAGGAACATGTCAATTGGATGACATTGAGGATCGGAGTGGCGTACGTGTTTTCACAAGTGTGTTCATTTGTTCCTAAAATCAGAACACGTAGCGGCTAGCGCCTACGCCTGTTTTTTCTTCAAAAGTCGAGTACAACGATACATAATGGCAGCATGCGATCAATTAATTTGATGAACCACGTACATACGTAGTGCGAGCTCTGTGCTTATTAGACAATGGTAGTCCACATTCTATCCTCGTACCGTCGAAGGAACATCCTTGTGTCAAATTTGTTATCTCTATTGATGACATGATAATATTCTTCATTAGTGTGGTAGTTAAACTGCCATATAGGTTGAGAGCATACACACATGCATGGTAGAGAATATGATAAATATAGAAATATATAGACATGGTAGGAAATATTATTCTATTCTTGGAATACATGTTTGGGACGTAGCATGCATATGTACGTCTAACATCCATGTGAAAGACCTCGATGATGTTTGCTGACGTTACGTGTTCTCTTTTTTGTTGAGAGATCGTCATGTTTGAGGCTCGGTTATCATGCTTGGGGCGTAGCGTGCATGGACAGCTAACATGCATGTGAAAGACCTCGATGCATGTGAAATAACATGCATGTTTTTAAAAGCAAGATATACTGTTTCCTCAAGAAAAAAATAATTTTATGAGAGATTGGGTGCACAAGCACAAAAGCTAGAACTTGAGTGATGCACCTACGAGTTCCATATGCCGGGATGATCGACGGCAGCCGATCCGCAAACTCGGTGGTAAGATCAGTAGTCGTCGGAGAGCAGCTTGCGACTGACCTCAAAGGAGACAAAGGCGTCGATGCACGCATAGTTGATCTGCTCGACGGAGAGATTGTACGCGTCCCAGTTGCTCGTCCTCATCCCGTAAGGATTCTCCATGTCGGCACCCATCACGGCGCTCGCGATGTCCTTCAACCCCGCACGGCGGAGGCTCGGGTGATCCATCACCTCCGCCGCGAGCTAGGCTAGGTCCATCGTTTTGGCCACCTTCAGCTGCCAGTCCTTCCAAAGTCTGTCGGCGTCACCCTCCATGCCGACGCCGATGAAGCTGTAGTCGGAATCGCCGAGGAAATCTTCCAGCTCGTCGGGGAAGTAGTCAGCGTGGATGACCTGGAAGATGAGGCAGCGGCGGCCGACGCAGAGCTGCAGAACGGCGATGGGGTTCTGGTCGGCGGAGTAGCTGGGGTGCCACATGACGTCGAGCCCGACGATGAGCTTGTGAAGGCGCCGACAGTGGACGGAGAGGACCTCGTCGAGCCAGTCCTCCACGGCCTTGCCGGAGGGCGTCACAGTGGTGGTGATCACGTCTTCCTCGAACGTCACATTGTACACCTGAGTCCCCGCCATTGGGTCTCCCACCTTGTCGTCCCTACGGTTGCCGTCTGCGGCGACGAGGAGCAACTTCTCTCTTGTGCAAAACCTTCGTCTACACCTTTAAGATGTATTTTAATTGGAAACGGGCCTGAATATATAACTGATGCAGTTACGATATGAGCGGAGGAGTTTCTGAATTTGACGGGCCCGAGCCTAGAGTAAAGAGAGCAATGAAGATTTTTGAATCTTATATACTCTTTCTAATTTTCAATTCTTATCGTTATGACCACAAGTTGCATTGTCTCAACCTAACACCACGTATAACAACAACACCATTTCTTAGGAGCCCACCCACTGGATATGCCGGGTGGTCCATGGGATACCCTGGGTCCAGTCACAAGAGAGTAGCAAGTGTGAATACATGCTGGAGAGATCAGCGGAATCGGGAAGTGGCCAATGAAGATGGATGTTAGCAGTGTCACGGTTCATGTATCGAAACGCGCGCCATCCTTTTTCTTCTTCTCCTTTTTCTTATAAGTTCATATTATTTTCCACCAATCTTCTAAGAGCATCTCCAACCCGTTTCTATTTTTAGTTTGCTATTCTTTCAAATAGCAAATATGCTATCCACATTTAGCATCTCATTCTATGAGCATCTCCAACCCGTTTGCTATATAATGTGCTATATTAAAAAATTTCATATTTTATTAATATGTAATAATTATTTTAAAATTCATATAACATTGTTGCAACGTCTATATTGTTACGTTTGTATTTCTAACGGCTATTTTTCAATGGTTATATTTCTAAGGACTATTTTTTAATGGATGTATTCCAACGGATAATTTTCAACAACTATTTTGCAACAGAAATGACAATAATGTAGCAGAAATTGGGGATAGCAAACCGGATAGCATTTGCTACTAGTAGCATGCCGAGAGATCCATATAGAAAATGGCCCAAAGTAGCAATCCTAAAAGCAAACCGGTTGGAGATGATTTTTGCTCTAAATTTGCTAAATAATAGGATAGCACACCATATAGCTAATGGGTTGGACATGCTCTAACCCTCCTTTATTTGAAGTTGTACAGTTGGATCAGGATACGTGGCCGGCGTACACTTTATGACACACTAGTGAAAGTAAAACACCCAATACATTTTATGACACACTTGTGAAAGTAAAATATTTGATACATTTTATTATTATGGAAGTCTATAACTAAGACTCAATCCAAATCGGGCAAAAATTTCGATGACCCTGACTTCTAGATTGTTTTTGCAAGCCATCCGAATCAAGTCTTTTTTGTCTTCACCCTTTTGCAATGACGCCCACGAGCATCTAATATGGGCTAAAGTTGATTCGTACTCCAGAAACGGTTGTTGCGTTTTTTGCGATTTACTACGTGCTTTGCTATTTGTTTGCTCACTATGTTGGATCCGTGTTGGGTTTGAACAGAGAGTGGGCTTCTACCTACTGGTCCTGTCAGATAAACTAGGCGACAGTCACTTTCTGGATCTCTAGCTCAGAAGTGTTGGAAGTGGAAATATATTCCATTCTAAAAGATAAAAGAGATAAATAGTCCACTAGTTTATCGTCAGAACAGCAACATTAGAACTATTTTTGCGCACCAATGAACTGAAATATAAAGTTCATTACCTTAAGACGATACATTACAAACAGGAAAAAAGAAAAACACAAACTACAAACAAGAAAAGAAAAACAACACAACTAGGAACAAGAAAAAAACTACTACTCCTCCACCTCGCTCCACCTACTTCTCCTTCTCCTTCTCCTCCTCCTCTTTGGGCTCCTAGCAGGGTGGGGGCGCCTCCCACGGCGGAGACGAGAAGCCCAGTTTCCTGAACGTCGCCACCACCAGGTTGTCGTGACCGGCGACGCCGAGCTCGTCCGCCAGCGTCTCCCAGATGACGTCGAGGTGACTGGCCAAGTGCATCATGCCGAAGACATAGTGGCCCATGGTCCCCATTGCAGCATACTCTGGAAGGGGACCAAGACCAAGGCAACACATGAAGTGTGATGTATTGTCAAATACATCACGCGCCATCTTCCGGAGATCCCATTCCCTGTCTGGGGGGAGTCCGGTTGGGGACGCTTCCCCTTAGCGTCTTTCGGCGGGCTTGGCGGCGGCGTTGTCTTGTCAGCCATGGTGTTCTTGGCACGGTTTTGGGAAGAGAGGAAGAGTGGTTGTGCAGAGAAGATGACGGCGTGCCCGGGTGATCTTATAGCATAGTAGCAGCCTGGCTGGGGTGCTCATCCTCTGCAGTACTGCAGGTGCAGTAGAGGTGGCTGACATGTGGGTCCCACACCAAGTAGGACCCTCATGTCAGCCTTCTCTATTGCACCTGCAGTACTGCAGGGGATTTGAACCCGCCTGGCTGTTTGTCTCTCGACGTGCGTAGTAGTGGTGATGGGACGTGGAGTGGTTCCAATTGAATTCAAAGATGCGCATGCACTGCGTGCGTTTAAGGCGCCTCGATGACTGGCGCGCACGTAAGCTCGGTGCGCCCGGTCGCATCGGCCGCCTGTACAAATGGCTACGGCTTGAACGAAGGACCAAACCTTAGGCGGCAAACAACAACGTATAATACTTCCTCCGCCCCAACTCAACTCTATTTCTGTTTTGGTCGAACTAATTACCTGTGACCAATGATTTATATGGAATTTATTTACTTCAATAACATGTAGTACTAGATTGTATATTATGGAAATTGTCATGGTGAATCTAAAAGTACAATTCTTGTATTGTTAAAACAGATCAAAATTGCGTAAATCTCAAAGATAGATTTGGCGAAACCTAAGACTTCCCTTTGAAAAAGTTTTATATTTTACATTAGTTTTACATATGTAATATGCACATAGGATATATCACTAAATAGTTTTGCAAAAAAAAAACATAGAGGAGAAATATGTATATCCCATATGCTACTACTACGTAAATTAGGGGTGGGCAAATAAACCGAGACCGAAAAACTAAAACTGATAAAACCGAGACCGGAACCGAAAAGACCGAAATATCGGGTATCGGGTACTTTTCGGGTAGCAAACATATATTACTGAAAAATAAATGTCGGGTTCGGGTACCACTCTCGGGTAACTGAAATAACCGAATAGTCGGTCCATCAAATAATAAGTTAAATTATGTGTGCTAAACTATGAACAATTCAAATTTAGATATTTTATTTTCAAGTTGTGATGTGTGAAGTTGTTGGATTTAAACGTTCATTTTTTTTCATTTGTCAATTTATAATAAATTACCTCATGGGATTAAATTTATCAATCATATTAAATTTGTGCAAACATGACATGGATATAATGTATAATCCAGATATATCGGGTAGGACCGAAGACCGAACCGGAATTTTGGTACCCAAAATGTTCGGGTACCTAATATTATTACAACAATTCGGGTAGTGATTTCAAGAAACCAAATTTTGAAAAAGACCGAAATACCCGAACAAAAATATCGGGTAGACCAAATGCAGACCCCTAACGTAAATTCATCCGAAATAATTAGCTAGTTTGAGGATGAATGAAGTTGAGCTTGCGAGCTTGATGAGCACCGTCATTGTTTTGAGCAGCAATTAATTTATGGCATCATCAATGTGACGCCCGGTTCCGAAAAATGAACCAAGCTAACGCATATGTGTGCCCAGGATGTTCAACACACATACACGAGTGCAATCACAAAAGAGTATACAGAAAATTACCACATAACAAGATTAATTAACCAAATTTCATTACACAAACCAGATTATCCTCGAATACAAGCTCTAATGAATATTTATGACAAGTTCAACTAATGCAGCGGAAATAAACTAATTAAGCAAACTAAACAGCTAGGCAGCATAAGCAATAGGATATAGTGCAACTCCAATCAACACCACAGGCAAAGCTGACGGTAGACACGGCCTAGAACTCCGCACTATCACCATTAAACTCCCAATCCGGACCTGCAACTGTTGGGTGGGGGATTGCAAGAGTGAGTACATGTCGTACTCAGCAAGTGTGGAAAGTATGACATGTGACTTATTCAAATGACGACAATAGTAATGGCAAAGTGCTGAAAAGTACATTAAAACATTTGAAAAGCAATATATTACATATATGTGAAGTAAACCCATCATAATCATAAGTAATACCATAATACCAAATCTAAATTTATTACCATCATCAATAATTCCAGATTTCACCATTTGCCAATAACCATATTCAATACCAGAAATAAATCATGACCAACCATAACCATTACCAAAGCATAACCATAATACCAACCATAACCATTACCAAACCATAACCATCCCAATATCGAGTTCCCTCTAATCATGGAAGTTGTCCAGGTGCTCATAACCGGGAGCACGGCTATCATGATAGTTTTATTTAACTCTGCAGAGTGTGTACCTCTTTACCCACGTGTTTGTGATTTCATCACCTTTCGATGACTAGAACCTCTATTATGCCGTCTCACACTTCCATCGGTGTGTGGCCAAGAGATCACAAAATAGCCTTTACAAAGGGATTACTAGCCTATTTAGACCCCACTGAGGTTTCACCGGTGGCGATGTCTCCGGCAGAGCACATCTTCAACCAAGGGCCCCCTCTTGAGCCATTCGAATCCCAGTGTAGTCCCACCAATCATCAACAAACCCAATCCGACTACCCCTTCCCGAGCATCCATAATGGTCCAAACAGCACTAGCAAAGCCCTAATTAATCAGCTACGCCGCACCCATACTTGGCCTCGTGGTGGGACTGTAGTCCTGGCTTATTCTCGCATGAACCGGTCCTTAGATCTAAAGCAAGCAAACCACCATGACATCCAACCCATCCACGTACCGGCTTGCTTAGATCACCCATTACCATATCATATAAACCAATTCATGTTAATCATAATCTCATCCATGCATAGTTAAATTCAGTGGTACAGTTGTTTCCATCCCAGTTGATTAAGCAAAGCAAAAAGGTAAAAAGCTCTTCCCGATTCTCTACCATAAATTCCATGTGACAAGGGTGGTTTAACAAGTCTAGTAAACTTCCTATCATAGGATTCCCATCAATTTGACACAAGCATACAATTTTTCAAACAAAACATTTATTTTAAAAACAGGATCAATATGCTTCAAGGACACTTGCCTTGCTCTTGCTGTTGATTAGGGTCATTTTCTTCAAACTCTTGGTGCTGTAGATCCTCCGCGGCACTCTCTAGCGCAAATTCGTCTAATCCACACAATAAACATACAAGACAAGAAACACAATCAAAGAGTGCACAAATATTACTCAATATGTCATGACATGCATGATTAATGCAAATGCAAGGTAGAACTTGTTACTAGATTGCTTTTAATGATCACTAACTAGTTCTAATAGATTTTAACAAGTTTATACATGTTTGGAATTGATAGATCAAATTTTAGAATTAATTCAGCACAATTTAACCAGAAAGATTGGACTAGTCCGCTAGGGACCAGAAAGTCTGCACTCCGCGAGATCAGAAGATTAGGGTTCTCTAGATCGACGTAAATTCGGAGATTAGGGGTTGAATTCACGTAAGGAAAAGAGAATAGAAGGTATACCAGGTGTTTAGGACTCCAATGAATCAAGAAACTTGGAGGTAACACTTGGATCTTGATGATCTAGGGTTGGTGATGAACTTGGGGATGAATTGGTGGTGAAGAACAAAACTTGGTGGAGATCTTGATCCTCTTTCGTTTCCTCATTTCTTCTTCTTGCATGGGATCTTCTCCTCCCTCCTTGATGGTGGCTCTCCACGAACTAGGGTTTGGGTGGGTGGAAAAGTGGGAAATAGATGTCAAGCCAAGGGGTGGGGCTGTTTATATAGAGGTGGAGGCTAGGGTTAGATGGATTTCGAGTTTTGGGATGAGTAGAGGCCGGTTTAGAGTCCCACATGGGCTCTAAAAGAGTTAGGCACGACGTCCCTAGGCCCACTTAACGTGAAACCCAAGAAACAAGTCGTAAAACAAAAGATCAACTCAGAGTCACGAAATATCGGACAAGTCCGAAAAGGACCGTACTAGTCCGAAGTCGTCTTGAGAGAAAATCAGACGAGTCTGGCTAAAGATCGGACAAGTCTGACTTTAAACAGAGAGGAAAACGGACAAGTCCGCTGGAACACCAGACTAGTCCGGAAAAGTCCAAGGACTTAGCAATCTTTCAAGGATTCTTGGAATATCGAACTAGTCCGCACAAAATCGGACAAGTCCGAAAGTTTCCAGGGGCAAAATCGGACTAGTCCGCAGCAAAAACGGACAAGTCTGTTTTTAGTGAGAGAGAAATCGGACTAGTCCTCAGTAAAATTGGACTAGTGCGCACTTTCCTGCGTTTTAAGTGGTTCCAAATCAATTTTAAATGCTCCAAATCAATTTTAAACTTGATCCTCTTGTTGTGGGTTAATGTTAAACACGTATATGAGTGCATGCAAGGCATGATGTATGAAAATGAGGGTGTTACAAACCTACCCCCCTTAAAATGAATCTCGCCCTCGAGATTCGACACGGAAGAGAATAGATAGGGAAAGTCCTTCTTGAGATCATCTTCTAGCTCCCAAGTTGCTTCTTTTCTGTGTGGTGCTTCCATTGAACCTTACACCATCTAATAACCTTGTTCCTTGTGACTCTCTCCTTGGTTTCCAAGATTTTGATCGGTTGTTCGGCATAAGTCAAATCTTCCTCTAGTTCCAATTCTTCCATTGGCACTTGTTCTTCCGGTACTCTCAAGCACCTCTTGAGCTGGGAAACATGAAAGACATCATGTACGTCTGAAAGATGAGCTGGCATCTACAACTTATACGCTACTTCTCCTCTTTTGTCCAAAATCTTGAATGGTCCAATATAACGAGGTGCGAGCTTGCCTCTTATGTTAAACCTCTTATGACCTCTCATTGGCGACACCTTGAGGTAAACAAAATCTCCTACTCCAAAGACTAATTTCCTTCTCCCATTGTCCGCATATCCTTTTCGCCTTGATTGGGCAGCCCTCAAGTTTTCACGAATTATTCGGAATTGCTTTTCAGCTTCTTGCAACACATCCGGACCAAATACTTGAGTTTCTCCTGCCTCATTCCAGAATAAAGTTGTCCTACACTTCCTCCCATAAAGCGCTTCATATGGTGACATCTTCAAACTTGCTTGGTAACTATTGTTGTATGAAAATTCCGTGTATGGCAAGCTTTTGTCCCAACTTTTCCCATGCTTTAAAGCACAAGCTCTTAACGTGTCCTCCAAAATCTGATTGGTCCTCTCGGTTTGTCCATCCGTTTGAGGATGATATGCTGAACTAAAATTCAACCTCGTTTCCAAAGCTTCATGCAATTTTTGCCAAAATCTGGAGGTAAATTCAGAACCTCTATCCGACAATATCTTCTTCGGGACTCCGTGTAGACACACAATATGCTCCATGTATTTTTCGGCCAACCGTGCAGCTGTATATTTGGTCTTCACAGGGACAAAATGAGCCTACTTGGTTAAGCGATCTACAATTACCCAAATTGAGTCATACCCGGACTGAGTACGTGGTAACCCAACTATGAAGTCCATACCAATTTCTTCCCACTTCCATTCCGGAATCTTTAATGGTTGTAATAGTCCAGCTGGCCTTTGATGTTCCGCCTTGACTCGTTGGCACACATCACACAATGCTACGTATTCAGCTATGTCCTTCTTCATGCTATCCCACCAATAGCTAGTCTTCAAGTCTTTGTACATCTTGGTACAACCAGGGTGAATTGAGTAAGGTGAGTCATGTGCCTCTTTTAATATCATCTCCTGAATATGCTTCACATTAGGCACAATGATTCTCTTTCCAAGCCTTAGGGTACCATGTTCGTCTTCATCAAATCAGAATTCTCTTCCTTCTTCGGTCCTGTCCTTGATTTCCTTGATCTCCTCATCCGTGGTTTGTGCTTCTCGAATTTCTTGCTCCAAGGTTCGGTTTAACTCCATCATCTCCATCTCATTTACAAATACGAGGTTCAACCTTTCAAACTCCTTACATAACTCGAATGGTAACTCTTGAATTGTGAGTTCGTGACTTACTCCCTTTCTACTCAAAGCATCGGCCACTACATTGGCCTTTCATGAATGATAGTTGATCCCCAAATCATAATCTTTGATGAGCTCCAACCATCTTTGTTGCCTCAAGTTCAGATCCGTTTGTGTGAAAATATACATTAAACTCTTATGATCCGTATGAATTTCACACCCATGTCCAAGAATATAGTGCCTCCAAATCTTCAATGCGTGTACCATGGCCGCGAGTTCCAAATCTTGCGTGGGGTAATTCTGCTCATGTTTCTTCAATTGTCTTGATGCATAGGCGACCACTTGACCTTCTTGCATCAGTACACATCCAAGTCCTTGTCTCGATGTGTCGTAATAAATGTCAAAACTCTTGCTGACGTCCGGCAATACCAAAACTGGGGCTGATGTCAACCTCTTCTTCAACTCCTCAAAACTATTTTGACAAGCTTGAGTCCATTGGAGAGCCTTTCCCTTCATTAGCAACTCTGTCATAGGCTTGGCTATCTTGGAGAAGTCCTTGATAAACCGGCGGTAATATTCAGCCATCCCAAGAAAACTCCTTATTTCCTTGACATTTTGCGGCGGTTCCCACTTCAACACGTCTCTCACGTTTCCGGGGTCAATCGATACTCCTCCTCATGAAATTATATGACCCAGAAACGACACCTCTTTCAATCAAAACTGACACTTGTTGAACTTGGCATACAATTGATGCTCCCTCAATTTCTGCAACATAAGCCTCAAGTGTTCCTCATGCTGTTTCTCATCCTTTGAGTAGATCATAATATCATCAATAAACACCACAACGAACTTATCCAAGTACTCCATGACGACCTTATTCACGAGGTACATAAAGTAGGCAGGCGCATTTGTCAATCCAAAAGACATCACAGTGTACTCATAAGATCCATACCGTGTTCTAAAAGCTGTTTTGGGTATGTTCGATGGTCTAATCTTCATTTGAAAGAATCCCGACCTCGAATCAATCTTAGAGAAGACACAAGCACCCTTCATCTGATCAAACAAGTCTTCTATACATGGCAAGTTGTACTTGTTCTTGATTGTTAATTCATTGAGAGCTCGGTAATCTACGCACATCCTTCGGGATCCATCCTTCTTGTCCACAAATAGAACGGGCGCTCCCCAAGGCGAAGAGCTTGGGCGAATAAAACCCTTCTCTAGTTGCTCTTGAATTTGCTTCTTGAGCTCCGCTAATTCAAAAGGAGGCATCCTATACGGCCTCTTAGCTATAGGTGCAGTTCCAAGTATTAAATCAATAACAAACTCAATGTCTCGATCGGGTGGCATACCTGGCAACTCGTCTGGAAAAACATCCAAAAATTCACACACCACCGGAATCTCCTCAATTGCGGCACCGTCCATATGATTCAACTCCAATTGCTTAGATGCGGTTTGAGATGCTTCAAATTCTACGGTGATCCCTTCTTCATTGGTCAACTACACCGTCTTCGTGGCACACTCAATAACTCCATTGTGCTTCCTCAACCAGTCCATACCAAGTATAATATCTAACCCTTGAGAATCCAAAACAATGAGGTTGGCGGAGAAGTCTACCCCCCTTATTCTAAGGCTTACTTTTGGACATACTATATTTGTCCTCATCTCTCCTCCAGGAGACTTAACCAATAGAGTAAACTTCATATGAGAGATAGGCAAACTATACTTGGCAACATACTTCGATGCAATGAATGAATGCAATGCTCCAGAATCAAATAACATAGTCGCGGGGTTGGAGTTGGCGAGAAACATACCAATGACCACGTCATCCGCTTGTTGAGCATCCTCCATAGAGACATGGTTCACATTGCGACGAGCTAAATTCTGCTGTCCACGGCTTCCTTGTGGCTGTCCTCCATTAGGTCTTGGGTTTTGCCTCGGTGCATTGCTTCCTTGACCAAGGCCTAACTTAGGACATTGATGCGCAAAGTGTCCAGCTTCTCCACAAGTATAACACTTCTTAACTCCACCAGAATTGTTGGGACGAGTTTGGTTTTGAACATTTGCAGTAGAAAAATTAGCACGAGGTGCATAAGGCATTAGAGGCCTAGGTGCTTGCATAACAGGGCACTGCTGCACAAACTGAGTTGGGCGTGGTGCATAACCAGGGCGCTGAGCAGGGATAGAGGAGCTGTAATAGGGCGCATTGGGTGGCGCAAAGCGAGGGCGCACATTACTTCTTTGTTGCTGTCCTTGATATGGTGCCTTTCTCTTATTGTCTTGCTCCATCTCACGAATCTTGTTCTCAACCACAATCGCTTTATCCACAAGCTTCTGAAAATTTGCATAGTCACAATTGAGTAGTTGCACTTGGATCTCATTGTTCAAGCCCCTCATGAACAAGTATTGTTTCCGGCTGTCCCGACTAACATCCTCAGGCGCGTACCTTGAGAGTTGAGTGAATTTATTGAGATATTCACTCACTCTTGATATTCCTTGCCTTAAATTCTCAAATTCTTGCCTCTTCAAGATCATAACACCCTCGGGCACAAAATGAGAACAAAAATTCTCCTTGAATTCGGCCCAAGTAATTCTCTCTTGGTTCTCATGAGCATTGCAATAAGCATACCACCAATCCGCAGCTGCTCCAACTAGTTGATGAGGAGCAAACAAGACCTTCTCCTGGTCACTGCATTAGACAATAGCTAGCTTCTTCTCCACGGACTTGAGCCAATCATCCGCATCCATAGGGTTGGCAGCTTGAGCAAAGGTTGGCGGCCTAGTCCTCATAAACTCTCCCAACCGGTTATGAGGAGGCGGGGGTGGCGGTGGAGGCATGTGGGGCTGATTGTTGATATTGCCAGCCTGCAGCTGTCCCATTGTTTGTATCATGGTTTGCATGAGCTGGTTTTGCATAGCCAGTAGATGCTCAATGTTGATAGCTCCTTGAGCAGGTCCTTGACCATTGTTGTTCTGAGGTACTCCATGGTTCTCCTCCTCATCATTGCCATCCCTCTGGTTGCGAGTCATCACCATCTGAAGAAAAGCAATAGGTAAGAATTAGAAAACGTCCCCAACTATATGCATCAAGGGATATGAGACTAAACAACTAGCTGCACTAGCCTAGGTGGACATGGTAATGCTAAAGCACCCCAAAATCCTCTATTAAGCACACAAGCAAACATTATATATAGCAAAAAGCACCCCAAGCAAAAACTCATCGATTCCTAAGTGCTCCTATGTGCTCTAAAGTGTCCATTCTATCTAGGCTGCATCCTACGGTCAACCTGTGGCTCTGATACCAATCTGTGACGCCCGGTTCCGAAAAATGAACCAAGCTAACGCATATGTGTGCCCAGGATGTTCAACACACATACACGAGTGCAATCACAAAATAGTATACAGAAAATTACCACAGAACAAGATTAATTAACCAAATTTCATTACACAAACCAGATTATCCTCGAATACAAGCTCTAATGAATATTTATGACAAGTTCAACTAATGCAGCGGAAATAAACTAATTAAGCAAACTAAAAAGCTAGGCAGCATAAGTAATAGGGTATAGCGCAGCTCCAATCAACACCACAGGCAAAGCTGACGGTAGACACGGCCTAGAACTCCGCATTATCACCATTAAACTCCCAATCCTGACCTGCAACTATTGGGGGGGGGGACTGCAAGAGTCAGTACATGTCGTACTCAGCAAGTGTGGAAAGTATGACATGTGGCTTATTCAAATGACGACAATAATAATGGCAAAGTGCTGAAAAGTACATTAAAACATTTGAAAAGCAATATATTACATGTATGTGAAGTAAACCCATCATAATCATAAGTAATACCATAATACCAAATCTGAATTCATTACCATCATCATTAATTCCAGATTTCACCATTTGCCAATAACCATATTCAATACCAGAAATAAATCCATGACCAACCATAACCATTACCAAACCATAACCATAATACCAACCATAACCATTACCAAACCATAACCATCCCAAATACCATCCCAATATCGAGTTCCCTCTAATCATGGAAGTTGTCCAGGTGCTCATAACCGGGAGCACGGCTATCATGATAGTTTTATTTAACTCTGCAGAGTTTGTACCTCTTTACCCACGTGTTTGTGATTTCATCACCTTTTGATGACTAGAACCTCTATTATGCCGTCTCACACTTTCATCGGTGTGTGGCCAAGAGATCACAAAATAGCCTATACAAAGGGATTACTAGCCTATTTAGACCCCACTGAGGTTTCACCGGTGGTGATGTCTCCCACAGAGTACATCTTCAACCAAGGGCCCCCTCTTGAGCCATTCGAATCACAGGGTAGTCCCACCAATCATCAACAAACCCAATCCGACTATCCCTTCCCCGAGCATCCACAATGGTCCAAACAGCACTAGCAAAGCCCTAATTAATTAGCTACGCCGCACCCATACTTGGCCTCGTGGTGGCACTGTAGTCCTGGCTTATTCTCGCATGAACCGGTCCATAGATTTAAAGCAAGCAAACCACCATGACATCCAACCCATCCACGTACCGGCTTGCTTAGATCACCCATTACCATATCATATTAACCAGTTCATGTTAATCATAATCTCTTCCATTCATAGTTAAATTGAGTGGTATAGTTGTTTCCATCCCAGTTGATTAAGCGAAGAAAAAAGGTAAAAAGCCCTTCCCGACTCTCTACCATAAATTCCAGGTGACAAGGGTGGTTTAAGAAGTCTAGTAAACTTCCTATCATAGGATTCCCATCAATTTGACACAAGCATGCAATTTTTCAAACAAAACATTTATTTTAAAAACAGGATCAATATGCTTCAAGGACACTTGTCTTGCTCTTGCTGTTGATTAGGGTCAATTTCTTCAAACTCTTGGTGTTGTAGATCCTTTGCAACACTTTCTAGCGCAAATCTATCTAATCCACACAATAAACATACAAGAAAAGAAATACAATCAAAGAGTGCACAAATATTACTCAATATGTCATGACATGCATGATTAATGCAAATGCAAGGTAGAACTTGTTACTAGATTGCTTTTAATGATCACTAACTAGTTCTAATAAATTTTAACAAGTTTATACAGGTTTGGAATTGATTAGATCAAATTTTAGAATTAATTCAGCACAATTTAACCAGAAAGATCGGACTAGTCCGCTAGGGACCAGACAAGTCCGCACTCCGCGAGATCAGAAGATTAGAGTTTTCTAGATCGATGTAAATTCGGAGATTAGGGGTTGAATTTATGTAAGGAAAAGAGAATAGAAGGTATACTAGGTGTTTAGGACTCCAATGAATCAAGAAACTTGGAGGTAACACTTGGATCTTGATGATCTAGGGTTGGTGATGAACTTGGGGATGAATTGGTGGTGAAGAACGAAACTTGGTGGAGATCTTGATCCTCTTTCGTTTCCTCCTCTTCTTCTTCTTGCTTGGGATCTTCTCCTCCCTCCTTGATGGTGGCTCTCCACGAACTAGGGTTTGGGTGGGTGGAAAAGTGGCAAATAGATGTCAAACCAAGGGGTGGGGCTGTTTATATAGAGGTGGAGGCTAGGGTTAGATGGATTTCGAGTTTTGGGATGAGTAGAGGCCGGTTTAGAGTCCCACATGGGCTCTAAATAGAGTTAGGCACGACGTTCCTAGGCCCACATAACGTGAAACCCAAGAAACAAGTCGTAAAACAAAAGATCAACTCGGAGTCACGAAATATCGGACAAGTCCGAAAAGGACCGGACTAGTCCGAAGTCGTCCAGAGAGAAAATCGGACAAGTCTGGCCAAAGATCGGACAAGTCCGACTTTAAACAGAGAGGAAAACAGACAAGTCTGCTGGAACATCGGACTAATCCGGAAAAGTCCAAGGACTTAGCAATCTTTCAAGGATTATTGGAATATCTGACTAGTCCACACAAAATCGGACAAGTCCGAAAGTTTCCAGGGGCAAAATCGGACTAGTCCGCAGCAAAAACGGACAAGTTCGTTTTTAGTCATAGAGAAATCGGACTAGTCCTCAGTAAAATCGGACTAGTCCACGCGTTTTAAGTGCGGTTTTGTTCCAAATCAATTTTAAATGCTCCAAATCAATTTTAAACGTGTTTCTCTTGTTGTGGGTTAATGTTAAACACGTATATGAGTGCATGCAAGGCATGATGCATGAAAATGAGGGTGTTAAAATCAAATCTAGAGTAATTTTCTAGTTCATTTGGGGCCAAAAATATAATTAACACGCTATATATGAGGAGAAAGATTAGGATATGCTACCTATTGCTTGTGTTGAATAACCTTGCGCCGTGGACAACATATATCCGACACTTCATTCTTGTCGCCAGGATCATTCTGCCCTAGGGATGAAAACAGTACAGTAAATTCCCGAACCGTCTGACGCCGTTTTCGAAAATTTCCGTTGCGATTACCATTTTCGACAATTTCCAAAATTTTTGATCCGATCAGCGTTTTTAGCGAACATTGAAATTTGGTAAACAGAATGGAAACGATTTAGACTGATTTCTGAGCGAATTGTCAGAATATCGTATTTTAATGGAAAATTTCCGAACAATAACCGAATACTTTCCGAATAGTAGGTTGGGTCTAATGGGCTGACATGTACTCTCTCTGTCCCTAAATACTTATCGCTTTCTAGTTTATTTTTGAACTACAAAGCGACAAGTATTTAGAGAAGGAGGGAGTAATAAGCACAATTCTTTAAATTTTTTTATTCAGACACCAGTTTGAATAAGGAGTTTTCAAAGGTAATAAGCTCAATTCCGACCGTTTTCATCCTTATTCTGCCCCAATTCATCCGGGGCAGCAGGCGGAGGACCTTGATGATCAGGATAAGGATCACACAAGAAATCATTGGTCAAAGGTAAGTTTGACCAAAGCTAAAAATAAAGTTGAGTTGGGACAGAGGGAGGAATACTTTTTACAGACCGCTTTGCAGGCCCTGCTGCGGGCGATCTCCTGCCTGTTGACAACTCCAGCGGCTAAAGTTGCGTACAGCTGCACTTTAGAAGCCGTAACCCCAGTTTGCATCAAAGGAAACTCACGGGACAGTTTAAAGGAATGGAATCCTCCGGAAGGGAAAGACATTCATACAAGTTTCGCAAGTAGCATTCCAAACGGTGCACTTTAGAAGCCATAACCATCACTGCGCGCGTCTCATCGTCTTCTTCGCGCATACTAATAAAGACACACCATCCTCTTCTCCGCAACACACACAGGCCATCCTCTTCTCCTCGTGTACTCTTCCTCTTTGTCTCTGTCGTGCGCGCCCTCATTGGTTCCCTTCGAAGCCCATGGAGTTCCCCTTGCCACACAATATTGCGGCCCAGATCGCGGGGTGGGTCGCCGCAACCTCCCTGCAGCCCATGGACAACCTCTCCAGTCCGCGTGCCACCTGCAAGGCCATGCACGCGGTGTGCCGGGATCACGCCGTGGGCAGGCGCGTGGCGCTAGAGCAGGAGAGCATCTGGAAGTTTAACTAGAGCTAAGACCGCCTCGTGGAGCGCTTGGGAATCGTCGGCAACCCTCGTGTGTGCTACGTCACCGAGTTCGACCTCGTCTTCTTGCACGGTCGCGCACAGCCAGGCACCCAGTTCCTTGCCCGGGTGGCCGCGAACGGCCACATGGTGGCAGCCTACATCCTCAACATGCTCCGCTACGATGCCGACCGCGGGGCCCGCGGCGCCTTCGAGTATATTCGGCAGGTCGAAGGTGAGGCCCACGTCGGCTACAACGCAGTCGGGTCCGTCGCCATGAAGTGGACCAACAAGGAGTGCTGTCGGTGTTGGCATGAAGCCATGAATAGTATCGATGGTGTCACCTACAGGTTCCTGGGGAGGCCTCGTCCAGGAGAGCTGCCGGTGGCGGCGCCCAACATTGATGATGACGCTTGGGGCTGCTCAATAGGGGGGAACCAGGGAACTACTCGCTACGGCAGGCCTATGTGGGAGGAGTGGAGAGTCTTCTGTACAGAGAACTGTAGGATTAAGCACGAGCATGACCTGTTCTGCCGTCTGGTGTTGTACTCTATGGGTTATATTCCCTCCATTCCCGTTTGGATGCACCCCTAGTTCTTCCAACGCCATATAAAAGATAACAAAGGGAGTATATAAAATAGACTTGTAGTATATGTGTTTCCCCTATGCCCACCGTCTCTGATGAATGTTGCACTTGTTGTCTTTCCCCTATGTGCGCTTGTCTTATGTTTAGCCCCGTTTGCATCAAAGGAAACTCACGGGACAGTTCAAAGAAATGGATTCTTCCGAAAATGAATACATTCAATTATACAATAGTTTGGAATAAAGGAAATTAGTGTTCCCTTCTCTCTCTTTATTATCTCCACTTTTAATTCCAGTCGTCGCTAATCGACAGAACTAGCTGTTACATAATCCCCAATAAACACAAAATAAACTAATCGGCACATCTAGTCCGCAACACTTCGGTTGAAGCAGTGGTAATAACTTCTGGCTGCGTATAGGAGTAGTGGTAATGATTACACCGCGTATAGGGGCATAGGGCAAGTGGTAAGTTGGAGTTCTACCTATCTTTTTCTAACATTTTATCGTCCTTTCTTTTCTTTTCTCTCTTTTGATTGTCTCCACTTTTCTTTCCAGTTGTCGCTACTATAGTACCTGTTAGTACTGTATACTACTTTACAGTCCGCTTTGCAGGCCCCGCTGCAGGCGATCTCCTAGCACCTCTAGCGGCTAAAGTATCGGACAGGCAACTTTAGAAGCCACCGACGGTGTGGAGGGTCATTCATTAACAGAGAATACAGATAGGACAGATAGTTCACTAAACAACAGATAGAAAACAAAATAACAGATGGAACAGACGAACAACATTGAGTTAATTATCATAAAACATTACAGCCTCCTACCTATATTACTTGTCGTTGGAACAAGTTTTTTAGTTAATATTTGAACTACAAAACTTTTCCTAATTATTAATCACAAGTACTAATATGGGAAGGAGGAAGTACAAAACATGAAAATCAGCATCACGAAACAAGAAAAAAAAACATCACAAAAACAAGAAGAGAAAAACATCACGACTGGATTAATCAATGTCAAAAGATTTCCTGTTTAAAAATTGGGTTGAAGAATGTAATAAGATCTTTGGTGCAATCGTGTAATCAACCATCTTCAACCATTGGATCGATCTACATTACGGTCGTTGAATCTTTTTATTTAACCTCCACCACCAGGTGGAGGGGTGGTGGTGGCGGTGGAAGGGGTTTAATGAAAAGATGTAATAACCGTAGGATGTATAGATCCAACAGATGATATTTGATTACACGATTGCACCAAAACTTTAATTGCATGTAGCGCTGTCAACGAGTCGAACTCGAGCAAGTTTGTTTGTACCATATATAAAAATTTTGTCCCATGGAACATTTTTAATAAAGTTATATAGTTTAGTTAATCATACGTACATATCATAATGATAACAACAAATGAGCTTACTCGAACTTTTCGAGCTTGAGCTCATCAAGCTGGCAATACTCAACTTCATCCTCAAACCTTCAATCAAAACTAAGTTTGGTCCTTGAACTTTCAAATGGGTCAATTATTTAGTCCATCAACTTCAAAAATCTGTTTCACTTTCATCCTTACTCTGAGTTGGATATCCACACATTGGCATGCCACATAAGATAGATAATGTGTTTTTAATCCTGTTAATTTGTTATAGAAGTTTGTTTTATTTAATTGTTTGAAGTATGCATCATTATATGCATGTAAACTCTTTCTCTTGTTGAAGCAAGCAGGCAAGAGTTTAAGAAACGATTTGAATGGACCCTTAGTTGGATAGATGGGAAGTACAACTGTCGGATCAAAACAAACGGTGGATGCAACCTTTACTGCACGCATGCAGCAAAATGTCACTACGTCAGGCGATGCTGGTCCAGGCAGGTATGCTCCGATTCCTGTCATCCAACTCCATCTAGGCTTCCGATGTCGTAGGCGGTTCACCACCAGACTGTAGAAGAATGCGGCTTCGGTGCTCCCGTTCAGTGCTCCCGTAGGTACTCCCATTAGGTGGCACGTTTTTATTGGTTTAACTTTTTCATGTGGGGTCCAGTCACCTCATAGTGAACTAATAGAATCAAGCCACGCCACGGGAGTACACTCGGGAGCATAAAGATAGGATCACCGAAGCAGTATCCAGTGTAGAAAGGATAAGCACGCACAAATGTAACAGTCATTGTTGACTGCATTGGTCTAACATCATTGTTTGACTGCGTAGGCCTACGTTTAGTCATTAACGCTAGCTTTTGAATATGTGTAGTGCGAAAGGGTTTTTTTTTTGGTTTCACACTACACTAGCTAGCCTATATAAAGTGTATTTGTGTTCCCTGATGAATACACAATAAACATTCTCCATACAGAATGAAACTTGCATGCCGCTTTCTTCTGCCGGAGGTTCGAAGGAAACTACTAGTACACGGCTGGTCGGGTACACGTACGGTATGGGTGTGATGGTGTACCTTAACCCCCCGTACGTCATCCATCCCTGGTGGTTGTTGGGAAGAGCCTTACAGGTATGCTCTGATTCTTGTCCTCTTATTTCATCTCTAGGTTTCTGATGATGCAGGCGGTTCACCACCAGAAAAACCAAAAAAGGTTCAGCGGCATGCAAGTTTGTTGATGAAAAACTGACTGCGGCCCGCTGACTGCGACCTGCTGATGCATCCATCTCTAGTTTTTTGATGACACTCCCGCTGACGTGTCATCATCTTATTTGTTGTGAAGGTATGGTAGTTAAACTAAGCATTAATAAAGGGACCAATAATATTTTTACACATCAGCGGGATGACGCATGGGAGGACAGAACGGGAGGGACACGTCTTGTATACTCCCATTCAGTGCTTTTATGCGTGCTCCTACTTAAGTGTCATGATTTTATTGGCCCTTTCATTTACCTAACATAATGCCTGATTTAACTTCAACAATTAGATGATGACACATATGTGGGAGTACGCATGGAAGCACAAACGGGAGCACCGAAGTTGCATCCGAACGAGAGGCCCCCGCAGCAAGTTTGTCATCAAGAAATTTGCATGCCGCTCATCATCGAGGCTTTGCTGGTTTGTCTGGTGGTGTACCGCATGCGTCATCAGAAACCTATATGTAGTTGGAGGACAGGAGTCAGAACATACTTGCAGGGGTCTTCCAACCACCACCATGGATGCACGACGGGGGTTAAGGTACACACCGGCACACCCGGACCGTACATATGTGCCGGTGAAGATGGAACTCAACAGTCTCATGGTTATAGATATAAATAAGGAAGAAGAAAAAGGATGGCGCGCATTTCGATCTATGAACCGCGAGACTGCTAACTTCAATTTTAATTAGCGAGTTCCCGATTCCGCTGAGCCATTGTTGTTGTATGTGGTGTTTGGTCGAGACAATGCAACTTGTGGTCATAACGATAAGAATTAAAAATAGGAGTATATCAGATTCAAAAATCTTCATTACGCCAAGTCATACGATGGCCGGACAATCTCCAATCCACTTAGGTCGAAGTGGAACCACTCCTACCCAAACGAGGAAAAAAAATTATGGATAAGGTATGCATATCCAAGGCTGTGCACACCGTTCCACATTTGTGACATGTGTCCACATGAACGGATGGATGAAGTAGTTGCATGACTGTGACATGTGTGCACATGAACGAACGAGGTCGTATGATGGCCAGACATGATAAGGATAATGCCAAAGAATCGTATCCTTTAAAAGCATAATTTTTCCCCGCATACAATGGGCCCCTCGCGTGTAAAATTAAAAATTTCTCCTTTTATCGAAAAACATCTCCTTTAACGATGCACCGGAGACCAAGTGCATACCGTTCTCAGATGGTGCCACACGTACTTCCTTCTCATGTCTTCAATCGCTGCTCCCTGATCGTGGAACCATCTATATACCACTGGCCCCAATGTAACACTGGCCCAATGCCCCTATACGCGGTGTAATCATTACCACTACTCCTATACCCGGCGTCCGTAATGAATTCATGCGAGCGATTTTGACAAGATGTGAACGATTTGTCCCACCTCAGAAAGTTGAGCTCGTTGCAACGAGAATATCAGGCAACGCACGCTATTGTACTTAGACATTCGATTGAAAAAAGATGTCGTACAAGACTCCTGCACGCTCTGTTCGATTTCAACCTGGCAAGCTCCGTTTGACATCATCCGCTCGCCTAGCTGAAATCAAAAGGGACGTGGAGGAGCCGTGTACGGGGCGGGTTTTTTTAGATAAAGCCCTGGGCCATTTCCGTGTCAAAATAAAAAACTGCCAGTGAAGCCGATGGGACACGTTGAGCCATTGCGATAACCGAGAGGGATGCAAATAGCGGTTTTTTATAAGCATAATTTTTCCCAGCGTACGCTGGGCCCTTTGTGTGTCAAATTAAAAATTTCCCCTTTTATTGAAAAACATATCCTTTAACGACGCCAAATTTTGGTACATGGGCTCACGCGTACATGGGAACAAACACCAAGCATTCCATGGCAGTTTCGGCCCAGGAATACAAAGTGACTCAACGCAGTTTCAGCCCACAAATAACAAGCGGCCCAGTGCAGTGTTGGGCCTACTCTAATAGCTTCACGTACACTTTGTCCTGGCTGCCTCCCCGCCGGACCCTTCAATCCACAACGCCCCTCTCCCAATTGCACGAAACGCGCCTAGAGGAGCATCTGCCGGCCGCCACACTCTCGGGGGAGCATCCGTCGGCCGCCATGCTCTTGGAAGAGCATCCGCCGTCCACCAGCGTGGAGGAGCATACGCCGGCCGCCGCATGTGGAGAAGAAACAATGCTAGGTACAATTGCTCGCATAATGTTATTGTAGTTCATTCCTCTTACAGATACGCTGATTTAATTGTAGGAAGCAATGTAGAAGATAAGACATGGATTGGAAAAGACAAGAAAACGAAGGAGTGGCAGGATGGAATGAAGTCATTTTTAAATTTAGCATTCCAGGGCACTCGTGAAGAAGAAACTAAGCCTTGTGCTTGCACAAAATGTCATAATATTTAATTATACTTGTTGGGTACACCATGGAGAAAAACGAGTTGAGAAAAATATTGCTGAGCAATCAGTAAATAATGAGGAATAATTTTCTGATGATGCTGCTAAGGAAAATATGTTGTCCAGTCTTCTTAGAGGCACTGGTGATAATGGTGGTTCTTTAGCAGGTGTTGATGATCCATAAAATGCTATAAACCAGCAGGAGCCAATTGGGTGTGCAAAGGCATTCTATGACTTATTAAATGATGCCAAAAAGAGTTGTATCCACGTTGTGAGAAGGTGAACCAATTATCCTTCATTGTCAGGTTGTACCAGATAAAGTGTTTAACTGGTTTGAGCAAAAAAGTGTGTGAGTTGATCCTTGAACTATTCTCATATGTGCTTCCAGAGGGCCATTGCATTCCTAACACACTTGATAAAGTTCATAAGGTTGTTTGTGACCTCGGGCTGAGCTATGAAAAGATCGATGCATGTGTCAATGACGGTGTGTTATTCCGGAAGGACTATTCTCTGCTGGATCGATGCCCAAAATGTGGTGAATTAAGATGGAAAAATAGTACACGTGGGGATGCAAGAGAGGCTTTACCTTGTGGAAAAGCCAAGAAGCTTGTAGCACGCAAGATTCTACGATACTTCCCTCTTATTCCCCATCTTCAAAGGTTTTATATGGCAGAATCAATGACATCAAACATACGTTGGCACAAAGAAGAACATATTGATGATGGAATATTACGCCATCCTGCAGATTCGAAAGCATGGAAGCATTTTGATAGCATTCACCCAAATTTCTCATCTGATCCTCGCAACATAAGACTTGGGCTAGCATCTGATGGTTTCAATCCTTTTGGAGTAATGAATGTTTCTTACAGTACATGGCCTGTGATTCTAATCCCTTATAATCTACCACCCTGGTTGTGTATGAAGCAGCCTTATTGGTTGATGTCAATGATAATTCTTGGGCAAAAGTCACCTGGAAACAACATTGATGTGTATCTGCAGCCTTTGATTGATGAGCTAGTGAAATTATGGTCTGATGGTGTTGAAACATACGACAGTTCAAAGAAAGAGACATTTCTCATGCAAGCTTCTATATTGTGGACAATAAATGATTTTCCAGCATATGCAATGCTATGTGGATGGAGCATAAAAGGTAGGCTAGCATGTCCATACTGCCCTGTAAACATTGACGCCTTGTGGTTGAAACATGGACGAAAGTATTGCTACATGGGTCAACGTCGTTTCCTACCTCAGGATCACCGGTGGTGTCGGGACAAAGCTTCTTTCAACAACAAAATAGAGAATAGAGAAGATCCAACATCACTCTCTGGTCACGAAGTACTCCAACAATACGAGACATTTGATCAAGTGAGTTTAGGACAGACGAATAATAAGAGAAAGCGCACTGAGGAAGATAGGTGGCATAGTTGGAAGAAGAAAAGTATATTTTTTCAGCTCCCGTATTGGAAGACATTGCTAATAAGGCATAACTTGGAAGTCATGCACATTGAGAGAAACATTTGTGATAGCATATTGGGGACATTGCTTAATATGTATGGTAAAACAAAAGATAGTCTACAAGATCGTTTTGATATGCATGAAATGGGTATACGGCCAAAGCAACATCCGGTGGGTATGAAAGGGAAGTATGATTGTACATCAGCATCATATACTTTGTAAAAAGATCAGAAGACCACCTTGTGCTAGTTTTTGGTGGATGTGAAGATGTCCGATGGTTATGCCTCAAACATCAAGAGAAGTGTGGACATAACAACACGTAAGGTATCAGGTCTAAAAACTCATGACTGCCATATTATGTTTCAGAAGCTCCTTCCTATTGCAATACGTGACATATTGCCTGAAAAGGTTGTTGAACCTTTAATTGAGTTTAGCAGATTCTTTTCTGGAATTTGTTTTAAAGAATTGGCGGAACCAGACTTGGATAAGATGATTGAACAATTTCCTGAAACAATTTGTAAGCTTGAGATGTTGCTTCCTCCCGCTTTCTTTGATATCATGATACATCTTCCAATCCATCTTGGCGAAGAAGCTCTCTTGGGTGGACCTGTTTCATACAGATGGATGTATCCAATTGAGAGGTACCTTGGTACATTGAAGAGGTATGTACGTAACAGAGCTCACCCGAAGGGTTCTATAGCTGAGGGATATATTATGGAAGAGTGTATGACTTTTTGTAGCCAATTTCTGGATAACATTAGCACCAAGCTTAATAGGCCAGAATGTCATGAAGCTGCAGCTAGGAATGAATCTTCTCTCGAGTCTAATATATTTACAGAAGTTGATAATTCTAAACAAGGGTTTAAATGGGGCGAACTTACTATGGTGGAACTACATAACATCAGGCATTATATTATTTCTAATGTTGAAGAGGCCGCTCCATGGATCAAGTACGTATAACACTCAGATGCTCTATACTATATTAATGGATCATGCTTATTGTAGATGGCTAATTTAATTTTGAACCCTTTTCAGTGAGCATTTTGAAGAGCTGAAAAAGATTCATTCTCGTGATGTTAAAAAACACCATAGAGATGAGTTTGTTTATTAGTTTCAGAAACGAGTAAGTACATGCAAGTTTTTACTTGCTTTATCGATTACCCCTTTTATACTAATTAATGTGTACAAATTACGACATTACA
This sequence comes from Tuctoria greenei, assembly GCA_036927565.1. NCBI lineage: Eukaryota > Viridiplantae > Streptophyta > Magnoliopsida > Poales > Poaceae > Tuctoria > Tuctoria greenei. Next base: position 132,735,067 of record JAYESD010000006.1, read on the forward strand.
CAAACAAGCCAAAGTAACCGATTATTTGTATGCATTATCTAGAGGACCTGATCGTCAGGCACGTTTTTTAGTCGATCATTCATAAAAGGCTTCTTCTTTCAAACAGCAGAGGTGGAAAAAGATTTACGAACGCAAAATAGTGGTGTTGTTGTTCGGGATGGTGATCATGAGTGGTATGGAGTAATCAAGAAAATGATTTCTGTTGATTTCGAAAAAAATCAAGAGGTTCTGTTATTTGAATGTGAATGGTTTGATCGGCCTTGTTCCGGTCAGAGCCAAAGCAGAGGATACAAAATGTATTGATACGGAATGATAGATGTTGACACCACTATTTCTCAATTTAAGTATGAGCCTTACATTCTTGCCACCCAAGCAGAACAAGTTTTTTACGTTAGAAGTGTGAAGCAACATAAATGGGCTACAGTTGTTAAAACGAAGCCACAAAACTTTTTTGTCATGCCCCCTGGAGACGGTGAAAATAATGTCACCGAGACGATGGAGGTTGAGATATTATTTGATGATCGACGACTTACTGATATAAATGAGGATATGACCACATGGGATAGGAATGACATTGACGGAGCAACCGGTGATGCTTCCGCTCTTTCAAATGAAGATGACGATGACGAAGACCACGACGATGATGATACATATATCAGTGATAGTATTGTACCTCCAATATTGAGGGAGGACAGCGAAGATGATGATTTTTTCATATAGGTATTGTGTGAGCTAGTTGTACGTGAACTATGTAATGCAACGTTTGTGTTCCGTGGCGATAGATCTTAATGCCACCAACCGGTATTTTGTGGCAACAGATCCTAACACAACGATTGTGTTTCATGGAGATAGATCCTATCGCCACGCACTTGTGAATCATGGCATAAGTTCCTAATGCAACGTTTGTCTTTCGTGGTGATAGTTCCTAACACCACGAACTGGTGAATCGTTCCAAAAGTTCCTAATGCAATGATTGTGTTTCGCGGCGATAGATGCTAAATCCACGAACAATTGAATCGTGGCAACAGATCCTAATGCAACGCGTTCCGTGGTGATAGATGCTAATGCCACGAACTAGTGAATCGTGGCAACAGATTCTAATGCAACAATTGTGTTCCGCAGCGATAGATGCTAACACCACGAACTATTGAATCGTGGAAATAGATCCAAATGCAATGATCACGTTCCGTGGCAATAGATGCTAATGCCACGAACTAGTAAATCGTGACAATAAATTCTAATGCAACGATCGGGTTCCGTGGCGATAGATGCTAAGGCCACGAACTAGTGAATCGTGGCAACAGATTCTAATGCAATGATCGGGTTCCATGGTGATAGATGCTAACGTCACTAACTATTGAATCGTAGCAACTGATCCTAATGCAACGATCGGGTTCCATGGTGATAGATGCTAACGCCACGAACTAGTGAATCGTGGCAATAGATTCTAATGCAACGATCGGGTTCTGTGGAGATAGATGTTAATGCCAGGAACTAGTGAATCGTGGCAACAGATTCGTGGCGATAGATCATGATGCCACGAACTAGTGAATCATGGCAACAGATCCTAGTGCAACGATCGTGTTCCGTGGAGATAGATGCTAATGCCACGAACTAGTGAATCGTGGCAATAGATTCGTGGCGATAGATGCTAACGCCACGAACTAGTGAATTGTGGCAATAGATTCTAATGCAACAATCGAGTTCCGTGGCGATAGATGCTAATGCCACGAACTAGTGAATCGTGACAACAGATTCGTGGCGATAGATCCTAATGCCACGAACTAGTGAATCGTGGCAACAAATCCTAGTGAAATGATCGTGTTCCGTGGCGGTAGATGCTAATGCCACGAACTAGTGAATCGTGGCAACAGATTCGTGGCGATAGATCCTAATGCCACGAACTAGTGAATTGAGTCCCGCCACAAATCCAAATCATATCCAACTTCGCTTCCCCGGTGCGCCAAATGATCTGCGTAGTACTAGCAATACCCTAATTAATCAGCTACGTCACACCCTTACTTGGCCTCGTGGTGGCACTGTTGTCCTGGCATATTCTTGCATGAACCGGTCCTTAGATCTAAAGCAAGCAACCACCATTTCTTCCAACCCATCCACATACCAGGCTCGCTTGGATCACCCATTACCATATCATATTAACCAGTTCATATTAGCCATAATCTCATTAATGCATAATTAAATGGTATAGATGTTTTCCCATCCCAATTAATTAAACGAAGCAAAGGTAAAAATCCCTTCCCGACTGTCTACCATCTATTCCAAGTGACAAGGGTGGTTAAACAAAGGTAGTAAACTTCCTATCATTGGAATTCCCATCAAAATGGCACAAGCATGCAGTTTGAAAACAAACATTTATTTTAAAAACAGGATCAATATGTTCTAGGGCACTTGCCTTGCTGTTGGGCTTGGTTTGGGTCAAAGTATTCAAATTACTGGTGCTGGAGGTCCATCGCAGCACCCTATAGCACAAATTCGTCTAAACCACGCAATAAACATACAAGACAATAATTACAATCAATAAGTGCACATATATTACTCAATATGTCATGACATGCATGATTAATGCAAATACTAAGCAAAACTAGATAATGAGTTACTATTAATGTTCATTAATCATTTACAATGGTTATTAACAAGTTTACACAGGTTCATGTTGATATTACATCAAATTGGAACTAGTTCATTGTTAAACGAATCTAGAGATCGGACAAGTCCGCTGTTGGCCGGACTAGTCCGTCCTACGCAGAACCAGCGAGTCAGGGTTTTCTAGATCGATGTGAATTTGGAGAAAAGGCGTTGAATTCACGTGAGAAAGAGGGAGTAGAAGGTATACCAGGTGTTTAGAACTCCAATGAATCAAGGGTTTTGGAGGAAACACTTGGATCTTGACGATCTAGGGTTGATGAAGAAAACTTGATGGTGCATTGTTGATCAAGAACGTAAAGTTGATGGAGATCTTGGTCTCTTGATCCTCTTTTGTTTCCTCCTCTTCTTCTTCTTGCTCTAGATCTCCTTCTCCCTCCTTGACTGCGGCAATCCATGAGCTAGGGTTTGGGTGTGATTCAAAAGTAGCAAAGAGAGGTGAAGATAGGGTGTGGGGTTGTTTATATTGGGGTGGAGGGCTAGGGATTCAATGTATTTCGGGTTTGGAGTGGGTGGACGCCAGTGTGGGGTCCCACAAAGGCTCCAAAGAGGTTAGGCACGACGTTCTTGGGCCAACATAAGGCAAAACCCAATAACAGGTCATGGAGGAAATGACCGAATCAGAGTCGGGCATACCGGACAAGTCCGCAATAGACCGGACTAGTCCGATATTGAACAGAGACGAACACGTACAAGTTTGGCCAAAATCAGACAAGTCCAATGTTAGTCAGAGAGCAAAACGGACATGTCCGGCGGAAAACGGACAAGTCCGGGCATGTCCGGGGACTTAGCAAAATTTTAAAGGTCTGGATGACCGGACTAGTCCGCAATGGCCCAGACAAGTCCGAAAACGGTATAGAGAGAAAAATGGACTAGTCTGCAGCAAAAACGGACATGTCCAAGGGAGGTCAGAGAGAAATCGGACTAGTCCGCACAAAAAACGGACTAGTCCGCACTTCTCAGAACTTTTGAGTGTGGTTTTGCTTTAAATTTATTTTAAACTCATTCCTTTTTATGTTGATTAATGTTAAACATGTATATGAACTTATGCAATGCATGATGCATGAAAATGAGGGTGTTACAAACCTAATCCCCTTAAAATGAATCTTGCCCTCGAGATTCGACGCGGAAGAGAATAGATAGGGAAATTCCTTCTTGAGATCGTCTTCCAGCTCCAAAGTTGCTCCCAATTCTATATGATGCTTCCACTGAACATTACTCCATATAATAATAGTGTTTCTCGTTACCCTCTCCTTGGTTTCCAAGATCTTGTCCAGTTGCTCGGCATACGTCAAATCTGCCTCTAGTTCTAAATCTTCCATTGGCACTTGGTCTTCCGGCACTCTCAAGCACTTCTTGAGCTGGGAAACATGAAAGACATCATCAACATCTGATAAGTGAGGTTGCATCTCTACCTTATATGCTACTTCTCCTCTTCTGTCCAGAACCTTGAATGGTCCAATGTATCAAGGTGCTAGCTTGCCTCTTATATTCAACCTCGTATGACCTCTCATTGGGGAAACTTTGAGGTAAACAAAATATCCTACTTAAAAGGATAGTTTCCTTCTCCTTTTGTCCGCATACCCTTTTTTCCTTGATTGAGCGGCCCTCAAGTTTTCACGAATATCTGGACTTGTTTCTCAGCCTCTTGCAACATATCCGGTCAAAACACTTGGCTCTCGCCTGGTTCATTCCAAAATATCCTACCCTTCTTCCCATACAATGCTTCAAAAGGTGACATCTTCAAGCTTGCTTGGTAACTATTGTTGTATGAAAATTCTGCATGTGGCAAGCTCTTGTCCCAACTTTTCCCATGCTTCAAAGCACAAGCTCTTAACATATCCTCCAAAATCTGATTGGTCCTCTAAGTTTGTCCATCCGTTTGAGGGTGATACGCTGAGCTAAAATTCAACCTTGTTCCCAATGCTTCATGTAGTTTCTACCAGAACCTAGAGGTAAATTGAGAACCTCTATATGATAATATATTCTTTGGTACTCCATGTCGGCACACAATATACTCCATATACAACTCTGCCAGCTTCGCGGCGGTATATGTGGTCTTGAAAGGAATAAAGTGAGTTGACTTGGTCAAACGATCCACAATTACCCATATGGAATCATAACCGGACTAGGTACACGGTAAACCAACTATAAAGTCCATACCGATTTCTTCCCACTTCCATTCTGGAATCTTCAATGGCTGCAATAATCTGGCTGGCCTTATGTGTTCAGCTTGGACTTGTTGGCACACATCACACAAAGCTAGGTTATTGAGCACATAGCTGAATATATAGCTTTATGTCCTTTGATATTTACTGTGACACATTAATTTCAAGGTTGACTTCCTCATCATTGTCAATTTACCGTTCTTGGTGGCACACTGAGTTATCTCATCGTGCTACTGTATCCAATCCACCCCTCCTTAGAACACCAATGTCCTCGTCGGTCAAACTTCCAAACCAGGAACATCCCCTCCTGTCCAATCCTTGTGAATCCAAAACATTGAGGTCGGTGAGGAATTCCACCTCCTTATGGAAATATTGTGAGACCTATGTGTGCTGAATACATTGGTTTTGACAATAAAAGTTTTGAATGCTACCATAACATCTTTTTAGCAAGGTCCGACTCTAGCTCCGAGCTTCTGCAAGGTCCGACAATAGGTCTGACTTTCTTTGTCTAGGTCTGACATGTTTTTGGGTAGCTCCGGTGAGCTTTGTCTTTAGCTCCGGCATGTCTTTGATAGCTCCGGCATGTTGTTGTTAAGCTCCGATATGTTTTGATAGGTCCGACTTATGTTGGTTAGCTCCGACATGTTTTTCTAGCTCTGGCTTTTGGGTTGACTAGTTCCGACTAAGCTGTCGGAGCAACATTTATTTAGGGACAGATGTAGTGTCCGATATATATATATATAACTAAATTCGTGAAACAGAAGACCACATTTCTTATTTGTTAATTTATTTAATCTTCGTATATAAGGATGGATCGTGTATAACTTAACTGGGCTAGAACTGCATGGATCGTGTAGAACCAAGCCAATATGGCTCTATAGAAAGATGGCATGGATTGTGTAGTTTACCTAGCACAAAACTGGAGTCCGGGATGCGATGTCGCAGGGAGGTGTCGACGACGAAGAGGTTCGGTAGAGCCTGTCAAACTTGGTCGCCGGCGTTGTACCCAGGAGTCAACACCACCAAGTGCACGGGAAATGAAACCGTGGGAAATGAAAACACAGGAATTTCTTAGGAATACAAGTATGGAACACAGGACATAGAGACAACACATTTGGAGTACTGCGAGATCACCAGAAGGGCGGGGCAGCGGTGTGTCTGGAACGGAGGCCAGTGTTTCTATTTATACTCCTCGTGGCTAAAATAGGGTTACAATAATAGGCGGGACTAAAATTGGAGGCGCATGTAGTGAAAATTGAATTGTCAAAATCTCAAATGTGGCGCGCGAAGTAGAACGATAAAAATTTTGTGGGAGTGGCGAATTTGACGCAAGTCGTGCCCTTGTGCACGCATCCAATCGTGATTAATTATATCTCATGTCGGGTCGATTCCTGCACATGGTGTGTGTAGCTAGAGGGGTAGACTTCATCTTAGGACAACTTGCTCGCTTCTTAATTCATCTTTGTTTCCATGCATGAAGATCAAAATCTAAAAGCATTCATCTACTAGCTAGTGGGACATTCCAAGAAAATACGAAAAAAATATGAATCACCAAATGTATATGTGCTAACGCAAACGATATGCAAATACAGCCAAGTCCACGAAAGGACGATGGTAAACAATCATCATTTTGTAACATTAATCACAATGAAATGATAACATGTAGTATATACTACTACATACTAAAAATACATTTTCCCATGCGCCGACTACAAATGAAAAAATTGAGTGAAAGAACACAAAAGAGGAGAAACACAGCCTCAACCACGATCTCAATGGAGTTTCAGCCAAGAGTCGTCGATTGTCGCAACAAAACGAATTTGGCTAGACATTGAACAACAATTATTTCGCCCCTTTTTTAGAAAGGAGTTGTTTTTCGATACTGCATAGGACGCATTGTTCATGAACAGAAACAACATTTATCATTAAAATAGAAACAACACATATATTACAAACAAGAACTACGAAAGCACATAGAAAACAAGAAAAAGAAAAACTACAAATACTACTCTACTCGGAGTCGGAGGAGATCTCCTCCACCTCCTTCTCCGCCACTGCCGCCTCCTCCTCCGCCGTTGCTGCCACCGCCGCCTCCTCCGCTTCTGCCGCCTCCTCCTGCAATTGAGTCCGAAGCTCCCGGGCGATGGTCCACAGAAGATGCTGGCGGCCCTCCACCCCAGCCACCTCCCCGATCGCCTCGTAGAGGACGTTGAGACGACCGGCCACAAACCCTAACCCGAAGCAGTAGTGACCGGCGGTGTCCATGCTGGTGCATAAGGGAAGTTTCCCAAGACCCAGACGCTCACACGAGCGAGATGTATCGGAAAATACACCCCGCGCCAATTTGTCGAGCTTTTTTGCTCGCCCGCTGATGGCGAAAAGGTGCTCGGTGGCCTCGCCGATCGAGTTCATCGAAGCGGTGTTCGACGAGGAGGACAGTCTCCTGAACCCAAACGGGATGAGGAGGTGCGGGCGCCGCGGGCGGAGAAGGGGACGGAGGAGGTGCTGGCGCCGCCTCCAGTTCCACCGGCATTGGCTGCAACGGAAACGAAGAAGAAGGAGGTTCGGAGGACGTCGACGGCCTGGAGCGCTTCGTTGCGGGGCTACCCATTTGTGCGGCGACTGAGTTGCAGAGAAAGAGCGAGAGGTGGTCGGCGATGGTGCGGCAGTGAAGGAAGAGAAGTTTGGAGGCTACGATCGATGGAGATGGAGTGGTGCGGTGGAGACGCAAGAGGACGGGTGTGCCTTTATAGCGGGTCCTTCTTCGCGCGAGTGGAGATGATCGGACGCTTCAAAAATTGCACTTTCGAATTAATTCAAACCGCGGTTGGCTTCCATGTACGCTTCATAGATAGTTTTTTAATTTGACATGCAAAGGGTCCAGGGTATGCAGTGGCCCACTTGGCATACTTTGTAGGTCCATTTGGCGGTGTTTCAGTTTTTCAGTTCCAGTTTTTAATTTTGACACGCAAAGGGCCCACCGGCACAAGGTATATGCAATGTTCCAGTTTTTTTCAGTTTGTCACGCAAAAGACCTCGATCATGTTTCATGACGTTACGTGTTTTCTCTTATTTTTTGAAAGATCGTCATATATATATATATATATATATATATATATATATATATATATATATATATATATATATATATATATATATATATATATATATATATATATAGTTGAAAGATTGTCAAAAAAATACAAGAAAAAAGTACAAGACGATGAACACACCACACATTCATGCATTCATTAACACACACACACATACACACACTACAAGAAACGTGATCATTTGCGACGGCTGAGTTTATTTGCAACGGCCAGCTGTCGCAAATAAATTAAATTGCCACGAGTAATGTAGTAAGAACTTTCAGCATGTAAAAGGAATTACAAAGTCATATATGTATGAAATACTATGCTCATATTATTTTAATTTCAGATTTACATATAGACTTCCCAAGATTCAAAAAACTCCCCCTCAATTTAAGCCATGAGGATGCATAACCCCGATTTCACTACGAATGTAACAAAAACGAGTGAAATCCAAAGATTTTGTAAAAATGTCAGCAAATTGTTGTTCGGTATCTACATGGTGGAGCACAATGTTTCCTTTTTCAACATTATCTCGGATAAAGTTATACCTAATATCAATGTGCTTAGTTCTAGAATGTTGCACGGGGTTTTTGGCAATGCAAATAGCACTAGTGTTATCACAAAATAGTGGAACACTATCTAGATCAACCTCATAGTCCTTAAGTGTTTGAACAATCCAAAGAATTTGTGAGCAAGCACTAGCAGCAGCTACATATTCAGATTCGGCTGTGGATTGTGCAACTGAATTTTGTTTTCTAGAGGACCAAGCAACAAGAGAATTACCAAGAAAATGACAAGCACTGAAAGTACTTTTCCTATCAATCCTACAACCCCCAAAATCAGCATCCGAAAAAGCTTTCAAAGTAATGGTTGAGGAAGAAGGAAGAAAAATGCCAAATTCTTGAGTTCCATGTAAGTACCTGAGAATCCTTTTGACGGCTTGATGATGTGAAGCACGTGGGGAAGCTTGAAACCGTGCACAAAGACATACGCTGAATTGTATGTCCGGTCTTGATGCCGTGAGGTACAAAAGTGATCCGATCATGCTTCTATATTCTTTTTGATCCACGGGTTCACCATCTTCATCAAGTTCAAGTGTTGTTGCTGTTCCCATTGGTGTCCGAAGAGGCTTACTTTTGTCCATGTTGAAGCGCCTTAGGAGGTCTTTGGTATACTTCGTTTGATGCACAAAGGTACCCTCCTTGGTTCGCTTGATTTGCAGCCCCAAAAAGTAAGTGAGTTCACCCATCATACTCATTTCAAATTCGGAACTCATAATTTCTGAAAACATGGACACAAGATCATGAGAAGCACAACCAAAGATAATATCATCCACATACACTTGAACAAATAATGAGTCATTGCCATGCTTAAGCACAAAAAGAGTTTTATCAACCTTGCCCATGGTAAACCCCTTTTCAAGTAAGAATGTTTTTAGCCTATCATACCATGCTCTAGGGGCTTGTTTGAGACCGTATAAGGCTTTGGACAGTTTGTAAACATGATTAGGAAAATCTGGATTTTCAAAACCCGGTGGTTGTTTGACATAAACCTCCTCATCTATGTAGCCATTAAGAAAGGAACTTTTAACATCCATTTGATATAGCTTAAAAACTTTAGATGCTGCAAAATCTAACAAAATTCTTATGGCTTCCAATCTAGCGACAGGAGCAAAAGTTTCATCAAAATCTAGACCTTCAACTTGAGTGAAACCTTGAGCAACCAACCTAGCCTTATTCCTAACCACAACCCCATCCTCACTTTGTTTATTTTTATATACCCATTTAGTTCCAATTAAAGTGTGACCTAGAGGTGGAGGTACAAGTTTCCAAACATTATTTCTTTCAAAATTTTCTAACTCTTCTTGCATGGCAATAATCCAAGATTCATTAGTGAGTGCGTGTGATATATCTTTGGGTTCAAAAGAAGCAACAAAAGCAGAATGAGCATAAGAGTTTGGATCGCAAAACCTGGATCGTGTGACTCGTTCGTGCAAGCTTCCAATCATCTGTTGTGGAGGATGATCTTTGTAAAAACGTAGGGGAACAGATGTCTCACAAGCTTCTTTTTCATTAGGTTCATCGTAGATTGATGATCCTGTGACTTGTGGATGATCAGGACCAGTATAGTTGATAGCCAGAGCTTGTTCAATGTCTGGAGCTGGACACGTGTCAACTTTGGAACTACCAGGCAGTATCATCGGCTCTTTTTCATTTTCGAAAATACCCTCCCCCTGAGGATACGGATCTGGTCCTGCAACACCGGAGCTAGTACCTGGGCTAGCTTCATCAAAAGACACTTCACAAGTCTCCACAATTTTGTTAGTGTCAAGTAAAAGCACACGGTAGCCTTTAGTATGAGATGGATAACCAAGAAACATGCCATCAATGGATCTAGGTTCAAATTTATCAAGATTACCATGTTTCTTAACAAAGCATTTGCAACCAAAGACCCGAAAGTGTGTAACACTAGGCCTATCTCCAAACCGAAGCTCATATGGTGTTTTACCTAGCTTAGCACGCAAGAAAACACGGTTTGAGACATAACAAGCGGTTGCTAACGCATCAGCCCAAAATTTCCTAAGCATAGTCCTAGCCATCTCAACTAAGGTTCTGTTCTTTCTTTCTACAACACCGTTTTGTTGAGGTACATATGGTGAAGAAAGTTGATGATCTATTCCATTTTCAGCACAAAAGTGATCAAAAAAATGATTTTTAAATTCGGTTCCATTATCACTTCTAATTGCTTTTAGTGATCCTGGGTGATCAATTGATAATCTAAGAAATAAAGTTCTAAAGTGACTAAAAACTTCATTCTTAGACGCCATAAAGTAAACCCAAGAGTATCTAGAATAATCATCAACAATAACAAGAACATACCATTTACCTCCGAAGGATTGAACACGTGAAGGTCCTACGGTGTCAAGGTGCAAAAGTTGACACGGTTCAGTTGTCATGATCATTGTGAGAGGAGTATGTGAACCTGCAACCATCTTAGCATGTCTACAAGAAGAGCACACAATATCTTTATCCCCTTTAAGCTTAGGCAGCCCACGTATGCGATCAAGAGCACTAACACGCGTTAGGTGATCAAAGCCTACGTGACCAAGTCTACGATGCCAAAAATATAAGTCCATTGAATCATTAGCAACTAGACACCTATGCTTAGAGGAAGACATATCAAAATCAGCTTTAAAAACTCTTCCAAACCGAGACATGTTAAAAATAAGCTCACTATTTGAACCTACAACTTTGCAGCAGTTTTTATTGAAAATAATTTCTAGATTTTCATCTAGCAATTGTGCAACAGAAAGCAAGTTGTTTTTCAAATTTTTGACATGTGCCACATCCTTCAAAGTGTAGTGATCATTTACTCTAACCGAACCCTTAGCAATTATAGGAGTTGAAGAATTATCAGCAAAAGTAACATTCTCTACACGTGACACAAAAGTGAGGGAGGAGAACCAATCTTTGTTACCGGTCATGTGGCGTGAGCAACCTGAATCCACAATCCAAATGTTCTCCTTCCTCAGACGTGTAAAGAAGCACAATACGTCGATGACTCAATACTGGGGTTAGTCGAAAGGCATTTAGGTATCCAGTACTGAGTCACACGACGTGCAGTAGGAAAAACACGCGAAAGCTGAGATAAAACAGTAGATTTATGAGTCAAAGTTTGAGGTTTTCTATTCTTAACTCTTTTAGCACAAGAACCAGTAGCTCCGGAGGTAAAAGTAGCAGTTCCAAAAGACAAGGCTGAAGCTCCGGAGACTAAAGCTGAAGTTCCGAAGGAAACAACAGAAGGTCCGGGAGCTCTCGGAGCTATTGGAACTATCGGGGCTGCTTTTGCGGATTTCTTACCAGAAGGTCCGGAAGCTACCTTTTCAAATTTCTGACTCACTAAAGCAGGTTGTGTTTTTCTAATTGCATGAAAGTTATAAGATCTAGCAATTTTTCTTTCCTTTTTCTGTTGTTTAGCTAGTCTATAACAAAAATCTATGACATGACCATCTTTACCACAGAAGGTACAATGAAATTTAACTTTGTGTTCATGTCTAGATGAGCAAGCAATATTTTTATTTGAAATAGAATGAGGCAACACTCCTGCAGATTTGAAAACCACTCCTTTTTGTTTAGGAACTGTTTGAATCAAACCACTTCCTAATGACTTCACAATTTTAGGTGGATGTGCCTTAGCATGAGCATGAGAATCAAAACCTAAACCAGTTTTATCATTGCAAGACTTGGAAGAATTCAGCAGTAAGTTTAGGTTCTTATTCCCATTACAAAACTGATCTAATGTCCTATGCATGTCATTAAGTTTATTGGACAGATCAAGGCAGTTTTCACATGAAGTTTTTCCTTTTAGTTTGCAATTTGAACAAAATTTAACTTATGAGAACGTAAAGCATTGTTCAATATAGAAATTTCATTCATAGCATCCTGTAGTTTCTTATCAAGATCATCACAAGTAGAACAATGCAAATCAATTGTAGAACAAGAAGCATCTTTTAAGTTTCCAATATTAAGTGCAGCAAGCTTTTTGTTCTTTTCAATTTCTTCATCAAGTCTATCTAGAGTGGAGGAGTGTGCACTTCTTAATGTGGACAATTGTTCATAGATTAAGTCACATGAGGGACATGTATCATCACTAGGAATCAAAGATTTCAAACGATTAATTTCAGATTCTAGTGACTCAATTTTAGCAGCATTGTCCCTAAGCTTTTTGTCCTTTTTCTTGACAATAACAGTGGCACGAGAAATAGCATCACACATTTCATTACAGGTTGAACATACCTCATCATCGTCACTGTTGTGTTCTGCTTCCTCCTGACTTGATCTTGATCTTGCTTTGCTCGCCATGAAGCATATGTTGGCCATGTCATCATTCTCTTCATCACTTTTCAAAGTCAATGTCACTTGAACTGAGCTCTTGAAGCACGGTGATGAAGTTGTTGATCATCTTGCGTCCTATGGTACCTACCTTTCTTCTTCTTGTTGGAATTTCTAGAGGGGGTCCGGACCTTGCTTTGTTTTTCTTCCCGGGTGGTCGGACCTGAAAGTTTAGGGCATTCTGTACGAAAGTGTCCTGTTTTACCACATTCAAAACAGCATTGAGGAACGGAGCTTCCTCTCCTTCTAGTTCTCACATTTTGCAATGCTTTTGAGAATCTAGTAGAGATGAGTGCCAATTCCTCTTCTAGAAATTCTTCGATCTGCTCCAGGGTTAGTGAGGACAACAAAGCAAGAGTATTGCAAGATGATGATTGGCCGGAGCTAGACGTATCACGTTGTGAGACAAATGCAATAGACTTAATTGAGTTCCTACGTGCTAGAATGTCAATTTTATGAGTTGTTAATTTCGTATACAACACATCTAATGTAAGAGAACTCATGACAGTTGATTCACGTATAGACGTTACTTTCATCTCCCAAATTGACATGTCTAATGCAGTAAGGAGTTGTCTAGCATTTTGAGCATCTGAAAAATTAACATTCATGCTACACAAGTTGCTGAGAATTTTATTGAAACGAGCAAAGAGGTCATCAATAGACTCACCGGGTTGCATCTCAAAACGCATATATTCCTTTTTGAACATATCTTGGTTTACCTCTTTGATTGTGTTGGAGCCTTCATGGTAATCACAGAGAGCGCTCCAAACATCGTATGCTGATCAGAGGTGTGCGACACGATCAAAGTCGCTTTGAGTGAGTCCTTGGATGATCAAGTTTCGAGCTTTGTTGTTGTTGTCGATGTCCCGGAGGTTCGTAGCCATAACTTGATCGTTAGGCGGGACTTCATAAGGTTTGTACACCTTCTCCCATATTGCGAAGCCTTGCGCCTAGATGAAGGCCTCCATGCGTGCCTTCCAAACCTAAAAATCAATACCAGCAAACACACAAGGTTTGGCGGAGCACTTCTCCATGATGATTAGTCAAAAACACGTGCAAATCACAAAGATTAGAGCACCGTGGCTCTGATACCAATTGTAGGATCGAAGAGCACGTGAAAATCTACCAGAGGGGGGGGGGGGGGTGAATGGTAGATTTAAAAATCTTACGCAGCGGAAACAATTAAACCCCAAACCCTTTTGGCAGAAAAACGATCTCTTAAAGAAATCGTGTGTGAGACTAATCTAAACGTGTTTCACCATGACAAAAGTGATGTATATCAGAGAGAATCAAGTCACGAAGACAACACAAGAATAATCACTCAATTCCGTCGAGAGAAACTCAAGTTATGATCTAACGATCAAACAAAGGTCAATCTGACCTACTTGAGAAAAAACAGTTCTGGAACGCTGCAAAGAAACTCGTGTATATCAAAAACCACAAATCTAATGACCGTGAATTTTTGACATATGATAGACAATCAAGTTGTGAAGACAACCCAAAAAGAATCACGTCAATTGGATCGGTAAAACTCGAGTTATGATAAAACCACCGATGAAAGGTAGTGCTGTCCAGAAACTCGACGAGTAAAACTTGTCTGGAACAAGTCAGACGACAAGGCACAAAAGTTCCTTCAAACTACGAATTTTATTCAATAGAACACGAGAGGAACAGCCCCAAAGTCGTCTACCACGAGCTTTGGCCTTCCCTTGCTTATATAACCAGCTCTTAGGCCAACCCAATATCAACTAGAATTCCAATCCTACTCAGATCCTGAATCGTAACTTTCCATAACTGCTCATGATTCTTCTATACGCAGATAGAAGCAATCTTAAGACTTCCAAACACCTTAGGAACATATCCCACATTCCTAAACAACTCAAATTCGTGACACACACGAAATCCTAACATAACCAACTTGATACTTTCCATACCGAGCCATAACCGACTCAGCTAGCAGCCTAAGTCTTCAACCGATACGATCCGATCCTTCCGATCAGATCTTCCTTCCATAATCCGTCTCTAGAAGCATATTGCCACGTCATGCACCTCATGCATACGTGCGAACATCTTCCTTTGACCTTCATATGCACTGCCATTGATTCAATCATCCTACGCGACCTCCTGATCAACTCAACCACAGTTCCTCCCGAACTTGGTTGTTGGAACCTCATCTCCTCCCTGAGACTAGTCCAATGGATCCCGTCACCAGCCATGACTTGAACTCAAGCAACACCTGCACATGAATAAACAACCAATCCATACGAGCCCAAGTCCTTGACTTGACTCAAGTTAGTTCCGAACACAACACCTTATGTGAGCACCTCACATAAGCATGTTGCAAAACACAGTAGAAACGATATCAACCATACCAACCAAAACGCACCAAAAACTTAGTAAATGAATACTAAGCAATCTTTCCAACATTGTAAAGCAAGTATGAAACATTGCAAATGAAAAGCAGAAGCACTACGGTTAAGTTCCGGACCTTGCCAGAGCAACCCGGAGCTTGAGCCGGAGCTAACAAAAGCTAGTAGAACCTAGCGCCGGAGCTTACCAAACTAGTACAACCAAGCACCGGAGCTTACCAAAAACTAGTCAACCCAAAACCGGAGCTAGAAAAAGTACATCGGAGCTTAGCAAAAGCATGGTGGAGCTATCAAAGACATGCCGGAGCTAACAAAGACATGCCGGAGTTAAAGATAAAAGTCACCGGAGCTAAAAAAAACTAGTCGGACCTTACCAAGAAGTCGGACCTAGCATCTAACGTAGCCGGAGCTACCCAACCCAAGTCGGACCTACCTTCGGACCTTGTTGTAGCTCAGAGCTAGAGTCGGACCTTGATAAAAAAGTGTTTTGGTGATATTCAAAGCTTTTATCATCAAAGCCAAGTGTTTTCACTACAAGCCAATGTATTCAGCACACATAGGTCTTACAGACTCGACTACGCCAACATCCAGGTACGTCGCCGTCCGCTGTCACTGTTTTCCATTGCACCGCCGCTGCAACGTGTTCACCTGCCGCTGCTCGTCATCCTTTCGTAGGGTCGGGATGCGTTGGTGGATGTGGCCAGGTAGTTGCTCTTGCAGGTGTATGGTAATTACGTGAGTGTTTGGTCGGGTCATGTGGTTAGTCCATGATGCACCCTAAACCCGGTGTTGAGGCCGTGCATTTGTCATTCGTGCGTACACTCTAGTGACATGTGACAAAGTGCTCAGTCATCAATTGCATTTGGTTTGACATTGAAGTTCGATTGGGGATAGATCATCCATTTCTTTATGTCTTGGATCATCCAAATTAACGTTTGGTTGGATGGACTGGACGATCTAATTTTTTGTTGGTAGGTTGGATGAAACTTGATTGGATTATTGAGTCATCAAAGTTGATAATTTCATAATATTAATTGTTTATATACTAATTACCGTATTACTAGCAAATATTAATGTTGATATCATAATTGAAATTATTAATCAACAATAAACAAGGTAATTATCACTAATTACATTGTTAAGAAGCATAATTAGATAAGGTGGATGGACTCACATCCAACCAAATATCCTGGACCATCTCAACCAGCATCTGCGAGGAATATTTTATATTCCTCAAACCTGGATCACCCGTCTGACTGCGAAACAAATAACACATGACTGGACCATCCAACTAATCGAAGCCAATTCAATCCAAGACAAGCAACCAAACACAAATCTTTTTGGCTGCGTCGTACATGCTCGTGCGCATGATGATGGATCATGCACACCGAGTGCCGAGTTATTTGGATCGCTGAGCAAAGTTCGGGCGTGGAGTTCGTGTGCCCGTGCGCGCTACAAGATTCGGTGCGCTTGCGTACGTGGCAATCATAAGGATAGGGTGGTACAGTCAAGGGAACTGTGCAGTGCGCCCTTGGCTGTAAGATTTGGAGCGTGAACGTATGTGGCAACCATCTGGGCAGGGTCGCAAAGTGATGGCTGTGCGGAAGGGCCGCAGAGAATTCGATTTCCACACAAAGGGGTTAAGAGATAAGACCATCTGATTCGCAGGCCAGTAACGGTGTTTGGGAACATGGTATTTTTGGAGTTTTAGAGCAATTAGCAATATCATGGTATTTGAGATTACTATGGTATTTTTTACAGAATGGTGTTTGTCAACCAAACAGACGTATGTATTGCAATATCATGGTATTACAAAATTGTGTTATTGAAATACTTTGGTATTGCCATGTCATTTTAAAAACTGTGGTTTCCAAAACTTTAGTAATGAAAAACTATGCTCCCAAACATAGCCTAAAGCTTTACCGTGAAACACTGCGGATGGTCTTAAAGGCAGGCCCGGCTCTGGGCCTAGGCTGGCGGAAATAAATTTTTTGTGGCCCTGCCACACAACGTCTCGCGTGCGCCCCCCCACGCCGTCCCATGAAAATCCTGCTGAGATCCTTCGCTTCGCACTGGCTTTGTTGTCTGGACAACGAAGGATGGAAATTTCGCGTGTCCCGCTCCCACGATTATGCGATTTTGATCGGACGATGTGCGAGGCTGTGCAGCAGGGTCGCAGAAAATTTGTGGGCTACTGCCTAGGGCCAGGCCGGTGGGCAGGGGTGGTGGGGCGGGCACGATGACAACCGGTAAAGAGAAAAGAAATAAAATTAATTAAGTGTGTAGCTTTTTATTTTTGTAATTTATGAAATATAATTCTACTATGTACGTCCTACTAATGTTAGTTCAATGTTTTGTCCAAAACGTCAAATAAAAGAATAAGGAGGGAGTATTTATTAGATACCATATAATATTACTAATGTGTTAATTTTCCATATACGATGTTTTTTGACAAAAGGAGGAGTTTTTCGTTAGTGCATGTACTGTAGGACACATTGTACATGAACATAAAATAAAAGACATTTTTCATTAACATAAAAATAACACATATATTACAAACAAGAAAAAAACACATAGAAACCAAAAGAAAAAACTACTACTCATCCTACTCTACTCGGAGGAGGACTTGTCGGCGCCTCCGCCTCCGCATCCGCCGCCGGTGCCTCCGCCTCCGCCGCAACCGCCAGCGGAGCATCCTACAACACCAGATCAAACTTCTTCCGGCTGACAGCGTTCACGAGTTGCTCGCAAAACCCCACCACGGCCTCCTCATCAATCATCTTGTAGAGGCAGTCGAGACGAGGGCAACAAAACCTAACCCGAAGATGTAGTAGCCGGCGGAGTCCATGCTGGTGTGGTGGGGAAGGACACCAAGTCCCAGTCGGCGACAGGAGTGAGATGTACTGTGAAATACATCCTGCACCATTTTTTCGAGCGCTTTTGCTTGCACGTCGGTGGCGAACAGGCTTTCGGTGACCTCCTTAAGCTTGCCGTCAAGTTTGTCGATGCTTTCCTCGATGAGGCGGACAGTCTCATCATAGTCGGATGGAAGAGGTGCGGGCGTCGCGGGCGGAGAGGGGAGTGGAGGAGGTGCAGGCGCCGCCTCTAGTTCCACCGGCCTTGGCGGCGACGGAAATGGAGAAGGTGGTTCCGAGGACGTCGATGACCTGGAGCGCTTCGGTGCGGGGCTACCCATCTATGCAGCGACGGAGGTGCGAACAAAGATAGAGAGGTGGTCGACGGTGGTGCGGCGAAGAAGCAAAAGGAGAAGTTTTGAGGCTAAAATCGATCAAGAGGTGCGGCGGAGAAGAAGAGGACGGTGTGCCTTTATAGCGAGTCATCGTCTAAGCGCGTGAGTGGAGATGATCGGACGCTTCAAAAATTCTTCTTTTGAATCGACGGTCAGAGTTACTCCAAACTGCGGTTCGCCTCGTCTCGGTTATCACAACGGCTCAACACGTCCCATCGGCCAGTTTTTTAATTTGACACACAAAGGTGTGGAGATTGACGTGAACGCGCGTGGCAATCGACCGAGAGTCCATATCTTTTTTTTAAGGATCCGACCATTGCCGACCGAGAGTTCATATTGAACTGATAATTGTCGTGATCATGGATGATGGTGGACATGAATGTATTGCATGTGAAAGAGACTCGCGATCAAGCATGTTTGGTCACGTGTTGAGGATTTTTGTGCCCCCTTGCTGAGGAACATGTTAATTGGATGATGTGGAGGATCGGAGTGGCATACGTGTTTTCACAAGTGTGTTCATTTGTTCCTAAAATCAGAACACGTAGCGGCTAGCTCCTACGCCTGTTGTTTCTTCAAAAGACGAGTACAGCAATACATAATGGCAGCATGTGATCGATTAATTTGATGAACCACGTACATACGTAGTGAGAGCTGTGTGCTTATTAGACGATGGTAGTCCACATTCTATGCTCTTACTATCGAGGGAACATCCTTGTGTCAAATTTGTTATCTCTATTGATGACAGGATAATATTCTTCATTAGTGTGGTAGTTAAACTGCCATATAGGTTGAGAGCGTACACACATGCATGGTAGAGAATATGATAAATATAGAAATATATATACATGGTAGGAAATATTATTCTATTCTTGGAATACATGTTTGGGACGTAGCATGCATATGTACGTCTAACATCCATGTGAAAGACCTCGATGATGTTTGTTGACGTTACGTGTTCTCTTTTTCATTGAGAGATCGTCATGTTTGAGGCTCGGTTATCATGTTTGGGGCGTAGCATGCATGGACAGCTAACATGCATGTGAAAGACCTCGATGCATGTGAAATAACATGCATGTTTTTAAAAGCAAGATATAGTGTTTCCTCAAGAAAAAATAATTTTTTGAGAGATTGGGTGCACAAGCACAAAAGCTAGAACTTGAGCGATGCACCTACGAATTCCATATGCCGGGATGATCGACGGCAGCTGATCTGCAAACTCGGTGGTAAGATCAGTAGTCGTCGTAGAGCAGCTTGCGGCCGACCTCGAAGGAGATGAAGGCGTCGATGCATGCATAGCTGATCTGCTCGACGGAGAGATTGTACGCGTCCCTGTTGCTCGTCCTCACCCTGTAAGGATTCTCCATGTCGGCGCCCATCATGACGCTCGCGATGTCCTTCAACCCTACACGGGGGAGGCTCGGGTGATCCATCTCCTCCGTCGCGAGCTCGGCCAGGTCCACCGTTTTGGCCACCTTCAGCTGCCAGTCCTTGCAAAGTCTGTCGGTGTCACCCTCCACGCCGACGCAGATGAAGCGATAGTCAGAATCGCCGCGGAAATCTTCCAGCTCGTCGGGGAAGTAGTCAGCGTGGATGACCTGGAAGATGAGGCAGCAGTGGCCGATGCAGAGCTACAGAACGGCGATGGGGTTCTGGTCAGCGGAGTAGCTGGGGCGCCACTTGACGTCAAGCCCGACGATGAGCTTGTGAAGGCGCCGACGATGGACGGAGAGGACCTCATCAAGCCAGTCCTCCACGGCCTTGCCGGAGGACGTCACGGTGGTGGTGATCACGTCTTCCTCGAACGTCACGTTGTACACCTGAGTCCCAGCCATTGGGTCTCTCCCCTTTTCGTCCCTACGGTTGCCGTCTGTGACAACGCGGTGCAACTTCTCTCTTGTGCAAAACCTTCGTCTACACCATTATTTTGGATTTTTATTGGAAACGGGCCTGGATATATAACTGATGCAGTTACGATATGAGCGGAGGAGTTTCTGAATTTGACGGGCCCGAGCCCGGAGTAAAGAGAGTAATGAAGATTTTTGAATCTTATATACTCTTTCAAATTTTTAATTCTTATCGTTATGACCACAAGTTGCATTGTCTCAACCTAACACCACGTACAACAACAACACCATTTCTTAGGAGCCCACCCACTGGATCTGCCGGGTGGTCCACGGGATACCCTGGGTCCAGTCACCAGAGAGTAGCTAGTGTGAATACATGCTGGAGAGATCAGCGGAATCGGGAACTGGCCAATGAAGATGGATGTCAGCAGTGTCACAGTTCATGTATCAAAACGCGCGCCATCCTTTTTCTTCTTCTCCTTTTTCTTATAAGTTCATATTATTTTCCACCAATCTTCTAAGAGCATTTCCAACCCATTTGCCTGTAACACCCTAAATTTTCGCATCCTGCATTGCATACATGATCATGCATTAAACATTAGTAGGATAAAAGAAAAATAATAAAACATAAGAGATGGAGCATATATATGCAGCAAAAGAAGAAAAAAAAATAATAATTATAGCCTAAAACTTGTAATAAGGAATAAGTATAAAAATAATAATAAAATATATATAAATGTATATAAATAATATATATAACAATATACGAAAATAAATAAAATATTAATATTAATAATATACATAATAATAATAAATAATAAATATATAACATAAATAATATTTATATATATAAAATATATATAATAAATAACAAAAAAATATAAAAAAAATAAATAAGTAAAATAAAAAAATATAAATTATAAAATAATAAAAAAAAAAGAAAAAGAAAAAAAAAACGAAAAGGGACCGCTGGCCAGGCGGCCGAGCCAGCCCAGCCAGCCGGCCCCGCACCCGACCGCGCGCGACCGCGCGTTGGCCCCCGCGCCGGCCACGCCGCGAGCCGCCTCGGGCCCCGCTCCCCGCCGCCCACGCGATCCGGCCTCGCCGCGCTCGCGCGCTCCCACTGACGCACCCCGCCTGGCTCCGCTGGGCCCCGCCCGACGCGCCGTCCCGCTCGCCCCGCGCTCACCCCACCCCGACCTCGCTCCGGGCCCCGCACCCCGCCCCGACAGCGCGAATCCCGCGCGACGCCCCCGAGGGGCCCGCCCGTCGCCTGGCGTGCGAGGCGCCGAGCGCCCAGCCGGCCGCGTGCCGCCCAAGCGCGCCCGCCCCGAGGCGCCCAGCCCCGGCCTTCCCGCGTAGCGCCCGGTCCGATTCGGCCCCCGCCTCCGCGATTTTTCCGCAAGCGCGCCCGATACTCCCGAAACTCCCGCTCTCCCTTCCGCGTCCGACTCCCGTGCCGCGTTTCCCGGTGCCGCGTGACTCCCAACCGAGCCGGATACCGGTGCCGTACCCTAGCACCGCCCCTATAAATAGGACCCAGGCCTAGGCTCTTTTTCCCCCACGAACCAGCAGCCGCCAGAAGCCGCCGCCTGGAGAAACCCAGCCGCCGGAAGCAGCCGACGGGAACAGAGAAAACAGAGGCGCCCAGGGAAGAAAAAAAGGAGAAAAAGAAGGGGAAGAAGAGGGAGAAAAAGAGGAGGACACCGCCGTTCGCCGGAGATCGTCGCCGACATCGCGCCGCCGCCGTCGTACCGCCGAAGGACTGCTGCACCACCTATTTCGTCTTCGCGTCGCATTTATTCCGCGACCGTCACGCCGTCAGATCTACGGTAGGGTTCGTTCCCGATGCGAATTTTTGCGACCATATTGAATCTAGTAGGCGTAAATTAAATTTAGTTGCACCATAATTTTATTTTCAGCAGCATTAATCCACCCTAAAATCCCCGTAAACCCATGTGAACACGTATGAACTAGTCGCATCTAATTATTAAACGACCGTAGTAAATTAATTATTAAACTATGCATGCATGCATGTCATTGCATGTTGATTATTTTGTGTGCATTATGTTGAATTGTATATGTTTTCTTGTATGTATGATCACGCGTAGAGGAACGCGCTCAAGAGGTTGCATACGAGGATTTCCAAACCCAAGACTTCGAAGCGCTTGAG
Source organism: Tuctoria greenei (assembly GCA_036927565.1). Classification (NCBI taxonomy): domain Eukaryota; kingdom Viridiplantae; phylum Streptophyta; class Magnoliopsida; order Poales; family Poaceae; genus Tuctoria; species Tuctoria greenei. The sequence continues at coordinate 132,757,522 of JAYESD010000006.1, forward strand.
CAACCCCATCCGCCGGAGCAAGGCAAGTGTCCTTGAAGCATATTGATCCTGTTTTAAAATTAAATGTTTTGTTTGCAAACTTGCATGCTGTGTCAATTGATGGGAATCCTATGGTAGGAAGTTTACTAGTTTTGTTTGACCACCCTTGTCACCCGGAATTATGGTAGAGAGTCGGGAAGGGTTTTTACCTTATCGCTTCGCTTAATTAATTGGGATGGTAAACAACACTACACATTTAATTATGCATCAATGATATTCTGGTTAATGTGAACTGGTCAATACGATGGGTGATCTAAGCAAGCATGGTTATGTGGATGGGTTGGTCGTTATGGTGGTTTGCTTGCTTTAGATCTAAGGACCGGTTCATGCGAGAATATGCCAGGTCAACCGTGCCACCACAAGGCCAAGTATGGGTGCGGCGTAGCTGAATAATTAGGAGCGCTGCTAGTATTGTATGGACCATTGGATGGCGCGGGGAATGGGAGTCGAGGAGGACTGCCCTGGGATCCGCATGGCACACGAGGGGACCCGTGGGTGGGAGAATAGAGGTTCAAGCCTGCCGGTGAAACCTTAGTGGGCCCGTACATACTAGTAGTCCCTTTTGAAAGGCTATTTTGTGATCTCTTGGCCACACACCTACGGAAGTGTGAGATGGCATAATAGAGGTTTCTTAGTCATCGAAAGGTGATAAAATCACAAACATGTGGGTAAAGTGGTACAACCTCTGCAGAGTGTTAAAAACTATCATGATAGCCGTGCTCCCGGTTATGAGCGCCTGGATGACCTACATGATTAGAGTTGGAAATTGGGATTTGGGATGGTTATGGTTTGGTGATGGTTGTGGTCATGGTTATGGAATTGAGTTATGGTAATTGGACATGGATAATGATAATGTTGGTAATAATTGGATATTGTTTATACTTTGTTAATATGATGGGATTTATTTCACATAGACATAGTATAATGCTTTTCAAATGTTTTACTGTACTTTTCAGCACTTAGCCATTATTATTGTCGTCATTTGAATTAGCCACATGTCATACTTTCCACACTTGCTGAGTACGACATGTACTCACCCTTGCAATCCCCCCCCAACAGCTACTGGAGACAATTGGGAGTACCCTGAGGATCACGAGGAGTACTAGGTTGCGTACCGCCGTCAATTGCCTGTGGATTGGAGTCGTGCTGTTTAGTTTATTTTCCGCTGCAATTATTTAGAGTTTTATTATTCGTGAACTATTGGATTATTGTAATAAAGTACTTATTTATTAGTTAAGATGTGGTTAAATTCTGTTTATCATTTGTGAATCATTCGTGTATGTGTGTTGAACATCCTGGGCACACATATGCGTTACGCTTGGTTCATATTCGGAACCGGGTGTCACAAATTGGTATCAGAGCCGCGTTGACCGTAGGACGCAGCCTAGATAGAATGGACACTCTAGAGCACATAGGAGCACTCAGGAATCGAGGTGTTTTTGTTGGTGTGCTGTTTGACATATATATTGTTTGCTTGTATGCTTAATAGAGGATTTTGGGATGCTTTAGCATTGCCATGTCCACCTAGGCTAGTGTAGCTAGTTGGTTAGCTTCATATCCCTTGATGCATATAGTTGGGGACGTTTCTAAATACTCACCTATTGCTTTTCTCTAGATGGTGAGGACTCGCAACCAGAGGGATGTCAATGATGAGGAGGAGAATCATGGAGTACCTCAAAACAACAACGGACAAGGACCTGCTCATGGAGCAATCAATATCGAGCAGCTACTAGCTATGCAAAACCAGCTCATGCAGACCATGATACAAACAATGGGACAGCTGCAGGCTGGCAATATCAACAATCAGCCCCACATACCTCCACCGCCACCCCCGCCTCCTCATAACCGATTGGGAGAGTTTATGAGGACTAGGCCGCCAACCTTTGCTCAAGCTGCTGACCCTATGGACGCTGATGATTGGCTCAAGTCCGTGGAGAAGAAGCTAGCTATTGTCCAATGTAGTGACCGGGAGAAAGTCCTATTTGCTTCTCATCAACTCGTTGGAGCAGCCGCCGATTGGTGGGATTCACTATGCAATGCTCATGAGAATCAAGAGAGGATCACTTGGGCAGAATTCAAGGAGAATTTTCGTTCTCATTATGTGCCGGAAGGTGTTATGCTCTTGAAGAGGCAAGAATTTTAGAACTTAAGCCAAGGAAGATCAAGCGTGAGTGAATATCTCAACAAGTTCACTCAACTCTCAAGGTATGCGCCCGAGGATGTTAGTCGGGACAGCCGGAAGCAATATTTGTTCATGAGAGGCCTCAACAATGAGATCCAAGTGCAACTACTCAACTGCGATTATGCCAATTTCCAGAAACTTGTAGACAAAGCAATTGTAGTTGAGAACAAGATCCGTGAGATGGAGCAAGAAATCAAGAGGAAGGCGCCGTATCAAGGACAGCAACAAGGAAGTAATGTGCGCCCTCGCCTTGCACCACCCAATGCGCCTCATTACAGCTCATCTATTCCTGCTCAGTGCTTTGGTCATGCACCGCACCCAACCCAGTTTGTGCAGCAGCGCCCTGTTATGCAAGCAATGCCTTATGCGCCTCGTGCTGATTTTCCTGGAACCAATGCTCAAAACCAAGCTCGTCCTAATAATTCTGGTGGAGTCAAGAGGTGCTATACTTGTGGAGAAGCTGGACACTTTGCGAATCAATGTCCTAAGTCAGGACTTGGTCAAAGAAGCAATGCACCGAGACAAAACCAAAGACCTAATGGAGTACAGCCACAAGGAAACCGTGGACAGCAGAATTTTGCTCGTGGCAATGTGAACCATGTCTCTACGGAGGATGCTCAACAAGCGAATGACGTGGTCACTGGTATGTTTCTTGCTAACTCCAACCCCGCGACTATGTTATTTGATTCTAGAGCATCGCATTCATTCATTGCATCGAAGTATGTCACCAAGTATAGTTTGCCTATCTCTCATATGAAGTCTACCCTATTGGTTAAGTCTCCTGGAGGAGAGATGAGAACAAATATAGTATGTCCAAAAGTAAGCCTTAAAATAAGGGGGGTAGACTTCTCCGCCAACCTCATTGTTTTGCATTCACAAGAAGTAAGAGGATCCGTTGGTGCAAAGCGCAATGGAAACACCATACGGAAACCGAAGCTATATGGGAACGTGAAGAAGACCTGAAGGCAGAATTTCCTCACCTTTTCTCCACGCTATCGAATCTCGAGGGCGAGATTCATTTTAAGGGGGGTAGAATTGTAACACCCTAAATTTTCGCATCCTGCATTGCATACATGATCATGCATTAAACATTAGTAGGATAAAATAAAAATAATAAAACATAAGAGATGGAGCATATATATGCAGCAAAAGAAGAAGAAAAAATAATAATTATAGCCTAAAACTTGTAATAAGGAATAAGTATAAAAATAATAATAAAATATATATAAATGTATATAAATAATATATATAACAATATACGAAAATAAATAAAATATTAATATTCATAATATACATAATAATAATAATAAATAATAAATATATAACATAAATAATATTTATATATATAAAATATATATATAATAAATAACAAAAAAAATATAAAAAAATAAATAAGTAAAATAAAAAAATATAAATTATAAAATAATAATAAAAAAAAGAAAAAGAAAAAAAAACGAAAAGGGACCGCTGGCCAGGCGGCCGAGCCAGCCCAGCCAGCCGGCCCCGCACCCGACCGCGCGCGACCGCGCGTTGGCCCCCGCGCCGGCCACGCCGCGAGCCGCCTCGGGCCCCGCTCCCCGCCGCCCACGCGATCCGGCCTCGCCGCGCTCGCGCGCTCCCACTGACGCACCCCGCCTGGCTCCGCTGGTCCCCGCCCGACGCGCCGTCCCGCTCGCCCCGCGCTCACCCCACCCCGACCTCGCTCCGGGCCCCGCACACCGCCCCGACCGCGCGAATCCCGCGCGACGCCCCCGCGGGGCCCGCCCGCCGCCTGGCGTGCGAGGCGCCGAGCGCCCAGCCGGCCGCGTGCCGCCCAAGCGCGCCCGCCCCGAGGCGCCCAGCCCCGGCCTTCCCGCGTAGCGCCCGGTCCGATTCGGCCCCCGCCTCCGCGATTTTTCCGCAAGCGCGCCCGATACTCCCGAAACTCCCGCTCTCCCTTCCGCGTCCGACTCCCGTGCCGCGTTTCCCGGTGCCGCGTGACTCCCAACCGAGCCGGATACCGGTGCCGTACCCTAGCACCGCCCCTATAAATAGGACCCAGGCCTAGGCTCTTTTTCCCCCACGAACCAGCAGCCGCCAGAAGCCGCCGCCTGGAGAAACCCAGCCGCCGGAAGCAGCCGACGGGAACAGAGAAAACAGAGGCGCCCAGGGAAGAAAAAAAGGAGAAAAAGAAGGGGAAGAAGAGGGAGAAAAAGAGGAGGACACCGCCGTTCGCCGGAGATCGTCGCCGACATCGCGCCGCCGCCGTCGTACCGCCGAAGGACTGCTGCACCACCTATTTCGTCTTCGCGTCGCATTTATTCCGCGACCGTCACGCCGTCAGATCTACGGTAGGGTTCGTTCCCGATGCGAATTTTTGCGACCATATTGAATCTAGTAGGCGTAAATTAAATTTAGTTGCACCATAATTTTATTTGCAGCAGCATTAATCCACCCTAAAATCCCCGTAAACCCATGTGAACACGTATGAACTAGTCGCATCTAATTATTAAACGACCGTAGTAAATTAATTATTAAACTATGCATGCATGCATGTCATTGCATGTTGATTATTTTGTGTGCATTATGTTGAATTGTATATGTTTTCTTGTATGTATGATCACGCGTAGAGGAACGCGCTCAAGAGGTTGCATACGAGGATTTCCAAACCCAAGACTTCGAAGCGCTTGAGCAACCCCATCCGCCGGAGCAAGGCAAGTGTCCTTGAAGCATATTGATCCTGTTTTAAAATTAAATGTTTTGTTTGCAAACTTGCATGCTGTGTCAATTGATGGGAATCCTATGGTAGGAAGTTTACTAGTTTTGTTTGACCACCCTTGTCACCCGGAATTATGGTAGAGAGTCGGGAAGGGTTTTTACCTTATCGCTTCGCTTAATTAATTGGGATGGTAAACAACACTACACATTTAATTATGCATCAATGATATTCTGGTTAATGTGAACTGGTCAATACGATGGGTGATCTAAGCAAGCATGGTTATGTGGATGGGTTGGTCGTTATGGTGGTTTGCTTGCTTTAGATCTAAGGACCGGTTCATGCGAGAATATGCCAGGTCAACAGTGCCACCACAAGGCCAAGTATGGGTGCGGCGTAGCTGAATAATTAGGAGCGCTGCTAGTATTGTATGGACCATTGGATGGCGCGGGGAATGGGAGTCGAGGAGGACTGCCCTGGGATCCGCATGGCACACGAGGGGACCCGTGGGTGGGAGAATAGAGGTTCAAGCCTGCCGGTGAAACCTTAGTGGGCCCGTACATACTAGTAGTCCCTTTTGAAAGGCTATTTTGTGATCTCTTGGCCACACACCTACGGAAGTGTGAGATGGCATAATAGAGGTTTCTTAGTCATCGAAAGGTGATAAAATCACAAACATGTGGGTAAAGTGGTACAACCTCTGCAGAGTGTTAAAAACTATCATGATAGCCGTGCTCCCGGTTATGAGCGCCTGGATGACCTACATGATTAGAGTTGGAAATTGGGATTTGGGATGGTTATGGTTTGGTGATGGTTGTGGTCATGGTTATGGAATTGAGTTATGGTAATTGGACATGGATAATGATAATGTTGGTAATAATTGGATATTGTTTATACTTTGTTAATATGATGGGATTTATTTCACATAGACATAGTATAATGCTTTTCAAATGTTTTACTGTACTTTTCAGCACTTAGCCATTATTATTGTCGTCATTTGAATTAGCCACATGTCATACTTTCCACACTTGCTGAGTACGACATGTACTCACCCTTGCAATCCCCCCCAACAGCTACTGGAGACAATTGGGAGTACCCTGAGGATCACGAGGAGTACTAGGTTGCGTACCGCCGTCAATTGCCTGTGGATTGGAGTCGTGCTGTTTAGTTTATTTTCCGCTGCAATTATTTAGAGTTTTATTATTCGTGAACTATTGGATTATTGTAATAAAGTACTTATTTATTAGTTAAGACGTGGTTAAATTCTGTTTATCATTTGTGAATCATTCGTGTATGTGTGTTGAACATCCTGGGCACACATATGCGTTACGCTTGGTTCATATTCGGAACCGGGTGTCACATTGCCATTTAGTTTGCTATTCTTTCAAATAGCAAATATGCTATCCACATTTAGCATCTCATTCTATGAGCATCTCCAACCCGTTTGCTATATGATGTGCTATATTAAAAATTTTCATATTTTATTAATATGTAATAATTATTTTAAAATTCATATAACATTGTTGCAACGTCTATATTGTGACGTTTGTATTTCTAACGGCTATTTTTCAATGGTTATATTTCTAACGACTATTTTTTAACTGTTGTATTCCAACAGTTAATTTTCAACAACTATTTTGCAATAGAAATGTCAATAATGTAGCAAAAATTGGGGATAGCAAACCGGATAGCATTTGCTACTAGTAGCATGCCGAGAGCTCCATATAGCAAATGGCCAAAAGTAGCAATCCTAATAGCAAACCGGTTGGAGATGATTTTTTCTCTAAATTTTCTAAATAATAGGATAGCACACCATATAGCTAATGGGTTGGAGATATCGTATTTTAATGGAAAATTTCCGAACAATAACCGAATACTTTCCGAATAATAGGCTGGGTCTAATGGGCTGACATGTACTCTCTCTGTCCCCAAATACTTATCGCTTTGTAGTTTATTTTTGAACTACAAAGCGACAAGTATTTAGAGAAGGAGGGAGTAATGAGCACAATTCTTTAAATTTTTTATTTAGACACCAGTTTGAATATGGAGTTTTCAATGGTAATAAGCTCAATTCCGACCGTTTTCATCCTTATTCTGCCCCAAGTCATCTGGGGCAGGAGGCGGAGGACCTTGATGATCAGGATAAGGATCACACAAGAAATCATTGGTCAAAGGTAAGTTTGACCAAAGCTAAAAATAAAGTTGAGTTGGGACAGAGGGAGGAATACTTTTTACAGACCGCTTTGCAGGCCCTGCTATGGGCGATCTCCTGCCTGTTGACAACTCCAGTGGCTAAAGTTGCGTACAGCTGCACTTTAGAAGTCGTAACCCCAGTTTGCATCAAAGGAAACTCATGGGACAGTTTAAAGTAATGGAATCCTCCAGAAGGGAAAGACATTCGTACGAGTTTCGCAAGTAGCATTCCAAACGGTGCACTTTAGAAGCCATAACCATCACTGTGCGCGTCTCATCGTCTTCTCCGCGCATACTAATAAAGACACACCATCCTCTTCTCCGCAACACACACAGGCCATCCTCTTCTCCTCGCGTACTCTTCCTCTTCGTCTCCGTCGCACGCGCCCTCATTGGTTCCCTTCAAAGCCCATGGAGTTCCTCTTGCCACACGATATTGCGGCCCTGATCGCGGGGTGGGTCGCCGCAACCTCCCCGCAGCCCATGGACGACCTCTCCAGCCTGCGCGCCACCTACAAGGCCATGCACGCAGCGTGCCGGGATTGTGCCGTGGGCAGGAGCGTGGCGCTAGAGCGGCAGAGCATCTGGAAGTTTAACTGGAGCTACGACCACCTCGTGGAGCGCCTGGCAATCGTCGGCAACCCTCATGCATGCTATGTCACCGGGTTCGACCTTGTCTTCCTGCACGGTCACGCGTAGCCAGGCACCCAGTTCCTTGCCCGGGCGGCCGCGAACGGCCACATGGTGGCGGCCTACGTCCTCGCCATGCTCTGCTACGACGCTGACCACGGGGCCCGCAACGCCTTCGAGTATATTCGGCAGGTCGAAAGTGAGGCCCACGTCGGCTACAACGCGGTCGGGTCCGTCGCCATGAAGTGGACCAACAAGGAGTGCTGTCGGTGTCGGCATGAAGCCATGAATAGTATCGATGGTGTCACAGGTTCCTGGGCAGGCCTTGTCTAGAAGCTTGGGGCTGCTCAATAGGGGGAACTAGGGAACTACCCACTACGGCAGGCCTATGTGGGAGGAGTGGAGAGTCTTCTGTACAGAGAACTGTAGGATTAAGCACGAGCATGACCTGTTCTGCCATCTGGTGTTGTACTCTATGGGTTATATTCCCTCCATTCCTGTTTGGATGCACCCCTAGTTCTCCCAACGCCATTTAAAAGAGAACAAAGGGAGTATATAAAATAGACTTGTAGTATATGTGTTTCCCCTATGCCCGCCGGTCTCTGATAAATGTTGCACTTGATGTCTTTCCCCTATGTGCGCTCGTCTTATGTTTAGCCCCGTTTGCATCAAAGGAAACTCATGGGACAGTTTAAAGAAATGGATTCTTCCGGAAATGAATACATTCAATCATACAGTAGTTTGGAATAAAGGAAATTAGTGTTCCCTTCTCTCTCTTCATTGTCTCCACTTTTCATTCCAGTCGTCGCTAATCGACAGAACTAGCTGTTACATAATCCTCAATAAACACAAAATAAACTAATCGGCACATCTAGTCCGCAACACTTCCGTTGAAGCAGTGGTAATAACTTCTGGCCGCATATAGGAGTAGTGGTAATGATTACACCGCGTATAGGAACATAGGGCAAGTGGTACGTTGGAGTTCTACCTATCTTTTTATAACATTTTTCTCGTCCTTTCTTTTCTTTTCTCTCTGTTGATTGTCTCCACTTTTCTTTCCAGTCGTCGCTACTATAGTACCTGTTAGTACTGTATACTACTTTACAATCTGCTTTGCAGGCCCCGCTGCTGGCGATCTCCTAGCACCTCTAGCGGCTAAAATATTGGACAGGCAACTTTACAAGCCACCGGCGGTGTGGAGGGTCGTTCATTAACAGAGAATATAGATAGAACAGATAGTTCACTAAACAGCAGATAGAAAACAAAATAACATATGGAACAGACGAACAACATTGAGTTCATTATCATAAAACATTACAGCCTCCTACCTATATTACTTGTCGTTGGAACAAGTTTTTTAGTTCATATTTGAACTACAAAACTTGTCGGTGGAATGGCAGTGCGGTATGTAGGAGCATAGGGGTTGTAGTATGGTGCATTTGGTGGTGCAAAGCAGGGACGAACATTACTTCATTATGGCTGTCTTTGATATGGCATCTTCCTCTTATTATCTTGCTCCATCTCGCGAACCTTGTTCTCCACCACAATAGCTTTGTCAACAAGCTTTCGGAAATTTGCATAGTCACAATTGAGCAATTGGACTTGAATCTCATTATTTTGGCCTCTCATGAACAAATATTGCTTGCGGCTGTTGACATCCTCCGGAGCATACCTTGAGAGTTGAGTGAACTTATTGAGGTACTCACTCACACTCGACCTTCCTTGCCTTAGGTTCTCAAATTCCTACCTCTTCAAGATCATAGCACCTTCCGGAACAAAATGAGAATGGAAGCTCTCCTTGAATTCAGCCTAGGTGATCCTCTCCTGATTTTCATATGTGTTACATAGCGAGTCCAACCAATCTGCAGCTGCTCCAACTAGTTGATGGGAAGCAAAGAGAATCTTCTCCCTATCATTGCCCTGGACAATAGCGAGCTTCTTCTACACAGATTTCAGCCAATTCTCAGCTTCCATAGGATCATTGGCTTGAGTAAAAGTAGTTGACCTAGTCCTCATAAACTCTCCTAATCTGTTGTGAGGCGGTGGGGGTGCCGGTGGTGGAGGCATGTGGGGCTGATTCTGATTATTGGCCTGCAGTTGTCCCAAAGTTTGCATCACGGTCTGCATAAGTTGATTCTGCATAGCCAACAACTGCTCTAGGTTGATAGCCTCATGTCCAGGTCCATTGTTGTTCTGGGGTGCCCCATTGTTCACCTCCTCCTCACATTGGAATTCCTTTGGTTGTGAGTCCTCGACATCTGTAGAAAGAGCAAGAGATAGAAGAATTAAGAGAATGTCCCCAACTATATGTATCAAGGGATATGAAACTAAGCAACTACCTATACTATCCTATATGGATGTGGCAAACGCTAAAGCATCCCACAATCCGCTACTAAGCACTCAAGCAAACATTACATAGCAATCACCACAACAAACAAACCACAATGTTTCCTGAGTGTTTCTATGTGCTCTAAAGTGTCCATTCTATCTAGGCTGCATCCTACGGTCAACCTGTGGATCTGATATCAATTTGTGACACCTGGTTCCGAAAATGAACCAAGTGAACGCATATGTGTGCCCACGATGTTCACCACAAATACACGAGTGCACCACAAACGATATACAAAAAATTACCATAGCACAAATTAATTAAGTACTTTTATTGCAATATTCAAATATTCCTCGAATTACAACTCTAATGATCATTATTAATAGGTCTGAAACTAATGCAGCAAAAATAAACTAAGCAAATTGAGCATAGAGGATATAGCGCGGCTCCAAGCAACACCACAGGCAAGTCAACGGCAGCACATAGCCTAGTACTCTGCAAAATCCTCAGGATACTCCCAAACATCACCTAAATCTGTTAGTGGGGGAATCACAAGGGTGAGTACATCTCGTACTCAGCAAGTGTGGGAAAATAATGACATGTAGCTTAAACAAGGCATTGATAATAAATAATGGCTATTTGCTGAAAAGTACATTTAAAACATGTAAAAAGCATACAAAGATGTCTATGTGAATTAGTCCCATCATAACCCAAATAATCACAGATTATGAGACTAATACCATCAATTACCATTATGTCACATCCATCAATAATTATCCATCCAAGTACCAAGTTCATACCATTATCATCGACCATATTAAAATCTCACAGCTCAGACCATAACCATGACCAAACCATCCCAATTCCCCAGATCCACTCTAATCATGGAAGTCACCAGGTGCTCATAACTGAGAGCACGACTATCATGATAGTATTTAACACTCTACAGAGGTTGTACCACCTTACCCACAAGTTCGTGATTTCATCACCCGGCGACTAATGGAACCTCCCTTATGCCAATTACACTTCCTTAGGTGTATGGCCAAGAGATCACAAAAGAGCCATTACAAAGGGACTACCAGCATATTCAGACCAACTAAGGTTTCACTGGTGGTGATGCCTCCAACTGAGCACATCCAACCAAGGGCCCCCCTCTTGTGCCGTTCGGATGCCAGGGCAGTCCTACCACTATTACAAAATGAACTGACTCCCATTCCCCACTCCTCCAAATGATCCGAACAATGCTAGAAATACACCTAATTAACAGGCTAGGTCGCACCCATACTTGTCCTTATGGTGGCACTGTAGTCCTGGCTTATTATCGCATGAATCGGCCCTTAGATCTAAAGCAAGCAAACTACCATATCATCCGACCCAATCCAAAAACCATGCTTGCTTAGATCTTCCAAGTCCCATGTTACCAATTATCCATGTTCATCAATCCTCATCATCCATAAGTTCATTAATTCATAATTAAGCCATTTGGTTGTATTCTCATCCCAATTAATTAGAGTGGGCAAAAAGGTAAATATACCGTTCTTGAATCTCTACAACATAGTCCAAGCGACAAGGATGGTCAATCAAGTCTAATAAACACTTATATTGGGTTTCCCATAGATTTGACACAAGCATGCAGTTTTACAAACAAAACATTTAAAAACAAGATCAAAACGATCAAGGACACTTGCCTTGCTCTTGAGACTGGTTAGCATCAAAAGCTTCAAAGTTCTGGTGCTGGAGGTCCTCGACAGCACCTTCTAGAGCAATATCTTCTGCCTAGAAACTGCAGAAATAGGTTTTTCTGGACAGCGAGAATTGGCATTGAATTTACGTAGGAAATTGGATGTAGAGGGTATGCCGTGTGTTTAGAGATCCAAGGATCAAGAATTGGGTGCGGAACTTGAAACTTGACAATTAGGGTTGATGATGAGGTGTTGAGGGAGAATTGACGATGATGTTGATGAGTTGACGAAGATCGATCTTGCTTGATCATTCTCCTTCCTTCTTCTCTTCTCCTGGCTGCAGTGAACTCCTCTTAATGGCGGCTCTCACGAACTAGGGTTTGGACTTTGTGAATTGTGACAAAGGGATGAAAAGCTAAGGTGGTGGGGGTGTTTATATAGAGGTGGAGGTGGTAGGGTTTGATGGATTTCATGTTCAAGGCGGTGGAGGCCATGTAGGGGTCCCACATGGGCTCCATGATGGTTGGATATGACGTTCTTGGGCCCAATTAAGGTAAATACCCAATAACAAGTCATGGAGGAAAAGATTGAATCTGAGTCGGGCACACCGGACAAGTCACCTAGGGGCTGGACTAGTCCGTTGGAAGTTAGAAAGTTCAACAAATCAGTCTGGTATCAAGCTGGGCAAGTCCATTCGCAGGCAAAACAAAGTTCCAGGGAGTTAAACGGACAAGTTCGACGCTACACCGGACAAGTCCAGAGTATGACTTAGGAAAACATGAGAAACATTTTCGGACTAGTCTGTAGAATTAAGGAAAAAGTCCAAAAAGACAACAGAGAACAAAATTGGACTAGTCGGGGTCCAAACTGGACAAGTCCACCATATTTAGGGAGAACAACAGAGAGTTAGACAGACTAGTCCGCGGTACAAATCCGAACAAGTCCGCACTACAACATGTTTTTATTTGCTTGCATGATTATAATTAATTTTAAACTTATTCCTTTTTGTGTTGCTTAATGTTAAACATGTATAAGAATGTATGCAATTCATGATAGATGAAAATGAGGGTGTTACACCTAAGAGATTGGCTCGAGGCCGAGAAATCTCAGTAGACGCGCCTGAACAAGGCGTTGGATGAAAGAGAGGTTGCAATAAAAGCCCTCGATGACAAGACTCGGGAGATCTACTAGCATGCGAAGAAAGTCAATAAATTGGAACATGATCGCTCAGAGAGTCTCAATGCTTTGAGGGAACAACTCCTCAAGCGCCGAGATGCATTAGACAATAAGAAGCAAGAGCTCCAATAGAGAGAAGACAAAATCTCTCAGAAGCTAGCACCGGGGAACAGGACCTGGCCAACTGCGAGGAAAAATTTATGTCCTGGTGCGAAGTTGAGAAGCAGCAGATATGGCTGAAAGGAGGAGTCAGCAGGCGGGAGACTGCTGTCTCTGCCAGGGAAGCTAAGGTGAAAGCTAAGGAGAGGGACCTTGTGGAGAAGCAAGACAGCTTGAACCTTCGGGACAAGCAAATCGCATGCCAAGAGAGGCAGTTGGCTAAACGTATTTAGCAACATGCTAAAGAAGTCGAACGGTTCTCGAAGGAAGGCTCTGCGAAGCTATCATCCGCAAGAAAGTCACTGGAAGATGTTCGGAGTACGAGGGTAATAGAGTCCCAGCAAATCTGGGACTTCCTTGGGCAAGCGGAATATGCTTTGATGCCACTCTGGTTTAGTCCGGTCTGACCGGTTGACCCGGATCCAGAGATGGACAAAGCTTTGGTGGCGCTGAACTCTGTCGGAGCTAAGGTGGATAGATGTAAGATGTGATCAGCGACCAACTCGAGACCGAGGGAAAATACTTAGCAAAGAATGTCACATAATATGTACTGACATGCTTTCGCAACCGGGATCCCTCTATGTCTCTAGCTCTAGTGATTGATGGACCCATCGCCGAGGAGGAAGAAGCTGCCAAGGCAAGCGTCCAAGAAGCCGCCCAGATGGTTGCTACGTACTTCCAGCAGGACTCTTGTAGCTAGGATCCTTCCCTTTTGTACCTTCACCTTGTAAATCTGCAAGTTTTGAATGAAATCCTTTTGAATTCCATTTTTGTCTTCAATGTACCATTGCTTTTATCTGGTTGGCCCCCTGGTAGATGTTCTCAATTTATTGAGAGCAAATATATAAGGAATTTAGCAATGTCTTGAATTTCTTTTAATAGTTCTGAACTCGTAGCCATTGTAATGGATCCAAGGTCTAAGATCCGAAATCTCCAAGATCCCTTCGTCACATTCTAGATGTCGACAGCGGGCCCTTTGGGAGTTGTCGGAGCTTATTTGCTTCAACGGCGCCCACTGTCAAATGAAAGGTGGGCCCCTGGGTGACAGCGGAGGTAGGTGCTCTTGCGGTACCAACCATCAACGTGCAGGTCATCGACAATTATTCTTTTTTCTTGCACATGAGAGACAAGAAAAGCAGTAAAATTCGTCCTCTTTCCTAGAGCTTATTTGTGACTTATTATCCTTCTTTCAATTTATAGGTCCTAATAAACTCATTGTGACAATATAAGTATACTGATTAAACTTCCATTGGTCCGTGTGCTTTTGTCGTTCCCAAGGCTGGCGGAAAGCTCTTGATGTGCATCGACTACACCAACTTCAATAAGGCATGCCCAAAGGATCCATTCCCTCTTCCTAGGATAGATCAAATAGTAGACTCGGCATCAGGCTGTGATCTTCTGAGTTTCATAGATGCGTATTCCGGTTTTCACCAAATACCTATGTCTAGGGAAGATGAGGAGCACACTGCTTTCATAACAGTAGACGGCCTGTATTGTTATGTCTCCATGGCTTATGGACTCAAGAATGCTCTCCCCACCTTTGTACGTGCAATGCATAAGACATTTGGGGACCTCATTAGAGATCTGGTAGAGGTGTATGTCGACGACATCGTGGTGAAAATTAGGGCCCGCACATCCCTATTAGACAACCTAGCCCAAGTCTTCAGCAAGCTGCGCACGACACGCACGATGCTGAACCCCGACAAGTGTGTCTTTGGGGTTTCCGCAGGGAAGCTCCTTGGTTTCTTGGTATCGCACCGAGGGATCGAAGCTAACCTAGAGAAGATCAAGGCGATAGAGCTGATGCGGCCGCCGGCCTGCATCAAGGACGTGCAGAAGCTTGCAGGGTGTTTGGCAGCCCTCAGCCGGTTCATCTCAAGGCTGGCTGAGCGAGCCCTGCCCTTCTTAAAGATTCTGCGGAAGTCAGGTCCTTTTGAGTGGACTGAGGAAGCTGAAGCGGCTTTCCAGGAGCTCAAGAAACACCTGATGATGTTACCCATTATGGTGGCGCCAGAACCCGACGAACCGCTCCTGTTGTACATCACCGCAACAACGGAGGTGGTCAGCATGGTCTTTGTTGCAGAGCGGCCGGAGCTACTGCCGCAACAAGCACCAGAAGGAGCCCCAGAGGGGGAGGCTAAGCCTCAAGGCCTGAACCCAAAAGAGACCCCCCCCCCCCCCCGCTGTGAGTTCCAATGACCAAGTGCCTTACGGGTCCCAGCTCCCGGAGGTCCAGCTAGACCCTGGGAGCCACATTCCCCGGGATGCAGATGCATTGCAAGGAGCCCCGGACCCCCCAGGGAGGGTTCGGACCTCCCAACGGCCAGTCTACTACATCAGTGAGGTCCTCCATGAAGCAAAAACAAGATACTTGGAGGTACACAAACTGCTGTATGCAGTGCTCATAGCGTCGAGGAAGCTTCGGCATTACTTCCAGGCTCACCGGGTTTCAGTGGTCACCTCCTTCCCACTGAAGACTGTACTCCACAGCCCCAACTCAACTGGCAACATTGCCAAATGGGCAGCGGAGCTGGCCGAGTTCAAGCTGAAGTTCTTACCTCGACATGCAGTCAAAAGCCAAGCACTGGCGGACTTCTTGGCCGAATGGACCCCATCGCCAAGCAACCCGGGGGGCCCGGACAATGGTGAAACGGTGCCCAAGGCTCCAGTTTTCACCAAGACCCCCTGGACGCTCTACTTCGACGGCTCCTCGCGGAAGCAGTGAGCGAGGGCCGGGGTCCTGCTCCTCACCCCGACTGGGGAGCAGTTCAGGTACATGGTGCGCCTCGACTTCAAGGCGACAACCAAGATGGCAGAGTATGAAGCCCTAATCTTTGGGCTAAAGACTGCCCTGACTCTCAATGTTCGACGGCTTTTGGCTAAAGGTGATTCCCAGCTGATCATCAAGCAAGCCAAAGGAGAGTGCAGCTGCAATGACCCTCAGTTAGCAGCATACTTGCTGCACGTCCGGAAGCTGGAAAAGGACTTTGAAGTCTTGTACTTGTGCCATGTACCCCGGGGCGACAACTCAGTCGCAGGCGACCTGTCAACGAAGGCCTCCACAGGGGCCCCATTGCCTCAAGGAGTCTCTGCAAGGACGTTACCGCGACGAACCGCTCGGGCAGCCGAACCGGGTGAAGGGGGCAGGCCCAGCACCTCGAAGCTGGCAGTCCCGGCGACCCTGCTACCATGGAGTCCGCCAAGGATCGTATGCGCCACCGGGGGCTCCGAGCTACTGGGCGCCCAAGATACAGAGGCTCAAGCAAGTCCCGATGCATGGATCTCGGAGGTCCGAGACTACTTGAAAGACAATATCCTTCCCAAAGAACATGCCCTGGCAGAAAGGATTGTTCGCAAGGTACACACTGGTGGAAGGGGATCTCTACCGGCGTGGCGCCAATGACATCCTACTGCGATGCATTACCCGAGAGGAGAGCTGCGACTTGCTCGCAGAGATCCATGGAGGCGAGTGTGGGAACCACGCGTCCTTCCGCACGCTGGTCGGTAAAGCCTTTGGGCATGGCTTTTACTGGCCGACAACACTCCAGGATGCCACGAGATGGTAAAGAGATGCAAGGCGTGCCAGTTCCATGCCAAGCAGATCCACACACAAGCTCAGGCGCTGCAGATGATCCCTCCCTCATGGCCATTCGCTGTATGGGGGTTGGACATCTTGGGACCCTTTCCAAGAGCCATCGGAGGATTCCGGCATCTCTACGTCGCCGTAGATAAGTTCACCAAGTGACCGGAAGCTGCCCCAATTGTCACCATCAACAAGCAGTCAGCAGTAAAGTTCATCAAGTCGATCGTGTGCCGGTTCGGGGTCCCGAAAAGAATCATCACTGATAACGGGACCCAGTTCACAAGTGCAGCGTTCCAGGAATACTGCGAGGACCTAGGGATCCAAGTCTGCTATGCATCCGTTGCTCATCCAGAGAGCAATGGGCAGGTCGAGAGGGCCAATGCAGAGATCCTCAAGGGCCTCAAGACTCGCACATTCTCACACCTTGAGAAGCATGGTGCAAATTGGGTGGATGAGCTTTCGTGTGCGCTGTGGGCTAGCCAGACATCAACCAGACGGGCACGGGGGAAACGCCTTTCTTCTTGGTGTACGGGGTAGAGGCCGTCCTCCCCCCAGAAATTTCCATGGGCTCCCCCCGTGCCCGGAGGTACGATGAAGCCGCGCAGGACCAGCTCCAGCGTGAAGACCTGGACCTCGTCGACGAGGGACGAGTGCGAGCGGCTCTCCGAAATGCACGGTACAGGCAGCTGCTCCGGTGCTACCACTAGAGGACCGTGCGGAGTAGGGAGCTAAAGGTAGACGACCTGGTGTTGCACTGCTTACTCTCCCGGGAAGGGTCGAACAAACTCTCCCCCAGCTGGGAGGGTCCCATCCGGGTAACAGAGGTTTGCCGCCCAGGATGCGTCCGCCTGGCTATGGAGGATGGAGAGCGATTACCCAACCCATGGAACATCGAGCACCTCCGTAAGTTCTACCCCTAGACCAGGGTTGGGACAATGTTATTTCATTGTAAAAGTTACATATTGTCTCAGGACAGCACTTAGGCTAGGGGGATGGGGCTCCGAGTGCACATTCCGCTTAGCCTGGTCCAGAACCCTAAGTAGGTGCACTCGACATCATCTGACACCTAGGCCGGGTTATTCCCCTTGTAAAGTCTGCTCCATCTTGTGAGAAACTACAATGCAAGAATGTTGTCCTACCTGGTATAGGGTTTGTCAATTCAAAAATTATCTTTAATTTTTATGATGTTGCTGTAAGCCCGCCATAGCTTGTGATCTGTCATGAGCGCTGTCATTTTTTCCCTGCTTTAGCAATAGTGGGAGCCTTGCTGTCTGGATTGCAGGTGGGGTTGCTTGAGGTACATGCAATGTGCCTGGGGCCTCGGATGTTCCAATACTCGGGGGCCTGTGTCTCCAGATGGTCTCCCCCGGAAAAGGCTTACGCCGAGCGGGGGGTCCAGGGGCACAGCCTGCTTAGCCTGGTCCTGTACCCTAAGCCTGTGCGCTCTGCCTCCCCAGCGCTGCAGTCGAGTACTGGGGCCCAGATGGACCACCCTTGGGTAGTATGGACGACGAGTCCTAGGTGCAGATGCACTGAATTACCCAAGCCCCACGAGTCAGCCCAGGATCGTAAGTCAAGCGACACTACAAAAAGGCAGGGGTGAAGTGACCAGCGGACAGAATTACTTCTCTTTTTTTATCTATGTACAGGTCTTTGATGAAGTTATTCCGGCAACCATCGTCAGAGTACCCGCGAAGACAGTGGGCACCGCTGAACTGGAGCTCCGGCGGCACCCCCAGGGGCCCGCTGTCGACCTCTCACTAAAGATGGCGGGCACCGCCGGACTGGAGCTCCGGTGGCACCCCCAGGGGGCCCGCTGTCGACCTCTCAACAAATATGGTGGCCACCGTCGCACTAAAGCTCCAGCGGCACCCCCAGGGGGCCCGCTATCGACGTACCTGCATACTCAGCTACGGCAATGCTACCTACGCATCCTAGGCTCCCCCTGCACCCGTCCGCCCTAAGTCCTAAGTGTATGACAGGTGTGCCCATAACAACTGGCCACGCCTGTCAGAGGGCCATACTTTGGGGGACGGCAGGTCCTGGAAGCTAAGGAGCAACAAGCAGCTAGAAGACATTGTCGGGAATAAAAACAAGCTGAGTATAAAAGGCACCACATACATATTTTTTATTACACAAATAAAAAGTTTGTCGCCACAACCAACCACAGACAAAAACTGAGAGAAACACAAGACACAAGCCTTCAGCAGGTCTGCGCCGGCCCGGACTCGTCGAGCATTGGCATCGCCTTCGGCAGCCGCCTTCTCAGCGCAGGGGGCAGCAGGCCGCCGGGAGGGACAGCCCCTCAGGGGAGACGTTGTCGGAGCAGACCCGGACCAGCATGTCGTGCAGCAGCTGCTCGTCCGGGTTGGAGTAGGAGCCGGTCTCGAGCCGGGTGCAGTCCATTGGGCCGGTGTACATCCTTGCCGGGCGGACGTGGCGCTGGAGTGGAGCCATGTGTCAGGACATGAAGTCCCTCAACACCATCGCAGACGTCAGCCTGAGGTCTGCCAGCATCTGGATCCTCTCCAACACCTGGTCGAACACCCCCTCCAGCTCTGGGCGCTCCTCCCAAAATGATCGCTCGGAGTAGGGGCTCCTGGTGGGGAGGCACATCCGGTCGTGTGCCTCGACCTTGATGATCACCCAATCTTCACGCCATTGCTCCCACCGTGCAGAGCTGAAGGAAGCAATGTACCCAGAAGGGACATTGGTTCGACACTGGAAATAGTAGGCGCCGTGCTGATCCGTCGAGCTTCCGCCGGTGGCCCTCAGTACAAAAAAGTACCTGAAGAGCTTCACCGACGGCATCACCCCCACGAACATCTCGCAGAGGGGAGTGAAGACCGCTAGCATGGCGATCGAGTTCGGCGCGAGGTGGTGGAGTTGGAGGCCAAAGGTCGCCAAGAGCATGACCAGGAAGGCGGATGCAGGTGGGACGAAGCCAGCCAGCACGTACGCTGGGAACAACACCATCTCCCCGTTGGTGAGGTTCAGTGGGAGCTCCCCGCGATGGAGCCACTCCTCCTGCTCGGGGGCTTGCCAGCCGAGAAGCCGGTGCACGGGGGCCAGGTCAGCGGACCTGGACAGCCTGGACTTGGGCAAGATGCTCGCCATGAGGGTTGAAGGAAGTGGCTCTGGACGGGGAGATTGGGAGCTAAAGCGCAAGAACTGGGCTTGAGAGCGCAGGGGTGCAGAGGCGGGAGAAAGGACCCTCAGGGGAAAGTTCTCTTTTTATGCACCTCTGCAGGCCAATAGGCGCAAAAGTGAGAATCGATGCAGCCTCAGTAGAAGAGCAATGGTCCCGAGTAGGCAATGACATGAGGGCCCGGGTCGCTCGACAAAGAAGGCGAGCCGGGTGGCTAACTATGCGGGAGGTAACTCGGTGGTTTCCGAAAGGGAAAAAGCAGCTGAAGTACAGGAGCCACCTTGGGAACCATCGCAGTTAAAGCACGATTGAAGGAAGAAGTCATGTCGCGCGGTGCCTTTTCAGCGCCTCCACTTACCAGAAGGGGACACGTCGCCACAACGGCAGGGGTGTGTCGCCTGGGGAATTGCCCCGAAGTGGAATCGAAAGAGTTGCGCGGGAAGAAAAGGAAGAAGACCCCACCTGCGGTATCGACGACTCTCCCGAGGTGGGCTCGGGGGCCACTGTCGGTACCCAGCAGACCGGGTACCGCCGCGCACAGGGAGAAAACCGCTAAGGACTCCGCCTCTACTTAAGAGGCCGACTCCGAGGCTGCCACGTCGTGGAGGGAAGGACCAGATCCTACCTCTCCGCCGGGGGAGGCTCCCAAGCTGCCATGTGGCAGGCAGAGCTAGACCCTCGCCTCCCCGCTGAGGTGGGCTTCGGAGCCGCCACGCGGCAGATCGGGACCTCGGAGCCAGGCCCGCGTCCTCGCAGAGAAAGGCACCAGAACTACCACGTGGCCTGCAGTGCTGAGCCTCCACCCCTCCATAGGGGTGGGCTTCCGGGTGCACCACGTGGCCTGTTCCGTCAAGTGCTCAACTCCCCACAGAGGCAGGCTCCGGCGCAACCACGTGGCGGACGGCCGACTCAGTGCGGTAGGAAGCCGCAGTAAAGGAAGGTGTGCACGGCTCAGACAGGCATTAAGTACGCGTGCCTTCCCCAGGCAAGCTGAGTCGCGCTTGCAAAGGTCAAGGCTCCAGTGTCCTGTCTTGTCCAAGTAGCCAGTACAGACCCATGCCGCAAGACGGACGAATGGGTCGCGAGGACAAGACGGACGGGATGTGCACTACCATCATCACCAACTATGTGTAGGCCTGGCGCACGACGCAACGGGATGGCGCATTGACACCCCTGACAAAGGGAAGTAGATAGCAATTAATCCTAGATCTTGTATAGGATTTGGCTCTCCCGGGACCACCTATCGGGTCCTGGGGCCCATGTTGTGACTGCAGAGTCCTTGAACTATAAAAGGACTCTACAGACGACATTCGCAAGGGATTGAAAAATTAGACTAAGACCCATACACGCTCAAGCAAGGCAATACACAAACACTCCCGTGGACGTAGGGTGTTACGCTCCGGCGGCCCGAACCACATAAACCCTCTGTGTTCATCATCCTGCTGCGTTCGATCTCCTGGGACTAGCCCCCGTGAATCAAAAGAACCTCCGCGGGCTACTCTCTAAGCAGGTCCGGGGGAAGTGTCATTTACGACCTTCGACAGTTAGGTTCTACTACGTCCTGGTAGATGGTGGGGCCGGTCTAAACCTCATCAATCGTGCGGCCTTCGACAAGCTGGAGATTCCCTTGTACTGGGTCGCCCCATCGAGACCATTCTCGGGGGTAGGATCGAGGAATATTGTCCCGTATGGCAGCATCCACCTCCGAGTGACCCTCGGGACACCCAAGAACTTCAGGATGGAGAATATCTTATTCGACGTCGTGGAGGTCAGCCTCCCTTACCACGCAATCATCGGTAGGTCATCCTTGTACCGGTTCATGGATGTAGGTCACTACGGTTCTCATCCTCAAAATGCCGACTCCCACCGGTGTCCTCAAGATCTACATAGATCGCACCGCTGTGGTGACGGCATTGGAGAAGCTCCGAGCGCTGGCAGCATCCCCAACACCTACTCTGAGGGTTGCTGAACCAAGCCAGCCTGCGATATGCTCACGCGCGTAGTCACGCCGCTGCGTCACAGGTGCAGCCCTCTGACGACGACGATGTGCCCATCAAGACAATCCATATTGGCTCTAATGTTGCTCAGACCACCCGTATCGCGGGAAGTCTGGACATCGAGCAGGAATCAGCGCTCACCGCTTTACTATGAGTTAACGTCGACGTCTTCGCCTGGCAACCATCGCAGATGCCAAGCATCCCAAGGGAAGTGATCGAGCACCTCTGAAGATCTACGCCCGACGCCCAAACACAACAACAAGGGCCTTGTAAGCAGTCCATCGAGCAGCAGAACTTCATCCGCGAGGAGATCAAGAAGCTCCTCGATACTTGCTTCATACAGTAGGTCCACCATCCCAGATGGTTGGCCAACCCTGTTGTTGTCCCCAAGGCTGGCAGTGAGCTTTGGATGTGCATTGACTATACCAACCTCAACAAGGCATGTCCTAAAGATCCTTTCACTGTCCCTAGAATTGATCAAATCGTAGATTTAACCTCGGGATGCGATATGTTACGCTTTCTAGATGCGTATTAGGGGTTTCACCAAATCCTAAGGTCTAGAGAGGATGAAGAACATACCACTTTCATAACTGTAGATGGCCTTTACTGCTATGTCTCCATGCCTAACAGTCTTAAGAATGCCCTCCCCAATTTTGTATGTGCATTGGGAACCTCATTCGGGTCCTAGTAGAGGTATATGTCGACGATATTTAAGTTAAAATCCAGACACATACATCATTGCTAGAGAACCTTGCCCTAGTCTTTGACCGGCTGCGGACCACACGCACAAAGCTGAACCCCGACGAATGCGTGTTCGGAGTCAAAGCTTGGAAGCTCCTCGATTTCTTGGTCTCACACTGAGGGATTGAGGCCAACCTAGAGAAGATCAAGGCAGTGGAACTGATGCGGCCTCCAGCCCGCATCAAGGATGTGCAGAAGCTTGCTGGTTGCTTGTTAGTGCTCAGCCGGTTATCTCTAGGCATGTTGAGCGGGCCCTCCCATTCTTCAAGCTCCTTCACTAGTACAGAATATTCATCTAGACCGAAGAGGCAGAGAAGGCATTCTGCTAGCTGAAGCAGCAGCTGATGTCTCTACCCATAATGGTTGCACCAGAGCCCAAGGAGCCCTTGTACCTCTTTATCGACGCCACAACAGAGGTGGTAAGTATGGTTTTTGTTGTAGAACGGGCCGGCCTCCTACAGCTCCAATGGACAGAAGGGGCCCCTACCACTGATTCTGAGCCCTAGGGCTTGGAGCTCGCAGGGGGCCCCGAAGAGCTAGGAGCCTCTGACTCCCAGCCCCCATAGGAGGTTTGGGTCCCCTTAGGGGGACCCGGAGAGCCAGGAGCCTATAGGTCCCAGCCCCTAGAGGATGTCCGGGTCCACCTGGGGGGGCCCGGAGATCAAGGAACCTTTGGTTCCCAGCCACCAAAGGATGCACCAAGCCCCGGGGACGTGGAGTCTCTGGGCCCAGAGCAGATGGAAGAAGATGCGCTGGATTCCCCAAGAAGATCTCGGACCATCCAACACCTTGTCTACTTCATCAGCGAAGTCCTACATGAAGCTAAAACAAGGTACCTTGAAGTGCACAAGCTGCATTATGCAGAACTAATCGCGTCGAGGAAGCTCCACCATTATTTTCAGGCACACAGAGTTTCAGTGGTGACTTCGTTCCCACTGGGGTAGTGTTGCGCAGCCCTAATGCAACAGGCAATATCACCAAATGGGCTCCCGAACTGGCGGAGTTCGAGCTCAACTTCCAACCACGGCATGCAATCAAGAGCCAAGCACTGGTGGACTTCGTTGCTGAGTGGACTCCCTCACCAAGCAACCCAGGGGTCCGGGAAATCAGCGAGCCGGAACCTAAGGCACCGGTGCTTACCGGACCTCACTGGACACTCTTCTTCAACGGATCCTCGCAAAAGAAAGGGGACAGAGCCGGCGTACTACTCACCTCGCCAACAGGAGAGCAGTCCAAGGATGCGGTGTGCCTGGACTTCAAGGCGACCAACAACATGGAAGAATATAAAGCCCTAATCCTCGAGCTCACAGCTGCGCAGGGTCTTGGTGTCCAGCAAATGTTGGTCAAGGGAGACTCCCAGCTGATCATCAAGCAGGTCCGGGGAGAGTGCTACTGCAACAACCCCCAACTCGCGGCATACCTACTGCACATCAAGAAGCTAGAAGCTAGTTTCGAGGCCTTGGACCTCTGCCATGTGCCACGCGCTGACAAATCCATCGCCGATGCCCAGTCAACCATGGCATCCATGGGGGCTCCGGTTCCCAAAGGAGTCTTCGGCAGGAGGTTGGTGCGGCCGGCCGCTAGGCCTACAGGGCCTAACGAAGAAGGCAAGCCCAGCAACACAGAACTGGCAATCACGGCAGCCCTGTAACCATGGGGCCTGCCGAGGTTCTTGTGCGTCGCCAGGGACCCCAGATTACCTGGCGCCCAAGATCCAGAAGCTCAGGAGAGTCCCGATGCATGGATCATAGAGGTCCGGGACTATTTGAAGGACAATATACTCCCAGAAGATCCCGCATCCGCGGAGACGGTCGTGAGTATGGCGAAGCACTACACACTGGTAGAAGGTGACCTCTGCTGGCATGGCGCCAACAGCATACTGCTACAGTGCATAACTCAGGAGGAAGGCTGCGACTTGCTCGTAGAGATCCACGAAGGAGAGTGCAGGAATCACGCAGCTTCCCACATGCTGGTTGGCAAAGCCTTCCGACATGTCTTCTACTATCCAAAAGCACTACAAGACGCCATCAAACTGGTTAAGAGATGCAAGGTGTGCTAGTTCCACGCCAAGCAAATCCACACTCCGGTGCAGACACTGCGAATGATCCTGCCATCTTGGCCTTTCGCGTTCTGGGGGCTGGATATCCTGGGAACCTTCCCCATATTAGTTGAAGGGTACCAGTTCCTCTATGTCGCTGTCGACAAGTGCACCAAGTGGCCGGAGACGGCCCCGGTGATCAACATCAACAAGGAATCCGCAGTCAAGTTCATCAAGTCGATTGTTGGCAGGTTCAGGGTCCCGAATAGGATCATCTCTAACAATGGGACCCAATTCACTGGTCCAGCAGTCCAAAACTACTACGAAGACCTCAGCATCCAAGTTTGTTATGCGTTCGTAGCTCATCCGAAGAGCAACGGTCAAGTTGAAAGAGCCAGCGCTGAGATCCTCATGGGCCTCAAGACACGCATGCATGACAACTTGGATAAACATTGTGCGAAGTGGGTCGACGAGCTCCCCTGTGCGCCATGGGCAAGCCGAACATCACCCAGCCGCACCACTGGAGAAACACTTTTCTTCCTGGTGTATGGGGCAGAGGTTTTCCTCCCCCCGCAGATTGTAGTGGGCTCGCTTCGAGTCCGGACAATCGACAAAGTCACGCAGGACCAGCTCCAATGCGAAGATGTCGACCTCGTCAACGAAGCAAGGTGGCAAGCCACCATTCGAAATGCACGGTACTCGCAGGCGCTTCGATGCTACCAAGAATGGTTCGTGCGCAGTAGAGAGCTCCAGGTGGATGATCAGGTGCTACGGCGAATACTTTCTCGAAAGGGGGCTCACAAACTCTCCCCCAGCTGGGAGGGCCCCTTCTGAGTGACACAAGTATCCCGCGCCGATCATGTCCGCCTGGCCACAGAAGAAGTAGAGCCCCTCCCAAACCCTTGGAACATAGAGAACCTCCGTGAGTTCTATCCCTTAGAGTAATAGTGGGACAGCGTAGGTTGTCATGGTGGCAAGGAACGACACTTAAGACAACCAAACTCTTGGGGGGACAGATCCAGAGTGTTCAGCCATTTAGCTTGGTCTAGCGCCCTAACCATGAACACTCTGCCTCCCTTGCCAACAAGAGTGGGTCGTTGCCTTTTTGTAAAACCAGTCCCCTCTTATGAATGCCAATTTGAAAATATCACTATCTTACCATGTGCTATCTCTTATGCTCACTTAATTACCTGTTAATTTTGTGATCGATCAAGCTAGTCTCGTTCTTTCGTATATTATCTTCATATACCTAGTGAAGTTTTTTCTATATCACACCTATAAGAGTTATGCAACCCTGCTGAAGGTGGACTTGTTTGAGGTACCTGCAAGGTGTCTCGAGACCTTGCGGTTGCCCTCTTACTTAGGGTCCTATGGTGCCAAATGGTCCCCCATGAAAGGCCTACACCGAGTTGGAGGTCCAAAGCGCACAACCAGCTTAGCTTGGTCCTGCACCCTAAGCGTGCACGCTTTGCCTCCCAGTGCTGCGGCTAAGTACTGAGGGCCAGGACGCTCACACCCCGAGTAAGGTGAGAGCCGGATCCCGGGCCCGAAATGCACTGAATTACCCAAACCCCGCGTACCAGCCCAGGACTTTAAGACATGGAAATACTAAAGAATAGGAAAAGATCACTAACGAGCAAAAAATATGCAACCCTGTTATGTCTGCATGACATAGAAAGCAGGTATGATGAAGGGCGACGCCAGAGCAGCCAGCTCTGGCCCCTCCCTGGGGGCCTGCAGTCGACGTCTTAACGATGATGGTGGACAACGCCAGAGAATCCAGATCCGGCATCACCCAGTGGGCCTGCCGTCGACGAATCTACGACGATGGAGGGTGATGCCAAAGCATCCAGCTCCGTCAACACCCAGTGGGCCTGCCGTTGATGTCCCAGCATGCCAACAACAGCAACAAGTGTCAATAAGTGAGTACACTCTCCTACCCCGCTCATGTTGCAAACAAGGTTCTCTTGTGGTATCCTGTACACCAGGGGCCTGCCGTCAACACATGTACGACAATGGTTGACCACGCTAGAGCATTCAGCTCCGACACCTCCCAGGGGGCCTGTCGTCGACGACTTTATGATGATGAAGGGCTACGCTGGAACAGCCAGCTCCGACACCTCCCAAGGGGCCTTCCGTCGACGCATTAACGGGGATGGTGGACGACACCAGAGTACCTAGACCCGCCACCACCCAAGGGGCCTGCCGTCGATGTCCAAACATGTTGACGATAGCAACAAGCACTGATAAGTGAGTATGCTCTCCTGCCCCGCTCTTGGTGCTAACAAGGTTCTCTTGTGGTATCCAACACGCCAGGGGCCTACCGTCGACCCATGTACAACGGTGGTGGACCATGCCACATCATTCAGCTCTGACACCTCCTAGTGGGCCTGCCGTCGACGACTTAACGACGATGAAGGGCGACGCCAGAGCAGCCAGCTCAGGCACCTCCCAGGGGACCTGCCACCGACGCATTAACGACGATGGTGGATGACGCTGGAGCATGCAGTTCCGGCACCTCCCTAGGGGCCTGCCGTCGACGTGTCTAGGAAGATGGTGAACGACGTCGGAGCATCTAGCTCCAACACCTCCCAAGGGGTCTGCCATTGACGTCTCTACGATGATGGTGGGCGACGCCAGAGCAGCTAGCTCTGGCACCTCCCAAGGGGCCTGCCGTCGATGTCTCTACGATGATGGTGGGCGACGCTATTGCATCCAGCTCTGACACCTCCCAAGGGGCCTGCCGTCGATGCCTCTACAATGATGGTGGACAGCTCTACAGCATCCAGCTCCGGCACCTCACAAGGGGCCTGCCGTCGACGTCTCTAAGACGATGGTGGGCGACAACAGAGCAGCCAGCTCTGCCACCTCTCAAGGGCCTGCCGTTGATGTGTCAATACGTTAACTCTCCTGCCCCCCTCTTGTTGCTAACAGGGTTCTCTTGTTGTAGCATATGCACCAGGGGTCTGCTGTCGACGTATCTACTAAGATGGTGGACGACGTCAGAGCATTCAGCTCCGGCACCTCCAAAGGTACCTGCCGTCAACGTCTCAACACGTCAACAACAGCAACAAGCACGGATAAGTGAGTAAACCCTCCTGCCCCCCTCTTGTTGCTAACAGGGTTCTCTTGTGGTAGCCTATTCACCAGGGGCCTGCCGTTGATGTATCTACGAAGATGGTGGACGACGCCGGAGCATCCAGCTCTGGCACCTCCCATGGGGCCTCTCGTCGACGTGTCTACGAAGATGGTGGACAACACCGGAGAATCCAGCTCTGGTACCTCCCAAGAGACCAGCCGTCGACGTCTCTACGATGATAGTGGGCGATGCTGGAGCAGCCATCTCCAGCACCTCCCAAGGGGACTGCTGTCAACGTCTCTACAATGATGGTGGGCGATGCCGAAGCATCCAGCTCTGGCACCTCCCAAGGACCCGCTTTCGACATCTCTACGACGATGGTGGGCGACGTCAGAGCATCCATCTATGGCACCTCCCAACACAGAAGTAATATCCTCCAACTCCCCCGCTCCGCTGGGGGCCCGTCGAAGACAACCTGCGATTAAGTGGTAGATGTGCCCATCCAACCACATCTACCAAGGGGCCTCTAAAAGGGTTCCATAGGCATGAGGTCAATGGACAACACTTCGGCCATATCAAATTGTGCAATCGTTTGTCCTCCAAAACTAATAACCTCGGCAAAAGTTCTGCAAACCCTTACGCAGCCAAGAACTTAGAGAAAGAGTTGAGAAGCACAAGACAAGCCAAGAAGTCAAAACATCATGGATTCAAATTCTCAAACAGTCATTTATACAAAGGGGTCATCCCCGAATACAAAAGCATTTCGCCTAGGTGTCGCGGGTCTCAATCCCGCTGGAACGAAGAGGCCACCTACTTGGCGAGGTCCTAGACTTCGGCTCTTGCCCCTTCCTCTGTGACACCCAGTTCCAAAAATGAACCAAGTGAATGCATATGTGTGCCCAGGACGTTCAACACACATACACGAGTGCATTCACAAAGGATATACAGAAAATTACCACAGAACAAGATTAATTAACCACCTTTATTACAAAATTCATATTATCCTTGAATACAAGCTCTAATGAAAATAATGACAAGTTGAAATAATGCAGCGGAAATAAACTAAATAAACAAACTAAGCAGCTAACCAAATATGGTAGCGCAACTCCAAGCAATCCACAGGCAAGGTGACGACAGACATGGCCTAGAACTCCGCATTATCAATGTTATACACCCAATCCTGACCTGCAACTGTTGGTGGGAGAATTGCAAGGGTGAGTACATGTCGTACTCAACGAGTGTGGAAAGTATGACATGTAGCTAATTCAAATGACGACTATAATAAAGGCTAAGTGCTGAAAAGTACATCAAAACATTTGAAAAGTAGTATATTACATGTATGTGAAGTAAACCCATCGTGAACCATGTAGTTATCATAATACCAGTCCATATTTCTTTACCATCATCCATATACCAGATTTCTCATTACCATTAACCATATCCATTGCCACCAACCATAAAACCATCCCATAACCAGTACCAAACCATCCCAATCCCAAGGTTCCCTCTAATCATGGAAGTTGTCCAGGTGCTCATGACCGGGAGCACGGCTATCATGATAGTTTTTAAAGACACCCTGTAGAGTTTGTACCACTTTACCTACATGTTTGTGATTTCTTCACGCTTCGGTGACTAGAACATCCATTGTGCCATCTCACACTTCCGTTGGTGTGTGGCCAAGAGATCGCAAAATAGCCTTTACGAAGGGACTACTAGCATATATGTACCCACTGAGGTTGCACCGGTGGCGATGTCTCCAACTGAGCACATCTTCAACCAAGGGCCCCCTCTTGTGCCATTCGGATCCCAGGGAGTGTCGCCTCTAATCCAAACCCAATCTGACTCCCCTTCCCCGGTGCGCCAAATGATCCATGAAATACTAGCAATACCCTAATTAATCATCTATGCCCCACCAATACTTGGCCTCGTGGTGGCACTATTGTCCTGGCTTATTCTCGCACGAACCGGTCCTTAGATCTAAAGCAAGCAACCACCATGACTTCCAACCCATCCACATACCAGGCTTGCGTAGATCACCCATTACCATATCATATTGACCAGTTCATATAACCATAATATCATTAATACATAATTAAATAGTATAGTTGTTTTCCCATCCCAATTAATTAAACGAAGCAAAAAGGTAAAAAGCCCTTCCCGACTCTCTACCATGTATTCCAGGTGACAAGGGTGGTTAAACAAAGCTAGTAAACCTCCTATCTTGGGTTTCCCATCAATTTGACACAAGTAATGAAGTTTTGCAAACAAAACATTTACTGTAAAACAAGATCAATATGTTCAAGGACACTTGCCTTGATCTTGGGCTTGATTTGGGTCAAAGTATTCAAACTCCTGGTGTTGGGGTTCCTCCGCAGCACCCTCTAGCGCAAATTCGTCTAAACTGCTCAATAAACATACAAGACAAAAGTTACAATCAATAAGTGCACATATATTACTCAATATGTTATGTCATGCATGATTAATGCAAATGCAAAGCAAAACTAGTTAATGGGTTTTGAACGATGTTCATTAACTAGTTCTAATAGCTCTTAAGAAGTTTGAACAGGTTTGGAGTTGATTTGAATCAATTTAGAATTAATTCAGTAGAAAACAGTGAGCAAAATCGGACTAGTCTGCTATAGGGCCGGACTAGTCCGCCCTTCGCAGGACCAGCGAGCTAGGGTTTTCTAGATCGACGTGGATTTGGAGAAACGGGGTTGATTTCACATGAGAAAGAGAAAGTAGAAGGTATACCAGGTGTTTAGAACTCCAATGAATCAAGAGTTTTGGAGGCAACACTTGGATCTCAACGATCAAGGGTTGATGAAGAAACTTGAAGGTGACTTGTGGATGAAGAACACAAAGTAGATGGAGATCATGATCCTCTTTTGTTTCTGAATGTGGCCTAGAGGGGGGTGAATAGGACTTTAAAATTTCCTGCACACTTAATAGAGTTGTCAAAAACTTGTTTGACCGGACTAGTCCGGTTGTGTGTATTGATTAAGTATTGTTTGGGAAACTATATTCTTTTAGCAGTGGAAATGAGAACGACGGATACTTTGGTTTACGATTATTGTATGAATGCACGTGGAAACTTATAAGCAACTTAAATTGATGTCTAGTAATCAAGTGATCTAGTGAACAAAATGTAAAAAAAAATAAGGCACAAGGGACACGAATTTTTACCGAGGTTCGATCTCACAACGAGATCTACGTCCTCGTTGAGGAAGTTGTAGGATCGAAGAGCACGTGAAAAGCTACCAGAGGGGGGGTGAATGGTAGATTTAAAAATCTTACGCAGCGGAAACAATAAAACCCTAATCCCTTCGGTAGAAAAACGATCTGTTAAAGAAATCGTGTATAAGACTAATCTAAACGTGTTTCACTGTGACAAAAGTGATATATATCAGAGAGAATCAAGTCACGAAGACAACACAAAAATAATTACTCAAATCCATCGAGAGAAACTCAAGTTATGATCGAAAGATCAGACTATGGTCAATCTGACCTACCCGAGAAAAACAGTTTCTGTAATGCTGCAAAGAAACTCGTGTAGCTCAGAAACTACAAATCCAATAACCGTGAAATTTTGACAGATGATAGAAAATCAAGTTGTGAAGACAACCCAAAAAGAATCACGTCAATTGAATCTGTAAAACTCGAGTTATGATAAAAACACCGACGAAAGGTAGTGCTGTCCAGAAACTCGACGAGTGAAACTTGTCTAGAACAAGTCGGACGAACAAGGCACAAAAGTTCCTTCAAAGTACGAATTTTATTCAATAGAACACAAGAGGAACAGCCCCAAAGTCGTCTCTTACGAGCTTTGGCCTTCCCTTGCTTATATAACCAGCCCTTAGGCCATCCCAATACAACTAGGACTCTAATCCTAATCCGATCACAATCGGAACTTACCATAACTGCTCAAGATTCTTCTACACGCAGATAGAAGTAATCTTAAGACTTCCAAACACCTTAGGAACGTATCCCACATTCCTAAAAAACTCAATTTTGTGACACACACGAAATCCTAACATAACCAACTCGATACTTCCCATACCGAGCCATAACCGACTCTGCCGCAGCCAAAGTCTTCAACCGATACGATCCGATCCTTCCGATCAGATCTTCCTTCCATAATCCGTCTCTAGAAGCATATTGCCACGTCATGCACCTCATGCATACGTGCGAACACCTTCCTTCGACCTTCATATGCACTGCCCTTGATTCAATCATCCTGCGCGACCTCCTGACCCGCTCAACCACAGTTCCTCCCGAACTTGGTTGTTGGAACCTCATCTCCTCCTGAGACTAGTCCAATGGATCCTGTCACCAGCCATGACTTGAACTCAAGCAACACCTGCACATGAACAAACAACCAATCCATACGAGCCCAAGTCATCGACTTGACTCACGTTAGTTCCGAACACAACACCTTACGTGAGAACCTCACATAAGCATGTTGCAAAGCATAGCAAAACGATATCAGCCGTATCATCCAAAACGCACCAAAAACTTAGCAAATGAATACTAAGCAATCTTTCCTAACAAGTAAAGCAAGTACGAAACATTGCAAATGAAAAGCAGAAGCACTTCGGTCAAGTTCCAGACCTTGCCAGAGCAACCCAGAGCTTGAGCCGGAGCTAAGCAGAAACACTGCGGTCAAGTTCCGGACCTTGCCAGAGCAACCCGGAGCTTGAGCCGGAGCTAACAAAAGCTAGTAGAACCTAGCGCCAGAGCTTACCAAAACTAGTAGATCCTGGATCCGGAGCTTATCCAAACTAGTCGGAACTAGTCAACCCAAAACCGGAGCTAGACAAAATATGTCGAAGCTTAGCAAAAACATGCGGGAGCTATCAAATATATGCCGGAGCTATCTAAGACATGCCGGAGCTATCAAATATATGTCGGAGCAATCAAAGACATGCCGGAGCTAAACATAAAGCTCACCGGAGCTATCCAAAGCTAGTCGGACCTTACTAAGAAGCCGGACCTAGCTTCGAACATAGCCGGAGCTACCCAATACAAGTCGGACCTACCATCGGACCTTGTTGTAGCTCGGAGCTAGAGTCGGACCTTGATAAAAAGGTGTTTTGGTGATATTAAAAACTTTTATCATAAAAGCCAAGTGTATTCACTACAAGCCAATGTATTCAGCACACATAGGTCTTACAATCTCCCCCTTGATGAATGCATTGGCAACACCATTTAAAATTCCGAACATTGGCTTATTCAAATAAAAGTTTTGAAAACAATTTCTCCCCTTTTTGTTTAAATAAAAAATAAAATGAGAAGGAAAAAAATATCCCATATTATCTCTCCCCCTTTATTAACTTTCCTTATGCACAATTTCTCTTCATGCTTATCTCTTCCTTTTTGAATGTGTGATTAATCTCTCCCCCTTTGACAATGTATTCAGCAAGGTAAAAGAGAAATTTTAATTGTTATGAGATATAAACAAATTATCTCTCCTTCTTTAGTTGTTATGAGCATATTATAACATATACATATAAACAAAGCTCACCCAAGTCATACTATCAAGTAACTTACACTATCACATCAATGAGATACATAATGTAGTGTAAGCCATGCTAGAAAGCAAGTGTGATTTTCAATTTTAGCAGGTCATGATCTCACAAACTCAACTATTTCAAAACCTGAAAGCATGACATTTGTTGCTGCATCTTATTATTTTTCAAAGCATAAATTTAGATAATATGATATTTGCAAGAGATTATATGCTCATCTGCCTTATTCTAACCAACCAAGCCAAGCCTATGTCATTTGATAATCAGAAGCTTAAGGACATGGTTTTAGTCATACACAACTTCTTCCAAGTTCATATCTAAGTGCAATGACAAGCCATCTCGAAAGAAGAAGTGCGATGCATGCATATTCTCTTGATCTTTTCTCAATTTATATTTGTTCATAAAAACTCAACATGTGAGTTGATTACTTGATAAATTCTTAATGATTAAAAGCATTTGTGAGCATGCAACAAGTTCAAAAAAGCAAGAAAGTTCGACCATGACCAGATTTAGTGTAAGTAATTATTCCAATTACTAGACATGGCAAAAAACTACAAAAAGTATAACACGAGTAATGTAGTAAGAAGTTTCAGCATGTAAAAGGAATCACAAAGTCATATATGTATGAAATAATATGCTCATATTATTTTAATTTCAGATTCACACATAGACTTCCTAAGTTTCAAAAACTCCCCCTCAATTTAAGCCATGAGGATGCATAACCCCTATTTCACTACGAATGTAACAAAAACGAGTGAAATCCAAAGGTTTTGTAAAAATGTCAGCCAATTGTTGTTCGGTATCTACATGGTGAAGCACAATGTTTCCTTTTTCAACATTATCACGGAGAAAGTGATACCTAATGTCAATGTGCTTAGTTCTAGAATGTTGCACGGGGTTTTAGCAATGCAAATAGCACTAGTGTTATCACAGAACAGTGGAACACTATCTAGATCAACCCCATAGTCCTTAAGTGTTTGAACAATCCAAAGAATTTGTGAACAAGCACTAGCAGCAGCTACATACTCAGATTCGGCTGTGGATTGTGCAACTGAACTTTGTTTTCTAGAGGACCAAGCAACAAGAGAATTACCAAGAAAATGACAAGCACCGGAAGTACTTTTCCTATCAATCCTACAACCCCCAAAATCAGCATCCGAAAAAGCTTTCAAAGAAACGATTGAGGAAGAAGGAAGAAAAATGCCAAATTCTTGAGTTCCATGTAAGTACCTGAGAATCCTTTTGACGGCTTGACGATGTGAAACACGTGGGGAAGCTTGAAACCGTGCACAAAGACATACGCTGAATTGTATGTCCGGTCTTGATGCTGTAAGGTACAAAAGTGATCCGATCATACTTCTATATTCTTTTTGATCCACGGATTCACCATCTTCATCAAGTTCAAGTGTTGTTGCTGTTCCCATTGGTGTCCGAAGAGGCTTGCTTTTGTCCATGTTGAAGCGCCTTAGGAGATCTTTGGTATACTTTGTTTGATGCACAAAGGTACCCTCCTTGGTTTGCTTGATTTGCAGCCCCAAAAAGTAAGTGAGTTCACCCATCATACTCATTTCAAATTCGGAACTCATCATTGCTGAAAACTTGGACACAAGATCATGAGAAGCACAACCAAAGATAATATCATCCACATACACTTGAACGAATAATGAGTCATTGCCATGATTAAGCACAAAAAGAGTTTTATCAACCTTTCCCATTGTAAACCCCTTTTCAAGTAAGAATGTTTTTAACCTATCATACCATGCTCTAGGGGCTTGTTTGAGACCATATAAGGCTTTGGACAGTTTGTAAACATGATTAGGAAAATCTGGATTTTCAAAACCTGGTGGTTGTTTGACATAAACCTCCTCATCTATGTAGCCATTAAGAAAAGCACTTTTAACATCCATTTGATATATCTTAAAACCTTTAGATGCTGCGAAAGCTAACAAAATTCTTATGGCTTCTAATCTAGCGACAGGAGCAAAAGTTTCATCAAAATCTAGACCTTCAACTTGAGTGAAACCTTGAGCAACCAACCTAGCCTTATTCCTAATCACAACCCCATCCTCACTTTGTTTATTTTTATATACCCATTTAGTTCCAATTAAAGTGTGGCCTTGAGGTGGAGGTACAAATTTCCAAACATTATTTCTTTCAAAATTTTCTAACTCTTCTTGCATGGCAATAATCCAAGATTCATTAGTGAGTGCGTGTGATATATCTTTGGGTTCAAAAGAAGCAACAAAAGCAGAATGAGCATGAGAGTTTGGATCGCAAAACCTGGACCGTGTGACTCGTTCATGCAAGCTTCCAATCATCTGTTGTGGGGGATGATCTTTGTAAAAACGTAGGGGAACAGATGTCTCACAAGCTTCTTTTTCATTAGGTTCATTGTAGATTGATGAGCTTGTGATTTGTGGACGATCAGGACCAGCAGAGGTGACAGCCGGAGCTTGTTCAATGTCCGGAGCTGGACACGTGTCAACTTCGGAACTACCAGGCAGTATCACCGGCTCTTCTTCATCATCGAAAATACCCTCCCCCTGAGAATATGAATCTGGTCCTGCAACACCGGAGCTAGTACCTGGGCTAGATTCATCAAAAGACACTTCACAAGTCTCCACAATTTTGTTAGTGTCAAGTAAAAGCACACGGTAGCCTCTAGTATGAGATGGATAACCAAGAAACATGCCATCATTGGATCTAGGTTCAAATTTATCAAGATTACCATGTTTCTTAACAAAGCATTTGCAACCAAAGACCCGAAAGTGTGTAACACTAGGCCTATGTCCAAACCGGAGCTCATATGGTGTTTTACCTAGCTTAGCACGCAAGAAAACACGATTTGAGACATAACAAGCGGTTGCTAACGCATCAGCCCAAAATTTCCTAGGGGTTTGATATTCATCAAGCATAGTCCTAGCCATCTCAACTAGGGTTCTGTTCTTTCTTTCTACAACACCG
Organism: Tuctoria greenei; assembly: GCA_036927565.1. Lineage (NCBI taxonomy): Eukaryota > Viridiplantae > Streptophyta > Magnoliopsida > Poales > Poaceae > Tuctoria > Tuctoria greenei. The sequence goes on from JAYESD010000006.1 coordinate 132,793,685, forward strand.
TTTTGTTGAGGTACATATGGTGAAGAAAATTGATGATCTATTCTATTTTCAGCACAAAAGTGATCAAAGAATTGATTTTAAAATTCAGTTCCATTATCACTTCTAATTGCTTTTAATGATCCTGGGTGATCAATTGATAATCTAAGAAATAATGTTCTAAAGTGACTAAAGACTTCATTCTTAGATGCCATAAAATACACCCAAGAATATCTAGAATAATCATCAACAATAACAAGAGCATACCATTTACCTCCGAAGGATTGAACACGTGAAGGTCCTACGGTGTCAAGATGCAAAAGTTGACATCGTTCAGTTGTCATGATCATTGTGAGAGGAGTATGTGAACCTGCAACCATCTTAGCATGTCTACAAGAAGAGCACACAATTTCTTTGTCCCCTTTAAGCTTAGGCAGCCCACGTATGCGATCAAGAACACTAACACGCGTTAGGTGATCAAAGCCTACGTGACCAAGTCTACGATGCCAAAAATATAAGTCCTTTGAATCATTAGCAACTAGACACCTATGCTTAGAAGAAGACATATCAAAATCAGCTTTAAAAACTCTTCCAAACCGAGACATGTTAAAAATAAGCTCACTATTTGAATCTACAACTTTGCAGCAGTTTTTATTGAAAGTAATTTCTAGATTTTCATCTAGCAATTGTGAAACAGAAAGCAAGTTATATTTCAAATTTTTGACAAGAGCCACATCCTTCAAAGTGTAGTGATCATTTACTCTAACCGAACCCTTAGCAATTATAGGAGTTGAAGAATTATCGGTAAAAGTAACATTCTCTACACGTGACACAAAGGTGAGGGAGGAGAACCAATCTTTGTTACCGGTCATGTGGCGTGAGCAACCTGAATCCACAATCCAAATATTCTCCTTCCTCAAGCGTGTAACCTACATAGAAGCACAATACGCCGATGACTCAATACTGGGGTTAGTCAAAAGGCATTTAGGAATCCAGTACTGAGTCACGCGACGTGCACCAGGAAAAACACGCGAATGCTGAGATAAAACAGCAGGTTTATGAGTCAAAGATTGAGGTTTTCTGTTCTTAACAGTTGATTTAGAAGTTGTTACTTGTTTAGAGTGAAAACCGGTAGCTCCGGAGGTAAAAGCAGAAGGTCCGGAGGCAAAAACTGAAGCTCCAAAGGGAACAACAGAAGATCCGGTAGCTCTCGGAGCTATCGGAACTATCGGAGCTGCTTTTGCGGATTTCTTACCAGAAGGTCTGGAAGCTACCTTCTCAAATTTCTGACTCACTAGAGCAGGTTGTGTTTTTCTAATTGCATGAAAGTTATAAGATCTAGCAATTTTTCTTTCCCTTTTCTGTTGTTTAGCTAGTCTATAACAAAAATCTATGACATGACCATCTCTACCACAGAAGGTACAATGCAATTTAACTTTGTGTTCATGTCTAGATGAGCAAGCAATATTTTTATTTGAAACCGAATGAGGCAACACTCCTGCAGATTTGAAAACCACTTCTTTTTGTTTAGGAACTGTTTGAATCAAACCACTTCCTAATGACCTTACAATTTTAGGTGGATGTGCCTTAGCATGAACATGAGAATCAAAACCTAAACCAGTTTTATCTTTGCTGGACTTGGAAGAATTCAGCAGCAAGTTTAGATTCTTATCCCCATTACAAAACCGACCTAGTGTCCTATTCATGTCATCAAGTTTCTTGGACAAGTCTAGGCAGTTTTCACATGAAGTTTTTCCTTTTAGTTTGCAATTGGAACAAAATTTAACTTCATGAGAACGTAAAGCATTGTTCAACATAAAAATTTCATTCATAGCATCTTGCAGTTTCTTATCAAGATTTTCACATGCAGAACAATGCAAGTCAATTGTAGAACAGCTAGCATCCTTCAAGTTTTTATCATTAAGTGCAGCAAGCTCTTTGTTCTTTTTAATTTCTTCATCAAGTTTATCTAGAGTGGAGGAGTGTGCACTTCTTAATGTGGACAATTGTTCATAGATTAAGTCACATGAGGGACATGCATCATCACTAGGAATCAAAGTTTTTAAACGGTTAATTTCAGATTCTAGTGATTCAATTTTAGCAGCACTATCCCTAAGCTTTTTGTCCTTTTTCTTGACAATAATAGTTGCACGAGAAATAGCATCACACATTTCATTGCAGGTAGCACATACCTCATCATCGTCACTGTTGTGTTCTGCTTCCTCCTGACTTGATCTTGATCTTGCTTTGCCCGCCATGAAGCATAAGTTGGCCAGATCATCATTATCTTCATCACTTTCAAAGTCTACATCACTTGAACTGAGCTCTTGAAGCGCGGTGATGAAGCTGTTGATCATCTTGCGTCCTATGGTACCTTTCTTCTTCTTGTTGGAATTTCCAGAGGAGGTCCGGATCTTGCTTTGTTTTTCTTCCCGGGTGGTCGGACCTGGTTGCATCTCAAAACACATATATTCTTTCTTGAACATATCTTGTTTTACCTCCTTGATTGTGTTGGAGCCTTCATGATAATCACAGAGAGCTCTCCAAACGTCGTATGCTGATCGGAGGTGCGCGACACGATCAAAGTCGCTTTGAGTGAGTCCTTGGATGATCAAGTTTCGGGCTTTGTTGTTGTTGTCGACGTACCGGAGGTTCGTGGCCGTGACTTGATCATTGGGTGGCACTTCATAAGGCTTATACACCTTCTCCCATATTGCAAAGCCTTGTGCCTGGATAAAAGCCTCCATGCGTGCCTTCCAAACCTGAAAATCAATACCAGCAAACACACAAGGTTTGACGGAGTACTTCTCCATGATGATTAGTCAAAAACACGTGCAAATCACAAAGATTAGAGCACCGTGGCTCTGATACCAATTGTAGGATCGAAGAGCACGTGAAAAGCTACCAGAGGGGGGGTGAATGGTAGATTTAAAAATCTTACGCAGCGGAAACAATAAAACCCTAATCCCTTCGGTAGAAAAACGATCTATTAAAGAAATCGTGTATAAGACTAATATAAACGTGTTTCACCGTGACAAAAGTGATATATATCAGAGAGAATCAAGTCACGAAGACAACACAAAAATAATTACTCAAATCCGTCGAGAGAAACTCAAGTTATGATCGAAAGATCAGACTATGGTCAATCTGACCTACCCGAGAAAAACAGTTTCTGTAATGCTGCAAAGAAACTCGTGTAGCTCAGAAACTACAAATCCAATGACCGTGAAATTTTGACAGATGATAGACAATCAAGTTGTGAAGACAACCCAAAAAGAATCACGTCAATTGAATCTGTAAAACTCGAGTTATGATAAAAACACCGACGAAAGGTAGTGCTGTCCAGAAACTCGACGAGTGAAACTTGTCTAGAACAAGTCGGACGAACAAGGCACAAAAGTTCCTTCAAAGTACGAATTTTATTCAATAGAACACAAGAGGAACAGCCCCAAAGTCGTCTCTTACGAGCTTTGGCCTTCCCTTGCTTATATAACCAGCCCTTAGGCCATCCCAATACAACTAGGACTCTAATCCTAATCCGATCACAATCGGAACTTACCATAACTGCTCAAGATTCTTCTACACGCAGATAGAAGCAATCTTAAGACTTCCAAACACCTTAGGAACGTATCCCACATTCCTAAACAACTCAATTTCGTGACACACACGAAATCCTAACATAACCAACTCGATACTTCCCATACCGAGCCATAACCGACTCTGCCGCAGCCAAAGTCTTCAACCGATACGATCCGATCCTTCCGATCAGATCTTCCTTCCATAATCCGTCTCCAGAAGCATATTGCCACGTCATGCACCTCATGCATACGTGCGAACACCTTCCTTCGACCTTCATATGCACTGCCCTTGATTCAATCATCCTGCGCGACCTCCTGACCCGCTCAACCACAGTTCCTCCCGAACTTGGTTGTTGGAACCTCATCTCCTCCTGAGACTAGTCCAATGGATCCTGTCACCAGCCATGACTTGAACTCAAGCAACACCTGCACATGAACAAACAACCAATCCATACGAGCCCAAGTCCTCGACTTGACTCACGTTAGTTCCGAACACAACACCTTACGTGAGAACCTCACATAAGCATGTTGCAAAGCATAGCAAAACGATATCAGCCGTATCATCCAAAACGCACCAAAAACTTAGCAAATGAATACTAAGCAATCTGTCCTAACAAGTAAAGCAAGTACGAAACATTGCAAATGAAAAGCAGAAGCACTTCGGTCAAGTTCCGGACCTTGCCAGAGCAACCCGGAGCTTGAGCCGGAGCTAAGCAGAAACACTGCGGTCAAGTTTCGGACCTTGCCAGAGCAACCCGGAGCTTGAGCTGGAGCTAACAAAAGCTAGTAGAACCTAGCGCCGGAGCTTACCAAAACTAGTAGATCCTGGATCCGGAGCTTATCAAAACTAGTCGGAACTAGTCAACCCAAAACCGGAGCTAGACAAAATACGTTGAAGCTTAGCAAAAACATGCCGGAGCTATCAAATATATGCCGGAGCTATCTAAGACATGCCGGAGCTATCAAATATATGTCGGAGCAATCAAAGACATGCCGGAGCTAAACATAAAGCTCACCGGAGCTATCCAAAGCTAGTCGGACCTTACTAAGAAGCCGGACCTAGCTTCGAACATAGCCGGAGCTACCCAATACAAGTCGGACCTACCGTCGGACCTTGCTGTAGCTCGGAGCTAGAGTCGGACCTTGATAAAAAGGTGTTTTGGTGATATTAAAAACTTTTATCATCAAAGCCAAGTGTATTCACTACAAGCCAATGTATTCAGCACACATAGGTCTTACAGAAGCTCACACAGAGCCGGGTCTCCAACCCTTTCCTTCTTCAAGTCACCACACAGGCCGACTTGATTCCACTAGCACGGGTAATCACCGAGTTTGTGGGGCAACCTCACACGTTGAGGGCTCCCACGAGAATTACAATGAATGAAGTGATCAAATACACTTGAAAGTATTACAATGCAGAGTATGAGTGTAGAAAGATCAAACCCCAAGAGCTCGCAATGAAGGAACGACGATCTCCCAATCCCGAATCCAAGTGTTCAATTGATTTTACTCTTTATGCACTTTAGATGTGTGGGGAGATGTGTTTTGGGATCTTGGGACATGGTGGCGGCGCTAGGGTTTTGTTTTCAGCAGTATTCATCGTGTATGTACTTAGGAAAGTCGTGGATCCTCTTTTTATAGGGTTTCCAAAAAGTTATCGTTGAAAAACCCTAATACCGGACTAGTCCGGTGCAAGTCCGGACTTGTCCGATCACAGTGCAACTCAATGTCCAGAAAGTTTGGCGGACTAGTCCGGCTGGAAACCGGACTTGTCCGGCCCTATGTGAAGATGGACTCCAAAAAGTCTGGCGGACTAGTCCCGTTGAAAAAAAGGACTAGTCCGGTGCACTGTGGGATGTTAGGTTAATTTTAAAAACCTTTACCCCTGCGCAAGGTCGTGAGCTCTTGGGATGTGTGTCTTTCATACACTCCCTATACATTTAAAATCTAATTTGTTCTTCCAAGTTCCATCAAAGTATTCCTCTTTGGACACCACTCCATTTTTCACCTTTTTTGTGTGCACCGAGCTGTTTCACTTTGTTTGTCCTGCAATCATCTCAATAGTTTCATTAGGATCTCATATGTTCGTCATCAATTAGCCAAAACCCACAAGGGATATCCTAGATGCACTTACAATCTCCCCCTTTTTGGTGATTGATGACAACCATTTGAGATATCACAATTGAGAATAAAATTTTGATTTTCATAAAGTGTGCACACATGAGAATAACAATTAATTCACAAAAGGCTTCTCACATATGCACACACCTTATGGTGGGGTGCCTAACAGGTGTGTGATCCACAAAGTGTGATGAAATCAAGATAAGCAATAATGAACATAGAAGTAAGCATTAGAGCAACAATAAGCATCACACATAGGAAAGGAAATGTTGCATTACAAAGTTTTGAAAAATAGGTACATGTCCTTGATCACAAAAGCTTAATAACTAATACTAGATACTAGAGATAGATTGAGTCTCAATCTAGGCTCAATCTCTCCCCCTTTGGCATCAAGGCACCAAAAAGGGAAAAATCGAGGGGAATCACTCATCGCTGCTCCCTTCTTCAGTTTCGGTCTGATCTTCATCTTCACCATCATCGTCATTCACCAGAGCAGGATCTTCCTCTGAGTCCTCGAAGGTGGGCGATGATCCAACCGGCTCAATCTCCAGCTTCTCAGAGATAGACTTGATATTGGCATTCACATACTATTGATGTTTCCGCTGCCTAACTTCGATCTTGCGGCAGCAGGCAAAGATGGAGGAGAGCATTTTGAGGACACCACCAGAGGGTTCATGGACAGGAGAAGAACCAGGAGGAGCAGCTGCAGACCTTGTGGCATTCACATCCTGAGATTGTTTAGAACTCCTCTCAGCTCTGGGGGAGGAAGGAGCAGTTGGTGCTGAGGGAAGGGTGTACTCGGTGGGCTTTTGAGGCTTCAACCCCGTATGAGAAACATCCTTGACAAACTCAAGTCCGGTCGCTTTCTCAATCATGTACATGATGTATGGGTCATACCCGCAAGACCTATTTGGAGTGATTGAGATGTTCACAATGTCGTTATAGATGTACTCAAAAACATTGAACGGTCTCCTTCCACTAATGACCTTCATTAGAGTCCTCAAGGTTCCTTGGATAGTCCCCACATCTCCATCTTTCGGGGCTATTGTCTTCCTCAAGATTCTGTTGAGGACCACAAAGAAGGGCTTCAGATATTTGCTGTTGGGAGAAACATAGGGCATCCTTGTGTCATAGAGGAACTTAAGCTCATCCTTCTCCAAGGGTTTCAGATTGTGGATGACAAGATCATGATCCAGAGTGTGTTTAAGGTGAAGAATCCTTGCAAATTCATCATAAGTGACACTATACTTGGAACCATGAGTCATCCAAGTAAGACTGTCTCCATCACCACGAGCAAAGTAGAGGGTAGAGTAAAATTGGGTGATGATCTCATTGTTCCAGTCATTCTCAAAGGAAAACAATTCCTATAGACCGTGCCTCTCCGAAGCCTCAACCACCTCACGAAAAGTAGGAAACCTCTTTGACTGCATGTATCCAACATTCACCCATTGACTCTTCACAACAGGATTCTTCATCTTCATGTACACGTGCTCGTAGTAGTCGACATGGAAGTTGCTCCAGAATCTTGGGCCAGAGCATTGCCTAGGTTTATTATACACATCAATCTTCCTGAAGTTATCGACTAGCTCACCCCCTTTTCTAGTGAAATCCTCACTAGAAGGTTGCCTGTTGCGGTGACTGGGGTTTTTCATCTTCAAGGGCCCAATGGGACCACTAGCAAGTCCTTTCCCTTTATTGAGAGCCCTTTTTGGCCCTGATGAGCTCTCAACAGCAGCTTTTCTTTGAGCCTTCTTGACAATAACCTTCCTCTTCTTAGGCAGATTGTCATCGGAGGGTGGAGAGTGGACATTGACATCATGTCTTTTCTTCATAACTCTCTCCTTGGCTCTCCTCACTCTTTCGCGTTGAGCTTCTTCATCAATGTGGAAAGAGCTGTCATCTAAGCCTGAAGACATCGTGCTTGATAGGGAGTTCACAGATTAGATAAGAATGAACCAAGGATTATAGACAATGCAGGGATTCATATGTCAGAGACCGGACTTGTCCGGTTTCAGAGTGCGGACTTGTCCGGCGTACCGGACTTGTCCGTATCGGAGCGCCGGACTAGTCTGGCCTGGCATAAGAACCCTAACGATTTCCTTTGAATTCAAAATTTCTATCTAAAGATACAAAGGGCAGGAAAGTAATAATAAATCTATGAAGCCAATGTACAACCTTGGAATCAAAGGAAATGAGCTAGAATGAGAAAAGTTGAGCATTTGGTTTTGGGTTGAATTTTACCGAGATTTGAAGATCCGCGTTGAAGGAGCAAGAATCTGTCCGGATGAGTCTGGAGAGGAGAGTTCACTCGTTGAGGGGAGGATTTCCCACAATGAAGGCTTCGATTTTGAGGGCTCAACCTGAAAATCACTTTGGGGGCTAGGGTTTAGGAGAGGACAAGGAGACCAAGTGGAGGGAGAGGTTTGGGATTCAAATTGGGTCGGCCAACCGCTTATATATGCGGCGGATCGGACTAGTCCGGTAAGGGTGGCGGACTAGTCCGGTGCCCCTGGAAAACTTAGGAATTTTGTCTGTCCAGACTAGTCTGGTGGAAAACCTGACAAGTTCGATTTCAACAGACTTGATACATATAGAAATGATTAATAGTGATCCAAGGACAATAGTTTTGCAAAAAATCTTGGTAATTACAACCAGTAGATAGGTAACAATGAAAAGTTGTCATAAACTGCAAGATTTCTTCATTAAAATAGTTTTCTTAGAAGAAAAAGAGATGAGGAGCAGTTTTGACAATAAAGTGTAACATTTGAAGTTTCAACCATATATGCAACGTTTCAAGCCACATTTCGAGAGTCAAGAATGTTAAGCTCATTCCTAAGTTCACAAAACCTTTTCTCATCTAATTGTTTGGTAAAAATATCCGCAAGTTGTTTTTCAGTCCTAACATGTGAAATAGCAATGTCACCTTTTAACAAATGATCTCTAAGAAAGTGATGACGGATATCTATGTTCTTAGTTCTTGAGTGATCTACGGGGTTGTGTGCAATTTTTATAGCATTTTCATTATCACATAGAAGTGGGATATGGCTAAGATTGTAGCTGTATTCCCTAAGAGTCTGTCACATCCAAGGTAGTTGTGCGCAACAACTACCGGCTGCAACATACTCTGCTTCCGCTGTGGAAAGAGCAATTGAGTTTTGCTTTTTAGATGACCAAGAAACTAGGTACCTACCAAGAAATTGACAGTCCCTGACGTGCTCTTTCTATCGACTTTGCATCCTGCATAGTCGGCATCGGAATAGCCTATCAAGTTAAACTTGGATCCTTTGGGATACCAAAGCCCCAAGTTGGGTGTGCGCACAAGATACTTAGGATTCTTTTTACAGCAATTAAGTGACACTCTTTAGGTGTGGCTTGAAACCTTGCACACAAGCGAACACTAAGCATAATATTTGGCCTAGATGCACATAGATATAGTAAGGAGACGATCATGGACCGATATACCTTTTGGTCCACATTTGGACCGTCTTAATTGAGGTCGAGATGTCCGTTGATGGCCATGGGTGTCTTGATGGGCTTGGCTTTGTCCATATTGAATTTCTTTAGACTGTCCTGTGTATATTTGGTTTGGCTTATAAATGTTCCTTCTCTCAGTTGCTTCACTTGGAATCCCAAGAAGAACTTCAATTCGCCCATCATTGACATCTCGAACCTATCTGTCATAATTTTGCTAAACTCTTCACAGAAGGACTTGTTAGTGGATCCAAAGATAATGTCATCAACATAAATTTGACATACGAATAGATGATCATCAAGATGTTTAGTGAAGAGTGTATAGCCAGCTTTACTAATTTTGAATCCATTTTGAGTCAGAAAATCTCTAAGGCACTCATACCAAGCTCGAGGAGCTTGTTTGAGGCCATAGAGAGCCTTACGCAGTTTGTAGACATGACTGGGATACTTTTGGTCTTCGAATCCTGGTGGCTGCTCCACATAAACTTCCTCCTTTATTGGACTATTTAGGAAGGCGCTTTCGACGTCCATTTGATATAGCTTAAAATTATGGTGAGTAGCAGATGACAATAAAATACGAATGGACTCAAGTCTAGCTACAGGAGCAAAAGTTTCATCTAAGTCCAAACCATTGACTTGAGAATAGCCTTTGGCCACCAATCTCGCTTTATTTCTTGTTACTACTCCATGCTCATCTTTCTTGTTCCGAAAGACCCATTTGGTTCCAACGATGTTCGCCCTTGGTCTGTCCACCAGCTCCTACACTTCATTTCTTTTGAAGTTGTTCAACTCCTCTTGCATTGCCATCACCCAGCCTGGATCCCTTAAGGCTTCTTCTACCCTGTATGGTTCCAGAAAAGACACAAAAGAATAGTGTTCACAGAAATTTGCAACTCGAGATCTAGTAGTTACTCCCTTAGCAATACCTCCAATGATATTATTGACAGGATGGTCTCTTTGCATGCTCTGATGTACTCTTGGGTGTGGAACTTGTGTAGTTGCTTGTTCTTCATTATATTCATGTTCATTGTCTCCCCCTAGATCATTTCTTCCATGATTGTCTTGATATTCTTGATCTTCCTCATCTTGATCTTGTGCAAGAGCTCCCCCTTGATCATTGCCTCCGTGTTGAAGCTCATCTTGTGCATTTGAGTCTAATGTTCGCTCTTGTGGTAAGACATCACCAAGTGCCATTTTCTTCAGCTCTTCATATGGAGCTTCCTCTTTATATAGCATACACTTATCAACTTGCTCCACTTGTGAGCCGTTAGATTCATCGAACACCACGTCACGTGCTACTTCAACAAGGTCGGACACCTTGTTGAAGACACGATAGGCGTAGGCATTCGGTTCATATCCGAGCAAGAACCCTTCATCAGACTTTGAAGCGAACTTCGAGGCCCTTGGTTTCTTGTTCAGAATAAAACATTTACAACCAAAGACCTTGAAATAATAAACATTAGGCTTTTTACCGGTAAGGAGCTCATATGGAGTTTTCTTCAGTAGTCGGTGAAGATACAGCCGATTTGTGGCATGATAAGCGGTGTTCACTGCTTCTGCCCAAAATCGATCTGACGTCTTGTATTCATCCAACATAGTTCTGGCCATTTCGATCAATGTTTTGTTCTTCCTTTCGGCCACTCCGTTTTGTTGAGGGGAGTAAGGTGATGAGAACTCATGCTTTATCCCTTATTCATCGAGATACTCTTCAGCTTAGGTGTTCTTGAATTTTGTCCCGTTGTCACTTCTGATGTTCTTTATGGTTGATGAGAATTCATTCTGAGCTCTTTTCAAGAACTTCTTGAGGATTCACTGAGTTTCTGATTTATCATACAAGAAAAATACCCAGGTAAATCTTGAAAAATCATCAACAATTACTAAACCGTATTTGTTACCACCGATGCTCATTTACGCAATTGGAACAAAGAGATCCATGTGGAGAAGTTCCAGCGGTCTTGTGGTAGTCATCACATTCTTGGCGAGGTGTGGTGTTCCGACTTGTTTTCCTGCTTGACAAGCACTGCACGGCCTGTCTTTTTCAAAAACCACATCCTTAAGACCACGGATGTGACCACCTTTTAGAAGTTTCTGCAGATTTCTCATCCCAACATGGGCTAGTTGTCTATGCCACAACCATCCCATGTTGATCTTAGCAACCAAGCAAGTGTTGAGTTCGGCTTTATCTTTGTTGAAGTCAACAAGATAAAGCTTTCCCTTCAACATTCCCTTGAATGCAATCGAGCCATCGGTTCTTCTAAAAATGGTCACACCCTCATTAGTGAATAAACAGTTGTAACCTTTATCGCATAGTTGAGATATTGACAAAAGATTATAATCTAGAGAGTCTACATGTAAGACATTAGATAAGGTGTGTTGAGAGGATATTTCAATGATACCGCTACCAAGGACCTTTCCTTGGTTGTTATCTCCAAAGTATATGCCTTCACCTGGATCCTTGTCGTACTCTTACTCCACAAACATACCTCTATCTCCTGTCATGTGATTGGTGCATCCGCTATCTAGCACCCATTTAGATCCACCGGAGGAGTAAGCCTGCAAAACAGAATTATTCCTTGGTTTTAGGTACCCAAGCTTGCTTGGGTCCTCTCAAGTTAGTCACAATAGTCTTGGTCACCCACACACAAGTTTCCAAGTTCTTGTGGCATGGACCTGTATATTTAGCAATGACTTTTCCATATTTGTTTTTCATAAGAACATAGGAAGCATCAAATGTACGAAATAGTATTTGTAAATCAGATTCATGGGATTTCTCCTTAACAAAAGTGATTCTATTCTTAGCATGATTAGGAGTAGACATGTGTTTGTTCCTGTCAAAACCAAGACCATCTTTGACATTAGGAGGTCTAGTGACCATATATGCACTGCGTGCATATTTGATCTTCTCCTTATCAAAGATGCCGCTTGTGGAAGGATGCACATTATGAGAAGTTGAAGTATTAGAAATAGCATTCTTCTTACTAGCACAAGTGCAGGTTCCGATTGTCGAACTCATATCTTTGGAGGAAGAGCTCTTGGAGGAAGAGGAGTCACTTTGCTTGAGCGACTCAACTTGCACCTCAAGGATCTTGTTAACTTTTGACAAGTTAGCAAGTTCTTCCTTGATTGCAATGTGCGAGTCCTCTAGCTTTGAGTAAGTTTCCATACTCAAGGCTAGCTCAAACTCAAGTGACTCGTTCTTCTCTCTTTCAAGCTCAAGAAGCTTTTCAACTTCTTGACATCTCTTCTTTTCACGGATGAGCATATCTTCTTGTCGGTTAAGAAGTTCCTCCTTTTGAAAGATTTCGTTCGACAACATTTCCATTTTCTTTAAAGCAATTTTACTTAATCCTCTAAACATTTCTTCATTATCACTAGAGCTATCAAAGTCATCAATAGAGGAATTTAGCGTAGAAGAAGTAAGTCGAACCTTTTTTCTTGCTTTCCTTAGACATAAGGCAAGTGTGGTTGTTCATATCCTATCCTCCCATGTTTGGGAAGAGTGTGGCTTTCATAGTAGGTTTCTTGACTGCGATGGTGGCCATCTCTTCTTCTTCAGCGGAGGAGGACTCGTCATTTGAGTCCCACTCCATGCCAATGTGAGCTTGATGGGCTTGTCTTCTTTTTCTGAAATTTTTCTTATCTTGAGGTCTTGTTTCCTTCTTCTTTTTGTTTTCTTCATAAGTGCAGTCCACCATGAAGTGACCATACTCTCCGCAGTTGTAGCAAGTGCGTCGAGCTTTGGATTTCCCTTTATACTTGCTTTTGCCTTCATTTGAATTGTTGCCGTGTCTTATTTTCATTATGCGCTTGAACTTCTTGATAAAGAGTACCATTTCTTCATCGTCAAGATTGGTACTCTCGTCGCTTGTATTTCCGTCGTCTTGGTCTTCACGAGTTTCTTTGAGTCTGGGTCTGCACGTTGCTTTGAGAGCGACTTCTTTCTTTTTGGAAGAGGTGAGTTCGGCTGAGCTTTGATGTATTGAGCCTCTTTCTCCATCATTTAATGATTTATGATCTTCCCCAATAACTCATCGAGAGTCATTTTTTGAAATCCGGGGCTTTCTTGAGCAAAGTGTGACATTTCTTGGCATGAAGGCTCTAATCATTCTTTTGACCACCTCTTGATCCGTCCATTTCTTACTTCCATAGGCACGAATTTTGTTGATGAGTGCCTTTATCCGGTTGTACATGTCTTGAGGTGATTTGCCTTCTTCAATAGCAAATCTCCCCAACTCTCCTTCAAGCGTCTCAATTTTAGCTTCATGAACTGACCTATTTCCTCTGTGAGATGTCTTAAGTGTATCCCAGATTTCTTTTGCACTTTCTAAACCATCGATCCTGGTGAATTCCTCTCTGCTTAGTGATGATGTGATCACCGCGATGGCTTGTGCGTTTCTGTAAATCTCTTGTTCTTGTTCTGGAGTGAGTTCCTTATCCGTGTCCGGGATATCTATGCCTATGCAAACAATGTGCCACAGACTAGAATTCAGAGATATTAGATGCATTTTCATGTTGTACCTCCACATGGTGTAGTCACTTCCGTCAAATTGTGGAGGCTTTCCCATAGGAATAGATAGATAGTGATTGTTTGAATTGAGACAGTTGTAGTTGTAAGGATATCAAGAGTAGTCGTGATGACCACTCCCGGTCGTCTTCTCTTCTTCTTTTCCTTTTTGTGCCAGCAACTTCTTTCTCACGAGTGCCTTTAGCTGTCGCACTTCTTCATCATCATGTGGGCTTTCTTTCAGCACATCAAAGGCTTTAGCTTCTTGTTCCTCCTCATTGATGTTCATCTTCGGAATATCATTGTTCTTCTCAGAGGCCATTGATCTCTCCGAGATGTGAGTCTCGTTGACGGAGAACCTCGATTTCATACCAATTGAATGTGGCCTAGAGGGGGGTAATTAGGCCTTTAAAATTTCCTGCACTTAATAGAATTGTCAAAAACTTGTTTGACCGGACTAGTCCGGTTGTGTGGGCGGACTAGTCCGATGTGCTGAAAAATGTGTATTGATTAAGTATTGTTTGGGAAACTATATTCTTTTAGCAGCAGAAATGAGAACAACAGATACTTTGGTTTATGATTATTGTATGAATGCACGTGGAAACTTATAAGCAACTTAAATTGATGTCTAGTAATCAAGTGATCTAGTGAACAAAATGTAAAAGAAATAAGGCACAAGAGACACGAATTTTTACCGAGGTTCGATCTCACCACAAGATCTTCGTCCTCGTTAAGGAAGCTCACACAGAGTCGGGTCTCCAACCCTTTCCCTCTTCAAGTCACCACACAGGCTGACTTGATTCCACTAGCACGGGTAATCACCGAGTTTGTGGGGCAACCTCACACGTTGAGGGCTCCCACGAGAATTACAACGAAAGAAGTGATCAAACACACTTGAAAGTATTACAATGCAGAGTATGAGTGTAGAAAGATCAAACACCAAGAGCTTGCAATGAAGGAACGATGATCTCCCAATCCCGAATCCAAGTGTTCAATTGATTTTACTCTTTTTGCACTTTAGATGTGTGGGGAGATGTGTTTTCGGCTCTTGGGACAAGGTGGCGGTGCTAGGGTTTTGTTTTCAGCAGTATTCGACGTGTATGTACTTAGGAAAGTCGTGGATCCTCTTTTTATAGGGTTTCCAAAAAGTTATCTTTGAAAAAACCTAATACCGGACTAGTCCGGTGCAAGTCCGGACTTGTCCGGTCACAATGCAACTCAATGTCCAGAAAGTTTGGCGGACTAGTCCGGCTGGAAACTGGACTTGTCCGTCCCTATGTGAAGATGGACTCCAGAAAGTCTGGCAGACTAGTCCGGTTGGAAAATGGACTAGTCCGGCCCTATGTGAAAGCAGACTCTAGAAAGTCTGGTGGACTAGTCCGGTTGAAAAAACGGACTAGTCCGGTGAACTGTGAGATGTTAGGTTAATTTTAAAAACCTTTACCCCTGCGCAAGGTCGTGAGCTCTTGGGATGTGTGTCTTTCATACACTCCCTATACATTTAAAATCTATTTTGTTCTTCCAAGTTCCATCAAAGTATTCCTCTTTGGACACCACTCCATTTTTCACCTTTTTTGTGTGCACCGAGCTGTTTCACTTTGTTTGTCCTGCAATAATGTCAATAGTTTCATTAGGATCTCATATGTTCATCATCAATTAGCCAAAACCCACAAGGGATATCCTAGATGCACTTACAGTTTCTTCCTCTTCTTCTTCTTGCTCGGGATCTCCTTCTCCCTCCTTGGTGGCGGCTCTCCACGAACTAGGTTTTGTGGTCTTTCAATTAAGGCAAAAGGATGTAAAGTCAAGGGGTGGGGTTGTTTATGTAGAGGCGGAGGGCTAGAGTTTGATGGTCTTCGAGTTTGGGGAGGGTGGATGCGAGTGTGGGATCCCACATGGGCTCCAAAAAGAGTTAGACATGATGTCCTTAGGCCCACTTAAGGTAAAACCTAAAAACACGTCGTGAAATAAAAGATCAACTCGGAATCGCGATCATCGGACAAGTCAGCAAAAGGCCAGACTAATCTGAAGTTTGTCAAAGAGATATCGGACAAGTCCAGACTACATCGGACAAGTCAGAACTTGGACAGAGGAAAAACAGACAAGTCTGGCCAAAACCGGACAAGTCCGATTTTAGTCAGAGGGGAACACAGACAAGTCCGCTTCGGACAAGTCTGGACAAGTCTAGGGACTTGGTGATATTTCAAGGAATTGGAATACCAGACTAGTCCGCACTGGACCAAACAAGTCCAAAAATTATACAGAGACGAAACCGGGCTAGTCCGCAGCAAAAACGGACACGTCCGAGGAAGGTCAGAGAGAAATTGGACTAGTTCGCACCAAAAATAGACTAGTTCGCACTCCTCAGAACTTTTGAGTGCGGTTTTGCTCCTAATTCATTTTAACTTATTCCTTTTTATGTGGATTAATGTTAAACATGTATATGAACTTATGCAATGCATGATACATGAAAAATGAGGGTGTTACAAACCTACTCCCCATAAAATGAATCTCGCCTTCGAGATTCGATGCGGTGGAGAAGAGATAGGGAAATTCCTTCTCGAGATCATCTTCCAGCTCCTAAGTTGCCTCTGATTCTGTGTGATGCTTCCATTGAACTTTACACCAACGTATCGCCTTGTTCCTTGTGAATCTCTCCTTTGTTTCCAAGATTTTGACCGGTGACTCGGCATAAGTCAAATCTGCTTTTAATTCCAACTCTTCCATTGGCACTTGCTCTTCCAGTATCCTTAAACACTTCTTGAGATGGGAAACATGAAAGACATCATGAACATATGAAAGATGAGCTAGAATCTCCAACTTATATGCTACTTCCCCTCTTTTGTCCAAAATCTTGAATGGCCCATTGTATCGCGGTGCTAGCTTGCCTCTTATGTTAAACCTCTTATGACCTCGCATTGGTGACACCTTGAGGTAAATAAAATCTTCCACTTCAAAGGCTAGTTTACTTCTCCTATTGTCTACATAGCCTTTTGCCTTGATTGAGCAGCCCTCAAGTTTTCACGAATAATCTGGACTTGTTTCTCAGCTTCTTGTAACATATCAGGTCCAAACACTTGATTTTCTCTTGTCTCATTCCAGAACAAAAGCGTCCTACACTTCCTCCCATATAGTGCTTCATAGGGTGACATTTTCAAGCTTGCTTGGTAACTATTGATGTATGAGAGTTCCGCATATGGCAAGCTCTTGTCCCAAATTCTTCCACGCTTCAAGGCACAAGCTCTTTACATATCCTCTAAAATCTGATTGGTCCTCTCAGTTTGTCCATCCGTTTGAGGGTGATATGCTGAGCTAAAGTTCAACCTTTTTCCCAATGCTTCATGCAATTTTTGCCAGAACCTGGAGGTAAAATTAGAACCTCTATCCGACACTATCCTCTTTGGAACTCCATGTCGCCACACAATATGCTGCATATATAGGTCCGCCAGTTGTATTGCAGTATATTTGGTCTTGACAGGGATGAAGTGAGCTGACTTGGTCAACCGATCCACAATTACCCATATTGAATCGTCGACTGGGTACGTGGCAATCCAACTATAAAGCCCATCCCGATTTCTTTCCACTTCCATTCTGGAATCTTCAATGGCTGCACTAATCCAGCTGGTCTTTGATGTTCTGCCTTGACTCGTTGGTACACATCACACAATGCTACATATTCAGCTATGTCCTTTTCATGCTAGCCCACCAATAACATGTCTTCAAGTCCTCGTACATCTTTGTACAACCAGGATGAATTGAGTATGGTGAATCATGTGCCTCTTTTAATATTGTCTCCTGAATATGCTTCACATTAGGCACAACAATCCTTTTTCCAAGCCATAAAGTACAATTGTCATCCTCATCAAACCTGAATTCCCTTCCCTCTTGGGTCATTTCCTTGATTTCCTGGATTTCCTCATCCTTTGTTGGGCTTCTCGAATTTCTTGCTCCTAGGTCGGATTTAACTACATTATTCCCATCTCATTCACAAATCCAAGGTTTAACCGTTCAAACTCCTTATATAACTCGGATGGCGATTCTGGAACCGTGAGCTGGTGACTTACTCCTTTTATACTCAAGGCAGCGTCCACTACATTAGCCTTACTCGGATGGAGGCATTAAGAACTGCCATTCATGTATTAAATCGGGTTCCTACTAAGTCGGTGCCTAAAACACCGTATGAGTTGTGGATAGGACGTAAGCCCTCATTATGTTATATGCATATATGAGGTTGTCCTGCTGAGGGAAAAATGTTTAACCCAAACATTGGTAAGTTTAATGCTAAGACAATAAGTTGCCATTTTATTGGATATGCAGAAAAGAGTAAGGGATATCGTTTCTATTGTCCAGAACGACATACTAAGTTTGTAGAAACAAGTCATGCCGTCTTTTTAAAGGATGTCATGATCAGGGGGAGTACGGTAAGACGAGAAATTTATCATGAAGAGAAGTGGGTTTATGTACCCACTCCTATGATTCAAGAACAATATTTGCCATTCCCAACTGTTGTTGAATCATCAGTGCTATTGGTAAAGCTTCAACACCTGTTGTTAGTTCTCCATTGACAACGAAATTATTAAGAGATGTTGAGCATTCTCAGCCTGTTTTCACTAATAATGAAGAGCAACAACTGCCTCAAAATGATGATAATGTGCAATTAAGAAGATCTCAACGAGAAAGATAATCGGCCATTCCGGGCGATTATGAGATCTATTTGAGTGAGACAATTCAAATGGAGGGTGATCCCACTACATTTGAAGAAGCTATGAGAAGTCATCAATCATCTAAATCGTGTAAAGCCATGGAGGATGAAATGAGGTCTATGGAAACAAACAAAGTCTGAGATTTAGTTGAGATTCCTAATGGAGCCAAAACAGTAGGCTGTAAATGGGTCTACAAAATTAAACGTGACTCTAAAGGGAATATTGATAAGTTTAAGGCCAGACTTGTTGCAAAAGGCTTCACTCAAATAGGGTATATAACCGGTTCCAAAAATGAACCAAGTGAATGCATATGTGTGCCTAGAACGTTCAACACACATACACGAGTGCATTCACAAAGGATATGCAGAAAATTACCACAGAACAAGATTAATTAACCACCTTTATTATAGAATTCATATTATCCTCGAGTATAAGATCTAATGCATAATAATGACAAGTTGAACTAATGCAGCGAAAATAATCTAAATAAACAAACTAAGCAGCTAAGCAAATAGGGTAGCGCGGCTCCAAGCAATCCACAGGCAAGCTGAGGGCAGACACGGCCTAGAACTCCGCATTATCAACGTTATACTCCCAATGCTGACCTACAACTGTTGGTGGCGGAATTGCAAGGGTGAGTACATGTCGTACGCAACAAGTGTGGAAAGTATGACATGTAGCTGATTCAAATGACGACAATAATAAAGGATAAGTGCTGAAAAGTACATCAAAACATTTGAAAAGCAGTATATTACATATATGTGAAGTAAACCAATCATAAATGATGTAGTTATCATAATACCAATCCATATTTCTTTACCACCATCCATATACCAGATTTCTCATTACCATTAACCATATCCATTGCCATAAATCATAATACCATGCCATAAATTGTACCAAACCATCGCAATCCCAGGGTTCCCTCTAATCATGGAAGTTGTCCAAGTGCTCATAACCGGGAGCACAGCTATCATGATAGTTTTTAAAAACACTCTGCAGAGTTTGTACCACTTTACCCACGTGTTTGTGATTTCGTCACCCTTTAGAGACTAGAACCTCTATTGTGCTGTCTCACACTTTCGTTGGTGTGTGGCCAAGAGATCACAAAATAGCCTTTACGAAGGGACTACTAGCATGTACGGACCCACTGAGGTTTCACCGGTGGCGATGTCTCCAACTGAGCACATCTTCAACCAAGGGCCCCCTCTTGTGCCATTTGGATCCCAGGGAGTCCCGCCTCAAATCCAAACCCAATCAGACTCCCCTTCCCCGGTGTGCCAAATGATCTATGCAATACTAGCAGTACCCTAATTAATCGACTATGCTGCACCCATACTTGGCCTCGTGGTGGCACTATTGTCCTTGCTTATTCTCGCATGAACAGATCCTTAGATCTAAAGCAAGCAACCACCATGACTTCCAACCCATCCACATACCAAGCTTGCTTAGATCAACCATTGCCATATCATATTGACTAGTTCATATAACCATAATCTCACTAATACGTAATTAAATAGTATAGTTGTTTTCCCACCATCCCAATTAATTAAGCGAAGAAAAAAGGTAAAAAGCCCTTCCTGACTCTCTACCATGTATTCCAAGTGACAAGGGTTGTTAAACAAAGCTAGTAAACTTCCTATCTTGGGTTTCCCATCAATTCGACACAAGCAATGCAGTTTTGCAAACAAAACATTTATTGTAAAATAGGATCAATATGTTCAAGGACACTTGCCTTGCTCTTGGGCTTGACTTGGGTCAAAGTCTTCAAACTCCTGGTGCTGGAGGTCCTCCGCGGCACTTTCTAGCGCAAATCCGTCTAAACCGCGCAATAAACATACAAGACAAGAATTACAATCAATAAGTGCACATATATTACTCAATATGTTATGACATGCATGATTAATACAAATGCGAAGCAAAACTAGTTAAAGAGTCGTTAAGGATGTTCATTAACTAGTTCTAATAGCTTTTAACAAGTTTGGACAGGTTTGAATTTGATTCGAATCAATTTAGAATTAATTCAGCAGAAAAACAGTGAGCAAAATCAGACTAGTCCGCCTTCGCAGGACCAGCAAGCTAGGGTTTTCTAGATCGATGTGAATTTGGAGAAATAGGGTTGATTTCACGTGAGAAAGAGGAAGTAGAAGGTATATCAGGTGTTTAGAACTCCAATGAATCAAGGGTTTTGGAGGCAACAATTGGATCTCGACGATCTAGGGTCGATGAAGAAACTTGAAGGTGACTTGTGGATAAAGAACACAAAGTTGATGGAGATCTTGCTCTTCTTTCGTTTCCTCCTCTTCTTATTCTTGCTCGGGATCTCCTTCTCCCTCCTTGGTGGCAGCTTTCCACGAACTAGGGTTTGTAGTCTTTCAATTGAGGCAAAAGGATGTAAAGTCAAGGGGTGGGGTTGTTTATATATAGGTGGAGGGCTAGGGTTTGATGGATTTTGAGTTTTGGGGCGGGTGGAGGCCGGTGTGGGGTCCCACATGGGCTCCAAAAAGAGTTAGACACGACATCCTTAGGCCCACTGAAGGTAAAACCCAAAAACACGTCGTGAACAAAAGATCAACTATGTCGGTACCCGGCATACCGGGTACCCTCGCGCACAAGCTAGAGCCTCCTAGGTACCCTGCCTCCCAATAGGGACAGGGTCCGAGGGTGCCACGTGTTCAGGACACCCGGACCCGCCAGCCTCAGATGGGTGGTCCGGGGTACCCACAAGACATCTCGAAGAAGGAGCTCAGCCCCACCTCGGCGACGAGCTCCCAGGGGGCCATGTGTCCAGCAGGGCAGGACCCGACCTCCTCCACGGAGGTGGGCTCCCAAGTTGCCATGTGGCCCGCGAAGATCGAGACCCGATCTCCCCCGCGGAGGTGAGCGCCCGAGCTGCCACGTGGCCCACAGGATGAGACTTGACCTCCCCCGCGGAGGTGAGCTCCTGAGCTACCACGTGGCCCGCGAGACGGACCTAGCCACCACCTCGGCGATAAGATCCCCAGCTGCGGTGTGGTTAGTCGACTAGCCGTGAACGAATAGTAAGGAAGTTAAGAGGGCGGTGCGCTTTGTCTCCGTCAAGCCTTGAAGATACGTGGCTTCCCCAGATGCATGGCGCGTCGCATGCGTAATGTCAGGTACCGCAACGACCAATCGCATCGCAGTGAAGACACTGCAGGCCTATCCCACCCTGCCAAGTGGGTAGCTTACAGCGCTAGAGATAGTTGAATGTGGCATCCCCTGCCAATGTCAGCAACGACGTATGGGCGAACGACGACTCAGGCGGCAAGACGGCTAGTCATCAAAGTTACGGTCAGAGAAAGCTTATGTGTAACACCCTCATTTTCTTGCATCATGCCTTGCATACATTCATATACATGTTTAACATTAACCCATAACAAGAGGAACAAGTTTAAAATTGATTTGGAGCAAAACCGCACTTAAAAATGTAGGAAAGTGCGGACTGGTCCGATTTCTCTCTGTCTAAAAACGGACTTGTCCGTTTTTGCTGCGGATTAGTCCGATTTTTGCCTCTAGACAACTTCGGACTTGTCCAATCTTGTGCGGACTAGTCTGGTATTCTATGAATCCTTGAAAATTTGCTAAGTCCCTGGACTTTTCCGGACTAGTCCGGTGTTCCAGCGGACTTGTCCGTTTTCCTTTCTGACTAAGATCGGACATGTCCGACTTTTGGCCAGACTTGTCCGATTTTCTCTCTGGACGACTTCGGACTAGTCCGGTCCTGTCCAGACTTGTCTGATATTTCGTGACTCCGAGATTGACCTTTTGTTTTACGACTTGTTTCTTGGGTTTCACGTTAAGTGGGCCTAGGGACGTCGTGCCCATCTCTTTTAGAGCCCATGTGGGACTCTAAACCGGCCTCTACTCATCCCAAAACTCGAAATCCATCTAACCCTAGCCTCCACCTCTATATAAACAGCCTCACCCCTTGGTTTGACATCTATTTGCCACTTTTCCACCCACCCAAACCCTAGTTCGTGGGGAGCCACCATCAAGGAGTGAGGAGAAGATCCCAAACAAGAAGAAGAAGAGGAGGAAACGAAAGAGGATCAAGATCTCCACCAAGTTTCGTCCTTCACCACCAATTCATCTCCAAGTTCATCACCAACCCTAGATCATCAAGATCCAAGTGCTACCTCCAAGTTTCTTGATTCATTGGAGTTCTAAACACCTGGTATACCTTCTATTCTCCTTTCCTTACGAGAATTCAACCCCTAATCTGCAAATTTACGTCGATCTAGAAAACCCTAATCTGCCGATCTCGTCAAGTGCGGACTTGTCCGGTCCCTAGCGGACTAGTCCGATCTTTCTGGTTAAATTGTGTTGAATTAATTCTAAAATTTGATCTAATCAACTCCAAACCTGTATAAACTTGTTAAAATCTATTAGGACTAGTTAGAGATCATTAAAAGCAATCTAGTAACAAGTTCTACCTTGCATTTGCATCAATCATGCATGTCATGTCATATTGAGTAATATTTGTGCACTCTTTGATTGTGTTTCTTGTCTTGTATGTTTATTGTGTGGATTAGACGGATTTGCGCTAGAGAGTGCCACGGAGGATCTACAGCATCAAGAGTTTGAAGGCTTTGACACTAATCAACAGCAAAAGCAAGGCAAGTGTCCTTGAAGCATATTGATCCTGTTTTAAAATAAATGTTTTGTTTGCAAAACTGCATGCTTGTGTCAATTTGATGGGAAATCCTATGGTAGGAAGTTTACTAGAATTGTTTAACCACCCTTGTCACCTGGAATATATGGTAGAGAGTCGAGAAGGGTTTTTACCTTTTTGCTTCGCTTAATTAATTGGGATGGAAAACAACACTACACGTTTAATTATGTATCAATGATATTTTGGTTAATGTGAACTGGTTAAATACGGTATGGTAATGGATGATCTAAGCAAACCTGGTATTTGGATGGGTTGGATGTTATGGTGGTTTGCTTGCTTTAGATCTAAGGACCGGTTCATGCGAGAATAAGCCAGGACTACAGTGCCACCACGAGGCCAAGTATGGGTGCGGCGTAGCTGAGTAATTAGGGCTTTGCTATTGCTGTTTGGACCATTGTGGATGCTTGGGGAAGGGGTAGTCGGATTGGGTTTGTTGATGATTGGTGGGACTACCCTGGGATCCGAATGGCTCAAGAGGGGGCCCTTGGTTGAAGATGTGCTCAGTTGGAGGCATCGCCACCGGTGAAACCTCAGTGGGGTCTAAATAGGCTAGTAATCCCTTTGTAAAGGCTATTTTGTGATCTCTTGGCCATACACCAAAGGAAGTGTAATTGGCATAAGGGAGGTTCTTTAGTCGCTGACGGGTGATGAAATCACAAACACGTGGGTAAAGAGGTACAAACTCTGCAGAGTCTAAATAAACTATCATGATAGCCGTGCTCCCGGTTATGCGCGCCTGGATGACCTACATGATTAGAGGGAAATTGGTAATTGGGATGGTTATGGTTTGGTAATTGTTACGGATGGTTATGGATTAATTTCTGGTATTGAATACGGTTATTGATGATGGTGAAACCTGGAATTATTGATGATGGTAATGAATTCAGTTTGGTATTATGGTATTACTTATGATTATGATGGGTTTACTTCACATACATATTGTTTTTCAAATGTTTTACTGTACTTTTCAGCACTTTGCCATTATTATTGTCGTCATTTGAATCAGCCACATGTCATACTTTCCACACTTGCTGAGTACGACATGTACTCACTCTTGCAATCCCCCCCCAACAGTTGCAGGTCAGGATTGGGAGTTTAATGGTGATAATGCGGAGTTCTAGGCCGTGTCTACCGTCAGCTTTGCCTGTGGTGTTATTGGAGCTGCGCATACATACCCTGTCGCTTATGCTGCATAGTTGCTTAGTTGCTTAATTAGTTTATTTCCGCTGCATTAGTTGAACCTGTCATTAATATTCATTAGAGCTTGTATTCGAGGATAATATGGTTTGTGTAATACAGTTTGGTTAATTAATCTTGTTCTGTGGTAATTTTCTATATACTCTTTTGTGATTGCACTCGTGTATGTGTGTTGAACTTCCTGGGCACACATATGCGTTAGCTTGGTTCTTTTTTCGGAACCGGGCGTCACAGATTGGTATCAGAGCCAGGTTGACCGTAGGATGCAACCTAGATAGAATGGACACTTTAGAGCACCTAGGAGCACTCAGGAATCGATGTGTTTTTGCTTGGAGTGCTGTTGCTATATATATTATTTGCTTGTGTGCTTAATAGAGGATTTTGGGATGCTTTAGCATTGCCATGTCCACCTAGGCTAGTGTAGCTAGCTGTTTAGTTTCATATCCCTTGATGCATATAGTTGGGGACGTTTCTTAATTCTTACCTATTGCTTTTCTTCATATGGTGAGGACTCGCAACCAGAGGGATGGCAATGATGAGGAGGAGAACAATGGAGTGCCTCAGAACAACATCGGACAAGCATCTAATCAGGGAGGTATCAACATCGAGCAGCTTTTGGCCATGCAAAACCAGCTCATGCAGACCATGATACAAACAATGGGACAGCTGCAGGCTGGCAATATCAACAATCAGCCCCACATGCCTCCACCGCCACCCCCACCTCCTCATAACCGATTGGGAGAGTTTATGAGGACTAGGCCGCCGACCTTTGCTCAAGCTGCTGACCCTATGGATGCAGACGATTGGCTCAAGTTCGTGGAGAAGAAGCTAGCTATTGTCCAATGCAGTGACCGGGAGAAGGTCTTGTTTGCTTCTCATCAACTAGTTGGAGCAGCTGCAGATTGGTGGGATTCTTATTGCAATGCTCATGAGAATCAAGAGAGAATTACTTGGGCCGAATTCAAGGAAAATTTTCGTTCTCATTATGTGCCCGAGGGTGTTATGATATTGAAGAGGCAAGAATTTGAGAATTTAAGGCAAGGAAGATCAAGTGTGAGTGAATATCTCAATAAATTCACTCAACTCTCAAGGTATGCGCCTGAGGATGTTAGTCGGGACAGCCGGAAGCAATATTTGTTCATGAGAGGCTTGAACAATGAGATCCAAGTGCAACTACTCAACTGCGATTAAGCAAATTTCTAGAAGCTTGTGGACAAAGCAATTGTGGTTGAAAACAAGATCCGTGAGATGGAGCAAGAAATCAAGAGGAAGGCGCCGTATCAAGGACAGCAACAAGGAAGTAATGTGCGCCCTCGCTTTGCGCCGCCCAATGCGCCTCATTACAGCTCCTCTATTCCTGCTCAACGCCCTGGTTATGCACCGCGCCCAACTCAGTTTGTGCAGCAGCGCCCTGTTATGCAAGCACCTAGGCCTCCAATGCCTTATGCACCTCGTGCTGATTTTCCTGGTGCTAATGTTCAAAACCAAGCTCGCCCAAATAATTCTGGTGGAGTTAAGAAGTGCTACACTTGTGGAGAAGCTGGACACTTTGCGCACCAATGTCCTAAGTCAGGCCTTGGTCAAGGAAGCAATGCACCGAGGAAAAACCCAAGACCCAATGGAGGACAGCCACAAGGAAGCCGTGGGCAGCAGAATTTTGCTCGTGGCAACGTGAACCATGTATCTACGGAGGATGCTCAACAAGCGGATGATGTGGTCATTGGTATGTTTCTCGCAAACTCCAACCCCGCGACTATGTTATTTGATTCTGGAGCATCGCATTCATTCATTGCATCGAAGTATGTTGCCAAGTATAGTTTGCCTATCTCTCATATGAAGTTTACTCTGTTGGTTAAGTCTCCTGGAGGAGAGATGAGGACAAATATAGTATGTCCAAAAGTAAGCCTTAGAATAAGGGGGTAGACTTCTCCGCCAACCTCATAGTTTTGGATTCTCAAGGATTGGACATTATACTTGGTATGGACTGGTTGAGGAAGAACAATGGAGTTATTGAGTGTGCCACAAAGATGGTGAAGTTGACTAATGAGGAAGGGATCACCGTAGAATTTGAAGCATCTCAAACTGCACCGAAGCAATTGGAGCTGAATCATATGGACGGTGCCACAATTGAGGAGATTCTGGTAGCGTGTGAATTTTTGGATGTGTTTCCAGATGAGTTGCCAGGTATGCCACCTGATCGAGACATTGAGTTTGTCATTGATTTAATACCTGGAACTGCACCTATAGCTAAGAGGCCGTATAGGATGCCTCCTATGGAATTAGCGGAGCTCAAGAAGCAAATTCAAGAGCAATTAGAGAAGGGTTTTATTCGCCCTAGCTCTTCACCTTGGGGAGCGCCCGTTCTGTTTGTGGAAAAGAAGGATGGATCCCAAAGGATGTGCGTGGATTACCGAGCTCTCAACGAGGTGATCATCAAGAACAAGTACACCTTGCCCCGTATAGAGGACTTGTTTGATCAGATGAAAGGTGCCTGTGTATTTTCAAAAATTGATTTGAGGTCGGGATACTTTCAAATGAAGATTAGACCATCGTACATACCCAAGACAGCTTTTAGGACACGGTATGAATCTTATGAGTACACCGTGATGTCTTTTGGATTGACAAATGCGCCTTCCTACTTTATGTACCTCATGAATAAGGTCTTCATGGAGTACTTGGATAAGTTTGTTGTGGTGTTTATTGATGATATTATGATCTACTCGAAGGATGAGGAGGAACATAAGGAACACTTGGGGCTTACATTGCAGAAGCTACGAGAACACCAATTGTATGCCAAGTTCAACAAGTGCCAGTTTTGGTTGGAAGAGGTGCCATTTTTGGGTCATATAATCTCAGGAGGAGGAGTATCGGTTGACCCCGGAAAAGTGAGAGACGTGTTGAAGTGGGAGCCGCCGCAAAATGTCAAGGAAATAAGGAGTTTTCTTGGAATGGCTGGATATTACCGTCGATTCATCAAGGACTTCTCCAAAATAGCCAAGCCTATGACGGAATTGCTAATGAAGGGGAAGGCATTCCGATGTACTCAAGATTGTTAGAATAGTTTTGAGGAGTTGAAGAAAAGGTTGACAACAGCCCCAGTTTTGGTATTGCCGGATGTAAGCAAGAGTTTTGACATCTATTGTGATGCATCGAGACAAGGACTTGGGTGTGTATTGATGCAAGAAGGTCAAGTGGTCGCCTATGCGTCAAGACAATTGAAGAAACATGAGCAGAATTACCCAACACATGATTTATAACTTGCAGCCGTAGTACATGCATTGAAGATTTGGAGACACTATATTCTCGGACATAGGTGTGAAATTTATACGGATCATAAGAGTTTGAAGTATATTTTCACACAAACGGATCTGAACTTGAGGCAACGAAGATGGTTGGAGCTCATCAAAGATTATGATTTGGGGATCAACTATCATCCGGGGAAGGCCAATGTAGTGGCCGATGCTTTGAGTAGAAAGGGAGTAAGTCACCAACTCACGGTCCGAGAGTTACCATTCGAGTTATGTAAGGAGTTTGAACGGTTAAACCTCGGGTTTGTAAATGAGATGGAGATGATGGATTTAAACCCAAACTTGGAGCAAGAAATTTGAGAGGCACAAACCGCAGATGAGGAGATCAAGGAAATCAAGGAAAGAACCGAAGAAGGGAGAGAATTCAGATTTGACGAGGATGAACATGGTACCTTATGGCTTGGAAAGAGGATCGTTGTGCCTAATGTAAAGAATATTCAGGAGACAATATTAAAGGAGGCACATGACTCGCCTTACTCGATTCACCCAGGTTGTACGAAGATGTACAAAGACTTGAAGACTTGCTATTGGTGGGATAGCATGAAGAAGGACATAGCCGAATATGTTGCATTGTGTGACGTATGCCAACGAGTCAAGGCGGAACATCAAAGACCAGCAGGGTTATTGCAGCCATTGAAGATTCCAGAGTGGAAGTGGGAAGAGATTGGTATGGACTTTATAGTTGGATTACCGCAAACCCAGTATGGCTATGATTCAATATGGGTCATTGTAGATCGGTTGACAAAATCAGCTCACTTTATTCCTGTCAAGACCACATATACCACCGCGAAGCTAGCAGAATTGTATATGGAGCGTATTGTCTGCCGACATGGAGTACCGAAGAAGATAGTCTCGGATAGAGGTTCTCAATTTACTTCCAAGTTTTGGCAAAAGTTGCATGAAGCTTTGGGAACGAGGTTGAATTTTAGTTCAGCATATCACCCTCAAACGGATGGAC
Organism: Tuctoria greenei; assembly: GCA_036927565.1. Lineage (NCBI taxonomy): Eukaryota > Viridiplantae > Streptophyta > Magnoliopsida > Poales > Poaceae > Tuctoria > Tuctoria greenei. The sequence continues at coordinate 132,822,194 of JAYESD010000006.1, forward strand.
AAACCGAGAGGACCAATCAGATTTTAGAGGACATGTTAAGAGCTTGTGCTTTAAAGCATGGGAAATGTTGGGACAAAAGCTTGCCATACGCGGAATTTTCATACAATAATAGTTACCAAGCAAGCTTGAAAATGTCACCATATGAAGCGCTTTATGGGAGGAAGTATAGGACACCTTTATTCTGGAATGAAGCAGGAGAAACTCAAGTATTTGGTTCGGATGTGTTGCGAGAAGCCGAAAAGCAAGTCCAAATAATTCGTGAAAACTTGAGGGCTGCCCAATCAAGACAAAAAGGCTATGCGGATAATAGGAGAAGGAAATTAGCCTTTGAAATAGGAGATTTTGTTTACCTCAAGGTGTCACCAATGAGGGATCATAAGAGGTTTAACATAAGGGGTAAGCTCGCACCTCGCTATATTGGACCATTCAAGATTTTGGACAAAAGAGGAGAAGTAGCGTATAAGTTGGGGATGCCAGCTCATCTTTCAGACGTGCATGATGTCTTTCATGTTTCCCAGCTCAAGAAGTGTTTGAGAGTACCGGAAGAACAAGTGCCAATGGAAAAATTGGAAGTAGAGGAAGATTTGACGTATGCCGAGCAACCGGTCAAAATCTTGGAAACTAAGGAGAGGGTCACAAGGAACAAGGTCATTAGATGGTGTAAAGTTCAATGGAAGCACCACACCGAAAAAGAAGAGACGTGGGAATTGGAGTATGATCTCAAGAAGGAATTTCCCTATCTCTTCTCTTCCCCATCGAATCTTGAGGGCGAGATTCATTTTAAGGGGGGTAGGTTTGTAACACCCTCATTTTCTTGCATCAAGCCTTGCATACATTCATATACATGTTTAACATTAACCCATAACAAGAGGAACAAGTTTAAAATTGATTTGGAGCAAAACCGCACTTAAAAACGTAGGAAAGTGCGGACTAGTCCAGTTTTGGTGAGGACTAGTCCGATTTCTCTCTGTCTAAAAACGGACTTGTCCGTTTTTGCTGCGGATTAGTCCGATTTTTGCCTCTGGACAACTTCGGACTTGTCCGATCTTGTGCGGACTAGTCCGGTATTCCATGAATCCTTGGAAATTTGCTAAGTCCCTGGACTTGTCCGGACTAGTCCGGTGTTCCAGCGGACTTGTCCGTTTTCCTTTCTGCCTAAGATCGGACTTGTCCGATTTTTGGCCAGACTTGTCCGATTTTCTCTCTGGACGACTTCGGACTAGTCCGGTCCTGTCCAGACTTGTACGATATTTCGTGACTCCGAGACTGACCTTTTGTTTTATGACTTGTTTCTTGGGTTTCACGTTAAGTGGGCCTAGGGACGTCGTGCCCAACTCTTTTAGAGCCCATGTGGGACTCTAAACCGGCCTCTACTCATCCCAAAACTCGAAATCCATCTAACCCTAGCCTCCACCTCTATATAAACAGCCCCACCCCTTGGTTTGACATCTATTTGCCACTTTTCCACCCACCCAAACCCTAGTTCGTGGGGAGCCACCATCAAGGAGGGAGGAGAAGATCCCAAACAAGAAGAAGAGGAGGAAACGAAAGAGGATCAAGATCTCCAACAAGTTTCATCCTTCACCACCAATTAATCTCCAAGTTCATCACCAACCCAAGATCATCAAGATCCAAGTGCTACCTCCATGTTTCTTGATTCATTGTAGTTCTAAACACCTGGTATACCTTCTATTTTCCTTTCCTTACGAGAATTCAACCCCTAATCTCCAAATTTACGTCGATCTAGAAAACCCTAATCTGCCGATCTCGTCAAGTGCGGACTTGTCCGGTCCCTAGCGGACTAGTCCGATCTTTATGGTTAAATTGTGTTGAACTAATTCTAAAATTTGATCTAATCAACTCCAAACCTGTATAAACTTGTTAAAAGCTATTAGGACTAGTTAGAGATCATTAAAAGCTATCTAGTAACAAGTTCTACCTTGCATTTGCATCAATCATGCATGTCATGTCATATTGAGTAATATTTGTGCACTCTTTGATTGTGTTTCTTGTCTTGTATGTTTATTGTGTGGATTAGACGGATTTGCACTAGAGAGTGCCGTGGAGGATCTACAGCATCAAGAGTTTGAAGGCTTTGACCCTAATCAACAGCAAGAGCAAGGAAAGTGTCCTTGAAGCATATTGATCCTGTTTTAAAATAAATGTTTTGTTTGCAAAACTGCATGCTTGTGTCAATTTGATGGGAAATCCTATGGTAGGAAGTTTACTAGAATTGTTTAACCACCCTTGTCACCTGGAATATATGGTAGAGAGTCGGGAAGGGTTTTTACCTTTTTGCTTCACTTAATTAATTGGGATGGAAAACAACACTACACGTTTAATTATGTATCAATGATATTCTGGTTAATGTGAATTGGTTAAATATGGTATGGTAATGGATGATCTAAGCAAGCCTGGTATGTGGATGGGTTGGATGTTATGGTGGTTTGCTTGCTTTAGATCTAAGGACCGGTTCATGCGAGAATAAGCCAGGACTACAATGCCACCACGAGGCCAAGTATGGGTGCGGCGTAGCTGAGTAATTAGGGCTTTGCTAGTGCTGTTTGGACCATTGTGGATGCTCGGGGAAGGGGTAGTCGGATTGGGTTTGTTGATGATTGGTGGGACTACCCTCGAATCCGAATGGCTCAAGAGGGGGCTCTTGGTTGAAGATGTGCTCAGTTGGAGGCATCGCCACCGGTGAAACCTCAGTGGGGTCTAAATAGGCTAGTAATCCCTTTGTAAAGGCTATTTTGTGATCTCTTGGCCATACACCAAAGGAAGTGTAATTGGCATAAGGGAGGTTCTTTAGTCGCCGACGGGTGATGAAATCACAAACACATGGGTAAAGAGGTACAAACTCTGCAGAGTCTAAATAAACTATCATGATAGCCGTGCTCCCGGTTATGAGCGCCTGGATGACCTACATGATTAGAGGGAAATTGGTAATTGGGATGGTTATGGTTTGGTAATGGTTACGGTTGGTTATGGATTAATTTCTGGTATTGAATACGGTTATTGACGATGGTGAAATCAGGAATTATTGATGATGGTAATGAATTCAGTTTGGTATTATGGTATTACTTATGATTATGATGGGTTTACTTCACATACATATAATATACATATTGCTTTTCAAATGTTTTACTGTACTTTTCAGCACTTTGCCATTATTATTGTCGTCATTTGAATCAGCCACATGTCATACTTTCCACACTTGTTGAGTACGACATGTACTCACTCTTGCAATCTCCCCCCCCCCCAACAGTTGCAGGTCAGGATTGGGAGTTTAATGGTGATAATGCGGAGTCCTAGGCCGTGTCTACCGTCAGCTTTGCCTGTGGTGTTATTGGAGCTGCGCATACATACCCTGTCGCTTATGCTGCATAGTTGCTTAGTTGCTTAATTAGTTTATTTCCGCTGCATTAGTTGAACCTGTCATTAATATTCATTAGAGCTTGTATTCGAGGATAATATGGTTTGTGTAATAAAATTTGGTTAATTAATCTTGTTCTGTGGTAATTTTCTGTATACTCTTTTGTGATTGCACTCGTGTATGTGTGTTGAACATCCTGGGCACACATATGCATTAACTTGGTTCTTTTTTCGGAATCGGGCGTCACATTATGCGAGAAGCCTTAGATCTTCAGGATGAGATCGCCCCGGGACCACCTGTCGGGCCCTGAAACCCCACTTGTGAGGCATCCGGCCTTGTCTATAATAGTTCCGGACTACCATCGCTACAAGTACCAGACTCCGAATCCCTGATACACACACGCATACACACTCACTAGCAATACAATCCACCATTGAGTAGGGTGTTATGCTCATTGCGGCCCGAACCACGTAAAAACCACCATGTCACATACTCTTCCGCTAGAACACTAGTTTGAGGCCTAAGCCTCGCCGAACAAGAACCTCAGCTGGCTGCTTCTTAGGAGATCTGGGGGAAGTGTCACATTAACACTTCAACATTTGGCGTGCCAGGTAGGGGCTTTTTCCCTCAAAAAAGTGGTAGCGCTTTCACTACCATGGTGTTCATCGGGCCCGTGGAAGACGGTTTTCGCCACCGTCGTCCGATGACCAGATTTGTTGCTCGAGCAGCACTCTATGGTCCGTCTCGCCCCCGTACAGGTACGGCTGGCCAAGATGGCATGTCGGGACACGCCCCGGCTCAGTCGGCTCCACCAGCACCCCCAACAGCAAGCCTGGAGAGCGCTTTGGCAGCGGCCAGAGCTCTCCTCCACCACCCACCATCGCTGAACGCCTTTAAGGGGGCGGCTCAGCAGTGGGTCCAAGACATCGACCACTTTGTCGTCGCAGCCATCAACTCCCCCAACAGGGGAAGGCTCCTAGTGTCGCTGTCACGCACGCCGTCCATCGACCGTCGCATAGCCAACTCACGCTCCTCCAAGCCTACGAGCATTGGACGGCTCCCCACGGAGGACCTCGGGGCTGATCTTGACCGTCGTCAAGCTCACATGGATGGTCGTGTCATCATCGAGCGGCAGCAAGAGAGGCGGCACAACCTCGACGCCGAATATGGCCCTCAATGCACTGTTCATGCGGCGCCCTCAACACATGTTCCAGCCACATATCAACCTGGCAGAGTTCCTACAGATCTACACCACGACGCTCCTTGCTGCAGAAGCGGATGAGACCATCCTGTCGAACTACTTCCTAGTAGCCCTGACTTGATCAGCTCGCTTGTGGCTGATGAAACTTCTCGAGGGGTCTATAACCTCTTGGGATGAGCTATGCCGGCAGCTCACGGCAAACTTCGGCAGCTCCTACACGTGCCACGGCACCAAGTCGACTTCCATGTCGTGCGACAACAACCCAAGGAGACGCTATGATCATTCATCCATCGTTTCTCCCAGGTACGCAACTCCATTCCCAACATCCCAAATGGCTCTGTCATAGTGGCATTTTGCCAGGGAGTGAGTGACCGCAAGATGCTCGAGAAGTTAGCCACACACAACCTGCAAGACGTCTCTGAGCTACTCTCCATCGCCGATCGGTGCGCCAGGGCGGCAGAAGGCCGCGACTGGCATGCTCAGTCCGCCCTCAGAGCAGGCGGGGCCAGCCAGACTGGAGAAGGAGCTGCTACCCCTAGTAGCATCAAAAAGAAGAACAAGAACTGGCGCGGCGGCCAAAACAAGCCGCTGCATGGATTCCCCATCGCGGCAGCAGCCGCGACTAGAGGAGGCAAACCCCCACGCCCGGAGAAACGCCCTCGTCAGCCACCTGCCACTAATGAAGATGTCGAGCCCTGCCCGGTGCACAAGACTCGCGAACAAACCGTGAGCGAGTGTCGGGAGATAAAAAGGTGCGCCGAACGCTACCCAGAGCGGGCACAGCAGCGCCCATACGGCGCCCCCTTCTGCCAATGAGGGGCAAGCAGAAGGTCGAACCCAAGGTCGACAATGACGAGGAGCTGGAGTACCAGAAGCAAGATGAGGACTCCGACGCCATCAACGACCACGAGCATCGCAAGACCGTCCATGTCATCTTCGAAGGGTCTTGGGATCCCGCATCCCGGAATGCGATCAAGACCCTTTGTCGTGTTGTGGCTTCAATAGCCCCTGTACCCACTTCGGCGCAGCAACACCGCTGGAAGGAGACGCCAATCAGCTTCGACGCCTCTGACTGCCCCAAGAACATGGTCGGGGAAGGGGTCCTACCTCTCCTAGTCGCCCTACCATAGCCAAAGTCAAGCTCCACTACGTCTTGATATATGGCAGGGCCAGCCTCAACCTCCTCGGTCATGCAGCCTTCGAACAGCTGCAGATCGAGTTGTCCAAGCTCGCCACATCGAGCCAATTCTCGGGGGTGGGACCTAGGAGCATCATTTCGTACGGCAACATCCACCTGCAGGTGACCTTCGGGACACCTGACAACTACAGGACGGAGAGCATCCTCTTCGACATCGTCGATGTTAGCCTTCAACGCCATCATCGACAGGCCTGCCCCGTACCAGTTCATGGTTGTAGCCAACTACGGCTACCTCGTCCTGAAGATGCCAACCCCCTCCAGCGTCCTCAGGATCCTCAGAGATTGCGATGCTGTAGTGTTAGTCTTGGAGCAGCTCCAAGCACTCACAGCAGACCCAGCACCTGTCCCGGTCGGTGCTGGATCAAGTCGGCCTCCACCAAGCTCGCGTCAGCACAGAGCACCCACCGCGCCTCATCTGCAGCCCTCCGGCAGCATCGACACCTCCGTGAAAGCTACCAAGCCCAGTCCCAGCTCTACTCGGAGCACTCGCAAGATGGGCGGTCAAGGCAGGAAATGGGGATGCTCACTCATCGCCCCTCCAAGTAGCTGTTGATAGCAAGGTTGCCCACCAACCATCGCAGCTACCCATGGAGCTTTGGGCACCCCTATTGTAAATACTAGGCATAGTAGAAAAGTGTAAAGGATTTCATAGGGCTTAGGAGCAGCACTAAGGACAACCGAGCAGTGGGAGGGTCAGGCCTAGAGTGTGCAGCAAGCTTAGCTTGGTTCCGAACCCTAAGCCTGTGAATCTCATCATCTGGAGGCAAGCTGTTGCCCTCTTTTGTAAAAGATTGTCTCTCCCTATGAACTCCTATCAGAAAATCATTGTTTTACTAAAGGCTTCTTAAAAGCATTGTCAATTTACTTACGCATTATGTTTATGAACATACTATACTAGAATCGTTTATTGTGTATTATCTTTATATGCGTGATTCTACACTAAGTAACTCACCCATGCAGGAGTCATGCAGTCCTAATGCAGACGGGTCTGCTTGAGGGACCTGCAGTGTATGAGGGGTTCTTCTGGCCTATCTCATCGTTAGGGCCCTGTGACGCCAGAAGGTTCCCCAGGAAAGTCCTGTGCCGAGCAGGAGGTCCAGGGGGTGTAAACTTCTTAGCCTGGTCTTGTACCCTAAGCGTACACACCCTGCCTCCCAGCGCTACATCCATGTACTAGAGCCAGAAAGCTCACACCCTGAGGACGACAGGAGTCGAACCCCGGAGCACCAATGCACCAAATTACCCAGGCCCCGTGAGTCAGCCCAGGATAGTAACGCGTGACAGAGCTAAGGGAGAGCTACAGGTAAACCAACAAGCAAACTAGTCCACCTTGCTTCTATCATATGTGCAAAAGAACCTGCTCCAACACCTCCCAAGGGGCCTGCCGTCGATGTCTACATCACGATGGTGAGGTGATGCCAGAGCATCCAGCTCTGGCACTTCCCAAGGGGCCTGCCGTCGACGTCTACACAAAGATGGTGGACGACGCCGAAGCATCCAGCTCCGGCACCCAGCAAGGGGTCTGCCGTCGACATCTACATAAAGATGGTGGATGACGCCGGAGCATCCTGCTCCGGTACCTCCCAAGGGGCCCGCGTCAACGTCCCAGCACGCCGACGACGACAACAAATGTGGATAAAGTGAGTAAACTCTCCTGCCCCGCTCTTGTTGCTAACAGTGTTCTCTTGTGAAAGCCTGTAAACCAGGGACTTGTCGTCGATGTCCTCACGACGACGGTGGGCGATGCCGGAGCATCCTGCTCTGGCACCGCCCAAGGGGCCAGCCCTCGATGTCTTCATGACAATGTTGGGCGATGCTGGAGTATTTAGCTCCAGCACCTCCCAAGGGGCCTACCGCAGACGTCTACATGACGATGGTGAGGCGATGCCGGAGCATCCAGCTCTGGCACCTCCCATGGGGACTGCCGATGACGTCTACACAAAGATGGTGGACGACGCTGGAGCATCCAGCTTCGACACCTCCTAAGGGGCCTGTCGTCGACGTCTACACGATGATGGTGAGGCGATGCCAGAGCATCTAGCTCCGGCACCTCCCAAGGCGCCTTCCGTCGACTTCTACACGAAGATGGTGGACGACGCCGGAGCATCCAGCTTTGGCACCTCCCAAGGGGCTCACCGTCGACGTCCCAGCACGCCGACGACGGCAACAAGCGTGGGTAAGTGAGTAAACTCTCCTGCCCCGCACTTGTTGCTAATAGGGTTCTCTTGTGAAAGCCTGTAAACCAGGGACCTGCCATCGACGTCCTCACGACGATGGTGGGCGGTGCCAGAGCATCCAGCTCCGGCACCCCCCAAGGAGCCCGCCGTCGACATCTACACGACGATGGTGGGCGATGCCGGAGTATCCAGCTCTGGCACCTCCCAAGGAGCCTTTCATCGACATCTCCACAATGATGGTGGATGATGCCGGAGCATCTAGCTCTAGCACCTCCCAAGGGGCCTGTCGTCGACATCTACACGACGATGGTGAGGCGATGCCGCTGAATCCAGCTCCGGCACCTCCCAAGGGGCCTGCTGTTGACTGTCCTTAAGTACCATATTTTGACCGTCAATTCACCTCATAATGTGCATAAAAGAAACACAAAACATAGTGGTAGGGCTATACACTAACCCAATTCCACAAGTGTTGGTGTTTATTTGTATGCAGGTGAATTATTACCCAAAATACCAAAACATGCAGGGATGAATCCATGAAAATGGATTTTAATGAATCAAGCGATGACATGTGGAAACACAAGGATCAAATGGCCCACAAACAGAAGAATACGAGGAGATCCAACGGTGTTGCACCCATATACATCAAGTGGGCCCACCTTGAAGCCACCTGGAGGAAGCACTTCCCGAGGGGAGGCTTGACCAGGTCGGCCGAACCAGGGGTTCGGCCGACCCCTTCCTGGCGCCAAACCCGGTCAAATGACACGTGTTGGCTCCTCTCGGCTCCCTGGAGTCAATGATGGTGACTGATTCATGCATTAATTGTGGTGAGAACTGACCCTTCTACACCTATAAATAGATCCCCTCACCTCGATTCTCACACACACCAAAAGTTGAGAATAGTGCTACACTCCAAATGTTTAGAGTAGTCCTAGAGGCTAACAAAGTAGAAGGAGAGTGTGGTGAAGAGTCTAGGAGAAGGAGGCTTGGGCTTGTCAAGTCCCTCTTCTACACTTGTACCCCTACAAAGGTTTTACTCAATCAAGTAAGCCTTTGTGAATTCAATACAAGTTTGATCTTTTATTCTTAGTAGTTTGCACAAGTAGTTACTTGTGGGTTCACTGCTTTAATTCATTAGAGGCTCTAGTTGTAGCTTTGTGTTCGAAACAACTAGAGTAGTGATTTAGAACGTAAGTGTGGTGCTTAGGTTATAAATCATTAGTGGATATCTCGTAGACCCATGGATTGAAGAGGTAGGCAGTAGGTGGTGACAACCCTATCTGTCCTTTGTAATCCTCCACGTTTGGCTATGCCGTTGGCTCTTGGCGGGAGTCATCCTAGTATTTCTAGGAGTAAGCCCGTGCCCGAAGCAAGCATCTACTGCAAACTACCTTGAATTAGGATTAATACTTTGAATTCCTCTCTCTTCCTTGCCTACCAAACAACTTTGTGTCCTTGGGTGAGCTAGTTCAAAAGATTAGCACACACGTTCTTTGGATTCGATAACCTTGGGAATACTCCTCAAGGGGAAGTGCTACAACGGTAATTTTGTGCGTTTGCAGATAACTCTTTGGTGTTAAGAAATACCAACAAGCATTTCTGACGCTGTTACCGGGGAACGGTTGCCATTAACCTTCGAACCAAGATCACCCTCGTATCATATCCCCCTTATCTATCATCTACCTTTCTTATTCTTACCTTAACACCACCATATAAATGGAGCAACCCACCATTCTTTCTTACTCTGCTCCGAAGGGCAAATTCTGTGAGCCACCACCTTCGGCGGAACCTATTTGTTCAACGAGCTATGAACTTCCCCCTGGCTTTATAGCCATGGTTCGAGAACAATCCTTCTTAGGAATGGATTGTGAAAACCCTGACCACCATTTACGAGAGTTTGAACAACTATGTTCATGCCTTCTAATCAATAGTATGACACAGGAAACTCTCAAATGGAAGTTGTTTCCTTTTTCCCTCATGGAAAAAGCCAAACAATGGTGCAACCACTACGTTGGGAAGACAAACGGTGATTGGAGTGAATTACGAGACAAATTTTGTCTTGTTTTCTTTCCCATTGCCCGAATTGTTTCCTTACGAAAGGAAGTACTATGCTTCCAGTAGATGGAGAAGGAATCCATAGGTGCAGCTTGGGACAAATTTTCTCTTTTGAAAAATTCTGGCCCAAATTTGTTAATCCCTGATGCAATGCTTTTGCAACATTTCTTCATGGGATTGAACAAAGAGTCTGTCCTATATCTTGACATTACGGCTGAACCCATAGTAGAAGAAATTCAACCCTCGCAGTTTCCATTTTACTTCAAGGAAGAGATTTTTGAAAATTATGGAAATACCTTGAAGTATTGTTGCTATAGGAAACCTTCATAGCCACCAACTCCACCTGAACCACCTGACGGGGTGTTCGTCCATCAGACGGTCAAGGACTTGACCTCTATCCTAGGATGAGAGTGGACAGCTGAAGTCGAGAATTCACCCGAAATTCTTCGGATGACCTCACCTTTGGCTACCATTTTATGTTCTATTAGAGGGACACCAATGAGAATCTTATACAACCCTACTGTTGAAGCAAATCTCATTTTCGATTTTTGTGCTCTCGCCATTCTTGGCGATGTTCCATTGGCACCAACACACAAATCCTTCCAAGATTCGTTCGGAACCATTCTTGAAGGATGTGGGGTTCTACAACAAGTGTCTGTTAGACACAAAGATGTTGAGGCTCTCCTAGATTTTCATGTGTTCGAAATCCAAGATTTTGACATCATGATAGGGATTCCCATAGAGAAATTTCTCATGGAAGTTCCTTTGGAAGGAAGCCTCAATATCAATCTGGGGGGGAGAAATTTCTCCATGCCTATTCTGCATTGAAATAACACATCTGCGGAATCTCCCATCCAAGATGAGCCAATGGAGGAGGTTAGGACTCTTCAATTTTTAGAACCCCCTGAAATTAAAGGAGAAGAAGACTTCGTCCAAGAGGAGGATGAATTTCAGGAGGAAGTTGAATCGCCAAGAGAAGAGGCCTTTCCAAAACCTCCTGTTGAGCTCAAGATTCTACCTCTAGGCCTACGTTATGCCTTTCTAAATGGCGATTTGGAAGCTCCTGTCATCATAAGTGACAAGCTTTCAGATGATGAAATGTCAAACTCATAGCCATATTATTAAGGCATAGAGCTATTTTTGGATATTAACTTCAGGATCTCAATTGAATTAGTCCAGCCTTATGCACCCATCATATTCCTATTGACCCTGAGAGTGTCCCCTCAAGGTAACCTCAAAGGCGATTGAATAATGTGATGCGGGAAGTTGTCAAGAAAGAAGTCTTGAAACTTCTGCATGCCGGGATTATTTACCCTGTTCCTCATAGTGAATTGGTAAGTCCAGTTCAAGTAGTGCCTAAGAAGGGAGGTATGACGGTCGTTCAAAACAAGAGGAATGAATTAATTCCTCAAGGGACTGTCATGGGATGGAGGATGTGCATTGACTACCAAAAACATAACAAGGCAACAAGGAAAGACCATTTTCCATTGCCCTTCATCGATGAGATGTTAGAGCGATGGGCAAAACATTCCTACTTCTGTTTCCTTGATGGGTATTCGGGATATCATCAAATTCTTATCCATCCCAATGATCAAAGTAAGACCACGTTCACATGTCCTTACAGGACCTATGCCTACCGGCGTATGTCCTTTGGACTGTGCAACGCTCCTGCCTTTTTCTAGAGATGCATGATGTCTATATTTTTAGACATGATCGAGGATATCATGGAAGTATTCATGGATGATTTCTCCGTCTATGGGAAAACTTTTGATCATTGTCTAGAAAATTTAGACAGGGTCTTACAAAAATGCCAGGAGAAGGACCTTGTACTTAATTGGGAAAAGTGCCATTTCATCATTCGGGAAGGCATCATTCTTGGACTCTTGGTGTCTGAGAGAGGGATAGAGGTGGACAAAGCTAAAATTGAAGTTATTAAAAAAACTTCCACCTCCTATCAATGTTAAGGGAATCCGCAACTTTTTAGGTCATGCGGGGTTCTACCGACGATTTATCACGGATTTCTCCAAAATCGCTAGACCCCTCACCAACCTATTAGCTAAAGAAGGTCCCTTTGATTTCGATGATGAATGCCTTAAATCATTTGATATACTCAAAAAGGCACTCATCTCAGCTCCAATTATCCAACCTATTCAAAGTGAATGGGCACCGACTCAAATTATTTCTCGATTCCCAAAAGGATACAGAAAAAGAATTTGACATGGTAAATCTAATCGATTTCCATGCCATTTCTTTCAATTCTGTTTAAATTCTCCACGTCCAACTAATGGGCCCATCCAATTCTTCATCTATGAGGCCCATTTAATCGGCCCGAGAAAATGTGGCCCAAACGGAGCCAGAAGGGGGTCGACCGAACCCTAGGGTCGGTCGACTCTCTCTTCGCGCCGATCGCGTTCTGTTTTCTCTGTTGATCCTCCTCGATATCCTCTAGAAAATCCTCGGTGAAACGTGTCGTTCACCGCTTACTTAAAGGACGGAAACAAAGAGGAAAGTTATACACATCATTGAATCATCATCTCCCTCCCGTCCTCATCATGGCCGACAAGAAGATTGTGCCTCACGCCCCCTCCAGCTCAACCTTCAACCTGAGCGGGGACATTACGCCGACCAACGACAAAACTTCCCTTGCCTTGGAATCCGTCATGGCGATCGATGTCAAGCCCCTTGCCATGATCCCGCCTGCGACGACTCCGCGCGGGCGCAGCCCTACACCTCATAGAGCTGTCCGGTCACTCTCCCCTTGGAGAACGCCGATGAAGTCGACGATGCCATGCTGTCCGTCTTTGGTTGGACTGAACCCAGTTAAGACACGTCTTTTCCACGAAAAAGACGAGTCTCTCCCATCGTTGCTGCCCGACGAGGAGTTCATGTACATACTAAAGACTAAGAAGGGCGATGTAGTGAGGCACCACTACAAGGCACCCACCCGTACCTCACCAGAACGCATGGGAGATCGCTTTCTTATCCACGGGGTGCACAAACTCGAAGGAGGCTACGCTAAGGGCCTATTCAAGCACGTGGATAATCGGGCGATGGAGGAGTCGACGGGCTCGTCGCCCTCCAAGATTAGGCGACACTTCCCACCACCTGCCATCAACGGGCCACCCGGTCAGTTTGAGGGTAGTGATGAGGACTCTCCTCGTGCCCCTAAAGTGGCACAGCTGACCAAGGAGTTCGCTTCTCTCCGCTTGGAGAACAAGAAGCTGACTGACTTGGTGGCTGAAGGGTGCATGGAGATGGCGGAACTGAAGGACGACATCATGGCCCTCAAGGAGGAGATTGACGGTGTTCGCCGTGGCATGAGCACCAAACTGCGGCGCTTGTGCAATGCCGTCGGGGAGCCCGACATCTACAACGCACCATAGTTTAGATGTCCCGACAGCATTGGATGCTTATTACTTAGGAATTTATTTAAAAAAAACATTTGTTTTCTAAAGCTAGGTTAAATAATGTAAGCATCCCCATATTTTGATTTCAATAATGTGAACTTACCAGTTCATCTAACACCGGTAAAGTTCCCCCTTTAGTTTATTTTATTGAATAAAAAATTTAGGAAACAAATGTGGGGGAAACATGTCTCCAAGTCATGAAATCCCTACGTGAAAAATCAATGTTGCATATCAAAACACGTCGCGACCGAATGAGCAAAACGACACGATGAAACAGAGCCATAGAAGAGCCAATAGGAAAGTCGGCCGACTTGTTTTCTGCACTGTACGACTCTGTTTCACTCCAGAAAATCAGTTTGGATTTCTTTTCCCCAATTTTATGCGCTACCCTGCTGTCTGAGTTGATTTCATATTTTTATTGCATATCTAAAATGAATCAACTCAACAAATTGAAAAAAAAGTTTGGTAGTCAAGAATTTGCTTAAGCTGAAAATATGAATACTTTATATTTCATTTCATTACCATGTTTATGATTCCCATAATTCAACAGAAAAAACACATCATCTAGGTATTTGACTAGTGTGATATGGTAAACGAGTTCTTTAGAAATCGTCCCTTTGCTTGAAATTGATTTTGACATTTGTAACTATTTGAAGTCTTGAACTTTACCTAAATCTCTCATTGGAAATTTATATACCCACCAAGGCCATATGATACATTCATTGAAAACAACAAGCATATGCCACTTTGTTTTTCATTGAACTTTGTCAAACCTGTGACCCAATTGAGTGACATGCATGAACTTTTTGAATTGAAAACTCTTGGGCACTCCATTCATGCAAAATTTCTCACATTGAGAGTTTGCATCCATCGATTACCCATCCGTCAAAAAGAAACTCCATACAATACAAATGAAAGCCTCTCTAAAAATAAAAAGGAGTAGAAGACATGGCTACATGATAAAGAAAAAGCATCCACTCTTGAAAGAAGAGTAAGAGTGCTAAAAAAAAGTAGCCATGTTTCATCCTTAAAAAAAGGAGCAAATTCATGGGAGTTATCATCTCACTCCTCCATTCCATTCATGTGCACAAGAATTTTCCCTTCACTTTGTTCATTGCATAAGTCTCTCATAGGATCAAGTTTTTGACTTAGTAACATATGCATTGCAAATGTGTGCCACATTCATCCCTACCAAGCTCCAGATATAGCAACTTTTAGTATAGGGACAAGAATTGGCAAAACATGCCATGGTGAGGACTCAAACACTTTGAGAGATTTGAGAGATTTCGGTAGAGAAGGCAAGGGCAAATGTTCCTATAACTTTCAAATATAGCAATTGCCAAATCATTTCAGCAGAGAATGATCCAAGGGAACTTCATTTTAACCGTTCTACTTTTCAAACAGCCAAGATTGATGTGGTAGCCACATACACAAAGGGGATCCATGAATTCAGGTATAAGTTGAAATATCTAGTATCCTTATTTTCTACCTTATAGCAAATTCATGACAACACTCTAGTTCTTCTTGCCTTCACTCGAGGACAAGCAAAGGACTAAGTGTGGGGAAGTGTGTTGACGGTCCTTAAGTACCATATTTTGACCATCAATTCACCTCATAATGTGCATAAAAGAAACACAAAACATAGTGGTAGGGCTATACACTAACCCAATTCCACAAGTGTTGGTGTTCATTTGTATGCAGGTGAATTATTACACAAAATACCAAAACATGTAGGGATGAATCCATGAAAATGGATTTCAACAAATCAGGCGATGACACGTGCCAACACATGGATCAAATGACCCACAAATAGAAGAATACGAGGAGATCCAATGGGTGTTGCACCCATATACATCAAGGGGGCCCACCTGGAAGCCACCTGGAGGAAGCACTCCGTGAGTGGAGGCTTGACCAGGGCGGCCAAACCAGGGGTTCGGCCGACCCCTTCCTGGCGCCAAACCCGGTCAAATGACACGTGTTGGCTCCTCCCGGCTCCCTGAAGTCAATGGTGGCTGATTCGCGCGTTAATTGTGGTGGTAACCAACCCTTCTCCACCTATAAATAGACCCCTTCACCTCACTTCTCACACACACCAAAAGTTGAGAATAGTGCTACACTTCAAAGGTTTATAGTAGTCCTAGAGGCTACCGAAGTAGAAGGAGAGTGTGGTGAAGAGTCTAGGAGAAGGAGGCTTGGGCTTGTCAAGTCCCTCTTCTACACTTGTACCCCTACAAAGGTTTTACTCAATCAAGTAAGCCTTTATTAATTCAATACAAGTTTGATCTTTTATTCTTCGTAGTTTGCGCAAGTAGTTACTTGTGGGTTCACTGCTTTAATTCATTAGAGGCTCTAGTTGTAGCTTTGTGTTCGAAACAACTAAAGTAGTGATTTATAATGTTAGCGTGGTGCTTAGGTTATAAATCATCAGTGGATATCTCATAGACCCATGGATTGAAGAGGTAGGCAGTAGGTGGTGATAGCCCTATCTGTCCTTCGTAATCCTCCACGTTCGGCTACGCCATAGGCTCTTGGCGGGAGTCATCCTAGTATTGCAAGGAGTAAGCCCATGCCCGAAGCAAGCATCTACTAAAAACTACCTGGAATTAGGATCAATACTTTGAATTCCTCTCTGTTCCTTGCCTACCAAACAACTTTGTGTCTTTGGGTGAGCTAGTTCGAAAGATTAGCACACACGTTCTTTGGATTCGATACCCTTGGGAATACTCCTTAAGGGGAAGTGCTACAACGGTATTTCCATGCACTTGCGGATAACTCCGTGGTGTTAAGAAATACCAACACATGTCGTCGATGTCTACACGAAGATGGTGGACGACACCGAAGCATCTAGCTCGAGCACCCAACAAGGGGCCTGCCGTTGACGTCTACATGAAGATGGTGGACGACGCCAGAGCATCCAGCTCTGGCACCTCCCAAGGGGCCCGCCATCGATATCCCAGCATGCCGACGATGGCAACAAGTGTGGATAAGTGAGTAAACTCTCCTGCTCCTATCTTGTTGCTAATAGGGTTCTCTTGTGAAAGCCTGTAAACCAGGCACCTGCCGTCGACATCCTCATGACGATGGTGGGCGGTGCCGGAGCATCCAGCTCCGGCAACCCCCAAGGGGCCCGCCGTCGACGTCTACACGACGATGGTGTGCGATTTCGGAGTATCTAGCTCTGGCACCCTCCAAGGGGCCTGCCGTCGATGTCTCCATGTCGATGGTGGACGACGCCGGAGCATCCAGCTCCGGTACCACCCAAGGGGCCTGCCGTTGATGACTTTGCGACGATGGTGGACGACGCCAGAGAATCCAGCTCCGGCACACCCAAGGTGTCTGCCGTCGACGTCTCCACGACGATGGAGGACGACGCTGGAGCATCCAGCTCCGGCACTTCCCAAGGGGCCTACCGTTGACGTCCCAGAACTTTCTTGCCTCGCACTTGTTGCTAACAGGGTTCCCTTGCGATAGCCTGTATATCAGGGGCCTATCGTCGATGACTTTGCGACGACGGTGGGTGACGCCGGAGCGCCTAGCTCCAGCACCTCCCAAGGGGCCTGCCATCGACGACTCTACGATGATGGTGGACAATGCTGGAGCATCCAGCTTCGGGACCACCCAAGGGGCCTGCCGTCGACAACTCTACGATGATGGTTGACGACGCCGGAGCATCCAGCTCCGGCACCCCCTAAGGGGCCTACAGGCGACGTCTCCACGATGATGGTGGATGATGCCGGAGCATCCAGCTCTGACACCTCCCAAGGGGCATGTCGTCGACGTCCCAGAACGTCAATGATAACACCAAGCGCTGATAAGTGAGTAAACTCTCCTTCCTCGCACTTGTTGCTAACAGGGTTCCCTTGCGATAGCCTGTATACCAGTGGTCTGCCGTCGATGACTTTGCAACAATGGTGGACGATGTGGGAGCACCCAGCTCCGGCACCTCCCAAGGGGTCTGCCGTGGACGACTCAACGACGATGGTGGGCGATCCCGGAGCGCCCAGCTCCGGCACCTCCCAAGGGACCTGTCGTCGACAACTCTACGATGATGGTGGACGACGCCGAAGCATCTAGCTCCGGCAAATGGTGGCGCTACGACACCCCAACTCCCCTGCTCCACTGGGGGCACGTTGAAGACATCCTGCAAATCAAATGGTAGATGTGCCCAGCCAACTAACCACATCTACCAAGGTGCCTCTAAGGGGGTCCTATAGGCAGGAAGTCAATGAGCAACACCTCAGCCACGTCAATTGTGCAACCATTGGTTCTCAAAAGCTAATGGCCTCGGTAAAGTTTCTGCAAATCCTTAGGCAACTAAGGACTCAGAACAACATTTGGGAGGCACAAAAAGGTCGAGAAGCAAAACAACAAATTCAAATTCATTAAGGAATTTGTACAAGGGGGTGAACCTCGGATACAAAGATGAGCTACCAGCCTCAGCCCCAGCTGAATTGCGCCACGATGTGTTTGGCGGCTTCCTTAACCTCCATTGCCGCTGTTGCATCGCGCTTCGCAACAAGGCCTTCAAAAACTGGCTCCAAAGGCATATCAGGATATCGGCTCCGATAGGACACCAAGACATGGGACGCCACCGTCTCCGCCGCAGCCCTACCCTCGGCATCCAGATGCTAAGTCAGCTGACGCTCCCGTAGATCAAGCTCTCGGGTACGACGCCCAGCTTCGTTCTCCTGGGTTTTTGACATCTAGATCATGCAGGAGGAGTTCCTAACGCTCAGCCAAGTGTTGCACCCGATCCCGCGCCATATTGCCCTCCCTAAGCTCAAGATCTTTGAGGCGAGATTGCAGCCTGTCCTGATTGGCCTCAGCACGGGCCATCATCGCCTGTGCCGCCACGTCCTGATCAGCAACAGCAGCCTCCGTCTTGGCAACGGCGGCTTCTTGGTGACTCAGGGCCTCTCGTACAGCTTCAAGAGCGCGCAGGTGGGCGTCAGCCGCGTTGTTGGCTGCCTTGTCGTCGGCTAGAATCTTCTGGGTCAGGGCGTCTAAGGCCCTCACCAAGCGGTGCCTCACCTCCAATTCCTTGCTCTCCTTCTGGTACTTCACCTTCGCCTAGGTGATCCTGGAGCTCAGAAGATCCTCCCAGCCTTGGAGGCACTCATCCTCGGCACACAGCATCTCCCACTCTGCGGAAAGCGCCTCCTACACCCGGCGGAGGTTGGATTGCACCTAAAGGATGCTGCATTGCGTCAGGTCCATGATGTCGGGGAGGCGCTCCGGCTGCGCCCAAGTCAGGGAAGGCCGTATGGTGATCATCCGGGGGACCTCTTCCTCCCGTAGCGGTGAAGGTGAGGCCACCAGCACTGGGGATCTTGCCCCCGAAGACCGAGCAGGAGTTGCGGTGCCACCTGAAGCAGCGGGGCCACCATCGCTCAGAGAGCTACCCGCCGAATCAGCAGCGGTGGAGGTCAGACCTTCAGCCCCCAGAGTTGGCTCCGACATGGCCTCTGCCACGACGGGCGGAGGTGCCCCTGCCATGATAGGCGGAGGTGCCTTTGGTGCGACAGCTGGAAGTGCCTCTCGCGCGAGAGCTGGAGGTGCCTCTAGCGTGACAGCTGGAGATGCAGCCGGAGATGCTTCACTACCCACGCCGGGCACACACGCCGGAGCAGTGCTCCTCTGAACAAGCTTGGCAGGGTGCCCCGCCAGCACAGCCGTAGCATCCTCGACCGCCTTCAAAGCGCTTCCGGGTACTACCCCCGGTGGTAAGGGCCTCACAAAAGCTGACGTAGCTCTGCAAATCATGATCAAGCCCTGACCAATCAACAAAGACAAAAAATAGAGCAAGCGTTGGCAAGAATGCCTTACCAACATCCCCGGAAGCTCCAGCGAGCCTCCACTTTCGGCGACCCTGAAGTCGCGGGCCCTAGCGATGGCGTAACAGGCGAGGCCATCCTGGCAGGGCCTCTGCCAAAACCACCAGCAGTGTCGCCACCCTGCACCGGTGTGCTTCCACCAACCCCGATAGAGCCACCTCCCGAGCTACCGACGACGTCGGCTCGAGGTATTTTTGCTTGAGGCTTCATAGGTGTGATGCTGCAGGAGCCCCCTGTGGCACCCTGGACTGCGCAGGTGACAGGGGTGCTGGATGATGTGCTGACCACCAATGTCGGCGGCGCCGCTGCTTGACTGACTGAACCTACCCCCGAAGAACCGTCAGCGCCCAGTACTAAAGAGGGGAGCGCCAGTGGATGCTGACTTGGAGCGAAGGCCACCTACGGCGGCGCCCTCGGTGGCAACCAAGGGCGTTTCTCCTTCACGACCTCGACCACCAGGGCCTTCCCCTTGCCTACGTCGGGGATCGGTGCCTTCCCCTTAGCTACGTCAGGGTCCGGTGCCTTGCCCTTCCCCCCAACAGTTGGCGCCTCCTCCGCCTTGGAGGCTTTGGAGCCTGAAAAAGGTGCGGACTCCTCTGAAGAGTCGACGATGGCCAGGCCCCGGCTCTCATCACCAACCTGCTGCGGTGCAAGACCAATCGCGTCCAGGTTGGGCATCTCCTTCAGAACCTTCGTCCAAAGGTCCCGATCCGTGCAAAGTGGTGGGCAAGCCTGTGGAAGGTTGAAGACGTCGTCCGACAGCAGGTCGTCACACGCCTTGGACATTGCTTCAAACACCTCCTGCGGGGTCGTCTCCGTGTCGCGACCCCTCAGCAACCTGGTACCATCTTAGAGCCCGAAGTAGAGTCATGCAGAGCGGCAACAATGCTGGAGAGGGGCCAGACGGCGATGAACAAATTCAGCAATCACCGACAGCTCCGATAGGCCGTGGTCCGCCAAGAATCGGATCCTCTCCATCACCGTCATGTACGCCGCCTCAAGCTCCGGGCATTTCTCCTAGGCTGCCTTCCTAATCGCCAGCCAGCCGGTGAGCGTCGGTATGTACGACCACCCAGTCGCTCCTCCAGCCGGGCCACTTCGCCGATGAGGGCAGAGTAATGTACTTGAAGGGGTTATTGGCCCGATGCTGGAAGCAGAAGCCGCCAAGGAAGTTGGCTTTGTTCTTCTTCCCGGTCCGCCTCAACACGAAGAACTGTCGGAACACCGGCACGCATGGGTACACCTTGATGAACATCTCACAGAAATGTGAGAACACCGTCGTGACCACCGGAGAGTTCGGCGACAGGTGACGAAGCTGGATCCCAAGGACTTCCAGGAATGTCACAGGGAAGGAGGAAACAGGAGGGACGAACCCGGAGTATGCGTATGCCTGGAAGAATACGATCTCTTTCTCCCCCAACTCTAGTGGCAAGGAGCCGGGATAGATCAGATCCCGTCATTCATTGTCCTCCCAACCGAAAAGTCGCCTCACGGGTGAGACATCCTCCATCCGGGAAGGAGGCAGAGCTGAGTCCATTGGAGCAGGGGTCGAGAACATCAAGGATGGGCATACACTCAGGGAGGGAGTCGAAGGCTCGAATGCTTGGGGCGTGCGGAAGGAAGGAAGGAACCTCCAATGCCCACAGGTACCTTTTTAAAGTAACCTAGTGGCGTTTGGGCGCACCGTGCAAATTTGAGCGGGCTCCAAATCAACGGCTCGTACCACGGTGTCCATGACGAACGGGCCCAGGTCCCCCGTCAGAAAAGCCGTCCCGAGCAGTTCTCCGCCAGAGAAGGCAACCCAGCGGTTCCCATAAAGACAGAAGTGAAAGAAGCAGAAGTGCAGAAGGCGCATTGGGAACCGTCGCGATAATGTCGCGGCAAGGAAAGATCTTGTCGCCACGACCCCTCGACAAGAGAGGGACATGTGGTCGCAGCAGTAGAAGAGCGCACCGGTTCGACTGTTACAGACAAAATTAAAAGACCGCGCGGGAAAGCAGGATAAGGCTCCACCCTCGGGCTCGTCGCCTCCCAACAAGGTGGACCCAGGGGCCACTGTCGGTACCCAGCATATCGGGTACCCTCGCGCACAAGCTAGAGCCACCTAGGTACCATTCCTCCCAACAGAGACAAGGTCCGAGAGTGCCACGTGTTCAAGAGACCCGGACCCGCCAGCCTTGGATAAGTGGTCCGGGGTACCCACAAGATATCCCGAAGAAGGAGCTCAGCCCCACCTTGGCGAAAATGATGAGGACATCACTTCTATGGATACAAACAACACTCCATTGAACATACAAGATGCAATCAATAGAGTTCATACACAACAATTAATTTCAGAGGTGAACTCGTTCTTATATATTTCCTTATATGTTTTTTGAGCATAGATTGCTACATAATGATTTATTTGTGATTAGGATCCATGGATAGGTTCAAGGAGTACTTGGAGGGAGTATTAGGGACGTGGAAGACCAGAGAATTCGTTCAAGGAAGATGGAAACCGAACCAAACTCCAAATCATATCCAACTCGGAGTCCAGGAGCAGTACGCACTAAAACGGATGCCCAGGACGTATACGAACTCCGTTTTGGACGTTCTACATATTCACGGAAAGGGGAGAGGATACCCTTTCCAATGGCGCCGGTCCCATGTCAAAATTCCATCTGAGTCGACGGGAATCGTCGAAACAAAATCAAGTACAAAATCTGTCAGGGTGCTGCGCCACCGTATTGGGCCATTGGGCCTTGTATCAAGTCTAAGTCCATTATTTTCGTGTCTTAGGCTTAGGTCACGACCCTAACACCCCTTGGACGTCCTCCCACCTATATATACTCCATGCTAGCCGCCATAGACAATTGGGTTTTGCTTAGATCAATAATATCGCCGTTTATCGGTTTGTGAAAACCCAATTCAGCAATTTCAGATTGCTTCTTCTACATTCTTGCTTGTGTTCTCGGTTGCACTTGTAGGGATTAGCCTTCTTGGCGAGGTCAATCGTGTGAAGCACGGTTGATAACCAACGGAGTGGTGGTGTAGTGATTGCAGGGGCTGTTCGTGTTCTACTCGAGAGCTTAGGATCATCAACGTCGAGATCTCCACATCAATCGACCTATCCATTACCATTCGGAAGATCGGGACCAATTTTCCTATTAATTGGTATCAAATTTCCAGGTTGCCCGTTAGGTAATTCATCTATCCATTACATTAGTTTTGTTTTTCATACCTAGAGTCCACAAAAAAGCCACAAAAAAACTTGCAGTTTAGTAGATATGTTCATTACTTTGTCCAAACCACATTGAGCCTTTGCAACTTTGTTATTCAGTTTGGTTTTGTTGACTTTTTGTCCGTGGTTGAGTCATATTGCTGGTTTAGAAGTGTTTTTAGTCTTAGTTTGAGTTTTGCATTGTGTTGATTCATCCTTTTGAATTACGTCCTCACGTCCAGATTAGATTCATCTTTGTCCAGTTCAGTATTTTCATCATATCTAGCTCATACGAACTCGGATTTTCATGTTCTTTTACTTTCTGGAAAGCTTAAGAAGTTTTCTATAACTTTCTTATTCATCATTTTCTCAGAAAATATAGTTATCAATGTCGAAATTGCATTAGATACGAATATGTTATTGACCTAAAAATTCTGAACAGTCTGTATTTCGGGGGCAGTATCTCCTATTGTTATTTTCCAAAATAGGTCTTCCATATATTGAAATTAAATAGGAGAGATATATCTACAATCTTGCTATTCTAAGTTTTCCAATTTAGAGCCTATAAGTGTGTCTATTTGTCCTTGGAAGATTGAGCAGAAAATCTGAGACAGACACACGAGATATTCATTGTGTTCTTCCCTTGCAGCACATTCTGAAAAAAAAAAAGAAGAAAAAAGAAAAAGGCAAGTGCAAAACAAGAAACAAAAGCCGCACAAAAAAAGAGGAAAAAAACAACAACAAAAAACAGAAGTGCTTGCATTCTTTGTGTCATCTAGTTTTGTCTCATGTCTTGCTAGCTTGAACTACTAGGAACACATTTAGGCCTGCAACTTTGACAAATACTTTGGACACTTATTCAACTTTACTATCTGATTTCATTGTTGCTAATCCTTGCTACATAGAAATTGCCATCCAAGCTACACCTTACTCTTGAGCAGAATCGATACACCTTTGCAATTATCCCATGCTTCATTGGTTTCTTCATACCGTCCACCGTTTGCCACCTGCAGTGTCGGTAAGAACACTTGTAAGAGTGTGGTAAGACGCTTGAGAGTGTGTGATTCCACTTACACTTTGCCATTATCCTTTGTAGTTAATAGGGATAACATATTTTTTTGTGTTGTCTTCTGTTTGCTACTAACAATGTCAGGTAAAAGCAAGAATCATGCATTATATGCTGAGATGATGGACATGATGAAGACGACGATGGAGTTGCTCAGTAAAAATCAAACATCAACCAAGGATTCGCATGACATTCATACCACCTTTACAACACCTTCCACAAGAAGTAATTACATTCTCCCATCTCTTCATTCTTATGATGGTTTTGGTTACGATGAATATATTTCTTGGGAAATAGAGTTGGATAAAATTTTTGGAAAATTGCATATGTGTGAGAGGAGAAAGATTAGAAATATTTCTAGTGCGTTAGTTGATTGTGCATTAACTTGGTGGGACAACTTGAGCGATATAGAAAAACCTCGAACATGGAAAGATATGAAAATTCTTATGCGAGAAACTTTTGCTAATGTATCTAATTGCAAAGATGAAATACATGAACTTGAGAAGAATTTTCTTGTTGTACCTCCTCCTTTGCCTAACCTTTTGCAGGAACATGAACAAATAAATGTAGATGCAAATGAGAGTGAGGTGTTGAACAACTCTTCTGAATTTTTTGATGAATCAACTCATAATGCATTTGAATTTCTTGCTGAAAATAAGAGTAGTGTTAATGGACAATGCTATACAGTTAACCAAGCTATGACATTTTCAGATGTGCTGAATTTTGCTACCAATCATACTATCGATGAGCATCAACAAGATGAACCTTTTCATAATATACAGTTACCATTAGTTGATTTTCCTACTGATTCTTACAACAAAAATGAGTTGTGTGCTGATAATTATATTGTACCTATGCTAGAACAACCAAATGAATTTGATACTTTATTACTCACTTGTGCTGAAATTAAGCATTTGATCCCAACTACATGTGAAAGGGATGAGCTGAAATTGTTATCTTCTCTAAATACTTTGGGCTATATTGAATTTGACACTCTTTGTGATCTAGATATCGTAGAGAAGATAATATTTTCTCAGTCTCAATTGTCTTTGTTAAGTAGAAATATGCTATAGGCAAATATGAACATAGTGGTATGTTTATGGTGCATAAAGTTTACATATGTTCAAATGAGGAAGCTCCTTTTGTGCTGCAACAACATGGTCAAGTAAATGAATGTACTAACGCTAATAATATCTTGTCAAGTTTTTCTAGTATTTTTTCCTTGCAACAGGGATAACAAAAACATTTTTCACTGCGATTGTGCAATATGGACAGTGCTCACTCGGGCCTAAACTCTACCCCCAAAGCAAGACTTTTTGCTGGACATACGAGCAAGCCGAGGACGGCTTGTCATAAAGAAGGGGGGAATGATAAGATCATGCATATTATTATTGCACCTACAAACATGACACAATGTTTATTTGTTTGGGATCCTGGCTCAAGTGAATGTGCACTATTATTTTATGGACAAGATCAAGATGGTGCACTATGCCGTCCACCACCTTGGCCTCCTCCTTTCATGCTTACAAGAAGATTTGATGGCGTTGCACGTATGGACCCACACATGATAGAAGATGAACTTGAGTCGAGGACGACTCCAATTCAAGAAGGGGAGGATGATGAGTACATCACTTCTATGGATACAAACAACACTCCATTGAACATACAAGATGCAATGAATAGAGTTCATACACAACAATTAATTTCAGAGGTGAACTCGTTCTTATATATTTCCTTATATTTTTTTTGAGCATAGATTGCTACATAATGATTTATTTGTGATTAGGATCCATGGATAGGTTCAAGGAGTACTTGGAGGGAGTATTAGGGACGTGGAAGACCAGAGAATTCGTTCAAGGAAGATGGAAACCGAACCAAACTCCAAATCGTATCCAACTCGGAGTCCAGGAGCAGTACGCACTAAAACGGATGCCCAGGACGCATACGAACTCCTTTATGGATGTTCTACATATGCACGGAAAGTGGAGAGGATAAACTTTCCAATGGCGCCGGTCCCATGTCAAAATACCATCGGAGTCGACAGGAATCGTCGAAACAAAATCAAGTACAAAATCTGTCAGGGTGCTGCGCCACCGTATTGGGCCATTGGGCCTTGTATCAAGTCTAAGTCCATTATTTTCGTGTCTTAGGGTTAGGTCACGACCCTAACACCCCCGTGGACGTCCTCCCACCTATATATACTCCATGCTAGCCGCCACAGACAATTGGGTTTTGCTTAGATCAATAATAAAGCCGTTTATCGGTTTGTGAAACCCCAATTCAGCAATTTCAGATTGCTTCTTCTACGTTCTTGCTTGTGTTCTCGGTTGCACTTGTAGGGATTAGCCTTCTTGGCGAGGTCAATTGTGTGAAGCACGGTTGATAACCAACGGAGCGGTGGTGTAGTGATTGCAGGAGTCGTTCGTGTTCTACTCGAGAGCTTCGGATCATCAACGTCGAGATCTCCACATCAATCGACCTATCCATTACCTTTCGGAAGATCGGGACCAATTTTCCTATTAGAAAAGCTCCCAGGGAGCCACATGTCCAGCAGGGCGAGACCTGACCTCCTCAATAGAGGTGGGCTCCCAAGCTGCCACGTGGCCCGCGAAGATCGAGACCCGATCTCCCCCGCGAAGGTGAGCAGACGAGCTGCCACGTGGCCCGCAAGATGAGACCTGACCGCCCCCACGGAGGTGAACTCCCGAGATGTCGCGTGGCCCGCGAGGCGGACCTAGCCTCCACCATGGCTGTAAGCTCCCCAGCTGTTGTGTGGTCAGTCCACTTGCCCTGAATGAATAGTAAGGAAGTAAAGAGGGCGGTGCGCCTTGTCTCCGTCAAGCCTTGAAGATACGCGGCTTCCCCAGACGCATGCGCGGCGCACGCCTAATGTCAGGTACCGCTACGACCAATCGCATCGTAGTGAAGACATCGCAGTCCTATCCCACTCTGCCAATTGGGTAGCTTACAGCGCCAGAGATAGTTGGATGGGACATCCCTTGCCAATGTCAGCAACAACACATGGGCGACCGATGACTTAGGCGACAAGACGGCTAGTCATCAAAGCTTCGGCCAGAGGAAGCTTATGTGAGAAGCCTTAGATCTTTAGGATAAGATCGCCCAGGACCACCTGTCGGCCCCTGGGACCCCACTTGTAAGGCTTCTAGCCCAATCTATAAAAGGCCCGAACCGCCATCGCTACAAGGACCAGACTCAGAATCCTCAATACACACACGCATACACACTCACCACCAATACAATCAACCATGGAGTAGGGTGTTATGCTCCTTGCGGATGGACCACGTAAAAACCACCATGTCACATACTCTTCCGCTAGAACAACAGTTTGAGGCCTAAGCCCCACCGAACAAGAACCTTCGCGGGCTGCTCCTTAGTAGATCCAGGGGAAGTGTCGCATTAACACTTCGACAAAATCAGAATCGCGATCACCGGACAAGTCCGCAAAAGGTCAGACTAGTCTGAAGTTAGTCAGAGAGATATCGGACAAGTCTGGACTACACCAGACAAGTCCGAACTTGGTTAGAGGAAAAATAGACAAGTCTAGCCAAAACTGGACATGTCCGATTTTAGTCAGAGGGGAAAACGGACAAGTCCGCTAGATGTCGGACAAATCCAGACAAGTCTAGGGACTTGGCGAAATTTCAAGGAATTTTAATACGGGACAAGTCCACATCCAAAAATTGTACAGAGACAAAACCGGGCTAGTCTGCAGCAAAAACGGACACGTCCATAGAAGGTCAGAGAGAAATAGGACTAGTGCGCACCAAAAACGGACTAGTCCGCACTCCTCAAAACTTTTGAGTGCGGTTTTGCTCCTAATTCATTTTAAATTATTCCTTTTTATGTGGATTAATGTTAAACATGTATATGAACTTATGCAATGCATGATGCATGAAAATGAGAGTGTTACATCTTCTCGCTCATCAAGGGGACCCTTCTCCACATGCTCCAGCGGGATCGTCAAGTACTAGCTCCGGAAGCATGCCAACACATGGGAGGCCACCAGCTCTGCCAGCTCCATCCCTTCGACCTCCAGCCGCCTCACGAGGATGGTGTTCACCGACCCCAACATCGAGCATAAAGAGTCCAAAGCTGGGAGTAGCTCGGCCACCCCATGAGATGGCTACCGGGGCGGCACGGGACCAAGGGCGAGTGGCTCCAACATCGTCCAAGTACGAGCCAGGAAATCCCAAATCCCTTGGGTCTCAGTCACACAGGAGGCCTGGAGGCTCTTCGCCTCTGTTCGCGCAGCTTCCTCTCGGTCGACGAGCTCTCGAGCACGACGCTCCAGATCATACTCCCGGTGATTGATGGCGAGCTTCGAGTCCTGCATAGCCTGACGCTTCTCCTCCAGGCTCCAGGAGACCTCCTACTCCTTCACCGCCAAGTCCCATTCCACATGAGCAACGGCAACTTCGCGGCGGACAAGCTCCAACCGCCGATTCTTGAACAGCTTTAGGTGGGCATTGGCGATAGCATGGGCCTTCAAGGCCTTCACCTCGAGCTCCTTGTTCTTGGCGTCGACCAGCTTCACCAAGCGTTGCTCCTCTGCAAGCTGATCCCACGCTCAGGCGAAAGCAGCTTACGTCTGGCGCAAGACGGACTGGGCCGCAGCAACAGCGTTGGCAAGAGGGATCAACGTGACTGTCACCACTGACGGCTTCCCCTCCGCCTATTCTGTTGACTCCGCGGTAGACACGAGCGCCTTGGGACTGAATGGCTCCCCGACTGGAGCTCTGGGAACCACCGCATCGCTGTCCGGTGCTGAAGTCCCCTCCTCTGCTGCAAGTGCACCGTTGGCCGCCGGTGGCAATTCGCCATCTTGCGCGCCAATAACATCAGGCGCCGGAGCCGCATCAACAACAGGCTGATCAGCTCTGCCAAGGGAAGCCGTCGCAACCGGAGTGGCTGCCTCCTCTCCTAGCACCTCCTCGCCCAGCACCACCTCTGCCCCATCTGCCTCGATGGATGGAGACGCAGAGGTGTCGACTTCACCAGAGGCCAGAGCACCTCCTGGCGCACGATGCGGTGCAACAGATCTCGTTTCAGCACTGGGAGAAGCAGGGGCTACCAAGCCTACCCTTGGAAGCACCAAGGGCACCAATTCGTCTGACGATGCCCTAAAAAGCCAAAGATAAAACTCCGTCAAAGTGAAGAAGAAGAGAAATAGCAGGGGAGAAGCCGCGACTTACCGGCGGTTCGGATCGCTCTAGTGACCCTGCCTCCCACCCCATGTGGTAGACAAAGGTCGCCAGGACCTGACGACAAGTTCGGCGCCACTGTCTCTGGTACCGGCTCTTGGTCGACCCATGTCAGCATGGCCACCTGCGCAGACACCTCAGCGCCTCCTCAGGAACCAGAACTGCTGTTGGAATTGGAAAACAAGGCGACGAGAGCTTCGGCTGCTTCAGGCCCATCGAGATGAGAGATTGGGTACCGCCCCCCGCGTCAGCTTCCGCTTCTTTGGCGCAGTGGTGGCGGAACATGCGACCAAGGTAGGAACACTTTCCCGATGACGGAACTAGAGTCGGCTGGATGCCCTCCATCCTGACGGAGGATGTTGGGGGCCCTACCTCCGCCATTTCCAAAGAATGGGAGGAGGACCAAGACCCTGTTTACGTCATGGTGTGGCACCACACTAAGACCGCTGAAGCCCCTGATGTCTCCTAGGGGTGCAGGCGGGTAATGCCGAACACGTTGACGGCTGGCATCGAACTCAGCAGTTCATCCCTAAAGTCGGGGGTCATGAAGAGTGATTGGCAGTCGTCCGGGATGGATACATGTTCATCGTCGACCGTGTCACAGGTCACCACCTTCAGCAAACCCTCCAACATCACGGGTGTGAGGTCATCCAGAGCCAGCCAACACCGGTCATGGGTACCCGTATAGTGCCAGGCCCCGTACTTGCGCTTCTGGAGAGGGGCGGTGCGACAGCGCAAGAAGTCGGCCAACACCATCATGGAGGTCAAGCCTTTGAATGCAAGGAATCGGATCCTCCTCAGTATCGGCATATACTCTTTCGTCAACCCCTTGAAAGCTTCCAAGGTGAGGGGATCAGAAGTCGGGACTTCATAGGTATCTTCAGTGCAGGATGGGACTCGACCCGCACGGTCGCCCAATCTTCCCTCCAGGTCTTCCACTTGCCCCCTTTGAGCAAAGGGATGTAGGATTCGGAGGCCTTGTCCCGATGCCGAAAGCAGTAGGCACACACTTGGGTCGTCTCGCTCTATCTGGTGGTCTTCAACACAAAGAAGAACTGGAACATCTCCACTGTTGGCTTGTAGCCCACGAACACCTCACAGAAGTGGACGAACACAGCGATCACGGCGATGGAGTTTGGTGACAGGTGGTGGAGCTGCAGCCCGTACTCCTCTAGCAATGCGAGGAAGAACCTCGACAGCGGGAGCCCAAGCCCTGTAGACATGTAGGCGTTGGAGAGTATAGTCTTGTCCTCGCGCAGGTCTTCAAGACTGGGAGATCAACAGCGGATCATCCACGCACACTCCGCCACCAACCAGCCAAGCAGTTGCCGCATCGAAAATAGGTCATTGGGTGACTAGAAGCGACAAGGAGGTAGTGGAGAGTCCATTGGAGCAAGTGAAGGTTAGAGCTTCGGCTGAGGGGTGATGGCTCGGGCGCTCGAGGGAGAAGGCGGTAACTTAGGATATGGGGTGTGAGTAAGGAAGGACCATTCCCACTAACAAAGGTTTCCTTTTTTATCACCCCCGCGACGCTTGAGCACTTTGTGCGTATCACAAAGGTTTGGTCCTCACCACTCAACGCACAACACCCGTGACAATGTGCACTATGCCCCCTATCAAAAGCACTGGCCCAGGCGGTCAGCCACCTCAGAAAATAGCTGAAGCGGCTCCCATAAAGGCGGAGCGAACGTAAGTGCTATAGCCGCATTGGAAGCCGTCGTAGTTAAAGGTGTCGTAGAAGACAGAGATACTACAACAAGCAAAGATCACATCACCATAGTCCCGCAACAAGATGAGGACACGTGGCAACGTTAGTAGAACCGCCCACCGCTTCGCTTGTCCAAGACAGAATTCAAAGCACAGTACGGAAAAATATGGAAAGGGCTCCACCTTTGGGCTCGTTACCTCTCCCCAAGGTGAGGGGCCACTGTTGGTACCCCACAGACGTGATACCCTCACACACAGGATGAAGATACCGAGGCACGTCCAGTGGCGCCACGTGTCTCGAAGGTGCCAAGACCTTGGCCTCCCTCGAGAACTGCTCCAAGACCTTGGCCTCCCTCGAGAATTGCTCCAACACTGCCATCTGAGCCTTGAAGATGGGACTTGGCCCCTCTAGTAAGGCGAGCTCCCGAGATGCCACGTGTCAGGACGGGACCTCACCCAATCATGGGGGAGAGCTCCGGTGCAGCCATGTGGCTTCGAGCGCCAGATCCAGCACCCCCTGCGGGAAAGGGCCCGGAGCTGCCACGTTCCCTATAGAGCCACGAAGCTGCCACGCATCACAAAAGACTGGGGTTGGCCTCCCTAGCAGGGGTAGGCCCTGACGCTGCCACGTGCCCCGCAACTTGTCCTGGACGGTAAGATATGGGAGTTAAGGGATGGTGCGCCCTGCCCAAGTCAAGCATTGAAGATGCGCACCCACCGCCGGTGCATAACGCAGAGCACGCCGATGGTCAGGTACTGCTACGAAGAATCACATCACAGTGAAGATGCTACAGGCCTATCCCACTCCGCCAAGTGGGTAGCTTATGGCAACTTAGACCGTTGGACAGGACATCATCTGCCATTGTTAGCAACAGCGCATGAGCTACTGGCGACTCAGATGGCAAGACAGCGAGTCTTCAAAGCCACGATCAGAGAAAGCTTATGTGAGAAGCATAAATCTTTTGGATAAGATCACCCCGAGACCACATGTCGGACCCCAGGACCCCACTTGTAAGGCATCCAGCCTTATCTATAAAAGGACCAGACCGCCACCATTACAAAGGACCAAACATCTAACACACGCATACACATACACTAGCAATACAACCCACCGTGGAGTAGGGTGTTACGCTCCCTGCGACCCGAACCACGTAAAATTCACCGTCTCATACACTCTCTCGCACATGAACACTTGATTGAGGTCTAAGCCCCACTGAACAAGAACTTCTGCGGGCTGCTCCTTAGCAGATCCGGAGGAAGTGTCACATTAACACTTTAACAAATAGCCTTTAATCTGCTACTACTAGTATACGAATGTGCCAAGGCATTGATGTACATTTTTAGATTATTACAAACAATTTATATATACCCTGCCAAGGACCCAGTCCGCAGAATCGAAATAGGCGCACTCATGATCCTGCAATAGAAAGCAACCACATGAAGCACTTGTGAAAATGATCAGACTTTCACTGCATAGATTGATTTCTTTCAGATAACAGGAACTATTACTTTCAGGTAAAACTAACAGATGAGATTTTGTGTGTCAGAAAAAAGGATCAACATTTTCTGAAGTTAGTACCTTTGAGATCAGAGGATTCTTAGGTGCAATTCCACCATACTTCTTCTCTGTACTGCTGCAGTTCAGAAAATTCAGACAGGAATACATCGAGAAACATGAGATCTTTGTTCTTTCGGATCAGAAATATGAAAGAACTGCTCAAGATGCACTCTCAGTTTCTCCTTAACTGAACTGTTTAAAAAAATCAGGGCAAAGTAAGTACCTTTTCTCCCGCAGAACATGTGGATGACTTGTTATCGCAGCCTGCCACCCACCGCCCTGCTCGTAGCGGCCAGGCCGCGCTGCACCCTGCGCATAGCCGCCGCGCCATGGGAGTGGGAGCCGAGGTCGACGAGCGTAGCCGCCCTGCGCGTAGCCGACGAGCCGCTGCGCGTGGGAGCCTGAGATCGCGCCGCCTGAGCACCGGAGGAAGCGCGGCCGGCTCCGTTAGGGTTGGGCGTCGCCGACTACGGTAGGTTGGGCCGCCGCCGCCGCTGCCGCCCGACGGCTGTAGGGTTTGCCACCGCTGGTTAGGGTTGTCGCCGCCTGCCTCTGTCCCAATTCGTGGATTTGGGTTAGGGACTGAATTGGTGGCCACGAGGGTATTTTGGTCAACATCCCTCTTCATCAGATTTTTTTTATTTTTTAATCAAGTTTATGAGATGGAGTTACCAATCTGTGGTTAACTGCAGGTTCAGCTAAGAAAACATACAAAATCTGAAAACCAGAGGCTAGATCGCAATTAGCTTCGAAAATTGTGGCTAAAAAACAATTGTCTCTTTAATCTTACACATCGACATACTACCTGATTATCATTCTACGCAGAGCTGATTTAGTGCTTGGGGGCGGGAGATCCCACAAAAATCTTCTCTTTTGGAGAGAGTGCGTCAAAGTGGGCCCCATGATGAGACCTTATGCTGGCGCGCGCCACCTGATGTGAGCACAGTCTGCTTCACCGCCGACCATGCTTCACGCGTAGCATATGTAAATTTTCCTGTCGTGAGTCAGGTTCGTTGCCATTCCAAGCATATGGCGAAGACGACCTTTACACTTCCATCTCATCGGTCTCTGGACCTGTTTGGTTCTCGTCCACAAATAGCCGCAACCCAGCTGCGGCGGCGCCACAAGTGAAACGTCCAAATTCGGCGCCACACTTGCGGCAGCCAGTGGAGGAGAAAATGAATTGTCGCGCTGTGCTAGGCATGTGCAGCAGCCTACAGTTCGGCAATTAGCAAGCGCAGCCAACGCGCGCCTAGGCTTAGGCGCGGCGACTTGCGGCGAGTTGCGGCTGATAACCAAATAGACCCTCCAACTCGGCCAGAGGAGTTGGAAACCCCTTATGTTATAGCGGCTCCGTCCTGACCAGGTTAGGGGTAATCTCAGCTCGGACGTCAAACTCACAATTTGCATGGGTCGACGGGAAGGTTTTGACCTCCTTCGAGCTGAAATACGACCTGGGGTTCTTACATGACCAGGTAGGGTTGCGAGTGTCTCAACCTAGCCGCGAGGGGTAATTATCTTTCTTCTTGTCTTTTTTCCTGGGCCCGTCTTCAGTCGAGATGGACCTGGACCACAACGATCTCACTAGCATCAGGAAATTGGAACCCCCTTTATCATTACACTGACAACGCTGACGTGGCGTCCAAGTTAGCACCTGTTGCTCGTTCATTAGGCGACAAGCTGATGTGTAACTGACGTGTGTCTGCCAATGAATGGGCAATGTTAGGTTAGTTTTGCATATTTTAGAACCAGCTGGTTATTTTTATTAAATTTATAAAAATGGTGATTAATAAAGAGATCTTGAGGCAACCATACAATAA
Organism: Tuctoria greenei; assembly: GCA_036927565.1. NCBI lineage: Eukaryota > Viridiplantae > Streptophyta > Magnoliopsida > Poales > Poaceae > Tuctoria > Tuctoria greenei. The sequence continues at coordinate 132,856,011 of JAYESD010000006.1, forward strand.
AGGTTATGTTCTTAGAAGCTGTTGATAGGATTGCCACTATAACATAGTTCAACACCGGTCGCTCTTAGTAATCAAAAACAGAAGGGGCATTTGCAGAATTGACCCAAATTTGAACTATAATTGTATGTTTGACCCTCTTTTTTAGAGTTTGTGTATATGACCCTGTTTTTTCCAATTGAACAAATGGATTGACCCTACTCCGTTTAGCCTACTTAACGGTGTTAAGTCTAAAGAAAAAAGACATATTTACCCTTCATCATTGACCCTATTATTTATTGTAACCTCATGTATGACCAAATTTTTTAAAACATATTTTCAACATTATCCATATTATTATAATAAATTTTATTAATAGTCTAACCATATTTGTGACACCCGGTTCTGAAAAACGAACCAAGTGCAGTGTATGTGTGCCCAGGATGTTCATCACACATACACAAATGCATCACAAACGAAAATCAGAAATAACCATGTCAGGAAAAAGTAAATATACCTTGATTCTAGTGCAGCGGAAAATAATCAAGCGTAGGCGACTCCAACTCCACAGGAAATCGACGGTAGTACGCACGCCTAGTACTCCATATTATCATCAGGATACTTCGAAACATATCCTAAAACTGTTGGTGGGGGAAATTGCAAGGGTGAGTACATGTCGTACTCAGCAATTGTGGGAATGTATGACATGTAGCTAAAAATAGGAACGATAATAAATAGTGACTATTTGCAGAAAAGTACATTGTAAAACATATGAAAAAGCATCCTACAACGTCTATGTGAGTTTAAATCCCATCATAACCCAAGTAATCATCATAACTTGTATCCAAAATTTTCATTTACCGTCATACCTTATCCATTAATTCAATAATCATCCATATACCAATCTCTCACTTTCATAACCAACCATATCCATTTATTATAATATTATAACCCAAACCATAACCCAACCAATATCAATCCATCCCAAATCCAAAGTTCCACTCTAATCATGGAAGTTGTACAGGTGCTTGTGACCGGGAGCACGGCTATCATGATAGTCTTTAACACTCTACAGAGGTTGTACCACTTATTCACATGTTCGTGATTTCATCACCTTTCGGTGACTAAGAAACCTCCATTATGCCGTCTCACACTTCCATAGGTGTGTGGCCCAGAGATCACAAAATAGCCTTTCCAAAGGGACTACTAGTATGTACGGGCCCACTAAGGTTTCACCGGCAGACTTGAATTTCCATTCTCCCACCCACGGGCTCCCTCGTGTGCCATGCGGATCCCAGGGTAGCCCTCCTCGACTCCCATTCCCGCGCCATCCAATGGTCCATACAAGACTAGCAGCACTCCTAATTATTCAGCTACGCTGCACCCATATTTGGCCTTATGGTGGCACTGTTGTCCTGGCATATTCTCGCATGAACCGGTCCGTAGATCTAAGGCAAGCAAAACCACCGTAGCATCCAACCCATCCACAAAACCATGCTTGCATAGATCACCCAAGTTCTATATTACCAATTAACCATGTCCACCAATTCTTATCATCCATAACTTCATGTAAAATCTCACATTTCCCTTCATATAAGGTTCACTTGTAAGTTGGTTATCAACCCTAATGGAGACCAATTATAGCTAGGCTTATGAACTTGATCTCATAAAATATTTTCTTCCACTCATGCTTAAATTTTATTAACATGAGGAATGGACTTCACCAATAATCTTAGATAAATTCTTTTGACCTCTCTTCAAAGTTTGGAATTATTTGAATGGAGGATCCTAGGTCAAATTAATATGCAGTACCCAATATATATTCAAATTAATTACAAATTGAATATGCTACTGTACATTTGGCCCTGTCAAAATCTTTCAAATCTGACGCCCTAAATTTTTCTATGGTTTCCTCATATTCCAAATAGAATTCCTGCAGAGTTTCAAAAATTTTGAACTCCATTTACTATTTTATTTGAGACGCTTAGCAAATTTAGACCATATTATGAATTCAAATTTTGAATTCTGTTCAACCTTATTGAACATCAAGAATTGAAAACTCCATCATGGTCAGCATGACTTGCTTGACTTATCCTCAAAGTTTCACAGTTTTTGGAACTCAGTTGCTATTTAATTTAGTGACACCATTGAATTTCATCCAAATTCCAAATTCAATTGAAACTTGCTCCAATTCGAAATCCAATTGCAGAATCAAATTCCAGATATTTATTTGAGCCTCCCCACAAAAATCTAGAATTTTTGGATCAAGTTTCGTAGGATAATTGAAGCTGCAGAGAGGGGAAGTGGATAAGAGGAGGTGGGACCCACTGTCAGCCTAACCCACTCGAGTGCAACCCACGGGGTGCTCTGTATCCAGCTCTCTCCGCCGATCGATGCCGGCAGCGCACAACACCGCGACACGGCATGCAACCACCGAGTTGCCTGCTTGCTTGCGTCATGGCACGCTCCCCTCATCCCCCCGTCCCTATAAATACCCCCCCTTGGCCGTCGCCGTTGAACTCCACCTCGGTTCGCGCCATTTCCGCCGCCTCTGTACGATCGAGCTTTCGCTGGCGATTGAAGCCATTTCTCCCCGAGCTGTAAGTAGATAAAAGGCTTGTCACAACATCCTCTACGTATTCTATCTAGTCATTGATTGTGATATAGCTTCTGCTTGGGATATTTTGAAGTTTTCCGGTCACCGTGGGGGAAGCCACTAGGAACCTTCACTGTCTCACCGTTGAGCTCCAGTTCTAGGCCGTCTCCAACCTCAATCCTTTAAGCAAAAAGGTCCACAATCCTTCTAGTTTATGCTCACAGAATCTAAGCCAATGACATGAAGTGTAGCTCGAGTTCTTATTCAATAACCGAATGATTTCTCAATAGAACAACAAGGTTTCGCACTTAAATTCATTTCATACTTGCAATCATCCTTTAATCTGGTTAGCAGATAGCTTCTGTATGTCCTAACGAAGCTCCTTGCCCAAGGACCCTGAAAGTTATCAACTGAGCACCTTAGATTTTGAGATACCGCGGCCGCCCATTGAAAAAGTGTACTTCGCCATCGAACTCAGCTTGGCCAGTGATGTCACCCCATTCTAACCCCCAAGTCATCATCCTGGTGCTCCTAGGAACATTCCTGACTTTTTCCCGAGCCTATTACTCCATTTCCGAGCGTTTCCGACGAACGCCGAAACCCTAGCTCCGCCGTCACCGTCTCACCGCCGTCTCCGGCCATCGCCGACTGGATTGGACACCACCATCGGCTTGTGCGGTTGATTTTATGGTTGAGCGGTCAAGGCGAGGCCAGAAGGAGGTCGACGCAACTAGGTCCAGCGAAGCGCCACCGCGGTTCCGGCGAGAGACGCCGCCGCGTCAAGAGGTAGACGAAGGGTGCGGGTCCCACCTGTCAACGACGCCCTCTCGCATGGGATCAGCTGTGAACGCGGATCTGGTGTGGCTGCACGGGTTAACCCCATGGCTATCGGTGTGGCTCAGTTCTGATTGGCCCGATTCAAATGAAGTGGGACTGGCCCCTTTATTTGAAATTTCCAATAGGAAAATAAATACAGATTCAATCCAAACTTGGAAAATACATAACTTCTAGTAGAATTATCCAAAAGTTACCAAATAAATTTTGTTAGAACCAGCATGAAGAATACTGTCCAGTGATGCACTTGGATTTGTATTAAAAGCAATAGAAATGTCTCTATAATTAAGATAAGCAAAATGTTTAAAGAATTCATTCCTACAGTTTTGTTAACTGGAAAATTCCCAATTTTGGTTAGAACACAATTTTTAATACCCTTGATTTGCAGTAAAAAATTCAAGTTATTTCGACTTAAAATACTTGGTTGATCAATATTCCAAATCTCTATGTAGTTATAAATTGAGAAAAAAATGGAAAATCAATTTCCAGAAATTTACCCAAATTTGAAAAATCAGTTTCTCCCTGTAGGAAAGGTAGAAAATAGTAAAAAAAAAATCTAGAACCAGTGAGACCCCCTCTACATGATACAACCCCTGGTAGCTATGATAGGTCTCCAAAATTTCAACCAAAATTTAGAGAAGGTTATTGCTTACCATAATTTTTAAGAACAACAAACTTCCTTGATCATCTCCTGTTCTTTGCAAGAATCTTCTCTATAGTCACTAGTATCTACCATAAAAGTCTCAAAGCCAATTAAGATAATTATTTTATGTTCATCCTAGGATATTCACACCACCTCAAGCATATTAATTATTTTCAAAGTCATTCATACCTAGTATATGCATATCGTGTAGTATCTGAAATCGAGGAGCAGGCCGGAAGCTTTGGAGGTCCAGCTGCCAGAAACAAATATAGGCTCAAACTCGTATTCAAGCAAGCTCCGGCTTGCATTTAAGTTCATTACAGTGTTTTGCAGTTTTTATTTCATCTTACGTCTTCAGATGATTGTGCATTACGTTTAAGGTGGTTGACATCCACTTGCATGGCCACAAATCCTATGGAGTCTTGGGTAGGTCTATGGCCCATTGAGTAGACATTGCTATGCTTATGCTCATAGGAAATTCGATAGAAGTCGAGGAGTTTGAATCTACTCGCGAGATATGAATTTATCACACGGGAGGATCTGGAATCAGAAAATGGTTTATGAATATGAAATTGAGATTGAGCAGTGGGTAGGATGCAGCGAGACATGGTCTCACGTGCGTATCCCTGCTTGTGTCGATTGAGGACCGTTTCGTGTGCGGCCCTGCTGGACAAGCTTGAATTGTACTGGCGACCTACTGGAGGAATGGGCTCCAGTAAACTGACTAGCATGATACTAGTTTGTCGAGGCATTCGGTTCCGTTTTATAGGTGTGGGTTGAGGGCAGGAAGGTGTAAATCAGCTGGTGGGCATGTCAGAGTACGCCCCACGCAGTGACCTCCTGCTCGTGATGGATCGACCGGTTCGACATTCGAGTGTTTAGTGAAAGGTGGCCATATACGACTAGTACTGAAATGTTATGTAGGTACTGCTGTAAGTACTCGCTGATATTTCCGAAAGTGAGTATGTGTCGTGTTGTTCCGGGTGTATCCTGATTGCAATCATCGTCCCTCGCGGTAATAGAGTACCACTTGTTCACTGCGTTGTGACATAGTAAATACTGAATAAGTCAGGAGAATATGATATATGGGATTACAAATTGCTTGGACAACCTTGTTTGGCTTATAAATAGTACAATTAAAAGTTTGCAGTTTCCCCATACTTTACCTGTAAAAGCATTATGTGCTTTGTGCACGTCATATCATCGGCAAAATGTTTCTTGTTTGATTGTGGAGTCTATGATGTGCCGTGCCTGAAGAATGTCATGTGCTAGTTAAAACATGACTATAAGGATCCACTTGTAGGCGAGTCCTTTATGCTTTTCCTTACCTATGCTTAGTGTTCACCCTTGAATATGTCTAGTGAGATGAGTTAGTCTTGCTGAGCCTTATGCTCATATTTGCAGTTAACAAGTTTTTGTAGATTATACGACTGATGGCAGGTTTGATGATGAGGTTGCAACCCCTCCAGGGTTTACAGCCGAGTGGGAACCCTGCACACCGCCGTGAGTTGTGTGTTTCTAGTGCGAAGTATCCAGGGCATGGATGACTTTGCTTTTGCATAGCTAGTGCTGAGAGCGTAGCTATGATGTATAGTTCTCTTTCCTTTCGTTAGTATTTCAAAACTTCCGCTGTGCTTTTCAATAATGACTTGGTATTGTAAAATTGTTCTCGTCCTTTTCTTGTATACTGTTGGGTATCGTATAACACGACACCACCCAATGAGATCCTTGGAGGTCAGGATTCCGGTCCCCACACTTCATTAATTCACAATTAAGCCATTTGGTTATTTTTCCAATTCCAATTAATTAGAGCGAAGCAAAAAGGTAAAAAGCTCTTCCCGACTCTCTACAATGTACCCCAAGCGACAAGGGTGGTCATACAAGTCTAGTAAACACCTATCATGGGTTTCCCATCAATTTGACTCAAGCATGCAGTTTTGCAAAAAAAAACATTTAAAAATAGGATCAATAAGATCAAGGACACTTGCCTTAATATTCCGCAATTCCGATGGTCAAGCAAACCAAAGTCTTGTACACGAAGATCCTCGCATAATCGCCTCTCGATTGTAACGTCTTGAGCGTATCCGTCTACTCGCAATCAAGCACATACACATACAAACATACAAAATAAATGCATTGCAAACACTAATCAATATGAAAAATATGGATGCATGCAGAAAATAAGTTTGTATTAATGCTAAAGAAATTTTTATGACTTTTAGTAATTTTTGATAATGATTTTCAATTTATTTGAGCAAGTTTGGAATTAAATAAATTAATTTCAGAGGCAAAATAATTATTTCAGAATATTAAATATGCTGAAAATAATGTTAGTAACATACTAGAATTTATTCTACATTTTCTGGAATTTTCCTAGACTTATTTTGATACTTTATGAATTAACTAGGCTTTAATCTCATTTATTAAATCTGAAAAACAGATTAAATAATACTGAAAGTATAATATTTAGTAAATCTAGAATAACCTATTAGGTGTTGCATGATTTTATCTAACTTGTGAGTTCGAAGTGATTTAATGATTTAACGATGATTAAAGGCCGCTCAAATAAAACACATTCTACAAGTGATTTAATTCAAGTACTAGAACCAAAATAATAGTCTAGATCTAGATTGTAATACCTACCATGCGTGCATCTAGTCTGGACGATCGTGGAATGGCGGCGCGACGCGTGTCCCCGGGATCTAGAGTTTCGTGGATGAAGATGACGACATGACGTAGATGAAGGAGATGGCAATGCGATCCTCCGGCAGCATGATGACGGTGGCGCAACGATCTCCCACGAACGGTGGCTCCTTCCTTCTCTTCATCGTTTCTTCCCTCTTCTCTCCTTTTTTTAATCCCTGGCGGCCTCTGGTTTTTTTCCGGCGGCTAGGGTTTTTTTTTTGACGCTGGAACCTACGATCGAAAGCACCAGAGCGACGCTATTTATAGAGCAGGGGCGCGAGTCCGCCTCAGGGACAAACGCGGGGCGCGGGTGCGTTGACCCGGGCGGCGCGCTGGCCAGCAGAGTAGGCCGGCCGCGAGGCCTGGCCGACGCTGGGCCTTTTGTTTTTTTCTTCTTCTTTTTTTGTGCTTATTTCTTTTTTTTTTCCTGCATCGGCTGCCAAATCGGGACCGTGGTGCAAGGCTAGAAGTTTCCCCCAGAAGGTTCCAGAAGATTCCCCTACAAGGTCCTAGAATGTTCCAAAAGCATCTGGAAGGTTCCAAAAAATCCAAAAAATCCTAGAGACATCTAGAAGGTTCCAGAAACATCTAGAAGGTCTTAAAAACTTCTGGAAAATTCCAAAAACTTCTGGAAGGTTCTGACAGCTTACAGAAAGTTCTTTTTTTATATTCTTTTTTTTTCTTTTCCTCTTTTTGCATGCAGCAAGGATGTGCCTGTACATGGTTGACTTTTATTATTCTACTTTATTTATTTCTATTTTCTATTTATATATTTTTCTTTTATTCTTATTAATTTTTTATTTTTTTTTTATTTTTTAGATTATTGTTTTTTATTTATTTACTATTTTTATTATTATTTTTATTTATTTTTTCTATTTGATTATTTATTATTTCTATAATATATATATATATATATACACACACACACACACACACACTTCTCCATATTTTATTGTTATTATTCATCTTCTTCTATAATCTTCTTTTCTAATTACTTTTAATGTATTTGTTTGGGTAAATAAATTTTAATATCAAAGAATGAATGCAAAATGCAAGATGAGATGCATATATTTTATATTTTTTATATAAAATCAATTTCTTCCTATTATCAAATTTTAACTTCCTATTTAAATTTTAATTTGCCAAAGTTTAAAAAATCGGGATGTTACAATATTTTATCAATAATTTGACTGTATTTAAATTCATAAATCATAAATATTTTAAAATTTATAAATCATAATTAGACAATCGATCATGTCGAAGTGTTCTCGCAACACTTCCCCTAGACCTACTATGCGAGCAGCCTGCAGAGGTTCTTGATCGACAGGGCTTAGTCCTCAAAAAGGATTGCGCGTATGAAAGAGGGTGAGATAGTGGTTTTACGTGGTTCAGGCCGCCGGAGCGTAATATCCTACTCCACGGTATGAGTTGTATTGCTGGTCTGAATGTATGTGTTGAGTGTGTATGAGTCTATCCCTTGTAACGGTGGCGGTCAGGTCCTTTTATAGACAAGGTCGGACGTCTTACAAGTGGGGTCCAGGGCCCGACAGGTGGCCACGTGGAGATCCTAACCTAAAGATCTAAGGCTTCCCGCATAAACTACAGAACATCCAACGCTACTTAACTATTCTAGCACCATGCTAGCACATTAAGTAAATACCTTAGGAGCCTAGGCACAAGCCATCCGAAGGCAATGACTAACCTAAACATCGTTAAACCAATGTTGGAATATAAGCAAAAGTTGTTTATATTAACATGGCCACGTCATAATTAGACTATACTGGGGGTTTATAGTGTTTATGATAATAGAATAAGATTGTTATGGCATAATCATTAAGACTACTCCTACCACATACATGAAATCCACAATCAAACAAGAAACGCTTCATCCAAGTTGTTGAAGTGTGGACTAGGACACTTCCCCCGGTACTACGAAAATGTAGTCCGCGGATGTTTGTATTTGGTTTGGGGTGCGCAGAGATTAAGGACGAGATGGAGATACAGAGAATTTTACATGGTTTGGGTTGTATGAGCGTAATACCCTACTCCACGGGGTGTTTGTTGATGTATGAGTATCTGGTGGCTTGTGTGCGTATAAGCTTAGTCGTCCCTGTACCGTGCGATGCAGCCCTTTTATAGTCCAAGGGCTGACCATTACATTGTCAGCCTGGCCTGACTTGTGGCCCCTTGTAGGATCGAAGAGCATGTGAAATGCTACCAGAGGGGGGGTGAATGGTAGATTTAAAAAATCTTATGCAGCGGAAACAGTTAAATCCCAACACATTCGGCAGAAAAATGATCTGTTAAAGCAATCATGTGTGAGACTAATCTAAACGTGTTTCAACATGACAAATGTGATATATATTAGAGAGAATCATTTCACGAAGACAAAACAACAATAATCACTCAAATCCGCAAAGAGAAACTCAAGTTACGATTGAAAGATCGAACAAAGGTCAATCTATCCTACCCGAGAAAAATAGTTCTGAAACGCTGCAAAGAAACTCGTGTAGATCAGAAACCACAAATCCAATGACCGTGAAACTTTGAAAGATGATATATAATCAAGTTTTGAAGACAACCCAAAAAGAATCACGTCAATTGGATCTGTAAAGCTCGAGTTATGTTAAAACCACCGACGAAAGGTAGTGCTGTCCAGAAACTCGACGAGTAAAACTTGTCTGGAACAAGTTGGACGAACAAGACACAAAAGTTCCTTCAAACTACGAATTTTATTCAATAGAACACAAGAGGAACAGCCCCAAAGTCGTGCACCTTGAGCTTTGACCTCCCTTGCTTATATAACCAGCCCTTAGGCCAATCTAATCTCAACTAGGACTCTAATCCTACTCAGATTATGAATCGAAACTTTCCATAACTGCTTAGGACTCTTCTATACGCAGATAGAAGCAATCTTAAGACTTCCAAACACCTTAGGAACGTATCTCACATTCCTAAAACAACTCAAATTCGTGACCCACATGAAATCCTATCATAACCAACTCGATACTTTCCATACCGAGCCATAATCGACTGCGCTGCAGTCAAAGTCATCAACCGATACGATCTGATCCTTCCAACCAGATATTCCCATCCATAAACCATCTTCAGAACCATGTTGCCACGTCATGCACCGCATGCATATGTGCAAACACCTTCCTTCGACGTCCAGTAACCTTCATATGCACTGCACTTGATTCAATCATCCCGCGCGACCTCCTGACCTGCTCAACCACAATTCCTCCTGAATTTGGTTCTTGGAACCTCATCTCCTCCCTGAGACTAGTCCAAAGGATCCTGTCACCAGCCATGACTTGACTCAAGCAACACCTGCACATGAATAAACAACCAATCCGTACGAGTCCGAGTCCGCGACTTGACTCAAGTTAGTTCCGAACACAACACCTTACGTGAGCACCTCACATAAGCATGTTGCAAAGCATATCAAAATGATATCAGCCATATCAACCAAAATGCACCAAAAACTTAGCAAATGAATACTAAGCAATCTTTAAGAATATAAAGCAAGTTCGAAACATTGCTAGATAAAATCAGGAACATTGCGATCAAGCTCTGAACCTTGCCAAAGCTAACCGGAGCTTGAGCCGGAGCTTACCAAAGCTAGTACAACCTAGCGCCAGAGCTTACCAAAGATAGTCGGACCTAGTGCCGGAGCTAACCAAAATAAGTCAGACCTAGCAAAACATATCGGAGCTTGGCAAAGACATGCCGGAGCTATCAAAGACATGCTAGAACTAAAGACAAAGCTAACCGGAGCTACCAAAAAACATGCCGGACCTAGACAAAGCAAGTCGGACCTTACATCGGACCTTGCAGAAGCTCGGAGCTAGATTCGGACCTTGCTAAAAAGATGTTATGGCAACATTCAAAACTTTTATTGTTAAAACCAATGTATTCAACACACATAGGTCTCACAATCTCCCCCTTGATGAATGCATTGGCAACACCATTTAAAATCCGAACATTGGCATGAAAAGTTTTGAGAATAATTTTCCCCCTTTTTGAAAATCAAATGAGATAGAAATAAATTTCTCTCGCCCCCTATACATATTTCTCACCCTTGCATAGTTCACCATATTATCTCTCCCCCTTTGACAATGTATTCAGCAAGGTTCAAAAGAGAAATTTTAATTGTTATGAGCATATTATAACATATACATATAAAACAAAGCTCATCCAAGTCATACTATCAAGTAACTTACACTATCACAACAATGAGATACATAAAGTAGTTTAAGCCATGCTAGAAATCAAATGTAATTTTCAATTTAAGCAAGTCATGATCTCACAAACTTAACTATTTCAATACCTGAAAGCATGACACTTGTTGCTGCAATTTATTATTTTTCAAAGCACAAATTTAGATCATATGATATTTGCAAGAGATTATATGCGCATCTACCTTATTCTAACCAACCAAGCCAAGCCTATGTCATTTGACAATCAGAAGCTTAAAGACATGGTTTTAGTCATACACAACTTCTTCCAAGTTCATATCTAAGTGCAATGATAAGCCATCTCAAAATAAGAAGTGCGATGCATGCATATTCTCTTGATCTTTTCTGAACTTCTATTTGTTCAAAAAAACTCAACATGTTAGTTGATTACTTGATTAATTCTTTATGATTAAAAGCACTTGTGAGCACGCAACAAGTTCAAAACAGCAAGAAAGTTCAACCAAGACCAAATTTAGTGTAAGTAATTATTCCAATTACTAGTCATGGCAAAAACTACAAAATGTATAACATGAGTAATGTAGTAAGAACTTTCAGCATGTAAAAGGAATCACAAAGTCATATATGTATGAAATACTATGCTCATATTATTTTAATTTCAGATTCACACATAGACTTCTAGGGTTTGAAAACTCCCTCTCAATGTAAGCTATGAGGATGCATAACCCCTATTTCACTACAAATGTAACAAAAACGAGTGAAATCTAAAGGTTTTGTAAAAATGTCAGCCAATTGTTGTTCGGTATCTACATGGTGAAGCACAATGTTTCCTTTTTCAACATTATCATGGAGAAAGTGATACCTAATATCAATGTGCTTAGTTCTAGAGTGTTGCACAAGGTTTTTAGCAATGCAAATGACACTAGTGTTATCACAAAACAGTGGAACACTATCTAGATCAACCCCATAGTCCTTAAGTGTTTGATCAATCCAAAGAATTTGTTAACAAGCGCTAGCAATAGCTATATATTCAGATTCAGCGGTGGATTGTGCAACTGAACTTTGTTTTCTGGATGACCATGCAACAACTGAATTACCAAGAAAATGACAAGCACCGGAAGTACTTTTCCTATCAATCCTACAACCTCCAAAATAAGCATCGGAAAAAGCTTTCAAAGTAACGGTTGAGGAAGAAGGAAGAAAGATGCCAAATTCTTGAGTTCCATGTAAGTACCTGAGAATCCTTTTGACGGCTTGACGATGTGAAGCACGTGGGGAGGCTTGAAACCGTGCACAATGACATACGCTGAATTGTATGTCCGGTCTTGATGTTGTGAGGTACAAAAGTGATCCGATCATGCTTCTATATTCTTTTTGATCCACGGGTTCACCATCTTCATCAAGTTCAAGTGTTATTGTTGTTCCCATTGGTGTCTGAAGAGGCTCGCTTTTGTCCATGTTGAAGCGCCTTAGGAGGTCTTTTGTATACTTCATTTGATGAACAAAGGTACCCTCCTTGGTTTGCTTGATTTGCAGCCCCAAAAAGTACGTGAGTTCTCCCATCATACTCATCTCAAATTCTGAACTCATCATAGCTGGACCATGTAACTCATTCGTGCAAGCTTCCAATAATTTGTTGTAGAGGATGAATCTTGAGAACCCGGAGGGGAGTGGATACTTCACAAGCTTCTTCTTCTTCATGTTCATCACAAATCGATGAGCTTGTGACTTGAGGAGGATCTAGACCAGCAATGGTGGTCGTCGGTGCTGGCTGTGAATCAAAATCAGGAGTTGGAACAATGTCATTGGCTGCTAAGTTTTTGGGCAACAGCTCCACCTCTTCCTCATCTTCAACGAAAATGCTCCCCCCCTGCGGATATGGATCTGGACCTGCAATGTTTGAGCTAGTACCTGGGCTAGCTTCATCAAAATACACTTCACAAGTATCCACAATTTTGTTAGTGTCAAGTAAAAGCACACGGTAGCCTCTAGTATGAGATGGATAACCAAGAAGCATGCCAACAATGGATCTAGGTTCAAATTTATCATGATTACCATGTTTCTTAACAAAGCATTTGCAACCAAAGACCCGAAAGTGCGTAACACTAGGCCTATGTCCAAACCGGAGCTCATATGGTGTCTTACCTAGCTTAGCGTGCAAGAAAACACGATTTGAGACATAACAAGTGGTTGCAATCGCATCAGCCCAAAATTTCCTAGGAGTTTGATATTCATCAAGCATAGTCCTAGCCATCTCAACTAAGGTTCTATTCTTTCTTTCTACAACACCGTTTTGTTGAGGTACATATGGTGAAGAAAATTGATGATCTATTCCATTTTCAGCACAAAAGTGATTAAAAGATTGATTTTTAAATTCAGTTCCGTTATCACTTCTAATTGCTTTTAAAGATCCTGGGTGATAAATTGATAATCTTAGAAATAAAGTTCGAAAGTGACTAAAAGCTTCACTCTTAGATGCCATAAAGTAAAACCAAGAGTATCTAGAATAATCATCAACAATAACAAGAACATACCATTTACCTCCGAAGGATTGAACACGTGAAGGTCCTATGGTGTCAAGGTGCAAAAGTTGACCTGGTTCAGTTGTCATGATCATTGTGAGAGGAGTATGTGAACCTGCAACCATCTTAGTGTGTCTACAAGAAGAGCACACAATTTCTTTGTCCCCTTTGAGCTTAGGCAGCCCACGTATGCGATCAAGAGCACTAACACGCGTTAGGTAATCAAAGCCTACGTGACCAAGTCTACGATGCCAAAAGTATAAGTCCTTTGAATAATTAGCAACTAGACACCTATGCTTAGAGGAAGACATATAAAAATCAGCTTTAAAAACTCTTCCAAACTGAGAGATGTTAAAAATAAGCTCACTATTTGAACCTACAACTTCGCAGTAGTTTTTATTAAAAATAATTTCCAGATTTTCATCTAGCAATTGTGAAACAGAAAGCAAGTTGTATTTCAAATTTTTGACAAGTGCCACATCCTTCAAAGTGTAGTGATCATTTACTCTAACTGAACCCTTAGCAATTATAGGAGTTGAAGAATTATCGACAAAAGTAACATTCTCTACTCGTGACACAAAAGAGAAGGAGGAGAACCATTCTTTGTTACCAGTCATGTGGCATGAGCAACCTGAATCCACAATCCAAATGTTCTCCTTCCTCAAGAATGTAACCTACATAGAAGCACAATACGTCGATGACTCAATACTGGGGTTAGTCAAAAGGCATTTAGGTATCCAGTATTGAGTCACACGACGTGCAGCAGGAAAAACACGCGAAAACTGAGATAAACCAGCAGGTTAATGAGTCAAAGTTTGAGGTTTTTTACTCTTAACTACTGACCTATAAGGTGTTACTTGTGTAGCACAAAATCAGTAGCTCCGGAGGCAAAAATAGAATGTCCGGAGGTAAACTTTGAACGTTTTTTACTCATAATAGTAGGTTGCATGTTCCTGACATTTGGTTCAATATGTGCAGCAAATTTTGCATGAAAGTTATGAAATCTAGCAATCATTCTCTCCCTTTTCCGTTGTTTAGCTAGTCTATAACAAAAATCTATGACATGACCATCTCTACCACAGTAGGTACAATGAAATTTAACTTTGTGTTCATGTCTAGATGAGCAAGCAATATTTTTATTTGAAACCAAATGAGATACCACTCCTGCAGATTTGAAAACCACTTCTTTTTGTTTAGGAACTGTTTGAATCAAACCACTTCCTAATGACTTTACAATTTTAGGTGGATGTGCCTTAGCATGAGCATGAGAATCAAAACCTAAACCAGTTTTTATCTTTGCAAGACTTGGAAGAATTCAGCAGCAAGTTTAGGTTCTTATTCCCATTACAAAACCGATCTAATGTCCGATGCATGTTATCAAGTTTCTTGGACAGATCGAGGCAATTTTCACATAAAGTTTTTCCTTTTAATTTGAAACTAGAACAATATTTAACTTCATGAGAACGTAAAGCATTATTCAATATTGAAATTTCATTCATAGCATCTTTTAGTTTCTTTTCAAGATCATCACAACTAAAACAATGCAAATCAATTGTAGAACAAGAAGCATCTTTTAAGTTTCCAATGTCAAGTGCAACAAGCTTTTTGTTCTTTTCAATTTCAAGTTAAAGTGTATCAAGAGTAGAGGAATGTGCAGTTCTTAATGTGGACAATTATTGATAGATTAAATCACACAAGGGACAAGAATCATCACTAGTAATCAAGGTTTCCAAATGGTTGATTTCAGATTCTAGTGATTCAATTTTAGAAGCATTATCCCTAAGCTTTTTGTCCTTTTTCTTAACAATAATAGTTGCACGAGAAATTGCATCACACATTTCATTACAGGTAGAACATACCTCATCGTCGTCAGTGTTGTGTTTTGCATCCTCCTGACTTGATCTTGATCTTGTTTTGCCCGCCATGAAGCATAAGTTGGCCAAATCATCTTCATCTTCGTCACTTCCAATGTCCACATCGCTTGAGCCAAGCTCCTGGAGTGCGGAGATAAAACTGTTCACCAATTGGCGACCTGTAAAGCCCTTCTTCTTCTTCTTATCATTTGTTGAGGAGTGCTTCGTCCTTGATTGTTTTTCTTCTCGGGAAGTAGAACCTGAAAGGTTAGGGCATTCTGTATGAAAGTGTCATGTCTTACCACATTCGAAGCATCGTTGAGGTCCGGAGCTTCCTCTCCTTCTAGTTCTCACATTTTGCAATGCTTTTGAGAACTTAGTAGAGAGAAGTTCTAGCTCCTCCTCTGGAAATTCATCGATCTACTCCAGGGTTAGTGAGGACAACAAAGCAAGAGTATTGCAAGATGATGATTGGCTGGAGCTAGGCATATCATGTTGTGAGACAAATGCAATAGACTTATTTGGGTTCTTACGTGATAAGATGTCAATTTCATGAGTTTTGAGTTTAGAGTAAAACACATCTAAAGTAAGTGTACTCATGACAGTAGATTCACGAATAGATGTAAATTTCATCTCCCAGATTGACATGTCTAATGCACTAAGAAGTTGCCTAGCATTTTCAGCATCAGAAAAATTGACGTTGACACTACGCAAGTTACTGAGAATTTTGTTAAAGCGAGCAAAGAGATAATCGATGGACTCACCGGGTTGCATCTCAAAGCGCATGTATTATTTCTTTAACATGTCTTGCCATACCTCCTTGATCATGTTGGATCCTTTGTGATAGTTACAAAGTGTTCTACATACTTCGTATGCCGATCGGAGATGTGCAATGCGGTTGAAGTCGCTCAGAGTGAGTCCTTGGATGATCAAGTTTCGGGCTTTGTTGTTGTTGTCGACGTCCCGTAGGTTTGTAGCCGTAACTTGATCGTTTGGTGGCACCTCGTAAGGTTTGTACACCTTCTCCCATATTGCGAAGCCTTGCGCCTGGATGAAAGCCTCCATGCATGCCTTCCAAACCTGAAAATCAATACCAGCAAACACACAAGGTTTGGTGGAGTATTTCTCCATGATGATTAGTCAAAAACACGTGCAAATCACAATTATTAGAGCACCGTGGCTCTGATACCAATTGTAGGATCGAAGAGCACGTGAAAAGCTACCAGAGAGGGGTGAATGGAAGATTTAAAAAATCTTACGCAGCGGAAACAATTAAATCCCAACCCCTTCAGTAGAAAAATTATTTGTTAAAGAAATCGTGTGTAAGACTAATCTAAATGTGTTTCACCATGAAAAAAGTTATATATATCAGAGATAATCATGTCATGAAGACAACACAACAAGAATCACTCAAATCCATCGAGAGAAACTCAAGTTACAATTGAAAGATCGAACAAAGGTCAATCTGTCCTACCCGAGAAAAACAGTTCTGGAATGCTGCAAAGAAACTCGTGTAGATCAGAAACAACAAATACAATGACCATGAAATTTTGAAAGATGATTAATCAAGTTGTGAACACAACCCAAAAAGATTCACGTCAATTGGATCTTTAAAAATTGATTTATAATAAAACCACCAACGAAAGGTAGTGCTGTCTAGAAACTCGACGAGTAAAACTTGTCTGGAACAAGTCGGATGAACAAGACACAAAAGTTCCTTCAAACTACGAATTTTATTTAATAGAACACAAGAGGAACAGCCCCAAAGTTGTGCACCACGAGCTTTGGCCTCCCTTGCTTATATAACCAGCCGTTAGGCCAACCCAATCTCAACTAGGACTCTAATCCTACTCAGATCACGAATTGAAACTTTCCATAACATCTTAGGACTCTTCTATACACAGATAGAATCAATCTTAAGATTTCCAAACACCTTAGGAATGTATCCCACATTCATAAAACAACTCAAATTCGTGACCCACACGAAATCCTATCATAACAACCTCGATACTTTCCATACCGAGCCATAACCGACTCCGCCACAGCCAAAGTCATGAACCGATACAATCCGATCCTTCCAACCAGATCTTCCCAGCCATAGACCATCTTCAGAACCATATTACCACGTCATGCACCGCATGCATACGTGCAAACACCTTCCTTCAACGTCCAGTAACCTTCATATGCACTGCGCTTGATTCAATCATCCTGCGCGACCTCCTGACCCACTCAACCACAATTCCTCCTGAATTTGGTTGTTGGAACCTCATCTCCTCCCTAAGACTAGTCCAAAGGATCCTGTCACCAGCCATGACTTGAACCCAAGCAACACCTGCACATGAATAAAAAACCAATCCGACGAGCCCAAGTCCGCGACATGACTCAACTTAGTTCCGAACACAACACCTTACGTGAGCACCTCACATAAGCATGTTGCAAAGCATATCAAAACGATATCAGCCATATCAACCAAAACGCACCAAAAACATAGCAAATGAATACTAAGCAATCTTTCTAAGAATATAAAGCAAGTTCGAAACATTGCAAGATGAAAGCAGGAACATTGCGATCAAGCTCCGAACCTTGCCAAAGCTAACCGGAGCTTGAGCCGGAGCTTACCGAAGCTAGTACAACCTAGCGCCGGAGCTTACCAAAGCTAGTCGGACCTAGTGCCGGAGCTAACCAAAATAAGTCAGACCTAGCAAAACATATCGGAGCTTGGCAAAGACATACCGGAGCTATCAAAGACATGTCGGAACTAAAGACAAAGCTCATCAAAGCTACCCAAAAACATGCCGGACCTAGACAAAGCAAGTCGGACCTTACGTCGGACCTTGCAGAAGCTCGGAGCTAGAGTCGGACCTTGCTAAAAAGATATTATGGCAACATTCAAAACTTTTATTGTTAAAACCAATGTATTCAGCACACATAGGTCTCACACCCCGGCGGTCATTAATTACCTAATACATGATCTGCATGTATTAAGCATAATTAATAATGTGATAACACGCCTTAATAGTGGCGTTACCAGTCCTCTGATCATATGTCACTAACATGGCATTAATGACACGTTATCAGGTCTTGTAACGGCTGCTTTAACTGTCTCTTGAATGTTTGTACCGTTGGATATCCGCCAGTCTTCTTGTTGCAAGTTTAGGTCCGGAGGCTCGACACGTGGAGGCTCTGGAGCTTCCCATCGTGGGGAGGCAGGTCCGGAGCCACTATACACGTGGCAGCACTGGAGCTTCCCTCTACTGGGGGTTAGGTCCGGGGTCATTGGACACAGGGCATGACCGGAGCTTCCCTATGAAGGGAGTTAGCGCTGGCCTTGTATTACACGTGGCAGCACCGTAGCTACCTGAATTAGGGAGGCGGGTCCAGTGTTGCGGGACACGTGGAGCCTTCAGAGATCTTCAACATGGACAGGTGGAACTCCGTAGCTTTTCTTGCGATACTGTGGGGTACCCGTTATGCAGAGTACCGATAGTGGCCCCCGGGCCCACCTCTGGGATAAACCTATGGGTGAATTCATTCTACCAGAGGTGGGGCCATCTTCGATTCCCACGTTGTGGCTTGAAAGTTCATTTCTTGGGTTGTTGTGGTGGCAGACAGCAGTTAATCCATGACCACATGGCTTCCCTTGATGTGGCGGGTGAGATCTTGGCGTGCGGATCTCATAAAATTGAAGGTCACCGGTCCCCAATACAAAAATTGTATGGGTTCCGAGTGCCTTGTCAGGCCGCCGCCCTCGGGCTTCCAACTCCCATCATGACAACGGTTCACCTGGTGTGATAGCTTCGACTTTTCCGCCAAAGTGGACCCGGGCCCATTTGTCATTGATGGGGTAGATTTTTTGAAATGAGATATTGATCTCGTCACGTTTTCCATCCAAGCGTTGCGGAGGATTACTTAAGAAGGAAAGCCTGCTCGGTTTGAGGACTCTTTATGCTTTCATTTGAACTTGCGCTCAGAGCCTCACAACCTTTGCTTAACCCTTCCAACTTTTGCTCCACTTTGTCGCGATGGAGTTGGGTCTTCCCCGCAGCAAAATCAAAAGTGATGAAGATCTGCTGAGGGTCCGGACCTATATGGGGTGGTACAGTGACTCCTTCAACAACGACATCCGCTTCGGCAAGCTCCCCTTCAAGAAGGAGTGCACCAGAGAGATAGTTTACTTCTCAGCATACGTCATAGTGGATCTGATCCTGACTTTCTCAAGTTTCGCCTCGAGCTTCATCACCTAAGCCCCCACTCTTACTTGCTAGTGGCAACCTTTGTCCACTTCTACGAGATGTGGTTGGGCGTGCCGCCGTGCGTCGAGCTCTTCTGAACCTTCTTCACGGT
The DNA here is from genome assembly GCA_036927565.1 of Tuctoria greenei. Taxonomy (NCBI): domain Eukaryota; kingdom Viridiplantae; phylum Streptophyta; class Magnoliopsida; order Poales; family Poaceae; genus Tuctoria; species Tuctoria greenei. Next base: position 132,875,660 of record JAYESD010000006.1, read on the forward strand.
CCACACCACCGGGAAGAGTGATGAGAAACTGGGCTTCTACTACTTCGTCAAGCGCAAGAACTGTCCCTTCAAGTACTTGAGGACCTTCCCTTCCGGAAAGTGGGACAACTAGAAGAAGGATTGGGTGATTATTGTGGTGGATTACCACGACAGGCTAGAGCTATTGATTGGCCTTCCCAATGTTGACACAGACGCTTGGAATGCAGCTCTGGAGCTGTCAGAAGCATACAAGCCCATCCTGACCAGGATCTGTTAGTCTGTGGAGGGTGGAGTGACCCCTCAAATGGTATTTGGGAACTTCCTGATGAACCGGTGGGCTCCACTGATGAAGAGGGAATGGCTCGCCTGGGCTTTCAACAGCGAGATGGACCACAACCATATTGAAGTTGGCCTCCGAACCAATCTTTATGATGGGGATTTGAAGCTCCACCTCCTGAAACTTCAATACAGTGCTATCTCTCGTGAATCCTTAACACTTTCGGCAGACTTCCTCCCATTGAATATGGTTCCTGATGTCACGAGGGAGCTTCGGAAGAGATATTCGGAGGTAGAAGATCTCGGCCTGATGGCGAGACCCAAGATCGTTGGGATTACCATTCTCGGGCTTCGGAGAGGGTGGCCCCCACTACTCAGAGCCAGACGGGTTGATGATGTGGCAAGGGCAAGGAGCCGGCCGAATCTTCTAGCCGGAAGAGGAAGGTGGGAGATGCTGATGGGAGCTCTCTCAGGTCAGCTCCATCTCCAGCAGCTTCTTCCCCCGACCGAGCAGAGCTTCGACGACCACGCCTCCTTCGGTGTCGGCGTCCTCGAGGGGCGCTAGCTCCGGAAAATCGACTTTGACTGCGGTGCCAGTTGCGGGCTCCAAGTTCGGTGGTCCTTCCTAGTGGGGGGCGGTCCCAGTTGAGGAGACTCCAGCTACTACGGCTAGCCTCCGGCCGAGGTTCGAGGTTTTTGGCTCACCAGGTCTGGTGGGCTCCAACTCCGGACCTCAAAAGAAAAAAATTCTACGGTGACTGGGGCGGTAGCATCCCCATGTAAGCATTGTCATCTCACCTTGAGGTGCTAATCTTGTCTTTATCATGTCTAGAATTTTCCTGATCTTTTGTTTTCAGGGTGTCGAAAAAGAAGACCGAGGCTTCGGCACCTGCTGCAGCAATTGAGGCTGAGCGGGTGGAAGCTCCGGTTTCAACACCTGTGCCTCCCCAGGTGTTGGCTGAAGACATGGCAGCTCTGGCACCAACTGTCATGGATCTGGATGTAGAGATGACGCCTGAATGCTCCCATGGTAATGCTGGACCAGATGCGCCAGCGGCTGCAGAGCTGGTAGCTAAAGCTCCGATGCAGGAGACAGATATGGTGGAAGCTCCGGAATTTGAGTCGGAGGTACCTGAAGCTCTGGCGCCTGTGTCGGTAGTTATCGAACTTCTGGCAATTGAGCCGGAAGCGCTTGAAGTTCCGGCTTCTGTGCGATAAGTTGTTGAAGTTTTGGCCCCTGGGCTGGAGATGGTTGAAGCTCCGGCCCCCGAGTCGGAGATGGTTGAGGTCCTGACCCATGAGTCAGTGGTGGTGGGGGCTACAGATGAAGCTGCAATACCAGCCCCAGAGGTAGTTACTCTGGAGGTGCTCATGTCGGAGCCAGAGCGCCCACCAGAGTCGGCGGCAGGTCCTCATCATGCAAAGCCGATGATTGAAGATCCGGCGGGGGGACCTTCATCGTCAGCCCTAGAGGTTGAAGTTCCCTCGGAGGGACCTTCCCCTTGGAGCCAACGGAGAAGATCCTCGCGGGTTTGAAGCCAATTCCTTTGGCTTTGTCTATCAACAATGCCTGCTCCAGTCTCCGCAAAGTTCAGCTCGCCTTCGACCACGACATCAAGGTCCTTTAAGAAGAGTTCCACACCTTGAGGCGTTGGCGCAACAGACTTCATTTCGAGACCAAGCTAACACAATTAAGGCTTGTGGATCAGCGGGAGTGGACTGAAAAGGAAAAAGCCCGGCTGATATACTAGGGCCGCTTGCTAAATGAGCGGGAGGCTTCTATCAGGGCCCTCGATGCGAAGTCTCGGGAGATTGTCGAGCATGCTAAGAAGAGCGGTGAGGCTGTTGACGATCGTCGAGACAACCTCAACACACTGAATGAGATTCTCCTTAAGCGTCGAGAAGACCTCAATAAGAGGGAGGAAAAACTCCTTGAAAAGCAGGAAGATAATATGAGGAGGGAGGAGGAGCTCGTTCAGATAATGTCTCTGGGAGAGCAAAGCTTGGCAGATTGCACAAAAATGTTTGAGCAGCGGTGCAAGCAGAAGGAGGGGAAGAATTGAAAGGTGGGACAGGAGCTCTCCAAAAAAGAGACTGATGTCGCCGCCAGAGAGGAGAAAGTGCAGGGCAGGGAGAAAGACCTGGCCAACCATCGGAACCGCATCCACCTCCGGGAGATGGAGCTCGATAACCGAGAAAAGCAAGTTACTGAAAGTATTCAGCAGCGTGCCAAAGAGGTCAAGCGCATCGCCTGGGAAGGTTCGGAGATTGCGGATACCAAAAGGTCACTAGAGGAACCGCAGAGCTCGAGGGAAACTGAGTCCTAGCGAGTGTGGGATTTTCTGGGGTGAGTCAATGAAGCTTTGGTTCCGCTTGGCTTCAGCCGGTACGTCCGGAGAATCCAAAGTCGGTGTTGGACCAGGCGATGGTGGCGCTTAGCTCTGCTGGTAACAAGTTGGATGCGATGGGTGACATCATCATGGACTAGCTGGAGACAGAAGGAAAATCCTTGGCCAAGAACGTCGCCGAATACGTGTTGGCGTGTTTCAAAAGCCGGGATCCCCAACTGCCTCTAGATTTGGTCGTTGAAGGACCCGTCATTGAAGAGGAGGATGCTGTCAAAGCCAGCATTCAAGAAGCTGCCGAGAAAGTTGCCTCGTTCTTCCATAGGACCTTGTACCTTTTTCTTTTGGCTCCACTTGTACTTCTCAAATTTTGTAATCCAATCCTCGAATGAATGAAATCCAATCTTCTTGAATGAATGAATTCCATTTTGTATTTGTCTTCAATGCATTTTCCTTTATCTTGTTGGCCCTCTGGTAGATGTACACAATTTTATTGCGAACATGTACCAGGAGGACCTAACAATGTCTTGATGACTTGAACGCTTCGAACTTGTAGCTAGTACACTTAGCTCTTAGGTCCAAAGTTTACTTCCGACATCTCCAAGAACCTTTTGTTGCATTGACGGCGGGCCCCCTAGGAGTTGTCGGAGCTTGGTAGGTCCAACTGCGCCCACTGTCAACACAAAGAGTGTCGACGACGGCCCCCTGGGGGTTGTCGGAGCTCGGTAGGTCTGACTGCACACACTGTCAACACGAAGAGCATCGACGGTGGGCCCCTAAGAGTTGTCGGAGCTTGGTAGGTCCGACTGCGCCCACTGTCAACACGAAGAGCTTCAACGGCGGGCCCCCTGGGGATTGTCGGAGCTTGGTAGGTCCGACTGCACACACTGTCAACACGAAGAGCATCAACAGCGGGCCCCCTGAGGGTTGTCAGAGCTTGGTAGGTCCGACTGCACCCACGTCAACACGAAGAGCATCAACGGCAGGCTCCCTGGGATCATCGAGGCTTCTTGGCTTCAATGGTGTCCACTTATCAACGTATAATACATCGACGGCGGACCCCCTCAGGGTGATTTCTCCACCATCTTTGTTTAGACCGCCTTTAATTCTTCACGTCAACAGCTGCCCCCCATGGGAGTTATCGGAGCTTTGTCAGTTCCGATGGTGCCCACTTTCAACGTATAGAGCATTGATGGCGGGCCCCCTGTGCATGAGTTTTCTATCTTTCCTGCGCATCAAAGACAAGAAAAATAGTAAAATTCGTCTTTTCATCTATAACTTGTTTGCGACTTACTGTTCTCATTTGAATTTTAGATCCGAAGGAACTCGACGTGACAACAAGGAAATTGTTACAATTTTTTCAGATCTGAATGCCTTCCGGACCCGCCCTACAGAGGCCTGCTGGAATTTAGATAGAGTGGAGCACTTATAGTGCTGGTCCAGTCTAAGTCAATAGCGCACTTCGGACCTGTCATTGGCTTTGGCGTTCAGGCGAGTAGACCATCTAGCAATGCTGAGATCCAAAAAGATCAACAATATAACTTGTATATCATAAGAATAACTCAGACTAAATCTCAAAGAAGAATTGCACAATTTCATTATAGACAAGAAGGAAAGAATGATAAAAGAAAGCAAGCATGTACAAAAATTGATGCACATGGAGTCTGTTCTCACACAACAATGTCTTTCCTTATAGGTATGAACTACAGGAGAGACAAGGACACACTTAGGGTACAAAACCAGACCAAGTGTGCTATTCACCTTGTTCTAACCCAGGGTAGGTAAGCCACACTTTGAGTACAGGGACCAAGATAGGTGGGCTTGAACTGTCCGAACTGTCCCGGAGGGGTTCATATGTTCTCCTTTTGGACCTACCTGAGTTTGTGTATAGACTCTATAACTTACATTATGTGCAATTACAGACTCAACTCCGTGAAACTAAGTATAAAACTTATGGAGGTGCTCGATGTTACATGGATTGGGAAGCAGAGTCCCATCCTCTGTTGCAAAGCGAACGCATCTGGGACGTGATACTTTGGTCACTCGGAAGTGACCTTCCCAGCTGGGGGATAGTTTGTTCATCCCTTCACAAGTTAGTATTCTCCATAGCACCAGATCGCCTTCTTCAAGGTGTCGGTTGCGCACGTGCCTTTGGTGATAGTGCCAGAGCGCCTGGTGATATCGTGCATTCCGAACAACAGCTTGGCACCTTCCCTCGTCGATGAGGTCAAGTTCTTCACGCCGGAGCTTGTCCTGCACGGCTTCATCGAAGGTCTGGACTCAGAACAACCCCATGGTGATCTCCGGAGGAAGGACAGCTTCAGCTCCGTACACTAGGAAGAAGGGAGTCTCTCTAGTTGACCAGTTTGGTGTCGTCCTGCTCGCCCATAATGCGGATGGAAGATCCTCTATCCAGTTGGCTCCGTGTTTCTTCAGGCGCTCATAAGTGTGCGTCTTGAGTCCTTTAAATATTTCTGATTTGCTATTCAGCTTGGCCATTACTTATCGGGTGAGCTACTGATGCGTAGATGACTTGAATGTCGAGGTCTTCGCAATATTTTTGGAATGTTGCACTTGTGAATTGGGTTCCGTTGTCAGCTATGACTCTGTTCGGAACTCCAAATTGGCAGACTATGGACTTCAAGAACTTGATAGCTGACTGCTTGTTGATTGTCACAACTAGAGTAGCTTCCGGCCACTTGGTGAACTTGTAGATGGTGACATACAGGAACCTGTAATCTCTGATGGCTTTTGGGAGAGGTCCAAAGATGTCCATCCCCCACACGACGAATGGCCATGTAGGTGGTATAATTTTCAGTGACTTAGCCGGTGTGTGAATTTGTTTCGCGTGGAACTGGCACGCTTCACACTTTTGTACCAACTCAACTACATCTTGGAGTGTTGTAGGCCAGTAAAATCCATGCCGAAATCGTGTGTGAGACTAATCTAAACGTTTTTCACCGTGAAAAAATGATAGATATCAGAGAGAATCAAGTCACGAACACAACACAAAAAGAATCACTCAAATCCTTCGAGAGAAACTCAAGTTATGACCGAAAGATCGAACAAAGGTCAATCTGTCCCACGCGAGAAAAACAGTTCTGGAATGCTGCAAAGAAACTCGCGTAGATCAGAAACCACAAATCCAACGACCGTGAAATTTTGACAGCGATAGATAATCAAGTTGTGAAGACAACCCAAAAATAATCACGTCAATTGGATCTGTAGAACTCAAGTTATGATAAAACCACCAACAAAAGGTAGTGCTGTCCAGAAACTCGATGAGTAAAACTTGTCTGGAACAAGTTGGACAAACAAGGCACAAAAGTTCCTTCAAACTAAGAATTTTATTCAATAGAACACAAGTAGAACAGCCCCCAAAGTCGTGTACAATGAGCTTTGGCCTCCCTTGCTTATATAACCAGCCCTTAGGCCAACCCAATCTCAACTAGGACTGTAATCCTACTCAGATCACAAATCGAAACTTTCCATAACTGCTTAGGACTCTTCTATACGTAGATAGAAGCAATCTTAATACTTCCAAACACCTTAGGAACATATCCCACATTCCTAAAACAACTCAAATTCGTGTCCCGCACGAAATCCTAACGTAACCAACACAAATCTTTCCATATTTGAGTCAAACCCAACTCAGCCGCAGCCTGAGTCCATAACCGAGTCGGTTGGACCTTTCCGACCAATTCTTTATGTCCACATCTCTTCATCACGCCTAAGAACCATGTAGACACGTACATGCACTTCTTGCACACGTGCAAACATCTTCCAATGATGTCCACGATACCTTCATATGTATTGTTCTTGATTCAAACATGTTGTGCAACCTCCCGATCAACTCAACCACAATTCCTCCTGAATTTGGTTGTTGGAACCTCATCTCCTCCCTGAGACTAGTCCAAAGGATCCCGTCACCAGCCATGTCTTGAACTCAAGCAACACCTGCAAATGAATAAACAACCAATCTGTACGAGCCCAAATCCGCGACTTGACTCAAGTCAGTTCCGAACACAACACCTTACGTGAGCACCTCACATAAGCATGTTGCAAAGCATATCAAAACGATATCAGCCATATCAACCAAAACGCACCAAAAACTTAGCAAATGAATACTAAGAAATCATTCTAAGAATATAAAGCAAGTTCAAAACATTGCAAGATAAAAGTAGGAACATTGCGATCAAGCTTTGAACCTTGCCAAAGCTAACTGGAGCTTGAGCCGGAGCTTACCAAAACTAGTACAACCTAGCGCCGGAGCTTAGCAAAGCTAGTACAACCTAGCGCTGAAGCTTACCAAAGCTAATACAACCTAGCGCTGGAGCTTACCAAAGCTAGTACAACCTAGCGCCGGAGCTAACCAAAACTAGTTAGAACTAGTCATCCCAAAAGTCGGAGCTAGAAAAACATGTTGGAGCTAAGCAACATAAGTTGGACCTAGCAAAACATATCGGAGCTTAACAAAGACATGCCGGAGCTATCAAAGACATGCCGGAGCTAAATACAAAGCTCATTGGAGCTACCCAAAAACATGTCGGATCTAGACAAAGAAACTCGGACCTATTGTCGGACCTAGCAGAAGCTCGGAGCTAGAGTCGGACCTTGCTAAAAAGATGTTATGACAGCATTCAAAACTTTTATTGTCAAAGCCAATGTATTCAGCACACATAGGTCTCACAATCTCCCCCTTGATGAATGCATTGGCAACACCATTTAAAATCTGAACATTGGCATGAAAAGTTTTGAGAACAATTTTCCCCCTTTTTGAAAATCAAATGAGATAAAAATAAATTCCCCCCCCTATACATATTTCTCCCCCTTGCATAATTCACCATATTATCTCTCCCCCTTTGACAATGTATTCAGCAAGGTTCAAAAGAGAAATTTTAATTATTATGAGCATATTATAACATATACATATAAAACAAAGCTCATCCAAGTCATACTATCAAGTAACTTACACTATCACAACAATGCGATACATAAAGTAGTGTAAGCCATGCTAGAGATCAAATGTAATTTTCAATTTAAGCAAGTCATGATCTCACAAACTTAACTATTTCAATACCTGAAAGCATGACATTTGTTGCTGCATTTTATTGTTTTTCAAAGAACAAATTTAGATTATATGATATTTGCAAGTAAATATATGCGCATCTGCCTTATTCTAACCAACCAACCCAAGCCTATGTCATTTGACAATCAGAAGCTTAAGGACGTGGTTTTAGTCACACACAACTTCTTCCAAGTTCATATCAAAGTGCAATGATAAGCCATCTCAAAAGAAGTAGTGCGATGCATGCATATTCTCTTGATCTTTTCTCAACTTATATTTATTCATAAAAACTCAACATGTGAGTTGATTACTTGATTAATTCTTTATGATTAAAAACACTTGTGAGCATGCAACAAGTTCAAAATAGCAGGAAAGTTCAACCATGACTAGATTTAGTGTAAGTAATTGTTCCAATTACTAACATGGCAAAAACTACAAAATGTATAACACGAGTAATGGGTATACAGTAGCTATATGTTATTTTGATTATTTTGAGTATATGAGGTATTATAACTTGATTTGCCCAAGCAAACCTCATTCAAATATTCCAAAATTTTGCAGAGATGATATTTAAATTATTCTAAGATTATTGGTGAAGTCTATTTGTTAATAAAATTTTAAACACGGGAATAAGAAAGAATTGAATAGGTTCAAGTTCATGTGCCCAACCATCAGTTCATGTTGCATAACCATGATGGATCTCCACTATGGTTGATAATAAATGTGTAGCTGAACTTTATATTAAGGAAGAAACTGGGATTTTACATTCACCTAGCCACAGAAGACAGGGGCCTGCTCCCTAATGCTTGAAAACATAGAGCACCTCTGTAAGTTTTATCCATAGTGCAATGGTAGGGCCATTTTTTGTTTTCTATGTAACCAGCGTTAGAGCGTCTAGGAGCAGTGCTCAGAGCAACAACGCCCCGGGGAACAGCCTAGTACATACATCATGCCTAGCATGATCCCGTATCCTAAGCGTGTACACATTGCCACCCTTGACATCTCGTGCGGGTCATTGCCTTCCTGTAAAGCCTACCTCCTCCTATGAAATGCCATGATTGGAAAATATTTATGTCTTACCCTGTGCGCTGTCATGATTCATTTGTATTACGCATTCATTTTATGTTCATAATATTTTACTCGCTCTCGCATATTTCCTGTTGTATGCATGACTACCCTCTCTGTAACAGCCTCATTTTCATCCATAATGCATTGCATTCATTCTCATACGTGTTTAATATAATGCAACACAAAAAGGAAACGGATTAAAATGAATTATAGGCAAAACAGAAACTAAAAATCTGTTTGGGTACGGATTTCTCCGGACCTGAACCCGGACAAATTTGGTATAGCGTCTGCCTTGGCCTATTGCAGTTCTTCACGGCAACGGACTTGTCTGCTAGTTTCTACGGACTAGTCCAGTTTTCCACTGATGTCGACCGGACCTGTCCGATAAATTTACGGACTATTTCGGTTTCATTTCTGTTGGCCCCTGGACCTGTCCGTTAATTGCTACGGATCAATCTGTTTTTGTTTCTGTTCTCATCCGGACTTGTCCATTATCATGTATGGACTAGTCCAATGATCGCTACTAGAACTCTTCGGAGTTGTTCAATGAAATCCCAAAACCCATTTTGGTTTTGAAATTGTGCAAACCCCAAACTTGTTCGGCCTTTCACCAGATCTTTATGTTCCTTGGACGGACTTGTTTGGCACCAAACCGAACTTGTCTAATCAACTCTCTGTACCCTGAACGCCAATCAAGCGCCGACCAATTATATAAAATATCATCCCAGCCAATCAAGCGCCGACATGTGGCATCACATGGATCAAATGTCCTACAAACAGAAGTATATGAGGCCATCCAATGGTGCATCACACATATCAGTCAATGGGACCCACCTGGAAGTCACCCCGAGGAAGAACACTGGAATTTGTCCAACTTTCTGTTCAGCCAAAGTCGGGGTTCACCCAAAGCCTTCCTCGCAAAAAACTCGATCAACTTCCATGTGTCGACTCCTTGTGGTGCCCTGGTCACAATGAAGACTAATTTGCATGATTTTGGTGGCGGGAACCAACCCTTCTCCAGCTATAAATAGGACCCTCTACCCTCACTTCTCACACACCGCACTTGAGTTTAGAGGAGTTTAAGCTGTAGAGAGGAGAGCCTCTAGTCCATAATCCAAATTAGGAAGGAGTAGAAGGAGTCTCTCTCTTCCCAATTCCAAATTGGGAAAGGTATGGCTCATATATTCCTCTTTGTATTTGTGACTTTGTTCTTCATGAAGATGTTATCTTTAGTATTCTTTTATATATATACTTGTATCGGTACCCTGCGTATTGGGTACCTCACGGTACCGCAAGAAAAGCTACGGAGTTCCACCTGTCCGAGTTAAAGACCTCCGAAGGCTCCACGTGTCCCGCAGCACTGGACCCGCCTCCCTCATTCGGGTAGCTCTAGTGCTGCCACGTGTAATACAAGGCCGGGGCTAACTCCCTGCATAGGAATGCTCCTGTCATGCCATGTGTCTAGTGACCCCAGACCTAACCCCCAATAGAGGGAAGCTCCGGTGCTGCCACACGTATAGTGGCTTCGGACCTGCCTCCCCACGATGGGAAGCTCCACAGCCTCCACGTGTCGAGCCTCCGGACCTAAACCTGCAACAGGAAGACTAGCGGATCTCCAACAGCGCAGACACTCAATAGACAGTTAAAGCAGCCGTTACAAGACCTAATAACATGTCATTAATGCCATGTTAATGACACATGATTAGAGGGCCGGTAACGCCACTATTAAGGCGCGTTATTACACTGTTAATTATTCTTAATACATGCAAATCATGTATTAGGTAATTAATGACCTTCGGGACCACATGTCAGGCCACGCTGACAATGTAACGACCAGCCCTTGGACTATAAAAGGGTTGCATCGCATGGTACAGGGACGACTAAGCTCATATGCACACAAGCCACCGGATACTCATACATAAACAAAAACCCCATGGAGTAGGGTATTACGGTCAGGCGGCCCAAACCACATAAAAATCTCTATGTCTCCATCTCGTCCTTAATCTCCGCGCGCCCCAAACAAAATACGATCCTCCGCGGGCTATATTTTAGTAGTACCGGGGGAAGTGTCCTAGTCCACACTTTGACATTTGGCACGCCAGGTAGGGGGCAGCCTGAGATTTCAAGATGGTGAACTCTACAACAGCATCGTCCAACGGCAACATCAGACAACTTGACAAAGGAAATCCCTCCAATGCACAGCCAGCTAGTGTTGTTGTCCCGGCAGGTGTTGCTGCACCACCACCACCACCTTCCCTAGCAATCAACGCCAGGCAAGAGGATGGTGTCTTTGTGTCGGTCACTGCATCGACACACAACAACCCGGAGAACATGATCAACACAGCGCGTACTCTTCTTGAGCACCCACCGGCGCCCGAAGCACCTTAGGGTGCGATGGGCTAGTGGCGCGCTGATGTGCAGCATCTGGTTGCAGCCGCAGCCAATGCCATCAGCAACCAAGGTCCTCCCCCTTTAGGGCAGACACCTTTTCAGCATAGGACCTTGTCTGGAAGACTTGGTCCACATGTATCACAGCACAGGAGGCGTGTTATGTCCCATCAAGTGACGTCGCTACCCTCCGGGGCACGTCGTACTCACACAGCGTCGAGACTCTTAATGCACGATCTTCAATTGGAGCTCGACCGATGATACAGGTAGCAGAATGGTCGCGTCCATATCGAGCGCGCTCGTGAGAGGTGAGAAGCTCGAGAAAACTCTTGTACTTTGGGAGTGGGGTGCGGCTGCTCAGCACTAGCCACGCACCTTCGCATGGTCCAATGGCCGCAAAAGTTAAGGCCTCATCTACTAGAGAAATATGACGGGACTGCCAATCCTATCGAATTCCTCCAGATATACTCGATTGTCATCCTCGCGGAGTGTGGCAATGAGGCTGTGATGGCCAATTATTTTCCCATGGCTCTGACTGGGATAGCCAGGTCCTAGTTTATGAGGCTACCGTATGACTCCATCAACAGTTGGGCTGAGCTATGCCGCCAGTTCACCGCCAAATTCGAGAGTTCCTACACCAAACCTGGCACATAACTCGATTTGTTCACCATACAACAGAAATCGGGAGAGTCGTTGTGATCCTTTATCCAGCGGTTTTCCCAGGTACAGAGTACAATCCCTTCCATCTGAAACACATCTGTCGTTGTGGAATTTCGACAGGGCGTGAGAGACAAGAAAATGCTGGAGAAGCTGGCAATGAAAGAAGTCACCAGCATCATGAAACTCTTCAGCCTGGCCGATAAATGTGCCAAGGCTGCAGAGGCCATGAAATGCACTCCAAACTTGCTCCAGAGGCTAGTAAAAAGTCCTCCAAGACTGAAGACACTACCTCAGGCAGTGGAAAGAAGAAGAAAAAGTCCAACTGCAAGAAGAAGTCGTCGGCCGCCATGCCTACCGCTGCAGTAGCTGCAGCTTCGGTGGCCAGGGGCCACACTCCGAAAAACGACCAAGACCATCGTCTAAAGATGGCAGCGATCAAAAGATGTGTTGTACGATCCACAAAATGCACACCCACAATCTTGAAGACTGTCGTGAGGTCCAGAACCTTGTCGAGCGCTTCAACAAGTGCTGAGAAGAAGCTCCTTTCCACCAGCGGGAAGGAAAGCACAAGGTCGACGAAGCTCCGGCTGATCAGGAGCTAGGCTTCCAGGACCCCAAGAAGGTTCTGAAGGCTGTGTACAACACTATCGACGATGATTCTGACATCTCCAACAACGAACATCGGAAGACCCTCAATACCATATATGGAGGGTCTTAGGATATCACTTCTTGCTGCGTCCTCAAGACTATGCATCGGGAGATGGCTGCTACAGCTCCCACCACCAAAGGAGAACCACTTCTGAAGTGGATGGACATGCCCATCTCTTTCGATGCTTCAGACTGCCCAAGGAACATGATCCAGGCTGGTCAACTACCGTTAATAGTTTATCCTACCATTAACAACGTCCAACTCTATCATGTCCTGGTGGATGGTGGTGCAATGCTCAATCTCCTGAGCTATGAAGCATTCCTGAAGATCCAGCTCTGACTCTTGGACCTTCGGCCCTCACGTCCTTACTCTGGGGTAGGTCCTGGGGCCATTAGTCCTCTTGGTTCTATTATACTTCTAGTGACCTTCGGGACTCAGGAGAATTACAGGATAGAGAAGCTGGTCCTCGACGTGGCGCACATCTGCTTACCCTTCAACGCCATCCTAGGCAGGCCAGCCCTGTATAGGTTCATGGCCGTAGCTCACTACGGCTACTTGGTGTTGAAGATGTCGACACCTTTAGGTGTCCAATGGATCTACGGGGATCGAACAACAGGAGTCACTGCTGGAAGAACTCCACGTGCTCGCCACGGTGCAGGAGGAAGCATCCAACAAGGAGCTAGTTGCTCAACCTTTGAGCACTCGTCACCGAGGCTCAACCTCTGCGCCACGTGTGCAGCCAAGCGGCGACACCGACATTCCCATCAAAGTCGTCCAAATCGGGTCCGACGCTGCCGAGACTACCCGTATATTGGGAGGTCTCGACAACAAATAGGAACTCACGCTCATCACTTTCCTCCGGGGGAATGTTGACGTGTTGGCCTGGCAACCGTAACAAATGTCTGGTATCCCTAGGGAGGTGATTAAGCACAACCTGAAGATTTACCCCGACACACGACCAGTACAATAGAAGCCCCGAAAGCAATCAGTCGAGCGGCATAATTTCATTAGACAAGAGATCAAGAAGATGCTTGAAGCTAGTTTCATCCGGGAGGTTCATGATCCACGATGGCCGGCAAACCAAGTCGTTGTACCCAAGGTTGGCAGGAAACTTCGGATGTGTATTGACTACACCAGCTTGAATAAGGCATGTCCATAAGACCCATTTCCACTATCTAGGATAGATCAGATAGTGGATTCCACCTCCGGGTGTGAGCTATTGTGTTTCCTAGATGCATACTCAGGATATTATTAGATCCAAATGTCTGGTGAAGATGAAGAGCATACTGCCGTCATAACAATAGATGGGTTGTATTGTTATACTACCATATCATTCGGTCTTAAAAATGTTGCTTGAACTTTTGTGCGAGCCATGCACAAAACCTTCGGATAGCTTATCTGGGACTTGGTGGAGGTCTACGTCGATGACATCGTTGTGAAGGTAAAGATCAAGGAGTCACCCCTTGACAACTTGCAAGCCATCTTCGACAAGTTGCGCGTGACGTGCACCAAGCTGAACCCGGACAAATGTTTCTTCGGGGTTAGCTCCGGGAAGCTCCTCGAATTCTTTGTGAATCACTGAGGAATTGAGGTGAATCCAGTGAAGATCAAGGCTATTGAAGACATGTGGCCCTCAACCCGCATAAGAATGTCCAGAAGATAACTAGATGTCTAGCTGCGCTCAGCCAGTTCGTCTCGAGACTCGTAGAACGGGCGCTACCCTTATTCAAGTTATTGAGGAAGCATGGGCCATTCCAATGGTCTGAAGAAGCAGAAAAGGCGTTCCAAGAGCTCAAGCAGCTCCTCACCACACTACCAATCCTGGTAGCTCCGAACCCTGGTGAGCCCCTACTACTTTACATTTTGGCAACTACGGAGGTTGTCAGTATGGTATTGGTCGCGGAAATACTAGAGCCATCTTATGTTCAGGAGCCCAGACCCCTCTGGGGGGGGGGTCCGGAGCTACCTGAAAGCGAGTCTGGGTCCCAGCCCCCAAGCGCAGATCCTCAAGGCTAATTGCTCGAGGAGCAACCTCTCTCATCTGAGGGAGTTCTCACGGCTGACCAAGAAGATTCGGACCCCCCCTGGAGGGTCCGGGTTGAACAAAAAGAAGTTCTAGACCCCTCTGGTTCGAGAAGCTCGAGAAGAAGATCCGAACCCCTCCGGAGGGTCCGGGTTGATGAAGAAGAAGCTTCGGGCCCCTCTGAGAGGGTCCGGACTGTCCAACGTCCAGTGTACTTCATTAGTGAAGTACTTCATGATGCCAAGACTCGATACATTGAGGTGCATAAGCTGCTCTACGCTGTTCTTATTGCCTCAAGGATGCTACATAATTACTTCCAAGAACACAAGATATCAGTGGTAACCTCCTATCCACTGCGTGCTATACTGCATAACCCTAATTCTACCGGGAATATTGCAACATAGGCAGCGGAGCTGGCAGAATTCGATCTCAAATTCCTGCCTCGACAAGCTATCAAGAGTCAAGCTTTGGCTGACTTCGTGGCGGAGTGGACCCCTTCTCCATCAAATACAGGGGGCCACAGCGAGCATAAGCCAAAACCCAAGGTCCCAGTCTTGACCGAACCTCACTGGACTCTCTACTTTGACGGCTCCATGTAGAAGCAGAGGGTCAGAGCTGGAATTCTTCTCCTCGCTCTGACTGGGGAGAAGGTCAAATACATGGTACACCTTGATTTCAAGGCAACCAACAGCATGGCGGGGTATGAAGCTCTCATCTATGGGCTCAAGGTGGCGCTATCATATGGCATCAAGTAGTTGCTGGTGAAGGGTGATTCGTAACTTATCATCAAGCAAGTCAAAGGTGAATGCAGCTGCAACAACCCTCAACTCGCTGCTTATCTCCTTGAAGTCCAGAAGCTCCAGAAGGACTTGCACATCCTGTACCTCTGCCATGTCAAGCGTCTCAACAACGATGAAGCTGATGAACTCTCGACGAAAGCTTCAACCAGAGCTAAAACTCCCGACAGAGTTTTCGTCCGGAGATTGTCAAGACCAACCGCTCAACCTGCCGAACTGAGCAAAGGGGGCGAGACCGGCACCTCGAAGCTGGCGGTCCTGGTGGCCCTGTTACCATGGCATCCACCAAGGGTCATAGGCACTGAAGGAAGCTCCGAGCAACCCAGCGCGCAAGATCCAGAGGCTCAAGTCAGCTCCAATGCATGGATCTCAGAGATTCGGAGCTACTTGAAAGACAACATCCTTCCTGAAGATGGTGTATCCGTTGACCAAATCATCAGATTGGCTAAAAGATACACGCTGGTAGAAGGGGATCTCTACCGGCATGGTGCCAATGGCATCCTAATGTGGTGCATTGCCCGGGAAGAAGGCCCCGAGCTTCTCGTAGAAATCCATGGAGGCGAGTGTGGGAACCATGCATCTTCCCGCACATTGGATGGTAAAACCTTCTTTAACAGATTGTTTTACTACCGAAGGGGTTGGGATTTAATTGTTTCCGCTGCGTAAGATTTTTAAATCTACCATTCACCCCCCCCTCTGGTAGCTTTTCACGTGCTCTTCGATCATACAAAGTGCTCAGAGGTTGAGCAACTAGCTCCTTCCTGGCTGCTTCCTCCTGCGCTGTGGCGAGCATGTGGAGTTCTTCCAGCGTAGTGACTCCTGTTGTTCGATCCCCGCAGATCTGTTGGACACCTAAAGGTGTTGACATCTTCAACACCAAGTAGCCGTAGTGAGCTACGGCCATGAACCTATACAGGGCTGGCCTGCCTAGAATGGCGTTCAAGGGTAAGCAGATGTGTGCCACGTCGAAGACCAGCTTCTCGGTCCTGTAATTCTCCCGAGTCCCGAAGGTCACCGGAAGTGTAATGGAATCAAGAGGACTAATGGCCCCAGGACCTACCCCAGAGTAAGGACGTGAGGGCTAAAGGTTCGAGAGTCAGAGCTGGATCTTTAGGAATGCTTCATAGCTCAGGAGGTTGAGCATTGCACCTCCGTCCACCTGGACATGATAGAGTTGGACGTTGTTAATGGTAGGAGAAACTATTAACGGTAGTTGACCAGCCTGGATCATGTTCCTTGGGCAGTCTGAAGCATCGAAAGAGATGGGCATGTCCATCAACTTCAGATGTAGTTCTGCTTTGGTGATGGGAGCTGTAGCAGCCATCTCCCAACGCACAGTCTTGAGGACACGACGAGAAGTGATATCCCAAGACCCTCCATATATGGTATTGAGGGTCTTCCGATGTTCGTTGTTGGAGATGTCAGAATCATCGTCGACAGTGTTGTACACAGCCTTCAGAACCTTCTTGGGGTCCTGGAAGCCTAGCTCCTGATTAGCCGGAGCTTCCTCGACCTTCTGCTTTCCTTCCTGCTAGTGAAAAGGAGCTTCTTCTCAGCACTTGTTGAAGCACTCGACAAGGTTCTGGACCTCACGGTAGTCTTCAGGATTGTGGGTGTCCATTTTGTGGATCAGACATCACATCTTTTGATCGCCGCCATCTTCAGACGATGGTCTTGGTCATTTTTTAGAGCGTGGCCCCCGGCCACCAAAGCTGCAGCTGCTGCAGCGGTAGGCGTGCCGACCAATAACTTCTTACCGTTGGACTTTTTCTTCTTCTTTCCACTGCTCTAGGCAGTGTCTTCAGTCTTGGAGGACTTTTTACTAGCCTCCGGAGCTGGTTTTGAGTGCATTTCATGGCCCTCTGCAGCCTTGGCACATTTATCGGCCAGGCTGAAGAGTTTCGTGACGCTGGTGACTTCTTTCAATGCCAGCTTCTCCAGCATTTTCTTGTCTCTAACGCCCTGTCAAAATTCCACAACGACAGATGCATTTGAGATGGAAGGGATTTTACTCCGTACCTAGGAAAACCACTGGATAATGGATTGCAACGACTCTCCGATTTCTGCTGTACGATGAATAGATCCTGTTATGTGCCAGGTCTGGTGTAGGAGCTCACGAAGTTGGCGGTGAACTGTCGGCATAGCTCAGCCCAACCGTTGATGGAGTCATACGCTAGCCTCATAAACCGGGACCTGGCTATCCCAGTTAGAGCCACGGGAAAATAATTGGCCATCACGGCCTCATTGCCACACTCCGCGAGGATGGCCATGGAGTATATCTGGAGGAATTCGACGAGATTGGCAGTCCCATCATATTTCTCTGGCAGATGAGGCCGAAACTTCTGCGGCCATTGGACCATGCGAAGGTGCATGGCTAGTGCTGAGCAGCCGTACCCCACTCCCAAAGTAGAAGATTTTTCTCGAGCTTCTCGCCTATGATGAGCACACTCGATATGGACGCGACCATCCTGCTACCTGTATCGTCGGTCGAGCTCCAACTGAAGATTGTGCGTCAAGAGTCTCGACGCAGTGTGAGTACGACGTGCCCTGAAGGGTAGCGATGTCACTTGTTGGGACACAACACGCCTCCTGTGTTGTGATACATGTGGACCAAGTCTTCCAGACAAGGTCCTATGCTGAAAAGGTGTCTGCCCTAAAGGGGGGGGGGGCCTTGGATGCTGATGGCATCGGCTGCGGCTGCAACCATATGCTGCACATCAGCGCGCCATTGCTCCATCGCACCCTAAGGTGCTCCAGGCGCCGATGGGTGCTCAAGAAGAGTACACGCTATGTTGATTGCGTTCTTCAGGTTGATGTGTGTCAATGCAGTGACTGACGCAAAGACACCATCCTGTTGCCCGACGTTGATTGCTAGGGCAGGTGGTGGTGGTGGTGCAGCAACACCCGCCGGGACAACAACACTAGCCGACTGTGCATTGGAGGGATTTCCTTCATCAAGTTGTCTGATGTTGCCGTTGGACGATGTTGCTGCAGAGTTCACCATCTTGAAATCTCAGGCTGCCCCCTACCTGGTGCGCCAAATGTCGAAGTGTGGACTAGGACACTTCCCCCGCTACTACTAAAACATAGCCCGCGGAGGATCGTATTTGGTTTGGGGCACGCAAAGATTAAGGACGAGATGGAGAGACATAGATTTTTACGTGGTTCGGGCCGCCTGACCGTAATACCCTACTCCACGGGGTTTTTGTTGATGTATGAGTATCTGGCGTCTTGTGTGCGTATGATCTTAGTCGTCCCTGTACCGCGCGACACAACCCTTTTATAGTCCAAGGGCTGGGCGTTACATTGTCAGCGTGGCCCATCATGTGGCCCCGAAGGTCGTTAATTACCTAATACACGATCTGCATGTATTAAGCATAATTAACAATGTAATAACACGCCTTAATGGTGGCGTTACTGGTCCTCTGATCATGTGTCATTAACATTTCATTAATGACATGTTATCAGGTCTTGTAACGGCTGCTTTAACTGTCTATTGAATGTCTGCACCATTGGAGATCTGCCAGTCTTCCTGTTGCAGGTTTAGGTCCGGAGGCTCGACACGTGGAGGCTCTGTAGCTTCCCATCGTGGGGAGGCAGGTCTGGAGCCACTATACATGTGGCAACACCTGAGCTTCCCTCTACTGGGGGTTAGGTCCGGGGTCACTGGACACGTGGCATGACTGGAGCTTTCCTATGCAGGGTGTTAGCCCCGGCCTTGTATTACACGTGGCAGCACTAGAGCTACCCGAATGAGGGAGGCGGGTCCAGTGCTGCGGGACACGTGGAGCCTTCGGAGGTATTCAACTCGGACAGGTGGAACTCCGTAGCTTTTCTTGTGGTACTGTGGGATACCCAGTACGCAGGGTACCGATACAGGTATATATATAAAAGAAGACTAAAGATAACATCTTCATGAAGAACAAAGTCTCAAATACAAAGAGGAATATATGAGCCATACCTTTCCTAATTTGGAATTGGGGAGAGAGACTCCTTCTACTCCTTCCTAATTTGGACTATGGACTAGAGGCTCTCCTCTCTACACCTTAAACTCCTCCAAACCTATGGAGAATAGTGGATATAATAGAATGATAATTCAAGTGCGGTGTGTGAGAAGTGAGGTAGAGGGTCCTATTTATAGCTGGAGAAGGGTCGGTTCCCGCCACCAAAATCATGCAAATCAGTCTTCACTGTGACCAGGGCACCACAAGGAGTCGACACATGGAAGTTGATCGAGTTTGTTGCCAGGAAGGCTTCGGCCGAACCCCAACTTTGGCCGAACAGAAAGTTGGAAAAATTCCAGTGTTCTTCCTCGGGGTGACTTCCAGGTGGGTCCCATTGACTGATATGTGTGATGCACCGTTGGATGGCCTCGGATACTTCTGTTTGTAGGACATTTGATCCATGTGATGCCACATGTTGGCGCTTGATTGGCTGGGATGATATTTTATAAGATTGCTCCCCCTCTTTTACCTCATTTCCTGCATAAAATGCCTACATGCACTATTTCTCCAAAGACAGGTGGAAACAGGTTAAATAGAAAGGTGATGTGTGCAAGAAATGGTATTTCTTTCACATAACTGAGTTATATTGACGGGTGAAAATGGTATATAACAGTCGTCAACAACTAGTCGTAGGTGGGCCGGACAAGTCCGTTCCGGGTACGGAGAGTTGATTCGACAAGTCCGGTTTGGTGCCAAACAAGTCTGTCCAAGGAACAAAAAGATCTGGTGAAAGGCTGGACAAGTTCGGGGTTTGCACAATTTCAAAACCAGAATGAGTTTTGGGGTTTCATTGAACAACTCCGAAGAGTTCTAGTAGCGATCATCAAACTAGTCCATACATGATAATGGACAAGTCCGAATGAGAACAGAAACAAAAACGGATTGATCCGTACCAATTAACGGACAGGTCCGGGGGGCCAACAGAAATGAAACCGGAATAGTCCGTAAATTTATCGGACAGGTCCGGTCGACATCAGTGGAAAACTGGACTAGTCCCTAGCAACTAGCAGACAAGTCCGTCGCCCTGAAGAACTGCAATAGGCCAAGGCAGACGCTATACCAAATTTGTTCGAGTTCAGGTCCGGAGAAATCTGTACCCAAACAGATTTTTAGTTTCTGTTTTTCCTATAATTCATTTTAGTCTTGTTCCTTTTTGTGTTGCATTATATTAAACACGTATGAGAATGAATGCAATGCATTATGGATGAAAATGAAGTTGTTACAGAGAGGGTAGTCGTGCATATAACAGGAAATATGCGAGAGCGAGTAAAATATTATGAACATAAAATGAATGCGTAATACAAATGAATTATGACAGCGCACAGGGTAAGACATAAATATTTTCCAATTATGGCATTTCATAGGAGGAGGTAGGCTTTACAGGAGGGCAATGACCCGCACCAGATGTCAAGAGTGGCAATGTGTACACGCTTAGGATACGGGATCATGCTAGGCATGATGTACGTACTAGACCATTCCTCGGGGCATTGTTGCTCTGAGCACTGCTCCTAGACGCTTTGACGCTGGTTACATACAAAACAAAAATGGCCCTACCACTGCACTACGGATAAAACTTACAGAGGTGCTCTATGTTTTCAAGTAGTAGGGAGAAGGCCCCTGTCTTCTGTGGCTACGTGAATGTAAAATCCCAGTTTCTTCCTTAATATAAAGTTCAGCTACAAGTTTATTATCAACCATAGTGGAGATCCATCATGGTTATGCTCATGAACTGATGGTTGGACACATGAACTTGAACCTATTCAATTATTTCTTCTTCTCGTGTTTAAATTTTTATTAACATGAGAAACAGACTTCACCAATAATTTTAGAATAATTCAAATATCATCTCTGCAAAATTTTGGAATATTTGAATGAGGTTTGCTTGGGCAAATCAAGTTATAATACCTCATATACTCAAAATAATCAAAATAGCATATAGCTACTGTATACCCATGTCCTGTCAAAAATATTCAAATCTGAGGCTATAAATTTTTCTATAGTCTTCTAAAATTACAAATAGGCTCCTTGCAAATTTTCATGAATTTTGAAATCCATTTGCTATTTTATTTGAGACGCTCAGCGAATTTGAGTCAAGTTTAAATTCAAATTCAAAATCTGGTCCCAATTCACTTGAACATAAAAATTTGAACACACCATTATGTTCAACACGTTCTTCTTGACATATCCATGATGTTTCATGATATTTGGAGTTCATTTACTATTTTAAAATGAATTACTATAGTGGGCAATGGCTATGAGGCTGACTGGTGGGGCCCACCAGTCAGCGGACCTGGTGCAGCCGCAGTCCAGCGCGTGCTGTGCGCGCCACCGCGACGGCATGCACCAGCGCGACTTCCACTCAGATTTTTTACGGCCAAATATCTACTCCAGCTTCTATAAGTCGCCCTTATCCTCCTCTTGCTGCTAAAACCGGCTTTCACTTCCTCTGCAAACCCCAATCAACGTTTTTCTCCTTGATGCGCCATAGCCGCCGGGGCTCCTCTACTCCACCGTGGACAGCTCCACACAAGCCTTGTCAAGCTTCGAATCCCACATAGAAAAGGTGCGCCATAACCTCTTGTAGCTACTGGTGAAGTTTGAATCTATGTCGTGCCCCCTAGCTCTTGTTTTCCGTAAAAAACCGACGCGCCTTTGTAGCTTTTGAGCTTAGGTCATCGACTTAATTCAAATTTTTGGTGCAACACTTTTTCAATCAAGTTAGATAATATGATCGCCGTCTCCTAGTGCACCTCCCCTCCAAAAACCAGAAGGAACCATCGAGTAATTAGGGAGTATATCGAGTTTTCCCCTTCCGCCATTGAAAGAGCACAGTTCACCGTCGAACTCAATGCTCCGACCGTTTTCCTCACAATTAAGCTTCACAATCATGCTCCTGGGATGGCCATGATACTCCTGGCGCAAACCGCATCAAAAATGATGTCTTGCCAAGCTAGACCGCCATGACCGAGCTCAACACCGCCGCCCCCATCGACTCCGGCGACCGTCCGCTTGTCGTCCGGGCTGGCCATGTTGTCATACGGGTGTTCCAAGGTACGGGGAACATTTTTCCTTTTTGTGTCTTGGTCATCTGATGCTTCTAGGATCCGGAAAGGCCGCACAAAGTCACTGGATGGCTCCCAGTTCGGGTCTGGCTCGAGGTAGAAGATGAACCTGACAGTGGGTCCCCCAATCAGTGATTCAATTCGGTTTTTCTAATTCCAGGAACTTTGCCCAACTTCAAAAATGCATATCTCTTTGTAGATTGCTCCAAACATCTTCAAACAAATTTTGTTTGAAAGCCCTTGAGCTATAATTTCTGTTAGTACCAATTGGGATCTATGAAAACCAGTTTTAAATTCTGTAGAATGCAATCTTTCCAAATACAAATAGATTTTTCGCAGCTGAACCTTCCACTGGAAAAATCCCAAAAATTCACATAAAGTACTTTGTCCTGTTCTTGGTTACCAGAAAAAGTTTGGAAGCCATTGAACCTGTATAACCTAATCAAATTCTAAATTCCTTTCTGCTGTTCAGTTATAAAAAAGAACTGTAACCAGGAATTTAATCAAACTTCTAAATTCAATTTCTCTTAGTATCCTTGCTCTAAAAATCTCAAGTAAAATCCAGTATAACCATTATGTTCTGAAATTTCAAGTTGTACAGTTAGTTTGGTATGAAAACCTTTATGATTTTCTGTAATTCAATTTCCTTTTTCATTCATTGAATTATTACAGATGTTCAGTTGCTTTGTTATGTCCCAAATTTGAATTGAATCTTTTTTTCAGTCATATACTAGATCCTATAAAAATATCAGATTTATTAGACCTAATATGCTGGCCCAAATTCAATTCCCAATCTGAATGTTAATTGAAAAACTAAATTCAGTTATAAAATAATTTCTGAAATTCCTAGCAACTTTAGAATTCAATATCTCCTTCACAGAAACTTAGCAAATTGTGAAACAAATTTACCTAGAACCAGTGAGACCCCCTCTACATGGTTCAACCACTGGTAGGCATGATAGACCTTCAGAATTACAACCAAAATTCAGATAAGGCTAAACACTTAAGAAATTTTGTAGACCAATATATTCATTTGCTGTATCTGAAACTTACCTGGTTATTCCTAAATGACCAAATGAACTTCCTGTAATTTTCTCAGGCTCATACCATCTGTTGAACCTGTATAAATTGAGATCACATCCCTATGTACCAAAAGAATATCTATTTCACTTCATATGTCCATTGCCTAAGTTCATCTTGTTTCCTTTCTGTTGTGGTCCAGTCTAGCAACAGAACTTCAAGTCCTAACTAATATTAATCCTTCTTGAGTTATAATCAACTTCAATTGTTACATTAATAAATTGCAATCTCTTAATTGCATATTATTTCTATAGTGTTCGTGACAAAGGTGGCCAACGAGAAGCACAACCTGGAGGAGTGGAATTCTCTAATGGATCTGTTGCGGCGTGAATTCTCGACGAAGGCTACTAACTGATCGTCGCTGACTTTTTTTTTATTTCAACCAAAAGGCAAGCCCCGGTTTGCATTTAAGTGCCTTTTAAAGTTTTTCTTTATACACACTGTATCGAATAGACTTGATATGTGCATTAGGTCTATGTTGATTTAAAACTCCACATGGATGACCAAATAATCCTTTAAGTGGATGGGTAGTATAAGACCCCCTCGGATTATATTGCTATGCTTAATGTTTAGTTAGAAGGTCGGTAGAAGTCGAGTATGTTGAACACTACACGCGAGATTGGTCATATTTTATCGACCACAAGTCAAGTAGTTGAATTCTACTTGCGAAAGAATTCGAGTGAGAGAAACCTACTCGCGAGAGGTTACTATAACATTCACTCTTTAATATGAGATGTGGACGGGGATTTGTGTAGGTTGGTTTGCCCACATCGTGCCTGGGTCGGTAATGGTGAGGCAGGTGTTGGGGAGATGGATTGGTAGCCCCGTCTGTGTCGGTTAAGGCCCGTCCCATGCTTGGCCCTGTTGGACAAGTGTGAACTGTACCAGGTGCATACTGGCTATATGGAACCCAGGAAACTGATGTACCTTGAGGATCCTGTGTTGGAACCTTTTCAATCGGCTTAAGTTGTCGGCTGTTAGTACAGTGGGAGGTAACTCGCTCATGAACATCTCACAGCGGAGGTGTACCTTGAGGGAGCTCGCTGTTCGGGTCGATCGAACTGTTTTGATATAGGTTAGTCTTGGGAAAGGTGGCAGCGTACAACATCAGGGGAGTGTGCCGATGCAACTCCGAGTATGGGTATACGTGTCGTGTAGTCTGGGTGTTTTTGATTCGAATAACTGTCGCTCGCGGTTATGGATTGAGCATACTTGGTCACTTAGTCTTGACGTAGTAAGAAATAGAAATGGAAAGATTAGGATTATGCTGCTATGAATAAATTTTTGTATTGAAATCTTGGCTGCTATAGAGATAGTATAATCAAATTTACAATTTCCAAACATTTAACTTTGATAAGGCTTATGCAACCTTGAGCAAGTATCATCGTGGATGAAGCGTTTCTTGTTTGATTGTGGAATTCACAATTATGCTATGCCCATGGATCGCATATGCTACTTTAAAACCGACCACTAAGGATTTACTTTCGGTGAGTCCATTCCTACAAATTAAGGTTCCCAATCTTTAAAGTTTCCAGCATGTAGAGTTTCATGATTAGGTGAGACAGTTAAGTCTTGGCTTATGCTTATGTTATGGTTGTCCGTGAGACCTCGAGCTTGTCGAGATGTATCTCTCGCAGAAACCTTACCGCTGCTCTCTGTTTCGTGTTGCTAGTGAGAAGCGTCCATGGGCATGGACAGTTTCTCTAGTGCATAGCTAGTTGAGAGTATGAGTATGTGTATTCCTCTACGTTGTATATTATGTTGTAAAAGAGAATCTTCTTGTGAAATAAAATATTTGGGTCGGGTATTTTGTATGGCTTTCCTTGTGTGTTGTTGGGTGCCGCATTGCATGGCACCACCCAATGCGATTCCTAGAGTGTGTGGACCCCGGTCCCCACAGCTTGGTATCAGAGCCATATTGGGAATAGCACTCTTGAAAAGCGCCTATTTTTGAAAACTACAAAGTAGTCGAGCGAGGATTAGTTATTATGCCCACATAAGGTCTATTATAGTATTAGTTACTTAAGGTGGCAAGGCTAACATATGTGTTATTATATTTTGTAACGACGCTCCGACGTCAGGTAAGAGGTAAGGTATGCCACCGCAAGCGGATCAATTGCGGTAAGCTCACCATGCGAGAGGTAGCATATGATTATTTCCGTGGCTTGGCACGGAAATGTCAATATGAGTCTCTGAAACTTTCCATGTTTCTGAGAACATATGACACGCGGTACCCCAGCGTGCTTCAAAGTTAGTTGGAGCCCCCGTCGGGTGGGACATAACCCGATGCGCCCCCCTACTGGTGCAGCACTATGCAAAGACGTGGGACCCCGTCGGGTGGTATAAAACCCGGTCATGTACCTCGAGACGTGGCTTAACTCGAGGCGGCCCGTATGGAATGATACGGGACAAATGTTTTTACTTTCATATATATTATTGTGAACTGTTTGCCCGTGTGGGTTGTGCCGTACAGTACCATTTCATTGATCAGTAGTTTGGGTGTAGTGACAGGTACACTAACTACGTTATTCGTAGGTCGAGTAGAAAATGTTTGCAAGTGAACGTCATTACTGCCACCTTTGAGACGTATGCCGGAATACCGGCTTAAGATTTTTATTTGGTGAGGACGTAGTACCGGCATTGCATTCGGGTTACATCGGTACATTGACGGTTAAAATCCGTGCCAAAGGTGTAGCTCGCCACAAAAGTGTCAAGTTAATATCCAAAGCAGATTCCTATCTTGAAATGATAAAAATGAAATTTGAACCAAAACTGTCAACCTCAGTTCTTCCCTGTGTTATTCTGGCAGAAACTTAGCTCCAGTTTGAAAAGTAATATCTCCTGATAGAATTATCCCATGAAGGTGTTCCATACATGGTTGGAAATGTATGTGAATCTTCTTAATAATAATTTATGTTCATAACCAGAGCAGGATCCCCCTGGATCATAGCTAAAATTTGGAAATTTCAAAAACTGTCAAAACTGGACAGAAACTGGAACTGTTTCTGTACTACAAACCTATTTGATCATAACTCTCAGTAGAAACATCAAATGAGGGTGTAATATACATTTATGAAAACTAGATGAGATATGTGACAATGTTTTAATTTACATTTTTGACAAATTTGGATATTTTGTATATGAAAAAATGTGGACAAAACAGCCATATACAAAGGAGGTGCTGTCAAAATTGTCAGAAAATCTGGTAACATGGTTAGCTTTGGAAATTCATATCTCATTAACCAGAACTGATATTGAAGCAAATAAATACATTTTGGAAAGGCCAGGAAGTGAGTTACAATTTTGTTGTTCACCTCAAGGCATCATTATGCTTCTAACTGGATGAAATTCTCAAATTTCTCCAGACTTGTCATTTCTGGCAGAACAGTTCATCATTGAAGAATAAGTTTGAAAATTTGCACGAACATGAATATTTTTATACTTACACAAAGTTCTTGACATTTTCATGTTTTCCATATCTTCACTTATTGCTGAGATCGAACTTTGACTCATCCCAAATTCATTGTGCAGTATGGTTCGTACTCGCTCATCGAGTAAGGTCGGAAGTTCTCGTCGAGACGTTGATGATTCGGATCCACCGCAGGCACCACCATCAATGGTATTGGTGGATGTCATGTCAAAAATGTTCGAGTCTCACCAAGAGAACACTAAGCTACTTCAAGCTTTGGTGCAGTAAGGCCTAATTCACCAAACGCAGCAAGTTATTCCACCTCGAAACAGTTATTTGGATTTCTTGGCACCACAACCGCCAATATTCACAGAAGCAACTGAACCATTAGAATCAGATCACTGGCTTCGTGTAATGGAATCCAAATTTGGCGTGTTTCCCAGTGACGATTATCAGAAGACATTGTTCGCTGCTCAACAACTCCATGGAGCTGCCGGAGCTTGGTGGGCAGAATATAGTGCGACTCGCCCTGAAGGTCATCGGATAGCATGGATTGAGTTCCGTGAGGCTTTCCGTGATTGTCATATTCCGACAGGGATTATAAAGACTAAGTATGAGGAATTCGTTGAACTCAAGCAAGGAGACATGAGTGTCCATGAGTATTTTAAGGAGTTCAACTGTTTGGCACAATATGCGCCCGACTATGTGAATACAGAAAGGTTAAGATGTGATCACTTCTTCAGAGGGCTGAGGGTCAAACTTCGAGCTTGATTGCCGTTGTTCAATCACGGCAAGTACAACACATTAGTAAATGCTGCTATCCTACAAGAAAAGAAAGATCTTTGTCTTCAAGCGGAGAAGAGAAAGCGGAGTATTCCGCAAGACAACACTAGTGTGGTTGCTAAGAAATATAGGTTGGTATATCATTTGCCATCCGGTCAAGAATGGCAGCCATCTGTCCAACCATCATATCCAAGTCGCCAGCTGCTTGCGTCAAGTTTTAAATCACCCCCACAGCAGCAACAAATAAATTCTTATCCATCTCCACTACAGCCAGAGATACCTAGTTTTCAGCCACAAGTCAGTGCTCAACCGACTAAATATTCGTGCTTCACATGTGGACTTATGGGGCACTTTACTAGATATTGTCCACAGAGCAAAATCAAAGTTGCAGCCAGTCATCATTTCAACATTCAAGCCAGTTTCCCAATCAGCAGCAAAAGAAATCAAAGCTTGGCAGTGTCCACTATACTACCATTGAGGGTGTACCGGAAGGAGAACCCGTGTTAGCGGGAATGTTCACTCTCAACCATATACCTATGTTGATTCTATTTGATTCCAGTGCTACACATAATTTCATAAGTCAATCCTTTGTGTTCAAGCACCAGATTCCAACCACTACCACCAAACATCACTATCTTGTATCTTCACTCGGAGGTAATATTACCGCAGGTGATGTTATCTCTCGAGCACCATTATGTCTGGGTGGTAGAATATATCCCACTACTCTTATCATCCTTGAAGGTCAAAAGATTGATGTAATCTTGGAAATGTTGTGGTTAAACAACCACGAAGCTGTTCTAAACATCAGTCCTCGCACCGTTGAGCTCAACTTTTCAACTCACGGCCACCACACCTTAATTATTGAGAACACGATTCAAGAAAGTGCAACGGTGTATCACTCGGAAACAAATAAATTGGAAGACATTCCAGTGGTCTGTGATTTCTTGGATGTATTCCCTGATGATCTGCCGGGTATGCCGCCCGACTGAGATGTGGAATTCAAGATTGAATTAATACCAGGAACTACACCTATCTCTCGACGACCATATAAAATGGCACCTAAGGAGTTAGCTGAATTAAAGGAGCAGCTGAAAGACTTATTGAGTAAAGGTTTCATTCGTCCGATCTCATCACCATGGGGATGCTCGGCTCTCTTTGTCAAGAAGAAGGACAAGACATTGAGACTATGTGTGGATTATCGTCCGCTTAATGCCGTGACTATCAAGAACAAGTATCCACTACCACGTATTGATCTGCTCTTCGATCAATTAGTGGGTGATAAGGTATTCTCTAAAATGGATCTTCGGTCTGGTTATCATCAGATTAAGATACGACCAAAGGATATACCGAAGACAGCATTCTCAACTAGATATGGTATTTATGAGTATTTGGTTATGTCATTTGGTCTCACAAATGCCCCAGCGCATTTCATGTACTTAATTAATTCGGTATTCATGCCAGAGTTAGATAAGTTTGTTGTGGTGTTCATTGATGATATTTTGGTCTACTCCAAGTCAGAAGAGGAACATAACGAACATCTCAAGATCGTGTTTTAACGACTGCATGATCACAAGCTATATGCCAAATTCAGTAAATGTGAATTCTGGATTAATCAAGTTCCATTCCTTGGTCATATTATCTCAGTGGAAGGCATAGCTGTAGATCCGAGTAAAGTGGTACAAGTGCTGAAATGGCAATCTCCCACCTCTGTACATGAAGTTCGTAGTTTCTTGGGTTTAGCAGGCTATTATCGGAGATTTGTTCCAAGTTTCTCAAATATTGCTAAACCTATGACAGATTTATTAAAGAAGGGCAGCAAGTATGTATGGAGTGAATCATGTGAGGAAGCCTTCAAAACTCTAGTGAAGCATCCACAACAGCCCCGATCTTGGCTCAACCCGATACGACGAAATCGTTTGATGTTTATTGTGATGCATCCGGCATCGGATTGGGCTGCGTACTTATGCAAGATGGAAGAGTAATTGCATATGGATCAAGACAACTCTGAAATCATGAACACAACTATCTGACACATGATTTAGAGTTGGCAGCAATAGTTCTTGCACTGAAGATGTGGAGGCACTACTTAATGGGAAATCTGGTGCATCTCTACACAGATCATAA
The DNA here is from genome assembly GCA_036927565.1 of Tuctoria greenei. Classification (NCBI taxonomy): domain Eukaryota; kingdom Viridiplantae; phylum Streptophyta; class Magnoliopsida; order Poales; family Poaceae; genus Tuctoria; species Tuctoria greenei. The sequence goes on from JAYESD010000006.1 coordinate 132,905,375, forward strand.
AAGTTTGAAGTACATATTCACTCAGAAAGAATTAAATATGAGACAACGGAGATGGTTAGAGTTAATCAAAGACTATGAACTTGAGATCATTATCATCCCGGCAAGGCCAATGTGGCCGATGAACTTAGTCGAAAGTCTCACGTTCATAATTTGACCATCGGTTCTATGGAATAAGATGAACCAAGTCTACGTGTGATTCCTTATGGAGCTCTGTATAACGTTGCTCTCATACCGACAATCAGAGAGGAGATTGTAGAGGCTCAGAAGAAAGACAAGGGAATGTCTCATATTCAGAGAAGGCTTAAAAGCGGAGAAATGAAATGTTTCCGGGAAGACGAACAAGGAACATTATGGTTCAAAAATCGAATAGTGGTACCCCGGGACATGGACCTGCGGAAGAAGATTTTGGATGAGGCTCACTTGTCCAAATATTCGATCCACCCTAGCAGCAATAAAATGTACCAAGATCTCCGTACCAAATTTTGGTGGACACGTATGAAGAGAGAAATAGCAAAGTATGTGTCCGAGTGTGACACATGTCAGAGAGTGAAAGCTGACCACATGAGAAAAAGCGGACTGCTGCAACCATTGACAATACCGGCATGGAAATGGGAGGATCTAAGTATGGATTTCATTGTCGGATTGCCTCTCACCTTTCACAAGCACGATTCCATTTGGCTGACCGTTGACCGGTTAACTAAGTCAGCACATTTTATTCCAGTGCATACGACGTACAATGCAAAGAAATATGTGCATTTATACATATCAAAAATTATGTTCTTACATGGAGATCCTCGCACCATTGTATCGGATAGAGGATTGTTGTTTGTTGCTCGTTTTTGGGAGCAGCTACATGCATCATTGGGGACGAAGTTAATTCGTAGTTCCACATATCACCCTCAGACTGACGGACAAACCGAGAGGGTAAATCAGATACTTGAGGATATGTTAAGAGCATGTGCCATACACCACGGTAAAAATTGGGATGATCAATTACTGTTGGCAGAATTCTCATACAACAACGGATATCAATCTAGTATCAAAATGGCACCCTATGAAGCTCTCTACGGCAGAAAGTGCCGCACACCACTCAACTGGTGCGAATCTGGTGAACGAGTGGTATATGGAATTGAGTTAGTAAATGAAGTTGAAGAGCAAGTAAAAGTTATTCAAGCTAATCTCAAAGCTGCTTAGTCTCGACAAAAGAGTTATGCGGATAAAAGGCGTCGTCCTTTAAGTTTTAACATCGGAGACCACGTGTATCTCCGATGAAAGGAATTCATCGGTTTGGAGTAAAAGGAAAGTTGGCTCCACGATTTATCGGTCCATTTGCTATCACTGAAAGATGTGGTCCAGTTGAGTACAGATTGGAGTTACCTATAACTCTAGCTAGTGTTCATGACATTTTCCACAAATCCCAATTACGAAAATGTCTCAAACCATCTACTGACATCAACATTGGAGAATTGGAAGAATTGAAACCGGATCTCACCTACGTCGAGCATCCAATCCGGATTATTGATGAAAAGTCTTGTGTCACAAGTAATTGGTCGATATGGTTTTATAAAGTTTTGTGGAGTAACCACACTGTCAAGGAAGCAACGTGGGAGAGTGGAGAGTTTCTCCGCACCAAGTATCCGTACATGTTATCGTCATATCTCTGGTAATCTTTTACTTCCGTCTCTTTCAATTGTAATCTCGGGACGAGATTCTTTTAAGGGGGGAGGATTGTAAAATCCCAGTTTCTTCCTTCATATAAAGTTCAGCTACAAGTTTATTATCAACCATAGTGGAGATCCATCATGGTTATGCACATGAACTGATGGTTGGACACATGAACTTGAACCTATTCAATTCTTTCTTCTTCTCATCTTTAAAATTTTATTAACATGAGAAACAGACTTCACCAATAATCTTAGAATAATTCAAATATCATCTCTGCAAAATTTTGGAATATTTGAATGAGGTTTGCTTGGGCAAATCAAGTTATAATTCCTCATATACTCAAAATAATCAAAATAGCATATAGCTACTGTACCCATTCCCTGTCAAAAATATTCAAATCTGAGGCTATAAATTTTTCTATAGTATTCTAAAATTACAAATAGGATCCTTGCAAAGTTTCATGAATTTTGAAATCCATTTGCTGTTTTATTTGAGACGCTCAGCGAATTTGAGTCAAGTTTAAATTCAAATTCAAAATCTGGTCCAAATTCACTTGAACATAAAAATTTGAACACACCGTTATGTTCAGCACGTTTTTCTTGACATATCCATGAAGTTTAATGATTTTTGGAGTTCATTTACTATTTTAAAATGAATTACTGAAGTGGGCAGTGGCTATGAGGCTAACTTGTGGGGCCCAACAGTCAGCGGCCCTCGTGCAGCCGCAATCCAGCGCGAGCTGCGCGCGCCACCGCGACGGCATGCACCAGCGCGACTTCCACTCAGATTTTTCATGGCCAAATATCTACTCCAGCTTCTATAAGTCGCCCTTATCCTCCTCTTGCTGTTAAAACCGGCTTTCACTTCCTCTGCTCACCCCAATCGACGTTTTTCTCCTTGTTGCGCCATAGCCGCCGGGGCTCCTCTGCTCCACCGTGGAAAGCTCCACACAAGCCTTGTCAAGCTTCGACTCCCACATAGAAAATGTGCGCCATAACCTCTTGTCGCTACTGGTGAAGTTTTGAATCCATGCCGTGCCCCCTAGCTCTTGTTTTTCGTGAAAAACCGATGCGCCTCAGTAGCTTTTGAGCTTAGGTCATCAATTTAATTCAAATTGTAGGTGCAACACTTTTTCAATCCAGTTAGATAATATGATCGCCGTCTCCTAGCGCACCTCCCCTCAAAAAACTAGAAGGAACCATCGAGTAATTAGGGAGTACATCGAGTTTTCCCCTTCCGCCTTTGAAAGAGCACGGTTCACCATCGAACTCTATGCTCCGGCCGTTTTCCTCACAATTAAGCTTCACAATCATGCTCCTGGGATGGCCACGATACTCCTGGCGCAAACTGCATCAAAAATGATGTCTTGCTGAGCTAGACCGCCATGACTGAGCTCAACACCGCCGCCCCCATCGACGCCTGCGACCGTCCGCTCGTCGTCCGGGCTGGCCATGTTGTCATACGGGTGTTCCAAGATACAAGGAACATTTTTCCTTTTTGTGTCTTGGTCATCTGATGCTTATAGGATCCGGAACGGCCGCGCGAAGTCACTGTATGGCTCCCAGTTCCGGTCTGGCTGGAGGTAGAAGATGAACCTGACAGTGGGCCCCCCTGTCAGTGATTGAATTCGGTTTTTCTAATTCCAGGAACTTTGCCCAACTTCAAAAATGCATATATCGCTGTAGATTGCTCCAAAAATCTTGAAACAAATTTTGTTTGAAATCCCTTGAGCTCTAGTTTCTGTTAGTACCAATTGGTATCTATGAAAACCAGTTTTAAATTCTGTAGAATGCAATCATTCCAAATACAAATAGATTTTTCCCAGCTGAATCTTCCACTGTAAAAATCCCCAAAATTCACATAAAATACTTTGTCCTGTTCTTGTTTACCAAAAAAAGTTTGGGAGCCATTGAACCTGTATAACCTAATCAAATTCCAAATTCCTTTCTGCTGTTCAGTTATAAAATAGAACTGTAACCAGGAATTTAATCAAACTTCTAAATTCAATTTCTCTTAGTATCCTTGCTTTAAAAATATTGAGTAAAATCCTGTATAACCCTTATGTTCTAAAATTTCAAGTTGTACAGTTAGTTTGTGAAAGTGCATCTAGGATCCCCGTGGGTTTTGGATGATTGATGACGACAATTAAGTGAATAATGAGCTCAATGATCTTAAGCACAGGTGTGGACTCAAGTGGAAGCACAATCCCTCAGAAAAGGGAAAGGATGAAAACGGCAATGTCAACTCGAGAAGGAGAAACTAGGATTTCTAGTGTGTCGAGTTTGGACTATCCAAATATGTGTGAGGATGTGTGTGTAAAGTGCATTGAGATCAAGTTGGGAGCGCAAAGTGGTTTAGAGGTCAAACCTATTGAGAGAAAAGAGTTGGAAGGAGTCTGGCAGTAGGGCCGGACTAGTCCGTGCAGGTGGCCGGACTAGTCCGCCCCTGGCCGGCCAAGTCCGTTTTCAGCCGGACCAGAAGGGTCTGACTGAGTTCGGACTAGTCCGTAGTGGGACGGACTAGTCCGGGTAGTCGTGAAGTGGGTTTTGGGGACTAAGTCACAAAACCACGGACTTGTCCGTTTTGGTCTGGACCAAGAGGTCCTGACTGAGATCGGACTAGTCCGCCCTGGGGGTCGGACTAGTCCGGGTTTGAGAGAAGTCGGTGCTTCAGAGACTAAGTTTGGGAAGGCCAGACTAGTCCGCCCTGGGGGTCGGACTAGTCCGTGGTCTTTAGACTAGTCTGTTTTCACACGGAACAAAAGGTTCTGTGTGAGATCGAACTAGTTCGGTGAGGGCCGGACTAGTCCGTTGTTGAAGTGACCGTTTGAATTTGAAGTTTGGCGGGTAGTGTGACGATTGCCGCGCAGTGCGATAGTTGTCAGGGACGTCAGTGGTCCCCTAGGCCGGACTAGTCCGGGCTGTAGGCCGGACTAGTCCGCCCATCTACTGAAGTCAGCAGTATGGGCTTGGAACCTCTATAAATAGAGGACCCCTGGGTTCATTTGAAAAAAAAACCCTGAGCAAGTTGAAACCCTAGCGCCGCCACAGCAACCTTGAGCCTCCAAAAGCCTCCTTCTTGCCTACATTCCCTCTAAAACTAATTCTTGTGTGGATTAGGGTTTGGTGAGGTGAAGAAGAGGAAGAACACCGCTCTTTGGCTCTCGGTTTGATCTCTTGCACTTTGTGAATCTTTGCGATCTGTGGCTTGAGTCAATCTTTGTGATTTGTGATTGTATTTGTGGTGGGAGCCTCAGATTGTGAGAAGCCCCAATGAATCTTGTATTCACTCTTTGTGATAGTGGAAGAACCAAGTTAGGCCCGTGTGGTAAACTTGGTGAGGGAAGGGTTGTTGAACCCGGTCCTTCGTGGACTCCTCAACGGGGACGTAGATTCCTTCGTGGGATCGAACCTCGAGATAAAATCCTTGTGTCCCTTGTGTTCTTTACTTTCACTTATTGATCATTGCTTCTAGGGTTAACTTTATCCATTTTGTTCACCACTCTTGTTCCATCATGATCCTTAGCTTCATACTTGTCATATAACTTGTTAAGGCTCACTAAGTCATTCTAACAAACCTTGCATCACAAGAATTGGACTAAAACTTGTTAGAAATCCTTTTTAGGCTTTTCCCTGTAGGAGGACCGGACTAGTCCGCCCCTGGACCGGACTAGTCTGCCCCCTGAGTTCTAATAAGTCATTTCAGGTCGTTTTGCCTATTCACCCCTCCCCCTCTAGGCAACTTTCAATTGGTATCAGAGCAGGACTCTGCCAAAAGAGTCTAGCAACTCGGAGAGAAGATGGCCGTAGTGGGGTACGAAGAAGTCTCAACCAGTGAAGTCCAAGCAACCCCAGAAGAGATTCTCTTCTATCAAGACAAGACAACGGATGACGAAGAGATTCGCCAGCTCAAGGCGAAACTTCGAGAGAAGTTGAAGATTCCCAAGGTTGACACCTCAACCTCCACATCGAGTGGCACAATCAACTACAACCAACAAGGCTACAACTATGAACGTCTTGTCTCCAACAACCACTATCTTTCCATCCCATTGGGAAAGCCTCCCCAATTCGATGGAACCGACTACGGGATGTGGAAGCACAACATGAAGATCCACCTTGTGTCACTCAACCCCTCACTATGGCAAATTGTGTTGACCGGGGTGCACATCCCGAAAAAATGAAGAAGATACCACTTCGGAGCAAGCCGTGCTCCTTCACCGCAATGCTCAAGCGGTCGGAGTGATCATCTCGTCTCTCTCAAGAGATGAGTTCAACTGAGTGGATGGACTTGAGGTGGCCAAGGACATTTGGGACACTCTCAAGACGGCTCATGAAGGCAACCAAGTCATGAAAGAAGCTCATATTGAGCTCATAGAAGGAGAGCTCGGGAGGTTTGCCATTATGGATGGTGAATCTCCCCAAGAGATGTACAACCGCCTAAAGATACTCATCAACAAGAGTAGATCTTATGGCTGTACCAAGTGGACGGACCACGAGGTGGTGAAGAGGATGATTCGGGCATTCATGCCTAGAAACGTCTCTCTTTGCTCCATGATCCGAGAAAGCCCGGGTTTTGCCAAAATGACCCCGGAGGAGGTCCTTGGAAGGATCATCAACCACGAGATCATGGAGAAGGAGGCGCTCTTCTACAATGACCTCCAAAGGTTCACCGCCTCGAAGATGAAGAATGTTGCACTCAAAGCAACATCCTCCTCAAAAGAGCAAGACGGAGATGATGAGGAGATCCTTTACACCGACGAGGAAGAGGCCTTCTTCATCAAAAACTTCAAGAGGATGATGAAGAGAAGAAAAGGAGGATACAAGCATGAGAGTAAAGGCAAGGAAAAGGCAAGGCCCAAAACCAAGAGGGCTTGCTACAATTGTGGCGAGTACGGGGACTTCATTGTAGATTGCCCACATGAAGATGGCAAGAAGAAGAAGGAGGGCAAGCCACAAGAGAAGAAGTTCTACAAGAAGAATAGGCCCTCCGATCATGCTCACTTAGGCAACGAGTGGGACTCTAACGATGAGTCCTCCTCGTCCGAAGATGAGGAGAAGATGGCAACCATAGCCATCGGGAGGAGCTCCAAGGGAAGCAAGCTCTTCCCAAATCTCTACGACCACGAGCCAACTTGCCTCATGGCAAAACAAGGAAGGAGAAAGGTTAATTCTAACTCATCCTCTTCCATATCCTCTCATGATGATTTTGATAGTGCTAGCAAAAATGAACACATGTTTAAGGATATAAGTAAGAGCACATTGCAAAGAATGAAATTGCTTTTGGATGAGATTTTTGAGAAGGAGGAGCTCATAGATAGGCAAGAGGACTTGCTTATACAAGAAAAGGAAAGATGTAAAGAGCTCATTGAGCTCCTTGAGTTTGAGAGAGAGAAGAGCAAGGCATTAGAGCATGAACTTGCTCTAAGCAAGAAAACATGCTCAAGTCTTGAGGAGACAACCATTGAGCTCAAGGACAAACTTGGCAAAAGTCAACAAGATCCTTGAGACTCAAATTGAGTCCCTTAAGACTAATGTAGCCTCTTCCTCCAAAATCTCATCCGGCTCAAAAGTTGCATCCAAAGCAATATCTACTTGCAAATGTCTAACTTGATTCTTAAATTAAAGGATTAGCTTAAGTTGACTCAAGGAAAGCAAGCACCTAAGGGTGGAATCTTTGACAAAGAGAAGGTGGCGTATTCACGAAGTGCATACACCAACACAAGACCTCTCAATGTCAAGGATGGTCTTGGTTATACTAGAGGTGGAAAGCAAAATGCCAAAACCTCCAAGTATGGCAAATACTTGATTGTCTTTGTCAAAGGAAGCTCATCCCCAACTAAAATTGAGAAGAACACTTCATCTAGCACCTACTTGGCTAAATCTGAACCACATCCTCTATTTCATGATTTTGATGGATCATATGTTTTGATGAGGAACAAGAATGGCAAAGTATATGCTAGATATGTTGGGCCACTCTGCAAGAGCCCCAAGCCTTGCGTGTGGGTGCCCAAATGCCTCACTACTAACGTCAAAGGACCCAACGCTGCTTGGGTACCTAAAAGGAAGGCATAATCCTATTTTGTAGGCGTACTCCTCTGGTGGATCCAAATGGGTGCTCTATAGTGGGTGCACAAACCACATAACCAGAGAGAGGAAGATGTTCGAGGAGTATGAGGAACATGATGATCCAAACGAAGGAATCCTCTTTGGGGACAATAGTCGAGGGAAAATCCTTGGCTCCGGTAAAATTGTCATTTCTCCCCAACATACTCTTTCTAGTGTTTTACATATTGATTCTCTAGACTATAACCTTTTGTCCATATCACAACTATGTGACAAGGATTATAATTGTGTTTTCACTAATGAGGGTGTGAGCGTCCTTAGTAGAAGCGATAACTCAATCGCTTTTAAGGGTGTGCTCAAGGGAAAGCTTTATCTTGTGGACTTTTCCTCGGATAAAGCTCAACTTGACACATTCTTAATGGCGAAAACCAACATGGGATGGCTTTGGCATAGACGGCTAGCCCATGTTGGGATGAGGAATTTACAAAAGCTTCTTAAGGGCGAGCACATTCATGGTTTGAAGAATGTTGTCTTTGAAAAGGATAGGCCATGTAGTTCTTGCCAAGCCGGGAAGCAAGTTGGAGCTCAACACCCCTCAAAGAACATCATGACAACAACAAGACCTTTGGAGCTGCTACATATGGACGTTTTCAGCCCAATAACCTACATTAGCATTGGCGGTAACAAATATGGTCTTGTTATTGTTGACGATTTTTCTCGTTTCACTTGGGTGTTCTTCTTGCATGATAAGGGTGAAACTCACGGTGTCCTCAAGAGGTTCTTGAGGAGAGCTCAAAATGAGTTCGTCTCAAGAATCAAAGCTATAAGAAGCGACAACAACACCGAATTCAAGAACACTCAAGTGGAAGAATTCTTGGATGAGAAGGGCATCAAGCATGAATTTTCAGCTCCATACTCCCCTCAACAAAATGGGGTGGTGGAACGGAAGAATAGGACACTCATCGAGATGTCAAGGACAATGCTTGATGAGTACAAGACATCGGATCGGTTTTGGGCGGAGGCAATTAACACCGCTTGCCACGCCGTCAACCGATTGTACCTCCACCGCCTCCTCAAGAAGACTCCCTATGAGCTTCTAGTTGGTAAGAAACCAAATGTCTCTTACTTTCGTGTCATTGGGAGCAAGTGATATATTATCAATAAGAAGCCTAGGACTTCGAAGTTTGCTTCAAAGCCCAATGAAGGTTTCTTGCTTGGTTATGACTCAAACATCCACGCCTACCGTGTCTTCAACAAAACCTCTAGAACTGTTGAAATAGCACGCGGCGTGGTGTTTGATGAAACTAATGGCTCCCAAGTGGAGCAAGTTGATCAAAATGTGCTAGATCAAGAAGACTCTCCACAAGAAGCTATTAGGAGAATGGCACTTGGAGATGTTCGACCACAAGAACAACCACAATGCTCAAGTGACGATGATGCGAGCCACTCCCCACGCGATCAAGTTGAAGATGGACAAGTGGCACCTCAAAACGATCAAGAAGATGAAAGTCAAGGGGGAGGCATCCATCAAGGGGAGATCAAGAAGAAGAAGATGATGATGATGACTCAAGAGCTCAACCTCCACATCCTCGTGTGCATCAAAGTGTTCAACGGGATCACCCCGTTGACAACATACTAGGAGATATTACTAAAGGGGTAATCACTCGTTCTCGTGTTGAAAATTTTTCTGAACATTACTCTTTCGTCTCTTCTTTGGAGCCCCATAAGGTTGAAGATGCCTTGAGAGACCCGGGTTGGGTGGTGGCCATGCAAGAGGAGCTTAACAACTTTGAAAGGAACAAAGTTTGAGAGCTTGTCAAGCGTCCACAAGCAAATGTTGTGGGCACCAAGTGGATGTTCCGCAACAAGCAAGATGAACATGGTGTTGTAACAAGGAACAAGGCACGACTTGTGACCAAGGGGTACTCACAAGTCGAAGGTTTGGATTTTGATAAAACCTTTGCGCCCGTAGCTAGGCTAGAGTCAATTCGTATATTACTTGCTTTTTATACTCACCATGATTTTAAGCTCTACCAAATGGACGTCAAGAGTGCGTTCCTAAATGGCCCAATCAAGGAGGAAGTCTATGTGGAGCAACCACCGGGCTTCGAAGACCAAGAATCCCCAAACCATGTCTTCAAATTGCGTAAGGCTCTCTATGGCCTCAAACAAGCTCCTAGACCTTGGTATGAGTGTCTTAGAGACTTTCTAGTCAAAATGGTTTTAATATAGGAAAAGCTGATTACACTCTCTTTACAAAGCATTTTAATGATGATCTCTTTGTGTGCCAAATATATGTCGATGACATTATATTTGGTTCTATTAACAAAGTGTTTTGTGATGAGTTTTCTAAGATAATGACAGAGAGATTTGAGATGTCCATAATGGAGGAGTTGAAGTTCTTTTTAGGTTAGTCAAGCAACTCAAAGAAGGCACGTTCATAAGTCAAACAAAATACACTCAAGATATATTAAAGAAGTTTGACATGGACAAGGCCAAACCCATCAAGACTCCAATGGCAACAAATGGACACTTAGACCTAAACGTAGATGGTCCAAGTGTGGACCAAAAGGTATATTGTTCCATGATGGACTCTTTTTTATATCTTTGTGCATCTAGACCGGATATTATGCTTAGTGTGTGTATGTGTGCACGTTTTCAAGCTGCACCTAAGGTGTGTCATATGACCACCGTGAAGAGAATTCTTAGGTATTTAGTTCACACACCTAGACTTGGACTTTGGTACCCTAAAGGATCCAAGTTTAACCTCATTGGCTATTCCGATGCGGATTATGCGGGGTGCAAAGTTGATAGAAAGAGCACATCCGGGACATGCCAATTTTTGGGTAGATCATTAGTGTCTTGGTCCTCTAAGAAACAAAATTCCATTGCTCTTTCCACAGCCGAAGCGGAGTATGTCCTAGACGGAAGTTGTTGTGCACAACTTGTTTGGATGAGACAAACTCTAAGGGATTATGGTATAAACTTGCGCCATATTCCTCTCCTATGTGACAATGAGAGCGCCATCAAAATAGCCCATAATCCAGTTGAGCATTCAAGGACCAAACACATAGACATTAGACACCATTTCTTGAGAGATCATTCCTTAAAGGGGGATATAGTAATTTCCCATGTGAGAACCGAGAACCAACTAGCTGACATATTCACCAAGCCCCTAGATGAGAAGCGATTTTGTGACCTTAGGAGTGAGCTCAATATCTTAGATTCTCGAAATGTGGCTTGAAACATGCACAGCTGAATGTTTACCTTTTGCCTTATTCAAAAGAATGCATATGGTTGAAAAATTCATCTCTATCTCGATTTTCTTCAAAATATTTGAAAAACTAGTGACTTTGTGAGTTATGGTCATAGTTTGAATGTTGAATGCTTACTGACCATATTCATAAAGTTTTGTTGGGGCAATATGTCCAAAAGGATTATCTATAGTGGCTAAAACTCAAATATATGTGTTTTTAGCCTCCTTGGACCGGACTAGTCCGCCCTTTGGCCGGACAAGTCCGGATCCGGACTGGTCCGGGTTTGGTCCACTGACGGGACTAGTCCGGCCCCTTAACCGGACTAGTCCAGCCCCTAGGGACTTAAACCCCCAGGAAGCGGCCGACCCCTCCACTTCTTCTTTTGGCTTTCTCTCTCTCCCACGCGCGCGAAACCGCCCTCTTTCGGCGATTTTTGATTCCAACCACCAAAAATCATTTCCAATCCATGCATTGGAAGCCCCGGAGGTGTGGGAAACTTTCCCTGATCACTCGAGACGCGATCCATCCCCGATTCTGTCAATTTCTCAAGATTTGAAGAGGTATCCCCGACTTTTCAAAAACTTGCCTCATTCTTGATTCATTGAGTTTTTGATAGATGCCTCTTCATTAAAGTTACTTCAAGTGACCTTGTGATCATAGCCTAGGAACATTGCGAGTTGATTCCAAAATTTCTCGAAAAACTGTTAGAGTTAGGGTTTAACCTGAGTAAACCAGACTAGTCTGCCTCAGGGGCGGGCAAGTCCGGTGTACACAGGTCAAACTCCAACTTTGGTCTTTTCTCGAGATTTCTTTCGCATTATTCCAACTCCTTGACCTACTATCTTATAGCTTCTATTCTTTTCAGCCAAAATGGCCGCTCCTCGCCGTTCCGCTTCTCCCCCCACTGACCCCGAGTGGGAGGCGGAGCAGCTTTGCCTCGCCGAAGAACGAGCAAGAGCCGAAGTTGAGGCTGCCGAGAAGTATCTTGAGCAGCATGAGAGAGCTATAGCAGCCAAGAAGAAACAAGCAAGGGCCGCAGCTTTGGCCAACAACAAAGATGAAGCAATGGCTCGGGCCATTGAGGAGTCCCGCAAGGAACTCCGAAAGAAGAAGAGAGAGGAGCGCGAGGCTCATAACTCTCAGGCCGCTGCTGCACAAGTCTCCAAGCGGAAGAGACTTGTGACCCTTGGAGAGAAAGAGAAGGGCAAGGAGCCAGCCCAAGAAGAAATTTCTGAACGCCGGATCGAGCGAGATCCGAAGAAGGGCAAGGATCCGACTCCCGTGGAGCCCAAGAAGAGGAAGCACGCAGTAAAGGTCCCGGCTGCGAAGGCCAAGGGCATTTCTATCAAGGAGAAAGGGAAGGCCAAACCGATTGGCCCCCTGGAAGTGCACACTCCCGAGAGGAACCCCAAGAGGTAGCGTGAAATAGCTGCAAATGTTTTCCATGGAAAGGGAGCCGAGAAAGCAAGAAGGCTCAGGACGAACAAAGTGTACATGTATGAAAGGAGCACCGCTGACCCTCAGTTTTGGTGTGACTTTCATTGTGATTATTACTGTCTCGTCTACCAAAGCATGAAGAATCCTGTGATTGAAGCACAGTGGGTAGACTAGGAGTACATGGCCAAGAAGCAACATTCTGCTTTTGATGCGGTCATTGAAGCAGCTGAGCGCCATGTGCTCAAGAACATCATGAGATTCAAGTATGACTAGAACATCGAAGTCTTCCTACAGTTTTATTCCACCGTCTACTTCACCACCTCTGGTGATAGAAGGATAATATGGATGACGCATGGCGAGCAGCTCTCAGTCACATTTGAGGAGTTTGCAAAGATTCTAGGTCTTGAGGCTCATTTGGACCATGAGATCATCATCTCTAACCTCAAGGACGTTGACACAGATCAGCTGGACTACATGTACCCGAGCCATGTGTCCTATGAGCCAGGACTTGCTCGCAACATCAAACCTTTCTACAGCATTCTCAACAGGTTCCTGAGGCAGACAATAGCACCAAAGGATGGTGATGCAGGAGTTATACAAGGCAATCTGAGGCACCTGCTACTTGTCATCGATGGGGAGGAAAAGTTCAATCTCGTCGATTACATCTTCGACAACATTTTCAACATCTCACATACCCCAACCGTGCTTGCGGGTATGCCCCCTACATCATGTACCTCATTGAGAAGGTGTCGGGCACGACCTTCGTCAAGGATGTGACTCATCACCCGCTCCATCCTCAGACACCTCCTGCAGTCCAGCCTCCTCCGCGCCGAAAGAATGCAGAGCATCCCTCCTCCTCGATGATGCCAGCTTCTCGGCCCATGGCGCCTTCTTCCCCGCCTCCACCTCAATCCATTAACGCCTTCTTCAAGTGCTTCAAGGCGATCTTCACTTCCTGCCAGAAGCAGGAGATTAGGAACCAGAGGGCACGCAAGCGCCAAGAGAAGTACCTCAAGGCTTTGTGTGACAAGCTGGAGGTTCCTATGTCCTCTCCGAAGGCGAGTGACAGGGAAATCACTCCATTCCCCGACTTCACCGCCGACGAGCTCGCCCAGCTCCAAGAGGACGGGAGCTCTTCCCGGGTAGCTCCTTTGGCTCGTGCCTCCGACGATGACGACGACGACGATCACGAGCACCCAGAGGCCACGGAGAGCGACTCCGACGCTGGGGCCGATGATAGTGAAGACAGCGACAACTGAGTGGTTAGGGTTCGAGTTCCCTTCTTCTTTCCCTTTTTGGTGTCTTGATGCCAAAGGGGGCGAGTTAGATGGGAGTTAGACGGGGGAGAGTTAGAAAGGAGGGTAATGAGTTGTATCCCTTTATTTTGGATCCTTGGACATGTTGCACTTCTTATTGTAATATTTATGTCATGTCGGATGTTTAAATTTGTGCAAGACTATGTTTTGAATGTTCAATATCAATATGATGCTTTGAATGTCTATCTTTTAATCATATTCATATTTATTATGTCTTGTCACAAATTGTTGAGCACAACACGTAGGCACCCCACCATAACGTGTGTATGTATGAAAGACTTCCTCAATCTTTCTTTTATGATGCATTCATTGAGGGGGAGTCACTCATACACCCGCGCGTTATGAAAACCACAAATTTATACTCTTATATGTGAAGACTTAATGTGTTGTCATCAATCACCAAAAAGGGGGAGATTGAAAGCGCATCTAGGATCCCCGTGGGTTTTGGATGATTGATGACAACAATTAAGTGACTAATGAGCTCAGTGATCTTAAGCTCAGGTGTGGACTCAAGTGGAAGCACAATCCCTCAAAAAAGGAAAAGGATGAAAACGGCGATGTCAACTCGAAAAGGAGAAACTAGGGTTTCTAGTGTGTCGAGTTTGGACTAGCCAAATATGTGTGAGGATGTGTGTGTAAAGTGCATTGAGATCAAGTTGGGAGCTCAAAGCGTTTCAGAGGTCAAACCTATTGAGAGAAAAGAGTTGGAAGGAGTCTGGCAGTAGGGCCAGACTAGTCTCTGCAGGTGGCCGGACTAGTCCGCCCCTGGCCGGCCAAGTCCGTTTTCAGCCGGACCATAAGGGTCTGACTGAGTTCAGACTAGTCCGTAGTGGGACGGACTAGTCCGGGTAGTCGTGAAGTAGGTTTTGGGGACTAAGTCCCAAAACCACAGACTTGTCCGTTTTGGTCCGGACCAAGAGGTCCTGACTAAGATCATACTAGTCCGCCCTGGGGGCCGGACTAGTCTGGGTTTGAGAGAAGTCGGTGCTTTAGAGACTAAGTGTGGGAAGGCCGGACTAGTCTGCCCTAGGGGCCGGACTGGTCTGTGGTCTTCAGACTAGTTCGTTTTCACACGGAACAAAAGGTTCTGTGTGAGATCGGACTAGTCCGGTGAGGGCCGGACTAGTCCGTTGTTGAAGTGATCGTTTGAATTTGAAGTTTGGCGGGTAGTGTGACAATTGTCGCGCAGTGCGACAGTTGTCAGGGACGTCAGTGGTCCCCTAGGCCGGACTAGTCCGGGTTGTAGGCCGGACTAGTCCGCCCATCTGCTGAAGTCAGCGGTATGGGCTTGGGACCTCTATAAATAGAGGACCCCTGAGTTCATTTAAAAAAAAACCTTGAGCAACTTGAAACCCTAGCGCCGCCACAGCAACCTTGAGCCTCCAAAAGCCTCCTTCTTGCCTACATTCCCTCTAAAACTAATTCTTGTGTGGATTAGGGTTTGGTGAGGTGAAGAAGAGGAAGAACACTGCTCTTTGACTCTCGGTTTGATCTCTTGCACTTTGTGAATATTTGTGATCTGTGGCCTGAGTCAATCTTTGTGATTTGTGATTGTATTTGTGGTGGGAGCCTCAGATTGTGAGAAGCCCCAACGAATCTTGTATTCACTCTTTGTGATAGTGGAAGAACCAAGTTAGGCCCGTGTGGTAAACTTGGTGAGGGAAGGGTTGCTGAACCCAGTCCTTCGTGGACTCCTCAACGGGGACGTAGATTCCTTCGTGGGATCGAACCTCGGGATGAAATCCTTGTGTCCCTTGTGTTCTTTACTTTCACTTATTGCTCATTGCTTCTAGGGTTACCTTTTTCCATTTTGTTCATCACTCTTATTTCATCGTGATCCTTAGCTTCATACTTGTCATATAACTTGTTAAGGCTTACTAAGTCATTCTAACAAACCTTGCATCACAAGAATTGGACAAAAAAATTGTTAGAAACCCTTTTTAGGCTTTTCCCTATAGGAGGACCGGACTAGTCCACCCCTGGACCGGACTAGTCCGCCCCCTGAGTTCTAATCTCGTTTTATTAAGTCATTTCAGGTCGTTTAGCCTATTCACCCCCCCTCTAGGCAACTTTCAGTTTGGTATGAAAACCTGTATGATTTTCTGTATAATTCAATTGCCTTTTTCCTTCATTGAATTATTACAGATGTTCAGTTGCTTTGTTATGTTCCAAATTAGAACTGAACCTTGCTTTAGTCGTATACTAGCTCCTATAAAAATTTCAGATTTATTAGACCTAATATCCTGGCCCAAATTCAATTCCCAATCTGAATGTTAATTGAAAAACTAAATTCAGTTATAAAATAATTCCTGAAATTCCTAGCAACTTTAGAATTCAATATCTCTTTCACAGAAACCTAGAAAATTGTGAAACAAATTTTCCTAGAACTAGTGGGAACCCCCTCTACATGGTACAACCACTGGTAGTCATGATAGACCTCCAGAATTACAACCAAAATTCAGATAAGGCTAAACACTTAAGAAATTTTGTAGACCAATATATTCATTTGCTGTATCTGAAACGTAACTGGTTAGTCCTAAATGACCAAATGAATTCCCTGTAATTTTCTCAGGCTCAGACCATCTGTTGAACCTGTATAAATTGAGATCACGTCCCTATGTACCAAAACAATATCTATTTCACTTTATATGTCCATTGCCTAAGTTCATCTTGTTTCCTTTCTGTTGCGGTACAGTCTAGCAACAGAACTTCAAGTCCTAACTAATATTAATCCTTCTTGAGTTATAATCACCTTCAATTGTTATATTAATAAATTGCAATCTCTTAATTGCATATCATTTCAATAGTGTTCGCGACGAAGGTGGCCAACGAGAAGCACAACCTGGAGGAGTGGAATTCTCTATTGGATATGCTATGGCGAGAATTCTCGACGAAGGCTACTAACTGATCGTCGCTGACTTTTTTTTATTTCAACTGAAAGGCAAGCCCCGGTTTGCATTTAAGTGCCTTTTTAAAGTTTTGCTTTATACACACTGTACCGAATAGACTTGATATGTGCATTAGGTCTATGTTGATTGAATACTCCACATACATGACCAAATAATCCTTGAAGTGGATGGGTAGTATAAGACCCCCTCAGATTATATTGCTATGCTTAATGTTTAGTTAGAAGGTCAGTAGAAGTCAAGTATGTTGGACACTACTCGCGAGATAGGTCATATTTTATTGACCACAAGTCAAGTAGTTGAATTCTACTTGCGAAAGAAGTCGAGTGAGAGAAACCTACCCGCGAGAGGTTACTATAACATTCACTCTTTAATATGGGACGTGGACGGGGATTTGTGTAGGTTGGTTTGCCCACATCATTCTTGGGTCGGTAATGGTGAGGCAGGTGTTGGGGAGATGGATTGGTAGCCCCGTCTGTGTCAGTTAAGTCCCGTCTCTTGCTTGGCCCTGTTGGACAAGTGTGAACTCTACCGGGTGCATACTGGCTATATGGAACCCAGGAAACCGATGTACCTTGAGGATCCTATGTTGGAACCTTTTCAATCGGCTTAAGTTGTCGGCTGTTAGTACAATGGGAGGTAACTCGCTAATGAACATCTCACAGCGGAGGTGTACCTTGAGGGAGCTCGCTGTTCGGGTCGATCGAACTGTTTTGATATGGGTTAGTCTTGGGAAAGGTGGCAGCGTACGACATCAGGGGAGTGTGCTGATGCAACTCCGAGTATGGGCGTACGTGTCGTGCAGTCTGGGTGTTTTTGATTCGAATCACCGTCGCTCACGGTTATGGATTGAGCATACTTGGTCACTGAGTCTTGATGTAGTAAGAAAGAGAAATGGAAAGATTATGAATATGCTGCTATGAATAAATTTTTATATTGAAATCTTGGCTTCTATAGAGATAGTATAATCAAATTTACAATTTCCGAACATTTAACTTTGATAAGGCTTATGCAACCTTGATCAAGTATCATCGTGGATGAAGCGTTTCTTGTTTGATTGTGGAATTCACAATGATGTTATGCCCATGGATCACGTATGCTTCTTTAAAACTGACCACTAAGGATTTACTTTTGGCGAGTCCATTCCTGCAAATTAAGCTTCCCAATCTTTAAAGTTTCCAGCATGTAGAGTTTCATGTTTAGGTGAGACGATTCAGTCTTGCTGAGCCTTGTGCTCACGGTTGCTATATTGTGGTTTTTGCATGTATTATTAGCTTATGCTTATGTTATGGTTGTCCTTGAGACCTCGAGCTTGTCGAGATGTATCTCTCACGGAAACCTTGCCGTTGCTCTCTGTTTCGAAGCGTCCGTGGGCATGGACAGTTTCTCTTGTGCATATCTAGTTGAGGGCATGAGTATGTGTATTCCGTTGCGTTGTATATTATGTTGTAAAAGAGAATCATCTTGTGAAATAAACTATTTGGGTCGGGTATTTTGTATGGCTTTCCTTGTGTGCTGTCGGGTGCCGCATCGCACGACACCACCCAATGCGATTCCTGGAGTGTGTGGACCTCGGTCCTCATAGTGAACTCACCTGGGATGGTATACCTCTGTCTCCCGGAAGGGGTCCTCCCAGCTGGGGTAGGGCTTGTTCGACCATTTGCAAGAAAGTATGCGCTGCAGCACCATGTCACCCACCTGCCCTCATTGATGAGGTTGGTATCTTCGCACAGGCACTGGTCGTGCACGACTTTAGACCTGGGGGAGCCCATGGTGTTCCATGGAGGAGGGTGTACTTAGCGCCGTACACCAAGAAGACAGGCGTTTCCCCTGGAGCCTGGCTAACCGTGGAGCGTCTTGCGGTGCTCGTGGTCACTGCTGGAGTCAGGGTCACCATCGTTGTAGACTGACTAGACAGCTCGCTTGGCCTCCGGGTACACCATCTCCTTGTCATCGTCGACCTGGGGGTCGACCTTTTGCTTGCCCTCCCGCTGATGAAAGAGCGCTACTACACCTGCTCGCAGTATCGTTCCGCGAGCTCTTTGATCTCCCGGCACTGACTAGCATTGTGGTTGATAGTGTTGTGTACTGGGCATCGCCCGCTGCTGTCGCTATCACCTGACAACTTTTGTGGATGCTTGTCGAGACATGGGCCCCTCAGGCCGCCGGCTGGTGCAGCTGCAGCAATGTGGCCCCAATCAGTGGCCTATTCTGGCCACTGGACCGGTTCTTGTTCATCTTGTCATTGCCCTGTGGAGGGGCATCTGTGTTGGGCTGACCGGCCTTCCCCACCTCAGAGGCAGGTTGTGATTGCCAGTCGTGTCCTTCAGCAGCCCTGGTGCACTTGTCGGCGATGGAGAGGAGCTCGGAGACATCTTGCACGTTATGTGTGGCTAACTTCTCGAGCATCTTCCTGCTCTTCACACCCTGGCAGAATGCAACTATGACAGAAGCATTCGGGATGTGGGGGATGGTGTTGTGTACCTGGGTGAAGCGTTGGATGAATGACTACAACATCTCTCTGACACACTGTCGCATGGCATGGAGGTCGAGCTTGGTGCTAGGGCACGTGTACGAGCTATCGAAGTTCGCGGTGAACTGTCGATAGAGCTCCGCCCAGGAGGTTCTAGACCCCTGGGGCAGGTTCATGAGCCATTATCGAGCTGGGGCGGTCAAGGCGATGGGGAAGTAGTTTGCCATGATGACCTCATTCCCTCCTGCAGCTACGAGAGAGGTGGTGTAGATCTGCAGGACCTCGAGGGGGTTGACACTCCTGTCATATTTTTCCAGCAGGTGCGGCCAGAACTTGCATGGCCATGCCACGATGCGACTTGTGGGGCCAGGGCTGCACAACCTCCTATGCCCCTGTCGGAGCTTGGTATGGTGCAGCATACGCCTGGGGTGCCTGCAGCATGATGTACGATTGTTGTGGTACATGCTATGCAGCGTACAGAGCATGCTACTGTGGAGCGTGCTACTGCGGAGCATGCTGCCATGGAGCGTGTTGCGCGACATACTGCTGATGCGCATGTTGCGTTGCGTGTGCCTGAGGAGCTATCTCCGCTTAGTACTCTAGTGGTGGAGGTGGCATAGTGTTTACCTGAGGTGCCATCTGTCCATGGTACCCCCACCTTGTACCGCGTACGTATGAGGTACGTGCGGCACAGGGTTCACCTGAGATATGTGTGGCACAAGATTTGCCTAAGGAGCGACCTGCGTGATGGACGCTTGGGGCCCACCTCCTTGAGCGCCGTAGTCAGCCTCAAGGTTGAGCCGTCTTTCCTGTTGCCGCTCGATGGTGACGTGGATGTCCTCCTTCGCAAATCAACAACTGTGGAGGTGGGCCCTGAGGTCAGACATGGAGAGCCTATTGGAGTGGGAGTGGGTCGTGTACCAGTCGATGGTCGACATACGCGACAGCGACACATGCTGCCTCCTTTTCTAAGGCAAGTTGATGACAACCATGATGACATGATCGACATCATTGATCCACTGCTGCGCAGCACCCTGAGGAGCATTCATGACAGGTGGGCTGTGGAAGATAGCATGTGTTGCAGCAAGTGCACTCTCCAGACTTGCAGTCGGTGGCACCGTGGATGATGATGGTGCAGGTGTCTGTCGCGAAGCTCTGGCCTCACCAGCCGTAGCTGCTCGGGGGCGCGAAGGACCAGACTGTGCCCTAGAGCAGGAGTGGGCCTCGTATTCACCCGCAGTGATGTGACAACCCCAGGAAGTGCCATCCAGAGGCCTGATGTTCACCATTGTGTGAAGACACGAACTTCTTGGAGCAAAAGGCCCCTTCCTGGCGCGCCAAATGTTGAAGTGTTCTTGCGACACTTCCTCCGGACCTACTTAGTCGTAGCCCGCAGAGATTCTTTTTTAGGAGGGGCTAGTCTCCGAGGAGTTTGCGCATACGAGAGATGGTGAACATTGTGGTTTTACGTGGTTTGGGCCGCTGAAGCATAACACCCTATGTCCACGGCGAGGATTGTATTGCTTGGGTGTCGTGAGCTTGAGAAAGCTTGTCTGAGAATGACTTGGTTGTCTACTGTTAGTGGCTGTTCGGCCTTTTATATTCAAGGTCGAACACATTGCAAGTGGGGCTCGGGGCCCGACAGGTGGTCCCAGGGTGATCTTATGTCTGTACAAGATCTAAGGGTTTTATACACCTGCTGCCTCTGCCAATGGCTTGAAGACACACCATATTTCCGTGTCAGTCGCCAGTGGCTAGGCGTAGTCATTGATGATGGCACGGAATGTCTTGTTTGTCTTGTCGCCATAAGCTACCCACTCAGCAGCATGGGGTAGATCTGCGACGCCTTCACTGTGATGTTATTGGGCACAACGGCACCTGATAGGGGCGTGTGCTGCGCCGTGTGCATGGGGAAGGCGCGTGCCCTGAATGCGAGACTTCACAGTGCATACCGCCCTTTACTCTTGCAACCTACTGCTCGGGGCAACTTGCACGACGTGCGGCAGCACCGAAGCCCGCCTCTGCTGGGGAGGTCGAGTCAGGTGCTGTGGGACACGTGGCAGCTCTGGAGCCCAACTCGAAGGAGAGTCAGGGTCCGGCACTATTGGACACGAGGCGGCCCTAGAGCCAACCTCTGCGAGGAGGGCGGCTCGGAACCCTTGGTCACGTGGAGGCACCGGAGTCCACTCTTAAGGAGGAGTGGGGCCCTCTCCCGCTAGACACGTGGCAACCCAGGAGCCCTCCCCTACGGGGGAGCCAAGTCCCTGGTTGAGGCCCACGTGGTAGTACCGGATCTCGTCGATGAGGAGGGACAAGGTATGGGCCTGCTGGACACATGGTGCCACTGAAATCTACCTCAGCGGGGAGGCAGGGCACTTAGGTGTTTCCTCCATCGCACGTGGGTACCCGATATCGAGGGTACCGACAGCGGTGGTCCAGCTCGGCCTTGAGATTGGTTGTGGCAAGCCTGGCCGAAGCGAACTAGTGTGTTGCGGCCGTTTGGCGGTCTATTATCAGCATGTGTGCTAGTGACACGTGCAACGGGGTGGCCTGCTTCCTCATGTGTGGAGTTGTATTGATGGTGATGACGATGAGGCGGTTGATGCCGTTGTGCTACTGCTCTGCTGCTTCTACTGGAGCATCCACAGCCGGCGGCTTGTGGAGAATTACTCGCGCTATGACCAGCACACTCTCTGGGATCCCAGCCAGCGATGTCATCATCACTGATGGAACACGAGTCCGCCGCGAGGCGGCAGCCGTGGCGGTCACAGGAGTGGTGGTCATGTAACCACCTGTTCTAACTGGGATGATCGGCTCTGGATCGGGAAGTGGCTCCGTCCTCGCTCACCGTGATTTGTTGGGGCCGAGAGGACCTGTCAATGGAGTGGATGTTCACCATTGTCCTGGGGTGCGAACTTTTTAGGAAAAAGCCTCCTACCTAGCGCACCAATGTCAAAGTGCGGATACGACACTTCCCCCAGGACTGCTACTGGCGCAGCCCGCGAAGGTTAGTTGAATGGAGGGACTAAGTTCCTGGATCTCATGAACTAGAGGAAGATGGTGAACACAAGGGTTTTATGTGATTCGGGACACTGTAGCGTAACACCCTACATCCACGAGAGTGTGTGTTGTATTGCTATTACTTGAGCTGCATGAATGAGAGAGTATGAAAAAGCCTATCCTATTTCGGTGGCTGCCCGTTCCTTTTATAGTCCAATGTCGGGCAGCTACACCAAGACTAGGGCCCGACAAGTGTCCCCGGGATGATTTGTATCCTATACACAATCTAGAGTACTTATGACTACTTGTAGTAGCTTCTGACAATGGCTTTAAGACTCGCTGTCTTGTCGCGTTGAAGACCAAAGCTAAGCTAAGCATAGATTTTGATGATGGTGGAGAATGTCCCATCCTATCATATGGCCGCAACCTACTCCGTCAGCTGCATGGCATTGCACTGTTTCACCATCACTATGACCTGACTGGGCACTGTAGTTCCTGATAGACACGTGAGCTGCGTGCCGCGTGTTTGGGGAACACGCGATCCTTAAATGTTGGAATAGATAGGTCATAACGTCATTTACTCTCGCATCCTACTGCCCACAACGAGTGGCAGAAAATGTAGCAACAAGTGGCAGCACCGGAGCCCTCCTCGGCGGGGAGGTGAGGTTTGGTGGCAGAAGACACGTGGATATGCTGGAGCTTGCCTCTGCGGGGAGACAAGGTTCGGATCCGTGGGACACGTGGTGGCATCGGAGCTTGCCTCAGCAGGGCGGCAGGGTTCGAAGCTGCTAGAAACGTTGTGTCGCTCGAGCCCGCTTCTCCGGAGAGGCTGGGTCCAGAGTAGATGGACACATGGCTTCTCTGGAGCGTTCCACAGCAGAGAGGTCAGGTCCAGGAGCGCTTCATGCTTGTATGCGGGGATATCCGGTCTCCAGGGTACCGACAAGGTCGGAGCCTAGCATGGGACAAGTCCATGCCCTTCCATCGACCCACACAGGTCCATGGTCGGCGACTCTCAAGCCAGGGATTCCTTTGACTTGGTCAGGTTCGGAGTCACCCCAACGCATCATACAGTGTGCCTTATCATGGGGTCTTGCTGAGGGATCCACCATGACCTCACTCACCTCTGGAGTTGGTATGCGAAAGCGATCCTCCCCATCCATGTTTAGAGCACCTTGCTCGGACAAGACCAGGAGTACACGACATTGAAGAGGGGCATGCACACTATCCCAATAAAGACTTCCTTCAGCCTATCTTGTGTGGTTTCACATGGAGTATCAAAGGTGACACAGTTTTGTACCGAGCATACCAAACATACGAGACCCAACGGTACATGACCACTACGCGGCTACGGACTGAAGCTACTCTTCGATTGAGGAAGGACCCACCACCAACGCCACAGCCACGTGAGTTCAGTGTATTTAACCCTCCCAAGTCCAAACTGAGAGGTCAGGCGGACGATTCCTCCTGGGCTCGAGCCCAAGAGAGGTGGGTAGTTGGTGGTATTTATGACACATGGTTGGCGCAACAACTTCGACAGTCGGAAGCACCTGCAATGTGACCCATTGCAGGATAAGCCTGACATCCATCCCATCCGATGTCAGAAGAGCGGTAACTTAATCCAGAAGATGGTTCCTTGGAGACCATTAAAAAGCTAAGACCGAAGTTTCCGATAGACGCGATACATAGAACGGACATTGTAAGACAGGCCCCACTATGAGAAATGTCGAATAGATAGGGCCGCCTCACCCCTATAAAAGACCCCCATGGCCTTCAGCATGAGGGGGGATTCACTCCGTATTCGTGGTTACTATAATTTTACATTCCGCATTTACTTACACACTTTTCCCTTCGGTGCTCTTGCACCATTTTCTTTTGACGTACTTGCATCTGAGCTCTACTTTCTTACGCCTGTGTGTATTTACATTTACACATTACTTTCATAAATGTTCTTACTTTCTTAGAGTTAATATACTCAGACTAGGTCCACTTGTAGTCTGTTCTCTCACCTTTTGAGCTAACAAAGATCACAGAACACTCCTGTTGGACGTCAGGCCATTTTGTCGAACCAAGATAAATCTCTTGTTCTTTGTAGGCTAGCTATAAGAGACAAACATGAGTCAATAAATTGTACTAGTCAGTTTCCGAAACACCTACAAAAGGGAAGCCTCAGTGTTGAACAAAAAAAAGAGGATATTGTATGATGCTCCGACAATTTGAAAAATAATCCAGGCAAGCGTGACGTAGCGTTGTTTGCCTCCGGGCACCTCAAACCTTGGTTCAATTGTTTGTATTCATCCACTATATCTCTCAATCTTGCCAAACACAACAAAGCCGTACGGTTCATTCTAAATCACAAAGGTGCGATTTAGTAGTTCCTATATTTTAATCCTACACATCAACATACTACCTAATTATCTTTCTACGCAGAGCAGATTTAGTGCTTGGGGGCGGGAGATCCCACCAAAATATTCTCTTTTGGAGAGAGTGCGGTCAAAGTGAGCCCCATCATGAGACCTTATGCTGACGCGCGCCACCTGATGCGAGCACAATGTGCTTCACCGCCGACCATGCTTCACGCGTACTCCCTCCGTCTCAACTCAACTTTATTTATGGGTTTAGTCAAACTTAACATTGACTAATGGTTTCTATAGATTCTATTAACTTCAATAACATGTAAATGGTATATTAGGAAAATATTTTTCATGATGAATTTAAAATTACAATTTTCATATTGTTAAAATTGATCAAAATAACATAAATCAGTGGTCAAAGGTAGATTTGACCGAACCCAGAAATTGAGTTAAGTTGGCATGGAGGTAGTAGCATATATGAATTTTCTTGTCGTGAGTCACGTTCCTTGCCATTCAAATCATATGTCGAACACGAGCTTTACTCTTCCATCCCATCGGTCTCCAACTCGGCCAGAGGAGTCGGAAACCCCTTATGTTATAGCGGCTCCGGCCTGACTAGATTGGAGTAATATAAGCTTGGACGTCAAACCAACGATATGCATGGGTCGACGGAAAGGTTGTGACCTCCTTCGAGCTGAAATACGACCTGGGGTTGTGACATGACCAGGTAGGGTTGCGAGTGTCCCAACCTAGCCGCGAGGGGTGATTATCTTTCTTTGAGTCTTTTTTTTTGGCCCGTCTTCAGTCGAGATGGACCTGTACCACAATGATCTCACTAGCAACAGGAAATTGGAATCCCCTTTATCATTACACTGACAACTAACGTGGCGTCCAAGTTAGCACCTGTTGCTCCCTCATTAGGCGACAAGTTGATGTGGAACTGACATGTGTCTGCCAATGAATGAGCAATGTTAGGTTAGTTTTGCATATTTTAGAACCAGCTGGTTATTTTTATTAAATTTATAAAAATGGTGATTAATAAAAAGATCTTGAACCATACAGTAAAGGTTATGTTCTTAGAAGCTGTTGATGGGATTGCGCCTATAACATGGTTCAACCCCGGTCGCTCTGAGTAGTAAAAATTAGAAGGGGCATTTGAGGAATTGACCCTATTTTGAACTTTAATTGTATATTTGACCCTCTTTTTTAGAGTTTGTGTATATGACCCTGTTTTATCAAATTGAACAAATGGATTGACCCTACTCCGTTTAGCCTACTTAACGGTGTTAAGTTCAAAGAAAAAAGACATATTTACCCTTGCATCATTGATCCTATTATTTATTTTAACCTCATGTATGACCCTATTTTTAAAACATATTTTCAATATTATCCATATTATTATAATAAAATTTTAGTAATAGTCTAACCATATTTTATCAATAATTTGACTGTATTTAAATTCATAAATCGTAAATATTTTAAAATTTGTAAATCATAGGCCCTGTTTGGTACAGCTTCTGCTGCAGCTTCTTCATAAAAATAAATTGAAGTTGTGCCAAACAGGAAACTTCCGTAACAACTTATTAGTTTAGCCGCTTCTCAGTATGAACTAAAAGTAAGACATAAGAAGAAGTTTCTTTCCACCAGCTTTTCATACAAGCTACTTTTGTAACAAGTTCTAGTCGTGCCAAACAGAGACATAATTAGATAATTGATGATGTAGAAGTGTTCTTGCAACACTTCCCACAGACCTACTATGTGAGCAGACCGTAGAGATTCTTGATTGGCAGGGCTTAGTCCCTGGAAAGGATGGTGCGTATGAAAGACGGTGAGATAGTGGTTTTACGTGGTTTGGGTCGTCGGAGCATAATACCCTACTCCACGGTGTGAGTTGTATTGCTGGTGTGAATGCATGTGTTGAGTGTGTATGATTCTATCCACTACAAGAAATGATGAATAGGGTGTCGGTTTATCTATATGTGTCAGCCCCGACGCATTTAACATGTCTAGGGTTGTCATTTTATGGAAACCGATACCCATAAGTTAGAGGCATCGGTTTTCTGGAGCCAACCATTGCACATATTAAATGTGTCGGCCAGACCGATGCTTATAATATATGTGTCAGTTAAACCAACGCTCATACGGCAGGCCCGACTGGCTTCGGCTCTAAGAGTGTTTGTCGGGGAGAAACCGACGCTCTTAAGCGGGTCCCACTCGAAACCTAATCCCTTCTCGCCTCCTCTCTTCTCCCCCATACTCCATTCTACCACCCGAGCACCCTTCTCGTCCGCGCCCCCGCCCGCCGCTGCTGCCGCCAGCCTGTCGCCACCCCACCGCCTCGCCAACGCCCCTGCCCGTCAGCCTGCCGGCCGGCATTTCCCTCCGCCTCTCCGTCTGGACCCCCATCTGCCCCCTCTATCCGGCGCCCGCGGTGCCCCCGTCCTGCCTCGGCCGCCGCCTGCACGCCGCCTCGCCGGCGACCCTTACCGTCGGCCAGTCGGCATCCCCTCCGCCTCCCACGTCCGGCCCCTGTCCAGCGCCCCCGTTCACCTCGCCCACCGGCGCCCCCGTCCACCTCACCCACCGGTTCAACTCTAAGTGCGAAGGTAACATATTAGGTGCATTGCAAGTACGTGATTAGAGTTGTATGTGATTAGAGTTGAATGTTATATCATATAGTTGCTAACTTGTGAAAGTAATGCTTTATCACAACATGTGATTAGTGTTAACTCGTGAATGTGATTCATATTATATAGTTGCTAACTTGTGAATGTGATTCATATTCATTATGCTATATGATTTCAATGTGATTAAAAGTTCGTATCATGCATGTGATTGCTTCTTTTTAGCATTTGCGATATGATGACTAATTATGTGTTTGTAATATAGTAAATATTTTTATAATTATGGTAGCTTTAGAGGATTGTAGTGAAAGATGATTCTAGTTGTGAAGTATGCATTAAGACGAGCACAGATGCGTACGGCGACAATGAGGACTACTAATTAACCGCGCCTGAACGGTGGATCCGGACTTAGAACTTTCAACCATGACCAACTTTCCTCATATGTCTTGTTCTTTCCTCTCTCGTAAATTATTGAAAAAATGAAAATGAGGAATGTAACCTATAGAATTTGATTACCCGTTACGAATCAGCATGTATCACATGCTATTGGCATGTGAGACGTGAAGGTTCGGAATTGTCCCTTTTTGGAAAGCCTTGGAGTGGATGGGGGGGTGTTACTTGTGACGAGACGCGAGTCTGGATCTAGACGAGATTTCGACGGTATAACCCTGATGTTCTATGTTGCACCATTTTCGGGCGTGCAGTGGAGAACAGCGGGGTTATGCTACCGAAATTTTGTCTGGATCCGAACCATGCGTGTCGTCATAAGCACGCCCCACTCGACCACTCTTGGGTGGGTTTAGGACCTATCTGCCTAGTTGTAGTGACCGTCACATAATATGAAAATAAACTAATTATAATGATTTTTCTGCTTTGAAGGTATAAGATGAAAAATGGGTGACGACCGTAAGGTGATGTATGATGGATGGAGTTCAGATGGTGTGTGCACTTTGGAATGGGCACAAATCGCAAATGTGTTCGTGAACCAAGCATTTCCTAGTGGTGCTCGTTTTTTGAAGTGTCCGTCTAGTAGGTGCCAGAATCGTCGATGTTTGGAGAGGTCTGAAATGATGTTGCACCTTTGTAAGCACGGATTTATGCCAGACTATCTAGTGTGGCGTGAGCATGGAGAGATGGATCATGCTAGTTAGTCTGACAGAAACGAGAATGAAGATCGGATGGATGAGATGATGGTGGATGTTGGTTGAGAGTACGAAGAGCAGTCACTGCCAGAGGAGGTTAAGAAGTTTTACAAGCTTCTTGCCGACGCGGATGAAAAAGTGTATGAGGGCACCAATGTGACTGTTCTGCAAGCAGTCACACGACTTATAGGGTTGAAGTCTAAGTTCAATTTTGCAAACAATTGCTACAATGGTATCCTGAAGTTGATCCATGATCTCCTTCCGTCAAAACATAAGATGTCGGAAGACATATATCACTCAAAGAAGATTTTGGATGGTCTGGGCATGAGTTATGAGAAAATTGATGGGTGCGAGAATAATTGCATGTTGTTTTGGAAGGAACACCAGAACGATACTCATTGTATGCATTGCAAAGCATATGGACATGTGAAGGTTTTAAATGATGATGGAGTGGAAATAAGTACAAAGGTACTGGTTAAACAGTTTTGGTACATGCCTATCACATCCAGGCTTAAATGGTTGTTTCTTTCTCAAGAAACAGCCAAGCAGATGAGGTGGTATTCAGAATTGTTACGTGAGAGCGATGCCAAATATATTATGGTGCATCCTTCTGATGGCGCGGCATGGCAAGCTCTAGACCGTTTTGATCCGGAGTTTGGTAAAGATCCAAGAAATGTTCGTCTTGGGTTGTCAACAGATGGTTTCACTCCTTTCAGCACAAGTAACAGTCCATACTCTTGTTGGGCTGTTTTTATCATTCCATACAATCTCCCTCCCAACATGTGCATGAAAGAAGGATACATATTCCTCGCGGCCATCATTCCTGGTCCTAAACATCTTGGGACGAAAATCAATGTGTTTATGCAACCGTTGATTGAGGAGTTGAAAGAGTTATGGCAAGGTGTCAAGGCATACGACAATCATCTGAAATGTGAATTTACTTTACGTGTCGCGTATCTATGGTCTATACATGATTTGTTGGCATATGGCATTTGGGCTGGTTGGTGTGTCCATGGAAAATTGTGTTGCCCCATATGTATGGCTGACACTGATGCCTTCAGGTTGAAGGATGGACGAAAAGTCAGCTTTTTTGATTGTCATCAACGATTCCTCCCTTCAAATCACCCTTTTAGGAGTGATACAAGATCATTACGAAAAGGAAAAAGTGTTACAGAAGGACCCCCTCGTCGATTGACAAGCAAACAGAAAATGGCATGGCATGCAAAGTTAAAAGAGTCTGCTGAAGGTGTTTTCGAAGGGTATGGTACAGAACACAACTGGGCTCATATTTCCTTTCTTTGGGAGCTACCAGATTTTACCGCACAACATAGATTTGATGCACCAGGAGTGTAATGTCGCTGAAAGCATCATAAGCATGTGTTTTGATTTTGCTGGTCAAACCAAAGATAATTTGAGTGCCAGGAAAGACTTAGCTGATATTTGCGATCGTCTTGGACTTGAGGTTATAACAAATGCAAGCATAAATGAAAGTAGGCCACGAGCTCCATATTGTGTTAGACCAGAAGAAAGAAAGCAAATACTTAGTTGGTTGAAAACACTGAAGTTTCCATACCGCTATGCAACTAACATAAAACGATGTGTTAATCTCAACACTGGTAAACTAAATGGGTTGAAGAGCCATGATTATCACTTTATGATGGAGAGACTTATACCAGTAATGTTCCGTGGCTATTTCAAACCTGATTTGTGGAAGATGTTTGCTGAACTTATCTACTTTTATAGACATATTTGTGCTAAGGAAGTGTCGAAAAATATGATGCGGCGGCGGGAGAAAGAAATTGTTGTGCTTGTATGTAAGATGGAAAAAGTGTTCCCGCCTAGATTTATGAATGACATGCAACATTTGCTGGTGCATTTACCTTATGAAGCATTGGTAGCAGGTCCTGCACAATTCAGGTGGATGTATAGCCAAGAAAGAGAATTGAAGAAACTTAGAGCTGCAGTGCGCAACAAGGCAAGAGTTGAGGGTTGTATTGCAAAAGCATTTGCAGCTAAAGAGATTACTAACTTCTCTAGCAAATATTTTTCATGTGCCAACAACGTGAATGCATTTTTCACACAATATCATAATGTAGAAGAGCAATCTAGGAGTGAGCTTAAGATTTTTCAATGGAAGGGTAAAGGTGTTGGGGCTGCTAATTCTAATTATATTTCAGCACAAGAGAGGAACTACACCATGCTTTACATATTTTTCAACATGGAGGAGGTGTTACCATATTTTGAAATGTTTGACAAGTTGTATTGGAAATCTTCACAAAAACCTACACAAAGTCAATTGGATAAGATGCATCAGCATGACATAAATGGTGGAAAAAGCTTTGTGGACTAGTTCTGTGAACGTGTAATTTCCTATCCGTTTTTTCTTTACTAGTTCAAATATTTATCATAAGATGCTAACTATGTTTATTTATGTAGTGTATGAAAGATGTCAACATCTCCGATGACTTGCGACAGATGTCGCATGGTCAATTGAGAGCAATAGAATTTAGCAGGTACGATATCAACAGATATCATTTTTGGACGGCAAGTTTAGAAGCAAGTCATCCACTTGCTACCACTACAAATAGTGGAGTAATGATAACTGTCGCAGAGGGTAGTGGAAAAGTGACAGAATACTACGGTGTTCTTAAAAAAATAATAGAGTACACATTTGGCGGTCCAAAAACACTTCAACTTGTGATTTTCGACTATGAATGGTTTGATCCAACATCGGACACATGAGTTGATGATTTTGGAATGGTGGAGGTCAACCACAAGATACGATACACAGCCCATAACAAGAATGTTGTACTTGCGAATCAAGTGGTACAAGTGTACTATTTAAGTTATCCTCATCCAAGTTTGAAAAATTGGTGGGTTGTGTATACAGTTAACCTTGAAGTGCACCCTCATTGTTATGATGAGTGTATAGAGATTCCAGAAGATGATGGTATCATCTATCAAGATGAAGTTGAGGAAGCAGATGACTTTATGATATCTTGTGGGATAGGACTTGCAGAAATAGCTAGTGATACGCTAGAGTTGATGTCTAAAGAACAAGCTGGCCCTTCAAGAAAACGTGTTCGGCAATCACAAAGGATTATGGAAAAGAAGAAAAGGATTATGGAAGAAGAGGAGATGTGATGAATAAGACATGGAAGAGAGTGAAGAGGAAGAGATGGAAGAAGAGATACGTGAATATCTTAATGCACGCGTGATAGAAGCAGATTCTAATGCTGATGATTTTTTATTTATATTGTAATTTTTTAGATTTTTATTATTAATGTATACATTCTTTATTTATTATCTAATGTTGTATACTAATCATTTCTATAAAAATGTGCGCAAGCCAGGAAAGCACTTCTTCGGGCTGGATGGTTATGTTCGGATGGAACAAAGGATGGTATGAATTCTTACATCCATACTTAGATTGATTCAATTAATTGTATTGAGTAAATTGTTGAATTTTGATATTGCAGAATGCTGAAACTGGTACGCCTTCTATGTTTTTTGAGGTTTATCTTAAGGGGCACAAAGGTCCAGACCCAAATTGCCCGGAGGTGTTGTGGCGCGAGGCATCAACGCAGAATTGGTACGTATGTTGATTCTTTGTTCCTTTTATTCATCAACTCAATTTATCTTGTATTACATTAATCTGTTAAGTAAATGTATCACAGCGAAAGTATGTTGAGTGTTTTAAGAAGAACTATGGAGCTGATTCAGACTATTTGAGAGAGCCGTTGGATGTTGTTGGGACGTACGATGCCGGCGGAGGTCTACCGCATGGGAGGTATGTTTAAAGATAATGATGATTTGTATGTTAATGATTGTTGATTTTTCACACTTGTATTTTTTGTAGACTTGGGTTGGGCGACGGGTATGTAGAGCGTGAGGCTTATGCTAGATGACGACCGTCCAATGTTGGTGGTAGTCGATTTAAATCTTCTACAGAGGCTGAATTGTGAGAAGAACTCAGACGCACCAAGGAGGATATGCAACAACAACAGCAACAGACACAGTTGCTGCTGCAACAACAACAACAAACACAGATGCTGCAGCAACAGATGCATTATTTGTATATGTCCTAGGTAATATATAACTTTCTTATTTGACCCATGTCGATTTACAAATGTTTCTACTCAATATATCACAACTAATTTACTTGATGCAGTTCATGGGTCAAGGTAGCTCCAGTTCTGAATGTGGTCCGCCGCAGCAACCTTACCTCAACATGATGCCTCGACCTATGCAACCAACATTACCGATTGGCTACTCCTCAAAGGTAAAACTGCTTATCTTATTGACTTGGGTTATATAATGCAATATCGTAACCATTTGTGTTGCAGGGTTCTGAGAGTGGTCAACCATGCGTTCCACAACCTTACGGATTCATGTCATTGTTGACTTCTGGATTGTACCAAAATATTCCAGGTAAACATAATTTTTCACATTTGACCACTTTATTCGGTTTCAAAATGATTCTAATTACAATATCACAACTTGAAGCAGTTTTCCTACCCGATGCCTTTCCCTCCAGTGCAGACTCATCCATCACAATTTGGAGACGCAGCGGTATGCATGACTTGTATACTTGTTACAATATTTTCATTATAACATCACATATTAATCAACACAATATTAAGAAGAAAATGGTAAGACTTAGCAGAGCGATGAAGTGAAAGAGGGAACAAATGAGAGAGCGAGAGAGGAAGAGATAGAAAGAGAGGGAGTGGAAGACATAGAGAGAGAGGGGTAGATAGAGATAGAAAATAAGTGATACATAGAGAGGGAGAGAGATACATAGAGGGAGAGAGGGAGAAATAGAGAGAAAAGAAGAGATGGATAGAGAGGGAGCTAGAGAGAAAGAGATAGAGAGAGAGGGGAGGAGACAGAGAGAGTGGGAGAGCGAGTGAGGGCGAGGGAGATAGGGAGAGTGAGAGGAAATGAGAGAGCTTTGATAGGTTTTAGTTGAAGTTAACAAGTTAAGTTATTAAGTTTCTCTTTTATTTGTTTATCGCAGGGATCTCGTCATGGAACACCCGAAGGTGGTGATGGTTTCCTTAACATCAATGACGGAGGTGCGAGTGGGGGAGATGGGAGCGCAGGACGTGCGAGTGGAGGCTCTCACGACGACATTTGAATTTAGTTTACTCATTTTCGTATTGTTGTGCTTGTGTTTCAAATATTTGAAAACTTGTGTACGGTGCTATGTTTGAAATGTTGTTGATTTATATCTGTTGTGTTGTATATATATGTTCTGTCTGTTAAAATGGAGGCTCCCCAGCAGGGGAGGGAGAGGAATTAAGCAGTTTTTTTTTAAAAAATGTGTTATGTGCGTCGAATTTGCCTAAACTGACGCCCATAGTCGCCCTCTGTAAGCTGCCCACGTGGCCAGTTATATGTGTCTGTCTCCAGTAACCGGCGCATTTAAATGTAGTAAGTGCATCAGTTCTTGAGAACCGACGCCCAAACACGCGCCCAACGCGCTTGCCACGTGGCCTGTTAGGTGCGTCGGTTTCGTACGACCGACACTTTTAATTGACTTAAGTGCATTGGTTTCTATGGCCGACGCATTTAATCCTAAGTGTGTTTGCCCTACGAAACCGACGCCCATATGACGTAAATGCATTGGCCCCGACACACTTAAGGATTAAAGTTGTCAAAACTACTTCGTCAGCTAAGTGCGTCGGTTAACCGATGCCTTTAGTTTTTGGGTGTCAGTTTCTGTAGGCAATAGGTGCTCATATGTCCGACGTCCTATTGACAAATTCCTGTAGTGATCCCTTGTAATGGCAGCGGCCCCGTCCTTTTATAGACGAGGTCAGAAGCCTTACAAGTGGGGTCTGAGGCGCGATAGGTGGCCCCATGGAGATCTTATCCTAAAGATCTAAGGCTTCCCGCATAAACTTCCTCTGACCGTGGCTTGAAGACTAGCCGTCTTGCCGCCTCAGACGCCAATGGCCCATGAGTAGTCATTGATTATGGTAGGGGATTTCTCGTCCAATTGTCCTATCGTTGTAAGTTACCCACTTGGCGGAGCTGGATAGGCCTGCGGCGTCTGTGATGCGGTTGGGCATAGCGGCGCCTGAAAATAGGTGTGTGTCGTGTCATGCACCTGCGGAAGGTGTGTGTCTTCAATGCCTGATTTGTACATGGTGCACTGCCCCTTTACTCCCGCAATCCACCGTCCAGGGAAAGTTGCAGGACACGTGGTAGCACGGGAGCCAGCCTCTACGGGGGAGGCTGGTCCCGTACTGCGGGCCACATGGCGGCTCCGGAACCTGCATCTTAGGAGAGCCGAAGATCCGGGACTACTTGACACATGGTTGAGCTGGAGCTCGCCTCCACGGGAGGTGGCTAACCTAGTGCCATGAACCATGTGGCAGCACCGGAGTCGACTCCTATGGAGGAGTGGGGTCCCATCCTGCTGGACATGTGGCTGCTTGGGAGCCCGTCTTTTCGAGGGAGCTGGACCCCATTTTGAGGTTCATGTGGAAGCGCCAGATCCCGTACCTGAGGTAGGACGCAGTCCGGTCCTTCGAGGCACGTGTTGTCATTGGACCCTTCCTCAGCTAGGAGGCATGACACTTAGGTGGTTTTTGCAGGTGCACGAGGGTACCCAGTATGTCGGGTACCGACAGTGGCCCCTGGGTCCACACTAGGGGGAGGTGATGAGCCTGAGGGTGGATCCCTATCCTTGCTTTTCCATGCTGCCTTTTTATTTTGTCTTGGTTAGTCGAAGCGGTGCGTGCCTCTACCTTCGTGGCCACGCGTCCCCTTCTGGTTGAGGAGTCGTGGTGATGGGATCTTTACTTGTCGTAGCTTCTTTATTGTGACGGTTCACAATGTGGCTGATGCACTTCTGCTCCGCCTTTATGGGAACCGCTGGGTTGCCTTCTCTGGTGGGGGCCTACTCAGGCCAGTCTTTTTTATAAGGGAACTAGGCCCCGTGGTCATGGACGATGTGGTTCGAGCAGCGGGTTTCAAGCCCATGCGACCTGCACGGCGCGCTCAAAACGTCGCCGGGAATTTAAAAGGAAACATTTGTGGGCAAAGGTGGTTCCTCCCTTACTCACACCCCAACATTTGATCCTTCATCCTCTTCTTTGTGCACTCGAGTTTCCCCCACCAGCAAGGTCCTTGACTCCTCCTCCAATGGACTCGCTATTGCCTCCTTCCCGTGTGGTGGACATAGCACTCGTGAGGCGGCTCATTGGCTGGGAGGATGAGGAGTGGCAGAATCTGATCCGCCTTGGCTCCATGCCTCTCGAGTTAGAGGAGAAAGAGATCATCATGTTCACCTTGTACGCGTACTCCGGATTCGTTCTTTCCATTTCCTCCTTCCTTGTGACGCTTCTGGAGGTCCTCAGGCTTCAGCTTCATCACCTATCGCTG
Organism: Tuctoria greenei; assembly: GCA_036927565.1. Lineage (NCBI taxonomy): Eukaryota > Viridiplantae > Streptophyta > Magnoliopsida > Poales > Poaceae > Tuctoria > Tuctoria greenei. Next base: position 132,941,006 of record JAYESD010000006.1, read on the forward strand.
AACTCATTGGTGGTGGTGGTAGTGTTATCGCACTTCTACGAGATGTTCATCGGGGTGTACCCATCTGTGCCGGTGTGCCAGCAGTTTTACGTTCTAAGGCGGACTGGGAAGACCAAGATAAACTTCCTCGGCACCTACTACTTCCAGAACCTGGCTAGTAGCCCCTTCAAGTACATCACCCTGCTTTCCACCGCAAGATAGGATGGCTGGAGGGGTGTCTGGGTGATTCTACACGCCAATGCCCACGATCGCATGGTCCTTCCCACCAACTGGCTAGAACTTAGGAAGAAGACCTAGGAGGAGCTCCCGCAGTTCGAGTCGGAGTATACCCTGGTGATGGAGAGGATCCGATACCAGGAGGAATATGGTTTGTCGTCGTTGATAGTGCTGGCGGACTTTGTGCGTCGACACCCGGACCGCCTCTAGCATCGTTGTTGTGCTACGTGGCTATACTTTGGGCCGCGGGACGGTACCAAGCTGGTGAGGGGTCGTGACATGGAGATGACCCCGAGAGAGGTGTTTGATGTGATGTCCAAGGCATGTGATGAACCATTTTCTTCCGACGTCTTCACCCTTCCACATCCATGTCCGCTGCTTTGCACAGATTGAGACTCACCGTGAGGATCCTAAGGGAGATGCCAAACCTGGACGCGCTTGGTCTTGCGTCGTGGAAGGTTGGAGATGCGGTCCATGGAGTGATCATCGTTGACTCTCCGCATGAGTCTGCACCCGCTCCAGGCTCTGAAGTGACGAGGGTGGTTGACCTGTCCTCTGACAGGGGGAAGGGCAAGGCGTCAATCCTTGATATCAGGAAGGGGAAGTCACTGGCGGTAGAGGTTGCAAAGGACAAACGTCCCCAGTCACCGTCGAGGGCACTACTGAGGGCGGCCTTTGTTCCAAGCCAACGTCTGATAGAGCGCCCATCCTCCACCTCGGGTGTTGGTGGTTCTTTGAGCGGAGGCTCAACCCGCCTAGCGATGAGTCTGCTATCAGCTGAGGGCGGTGCACCAGCTAGCGTCTCAGCCGGCGGCGCAGCCCAAGGTGCCGGTGAGGGGTCCGGGAGCACTACATCCGCGGATCTTAAGTCCAACTGGTCTCAGGCTACTAGCGATCTTGCCACTAGTTTGGCAATGGATGTCAGCGGCGATTCTGTAGGAGACTCCGGAAGTGGCATCGTTGGAGTCAGTGGAGACACACCAATTTTGGCCTGCAGCAGTGTTGGTGGTTTTGGTGGAGGCCTAGTCGAATCGACCCCGCCCGTCGCATTGCCAACAGAGCCCATAGCCTCATAGTCGCCGAAAGTCGAGGCCAGCTGGAGATTCTGGGGGCGGCGGTAAGGCATTCATACCAAAGCTTGCATCGTTGTCTCATTCGTTCTCTTGTTTGAACAGACATTGATTTCAATCTGCAAGTCTTTGTCAGCTGTGGTTACACCCTTAACGCTGGGGGTAGTGATCTGGAGCGCTCCAAAGTCGGCCCAGGGGGCCATGGATGCATCGGCGGAGCAGGCCACCAAGCTGGTACAATGGAGCGTCGCTCCGGCGCCCGCGCTTGGCGCGAGTAGTGAAACACCCCCAGCCGCGGTGCTGGAGGTATTGTTGGAATCCACTCTGCAAGATAGGGGGCTGGCTCCTGAGGTTGTTGTTCCAGCAGGTGGTGCATCAGGTGATGGTGGTGCTACCGCTTCAGGTTGCGCTACAACTTTCGCTCAATTCCCGGCGACGAGGCCCCTGGCGCTGGTAGCCTTGCCTTCATATCCGCGGGGGGAAGTGGTTCCTGAGATGATGATTGGACGGCCCTCTATTGCTTTGGCAAAACCAGAGCGCCTCTCCGACATCATCAACTCGGCGCAGTCCAACATCAACTTGGTGCAGTCCAACCTCCACAGAGCGCGGGGCGCCCTCACCACAAAGTGGGAGAAGATGCGAGCAGAGGACGGACGCTTCCGGGCCTGGGAGGACCTTTTGAGGTCCAGGATCGATGAGGCGAAGGAGAAACACCGAGATAAGAGAGAGGAGCTAGAGTTGAGGTGTCGCATGGCAAATGCCATGGACGCAGCGTCCCAGAAGGTTCTAGATTACACCAAGGCGACCAATCGGGCGGCTGACACCCGCCTCAGTGCCCTTGAAGAGCTTTAAGTGACCTTGGGACACTGTGAGGCTACTGTAGTGGAGTGGGAGGTCACTATTGCTGAGCAAGAGTGTAGGATCAAAGAGCACGTGTAAAGCTACCAGAGGGGGTGTGAATGGTAGATTAAAACCTTTCAGCGGAAGCAACGAAAAAACCCCTCAGTAGAAAAATGACCTGTTAAAGAAATCGTATGTGGGACTAATCTAAAGGTGATAAATTGTAACTAAACAAGTATAAATTGTGTAAAATCAAGTCACAAAGACGTCACAACAAGAATCACGGAAATCCATCAACAAAAACTCAAGTTACGACCAAAAGATCAAACAAAGGTCAATCTGTTTTACCCAAGAAAAACAGTTATGGAATACTGCAAAGAAACTCGTGTAAATCCAAAACAACAAATCCAATGACCGTGACATTTTCACAAATGATATAAAATCAATTTGTGAAGACAACCGAAAAAGAATCACGTAAATTGGATTTGTAAAACTCGAGTTATTATAAAACCACCAAAGAAAGGTAATGTTGTGCAGAAATTTGACGAGAAAGACTTGACGAAAACAAGTCGGACGAACAAGGCACAAAAACTCCTTCAGACTACGAATTTTATTGATCAAACCACAAGAGGAACAGCCCCAAAGTCATCTACCTCAAGCTCTGGCCTCCCTTGCTTATATAACAAGCAATGAGGCCAACCAAAACCAAACTAGGACTCTAATCCTACTCAATTCACGAATCAAAACTTTCCATAACTGCTCAAGACTCTTCTATATGCAGATAGAAGCAATCTTAAGACTTCCAAACACCTTAGGAATGTATTCCACATTCCTAAAACAATTCAAATTCGTCACCCACACGAAATCCTATCATAACCAACTCGATACATTCCATATATGATCCATAACCGACTCCGCCGCGGATCCGATCCTTCCAACCAGATCTTTTCTTCCATAATCCTGTCTTCAGAACCATTTTTCCACGTCATGCGTCGCATGCATATGTGTGAACACCTTCTTTCGACATCCAGTTTCCTTCATATGCACTACCCTTGATTCAATCATACTGCGTGACCTTCTGATCAGCTCAACCACAGTTCCTCCCAAACTTGGTTGTTGGAACCTCATCTCCTCCCTGAGACTAGCCCAATGGATCCCATCACCAGCCATGTCTTGAACTCAAGCAACACCTGCACATGAACAAACAACCAATACTTCCGAGCACAAGTCCTCGACTTGACTCTCGTTAGTTATGGAACCACAACACCTTACGTAAGAACCTCACAAACCTTAGCAAAAAGATATAAACCATGACCACCAAAACACACCAAAAACTTAGTAAAAGAAAACTAAACAAACTTTCCATAATAAAAAAACAAGTTCAAAACATTGCAAATTAAAAGCAGAACCACTGCAATCAAGCCCCGAACCTTGCCAAAGCTAACCGGACCTTAAATCGGAGCTTACCAAAACTAACAGGATCTAGTGCTGGACCTTACCAAAGCTAGTAGGACCTAGTTCCGGAGCTAACCAAAGCTAGTCGGACCTAGAGCCGGAGCTAACCAAAGCTAGTCGGACCTAGAGCCGGAGCTGACCAAAGCTAGTCAGACCTTACCGGAGCTACCCAAAACAAGCCTGACCTATCATCAGACCTTTCTGGAGCTCAGACCTAGAGTCGAACCTTGATGATAAAGGTGTTCTGGTAGTATTCAAAACTATTATCGCCATAGCCAATGTATTTAGCACACATAGATCTTAAAATCTCCCCCTTGATGAATGCATTGGCAACAACACTTAAAATCAAAACACTGGCTTATTCACATGAAAAGCTTTGAAAACAATTTCTCCCCCTTTTTGAAAATCGATAGAAATAAATTTCTCCCCCTATACTTATTTCTCCCCCATGCATACTTCTCCCCCTTTGACAATGTATTCAACAAGGTACAAAAGAGAAATTTTAATTTGTTATGAGCACATTATAACATATACATATAGAACAAAGCTCACTCAAGTCATACTATCAAGTAACTTATACTATCACAATAATGAGATACATAAAGTAGTGTAAGTCATGATCTCACAAACTTAACTATTTCAAAACCTGAAGGCATGATACTTGTTGTTGGAATTTTCCTTTTTTTAAGCTCAAATTTTGATCATATGAAATTTGCAAGAGATTATATGCGCATCTACCTTATTCTAACCAACCAAGCCAAGCCTATGTCATTTGACAATCAGAAGCTTAAAGACATGGTTTTAGTCATACACAACTTCTTCCAAGTTCATATCTAAGTGCAATGATAAGCCATCTCAAAAAAATAAGTGTGCTGCATGCATATTCTCTTGATCTTTTATCTTTTTTTTTTTCATTTGAACATAAAAGCTCAACATGTGGATAGTTGATTGATTAATTTTTTATTATTAAAAGCACTTGTGAGCATGCAACAAGTTCAAAACAGCAAGAAAGTTCGATCATGACCAGATTTAGTATAAGTAATTATTCCAATTACTAGTCATGGCAAAAACTACAAAATGTATAACATGAGTAATGTAGTAAGAACTTTTAGCATGTAAAAGGAATCACAAAGTCATATATGTATGAAATACTATGCTTAGATTATTTTAAATTCATATTCACACATAAAGTTCTGAAGTTTCAAAACTCCCCCTCAATTTAAGCCATGAGGATGCATAATCCCTATTTCACTAGAATGTAACAAAAACGAGTGAAATCCAAAGGTTTTGTAAAAATGTCAGCCAACTATTGTTCGGTATCTCCATGGTGAAGCACAATGTTTCCTTTTTCAACATTATCACGGAGAAAGTGATACCTAATGTCAATGTGCTTCGTTCTAGAATGTTGCACGGGGTTTTTTCAACAATGTTTTAGAATGTTGCATTAGTGTTATCACAAAATAATGGAACACTATCTATATCAACCCCATAGTCCTTAAGTGTTTGAACAATCCAAAAAATTTGTGAGCAAGCACTAGCAGCAGCTACATATTCAAATTCGGTTGTGGATTGTGCAACTGAACTTTGTTTTCTAGAGGACCAAGCAACAAGTGAATTACCAAGAAAATGAAAAGCTCTGGAAGTACTTTTCCTATCAATCCTACAACCTCCAAAATCAGCATCCGAAAGAGCTTTCAAAGTAACGGTTGAGGAAGAAGGAAGAAAATGCCAAATTCTTGAGTTCCATGTAAGTACCTGAGAATTCTTTTGATGGCTTGATGATGTGAAGCACGTGGGGAAGCTTGAAACCTGCACAAAGACACACGCTAATTGTATGTTCGGTCTTGATGCCGTGAGGTACAAAAGTGATCCGATCATGCTTCTATATTCTTTTGATCCATGGGTTCACCCTCTTCATCAAGTTCAAGTGTCATTGTTGTTCCCATTGGTGTCCCAAGAGGCTTTCATTTGTCCATGTTGAAGCGCTTAAGAAGGTCTCTTGTATACTTCGTTTGATGCACAAAGGTTCCCTCCTTAGTTTGGTTGACTTGCAGCCCCAAAAAGTACGTGAGTTCTCTCATCATACTCATCTTAAATTCTGAACTCATCATAGCTGAAAACATGGAAACAAGATCGTGAGAAGCACAACCAAAGAAAATATCATCCACATACACTTGAACGAATAATGAGTCATTGCCATGCTTAAGCACAAAAAGAGGTTTATCAGCTTTGCCCATGGTAAACCCTTTTCAAGTAAGAATGTTTTTAACCTATCATACCATGCTCTAGAGGCCTGTTTAAGATCGTACAAGGCTTTAGACAGTTTGTAAAAATGATTAGGAGAATCCGGATTTTCAAAACCTGGTGGTTGCTTGATATAGAAGTCCTCATCTATATAGCCATTAGGAAAAGCACTTTTAACATACAGTTGATATAACTTGAAACCTTTAGATGCAGCAAAAGCCATAAAAATTCTTATGGCTTCTAATCTTGCAACACGAGCAAAAGTTTCATCAAAATCTATACCTTCAAGTTGTGTGAAACCTTGAGCAACCAACCTAGCCTTATTCCTAATCACAACCCCATCCTCACTTTCTTTATTTTTAAACACCCATTTAGTTCCAATTAAAGCATGACCTTGAGGTGGAGGTACAAGTTTCCAAACATTATTTCTTTCAAAATTTTCTAACTCTTCTTGCATGGCAATAATCCAAGATTCATTAGTGAGTTTGGGTTCAAAAGAAGCAACAAAAGCAGAATGAGCGTGAGATTTTAGATCGCAAAACCTGGACCGTGTGACTCGTTTGTGCAAGCTTCCAATCATTTGTTGTGGAGGATGACTTCTGAGAATTCATAGGGGAGTAGACATGTAACAAGCTTCTTCTTCTTCTTTATGTTCATCACAAATCGATGAGCTTGTGACTTGAGGACGATGTGGATCAGCAATGATGGTTATCGGTGCTGGTTGAGAATCAACATTCGGAGCTGAACCAAAGTCATTAGCTGCTGATTTTCGGGCAGCAGCTCCACTTCTTCCTCATCTTCAACGAAAATGCTCTCCCCCTGTGGATATGGATCCGGACCTGCAATGTCTGAGCTAGTACCTAGGCTAGCTTCATCAAAAGAAACCTCACAAGTCTCCACAATTTTGTTAGTGTCAAGTAAAAGCACACGGTAGCTACTAGTATGAGATGGATAACAAAGAAACATGCCATCAATGGATCTAGGTTCAAATTTATCAAGATTACCATGTTTCTTAACAAAGCATTTGCAAACAAAGACCCAAAAGTGTGTAACACTAGGCCTATGTACAAACCGAAGCTCATATGGTGTCTTACCTAGCTTAGCACGCAAGAAAACATGATTTGAGACATAACAAGCGGTTGCAATTGCCTCAACCCAAAATTTTCTATGAGTTTGATGTTCATCAAGCATAGTCCTAGCCATCTCAAATAAGGTTCTTTTCTTTCTTTCTACAACACCATTTTGTTGGGACACAGCTTCCCTCCTCCCATTTGTACTCCCATGCGTGGTCCCAATGATGTGTCATCATCTTATTTGTTGTGATGGTATGGTAGTTAAACTAACATTAATGAAGAGACCAATAAAATTTTGACACAATAGCGGAAAGACGCATGGGAGGACAGAACGGGAGGAGGGAAGCGGCATCCGTTTCGTTGAGGTACATATGGTGAAGAAAATTGGTGATCTATTATATTTTCAGCGCAAAATTTATCAAAAGATTGATTTTTAAATTCAGTTCCTTGATCACTTCTAATTGCTTTTAAAGATCATGGGTGATCAATTGATAATCTAAGAAATAAAGTTCTAAAGTGACTAAAAGCTTCATTCTTAGATGCCATAAAGTAAACCCAGGAGTATCTAGAATAATCATCATCAATCACAAAAACATACCATTTACCTCTAAAGGATTGAACACGTGAATGTTTTATGGTGTCAAGGTGCAAAAGTTGACCCGATTCAGTTGTCATGATCATTGTGAGAGGAGTATGTGAACCTGCAACCATCTTAGCATGTCTACAAGAAGAGAACACAACTTCATTGTCCCTTTTCAGCTTAGGCAGCCCACGTATGCAATCAAGAGCACTAACGCGCGTGAGATGATCAAAGCCTACGTGACCAAGTCTACGATGCCAAAAAATATAAGTCTTTGGAGTCATTAACAACTATACACCTATGCTTAGAAGAAGACATATCAAAATTAGCTTTAAAAACTCTTCCAAACCGAGACATGTTAAAAATAAGCTCACTATTTGAATATACAACTTTGCAGCAATTTTTATTGAAAATAATTTCCAAATTTTAATCTAGCAGTTGTGAAACAGAAAGCAAGTTGTATTTCAAATTTTTGACAAGAGCCACATCTTTCAAAGTGTAGTGATCATTTACCATAACCGAACCCTTAGCAATTATAGGAGTTGAATAATTATTGGCAAAAGTAACATTCTCTACACGTGCCACAAAAGAGAGGGAGGAGAACCATTCTTTGTTACCGGTCTTGTGGCATGAGCAACCTGAATCCACAATCCAAATGTTCTCCTTCCTCAATCGTGTAACCTCTTCATTGTCATTGTTGTGTTCTGCATCCTCCATACTTGATCTTGATTTGCCCGCCATGAAACACAAGTTTGCCAGATCATCTTCATCTTCATCACTTCCAATGTCTAAATCACTTGAGCCTAGTTCTTGAAGTGCGATGACGAAACTGTTTATCAGTTTGCGTCCTATAAAACCCTTCTTCTTGTTGTTGGTATTGACATAAGAGGACTTGACTTTATTCTACTTTTCATCACAGGTAAAAGGACCTGAAAGTTTAGGGCAATTTGTACGAAAGTGTCTTGCTTACTACATTCAAAGCACTGTTGAGGTACGGAGCTTCCCCTCCTTCTAGTTCTCAAATTTTGCAATGCTTTTGAGAACCGAGTAGAGATGAGCGCAATCTCTTCTTCTGGAAATTCATCAATCTGTTCTAGAGTTAGTGAAGACAGCAAAGCAAGTGTATTGCTAGATGAAGATTGACTGGAGCTAGGCATATCATGTTGAGAAACAAATGCAACAGACTTGTTAGGGTTCTTACGTGAGATTATGTCAATTTCATGAGTTTTCAATTTAGAATATAGCACATCTAATGTAAGTGTACTCATGACAGTAGATTCATGAATAGATGTGACTTTCATCTCCCAAATTGACATGTCTAATGCACTAAACAATTGCCTAGCATTTTCAACATCTAAAAAATTAACATTGACACTACGCAAGTTGCTGAGAATTTTATTAAAGCGAGCAAAAAGGACACCAATGGACTCACCGAGTTGCATCTCAAAGCGCATGTTTTTCTTTTTGAACATGTCCTGCTTTACCTCCTTGATCGTGCCAGATGGGAGGTGTGCAACACGATCGAAGTCACTCTGAGTTAATCCGGGATTATCAAGTTGCGGGCTTTGTTGTTATTGTCGACATCTCTTAAGTTTATATCCATGAATTGATCATTCGGCGGCACGTCGTAAGGCTTGTACACTTTTTCCCATATCGTGAAGCCTTGCGCCTAGATAAAAGCTTCCATGTGTGCCCTCTAAACCTGAAAATCAATACCAACAAACACACAAGGTTTTGCTGAGTATTTCTCCATAAAGATTAGTCAAAAACATGTGTGAATAACAAATATTAGAGAAATGTGGCTCTGATACCAATTTTAGGATCGAAGAGCACGTGTAAATCTACCAGGGGGGGTGAATGGTAGATTAAAACATTTCAGCGGAAGCAATAAAAAAACCCTCGGTAGAAAAATGATCTGTTAAAGAAATCGTGTGTGCGACTAATCTAAACGTGATCAATTGTAACTAAACAAGTATAAATTGTGGAGAATCAATTCGCGAAGACGTCACAATAAGAATCACAAAAATCCGTCGACAAAAACTCAAGTTACGATTGAAAGATCAAACAAAGGTCAATCTATTTTACTCAAGAAAAGCAGTTCTGGAATACTGCAAAGAAACTTGTGTAGATCCAAAACCACACATCCAATGACCGTGAAATTTTCAAAGATCGATGACTATAGAATCTCAATTATGCCGTCTCACACTTCCTTAGGTGTGTGGCCAAGAGATCACAAAATAGCCTTTACAAAGGGATTACTAGCATATTTAGACCCCACTGAGGTTTCACCGGTGGCCATGCCTCCACCTGAGCACATCTTCAACCAAGGGCCCCCTCTTGAGCCATTTTCATCCCAGGATAGTCCCACTAATCATCAACAAACCCAATCCAACTACCCTTTCCCCGAGCATCCTTAATGGTCCAAATAGCACTGGCAAAGCCCTAATTAATCAGCTATGCCGCACCCATACTTGGCCTCGTGGTGGCACTATAAATCCTGGATGGTCGCTCCACGAACCAGTCCTTAGATCTAAAGCAAGCAAACCACCATAGCATCCAACAATTCCACATACCATGCTTGCTTAGATCACCCATTACCATATCATATTAACCAGTTCATGTTAATCATAATCTCATAAATGCATAATTAAGTTAAGTTGTATAGTTGTGTTCCATCCCAATTAATTAAGCTAAGCAAAAAGGTAAAAAGCCCTTCCCGACTCTCTACCATGATATCCAGGTGACAAGGGTGGTTAAACAAATCTAGTGAACTTCCTATCATAGGATTCCCATCAAATTGACACAAGCATGCAGTTTTGAAAACAAAACATTTATTTTAAAATAGGATCAATATGTTCAAGGACACTTGTCTTGCTCTTGGGATTGGTTCTGGTAAAAATCTTCAAACTCTTGGTACTGGAGGTTCTCCACAACGCTCTCTAGCGCAAATCCGTCTAAACCGCGCAACAAGCATACAATACAAGAATCACAATCAAAGAGTGCACAAATATTACTCAATATGACATGACATGCATGATTAATGCAAATGCAAAGCAATACTAGTTAATAAGTTGTTAATGATGTTTATTAATCAATTACAATGGTCATTAAGGAGTCTACACAAGTTTGGAGTTTATTCGAGTCAATTTAGAATTAATTCAACAGAGATTAACAAGGAAAATCGGACTAGTCCGCACTTCGCAGAACTGGAGAACTAGTGTTTTCTAGATTGACATGAATCTGGAGATTTGGGGTTGAATTCACATAAGGAAAAGGAAGTAGAAGGTATACCAGGTGTCTAAGACTCTAAAGAATCAAGGATCTTGGAGGCCACACTTGGATCTTGACAATCTAGGGTTGATGAAGAACTTGGTGGTGAATTGTTGATGAAGAATGTGAAGTTGATGGAGATCTTGATCCTCTTTCATTTCCTCCTCTTCTTCTTCTTCTTGCTCTAGATGTCCTTTTCCCTCCTTGGTGGCAGCTATCCACAAGCTATCCACGAGCCAAGGGGTGGGGTTGTTTATATAGTGGTAGAGGATTGGGTTAGATGGATTTCGAGTTTGAGATGAGTAGGGGTCGGTTTAGAGTCTCTCATGGGTTCTAAAAGAGTTAGGCACGACATCCGCAGGCCCACTAAAGGTAAAACCCGAAAACAAATCGTGAAACAAAAGATCAACTCAGAGTCACAATTTATCGGACAAGACCTAAAAGGGTCAGGCTAGTTCGAAGTTAGTAGAGAGATATCGGACAAGTCCAGACTGGACATCGGACAAGTCCAAACTTATCTAGAGGGGAAAAAAGACAAGCCTGGCCAAAATCGGACAAGTCCGACTTTAGTCAGAGGTAAACAGACAAGTCCACTGGAATACCGAACTAGTCCGGACAAGTCCAGGGACTTAGCAAAATTTCAATGAATTGGAACACCAGACTAGTCCGCATAGGACCGGACAAGTTGAAAGTGTCTAGAGGGAAAAACGGTCCAGTCTGCAGCAAAGTGGACAAGTCCGACGAAGGTCAGAGAGAAATCGGACTAGTACGCACCAAAAACGGACTAGTCCGCACTTCCCAGAATTCTTAAGTGTGGTTTTACTCTAAATTCATTTTAAACTTATTCCTTTTTATGTTGCTCAATGTCAAACATATTTAATGATGGATGTAGGGCATGATGCATGAAAATGAAGGTGTTACAACAGGCCCCCTGGGAGGTGCTGGAGATGGCTGCTCCGACGTCGCCCTCTATCATCGTAAAGTCATCGACGATAGGCCCCCTGGTAGGTGCCAGAGCTGGATGCTCCGGCGTGGTCCACCATCGTCATGGATGCATCGACGGCAGGCCCCTAGTGTCCAGGATACCACAAGAGAACTTTGTTAGCAACAAGAGCAGGGCAGGAGAGCGTACTCACTTATCAGCGTTTTTTGCTATCGTCAACATGCTTGGACGTCGATGGCAAGCCCCTTGGGTGATGCCGAAGCTCGATGCTCTGGCGTCGCCCACCATCCTTGTAGATTCGTCGATGGCGGGCCCCCTGGGAGGTGCCATAGCTGGCTGCTCCTATTTTGCCTTCCATCATCATTAAGATGTCGACGGCAGGCCCCCTGGGAGGTGTCGGAGCTGGCTGCTCCAACGTCGCCCTCTATCATTGTAAAGTCGTCGACGACAGGCCCCCTAGGAGGTGATAGAGCTAGATGCTCTAGCATGGTCCACCATCATCGTAGATGCGTCGACTGCAGGCCCCTTGTGTCCAGGATACCACAAGAAAACAGTGTTACCAACAAGAGCAGGGCAGGAGAGAGTACTCACTTATCAGTTCTTGTTGTTGTCATCAACATGCTTGGACATCGACAGCAGGCTCCTTGGGTGCTGCCGGAGTTGGATGCTCCAGCGTCGCCCACCATCGTCGTAGATGCGTCGACCGCAGGCCCCCTGGGAGGTGCCGGAGCTAGGTGATCCGGCATTTCCCACCATTGTAACCTGCATTGTATGTCCTGCACACATACAGGGGTGCATACTTTTTGCTCGTTGGCAATCTTTTCCTATTCTTTAGTATTGCCATGTCTTACAGTCCCGGACTGGTACGCGGGGTTTGGGTAATTCAGTGCTTAGCACTCGGGATCCGGCTTCCTCCTTATTCAGTGCAATAATAGGCTAAGCAGGTTGCACGCTCTGGACCTTCAGCTCGGTGTAGGCCTTCCGTGGGGGACCATTTGGCACCACATGACCCCAAGTAAGATGGCAGCCGCAAGGTCCCAAAACACCTTGCAGGTACCTCAAACAAGTCTGCCTTCTGTAGGGTTGCATAACTCTACTAGGGGCGACATAGAGAAAATTTTTCCAGGTATCTGAAGATAATATACGAAAGAATGAGACTAGCTTGATTGATCAAAAAATTAGCAGGTAATTAAGTGAATCATAAGAGAAATCACATGGTATGATAGTGATTTTTTCAAATTGGCATTCATAGGAGGCGACTAGCTTTACAATAAGGCAACGACCCACTACGGTTGGCAAGGGAGGCAGAGTGTTCATGATTAGGGTACATGACCAAGCTAAACGGCTGAACACTATGGACCTGCCCCCCAAGGCTTGATTGTCTTAAGTGCCGTTCCTTGGCACCATGACACCCTACACTGTCCTACTTTTATGCTTACGGGTAGAATTTACGGAGGTGTTGTATGTTCCAAGGGTTGGGAAGGGGCTCTCCTTCTTCTGTGGCCAGGCATACACACCTGGGGTTGGATACTTGTGTCACTCGGAAGGGGCCCTCACAGCTGGGGAGAGTTTTTGAGCCCCCTCTCGAGAAAGTATTCGCCGCAGCACCCGATCGCCCTCCTGGAGCTCTCTACTCTACACGAACCATTCCTGGTAGCGCTGGAGCGTATGCCGATACCGTGGATCTCGAATGGTGGCTTGCCACCTTGCTTCGTCAATGAGGTTGACATCTTCGCATCGGAGCTAGTCCTGCGCGGCTTTGTCAAATGACCGGACTCGGAGCGAGCCCACTGCAATCTCCAGGGGGAGGACGGCCTCCGCCCCATACACCAGGAAGAAAGTTGTTTCTCTAGTGGCGCAGCTTGGTGATGTTCGGCTTGCCCATGGCACACAAGGGAGTTCGTCGACCCACTTGACACTATGTTTATCCAAGCTATCATACGTGCGTATCTTGAGGCCCCTAAGGATATCAACGTAGGCCCTTTCAACTTGATTGTTGCTCTTTGGATGAGCTACGGATGCATAACAAACATGGACATTGAGGACTTCGCAGTAGTCCTGGAACGCTGCAATGGTGAAATGGGCCCCGTTGTCGGTGATGATCCTGATCAGGACCCTGAACCTGCAGAGAATCGACTTGATGAACTTGACTATGGATTCCTTGTTGATGTTGATCATCGGGGCTTCCTCCGTCCACTTGGTGTACTTGTCTACAGCGATGTAGAGGAACCTGTACCCTCCAACTGCCCTGGGGAAGGGTCCCAGGATATGTAGCCCCCAAACCGCAAACGGCCAGGAGGGTGGGATCATCTGCAGTGTCTTTGCCAAAGTGTGAATTTGCTTGGCATGGAACTGGCATGCCTTGCATCTCTTGACCAGCTTCACGTGGTCTTGTAGTGATGTTTGCCAGTAGAATCCATGCCGGAAGGCTTTGCCAACCAGAACGCGGGAAGCAGCATGATTCCCGCACTCTCGTTCGTGGATCTCCACGAGCAAGTCGTAGCCTTCCTCCTGAGTTATGCACCGTAGCAGCACGCCATTGGTGCCACGCTGGTAGAGGTCACCTTCTACCAGCATGTAGTGTTTCACCATCCTCACGATCCTCTCAGCGGATGAGGGATCCTTCGGGTGGATATTGTCCTTCAGATAGTCCCAGATCTCTGTGATCCATGCATCGGGACTCTCCTGAGCTTCTGGATCTTGGATGCCGGGTGATTTGTGGTCCGCGGTGATGCACAAGTTTTTTCGGTGGGCCCCACAGTTGTAGGGATGCCAAGATCACCAGCTCTGTGGTGCTAGGCGTGCCTTCTTTGTTAGGCCCCGTAGACCTAGTGATCGGCCGCACCAACCTCCTTCCGAAGACCCCTTCAGGAACCGAGGCTCCCGTGGATGCCATGGTTGACAGGGCATAAACGATGGCGTTCTCGGTGCGCGGCACATGGTAAAGGTCCAAAGCCTCGAAACCAGTTTCCAGCTTCTTAACGTGCAGTAGGTACGCCGCGAGTTGGGGGTCATTGCAGCAGCACTCTCCTCGGACCTACTTGATGATCAGCTGGGATTCTCCCTTGACCAACATCTGCTAGACACCAAGACCCTGCGCAGCTGTGAGTCCAAAAATGAGGGCTCCATATTCTGCCATGTTGTTGGTCGCTTTGAAGTCAAGGCACACCGCATACTTGGACTCCTCTTCTATTGGCGACGTGAGCAGTACGCCGGCTCTAGCCCCTTGCTTAGGATCCGTCGAAGAAGGGTTTCCAGTGAGGTCCGGTAAGCACCGGTGCCCTGGGCTCCGGCTCGCTGATTTCCTGGCCCCTGGGTTGCTTGGTGAGGGAGTCCACTCAGCAATGAAATCCGCAAGCGCTTGGCTCTTGATCACGTGTCGCGGCAAGAAGTCGACCTTGAAATCTGCCAGCTCCGCCGCCCATTTAGTGATGTTACCAGTCGCGTTGGGGCTGCAGAGCACTGCCCACAGGGGGAACGAGGTTAGCACTGAAACTCTGTGTGCCAGAAAGTAATGGCGGACCTTCCTCGATGCGATTAGCACCGCATAGAGCAGCTTGTGCACTTCAAGGTACCTTGTTTTTGCTTCGTAGGACTTCGCTGATGAAGTAGATAGGGCGTTTGATGGTTCGGGATCTTCTTCGGGAAACCAGCACATCCTCTTCCATCTGCTCTGGGCCCAGAGACTCCAGGTCCAGGGGCCTGGTGCATCCTTTGGGGGCTGGGATTCAAAGGTTCCTTGAACTCCGGGGCCGCCTAGGGTGACTTGATCATCCTCTAAGGGCCGGGACCCAAAGGTTCCTTGCTCTCTGAGGCCCCCTAGGGGGACTCGAACATCCTTTGGGGGCTGGGACCCAGAGGCTCCTTGTTCTCTAGGACACCCTAGGGGGACCCAGACATCCTCTAGGGGCTAGGACCGAGAGGCTCCTAGCTCGCCAGCGCCCCCTAGGGGGACTCGGACATCCTCAGGGGGCTGGGACCCAAAGGCTCGTGGCTCTCCAGGGCCCCTTAGGGGGACCTAGATATCCTTTGGGGGCTGGGACCCAGAGACAACCTTGTTGTTGGGGCCCTTGCAGGCTTCAAGCCCTAGGGCTTAGAATCAGTGGCAGGGGCCCCTTCCGTCCATCGTGGCTACTGCGGACCAGCCCGCTCTGCAACCAAAACCATACTTACCACCTCTGTTGTGGCGGTGATGCAGAGGTACAGGGGCTCCCTGGGCTCCGGTGCCACCATTATGGGTAGCGACGTTAGCTGCTGCTTCACCTCGCGGACTGCCTTCTCTGTCTCCTCGGTCCAGACAAATGGTCCAGACTGATGCAAGAGTTTGAAGAATGGGAGGGCCCACTCAGCCATCCTAGAGATAAACCAGTTGAGCGCTGTCAAGCAACCTGCAAGCTTCTACACATCCTTGATGCGGGCTGGAGGCCGCATTAGTTCCACTACCTTGATCTTCTCTGGGTTGGCCTCAGTACCTCGTTGTGAGACCAAGAAATCGAGGAGCTTCCCAGCTTTGACTTCGAACATGCACTTGTCGGGATTGAGCTTTGTGCATTTGTCCGCAATCTGTAGAAGACTAGGGCGAGGTTTTCTAGTAATGATGTATGTGTGTGGATATTAACTACAATATCATCGACATATACCTGTACTAGGTCCTGAATGAGGTCCCCAAATGTTTTATGTATGGCACGTACGAAGGTGGGTCGGGCATTCTTAAGACCGTAAGGCATGGAGACATAGCAGTAAAGACCATCTATGGTTATGAATGTGATATGTTCTTCATCCTCTCTAGACATTGGGATTTGGTGAAACCCTGACTACACATCTAGAAAGAATAACATATCGCATCCCGAGGTTGAATCAATGATTTGATCTATTCTAGGGAGAGGGAAAGGATTTTTGGGACATACCTTGTTGAGGTTGGTGTAGTCGATGCACATCCGAAGCTTACCGCCAGTCTTTGGGACCACAAAAGGTTTGGCCAGCCATCTAGGATGGTGGACTTCCCGTATGAAGCCAACATCGAGCAGCTTCTTGATCTCTTTGTAGATGAAGTTCTGCCACTCGATGGACTGCTTACGAGGCCTCTGTTGTGCTAGCCGGGCATTGGGGTTGATCTTCAGATGGTGCTCGATAACCTCCCTCGGGATGCCTGGCATCTACGATGGTTGCCAGGCAAAGACATCAACTTTAGCTCGCAAGAAAGCAGCAAGCGCTGATTCCCGCTCGCTATCCAATCTTCCGGCGATACGGGTGGTCTGAGCAGCATCAGAGCCAATCTGGATTGTCTTGATGGTCACGTCATCATTGTTGGAGGGCTGCACCGATGGCGTAGCGACGCGACTGCACGTGCGTGAGTCTGGCGAGGGCTGGCTTGATCCAGCATCGCTCAGGGTAGGTGCTGGGGCCGCTGCCAGTGCTCGAAGCTTCTCCAAAGCCGTCACCGTGGCAGCGCGATCTTCGCAGACCTTGAGGACACTGGAGGCAGTCGGCATCTTGAGGATGGTGTAGCCGTAGTGGGATACAGCCATGAACCGGTACAGGGCTGACCTACTGATCATGGCGTGGTAGGGGAGGCTCACCTCCCTGACGTCGAATAAGATATTCTTTGTTCTGAAGTTCTCAGTTGTCCACAGGGTCAGCTGGAGGTGGATGCTGCCGTACAAGATAATACTCCCCGACCCTACCCTTGAGAATGGTCTCGATGGGGCGAGCCTGGACACGGGAATCCTCAGCTTGTCGAAGTTCGCACAGCTGATGAGTTTTAGACTGGCACCACCGTTTATCAGGATGTAGTAGAACTTCACGTTAGCGATGATGGGGGTGACAAGGAGGGGCAGAATCTTGGCTCCCGCTGTGTTTTCTGGGCAGTCGGAGGCATCGAAGCTGATCGGCATCTCCATCCATATGTTATGCAGTGCCAGGGTATGAGTGGAGGCCGCTGGAGCCATTGCCCGATGCAAGGTCTTGACCACATTCCTAGATGAGGGTTCCCAAGATCCCCCACAGATGACGTGGAGTGCTTTGCAACGCTCGTGGTCGCTGAAAGCACTACCACTTTTTTTAGGAAAAAGCCCCTACCTAGTGCGCCAAATGTCGAAGTGTTAATGCATCACTTCCCCCGGATCTGCTAAGGAGCAGCCCGCGGATGTTCTTGTTCAGCGGGGCTTAGGCCTCAATCAAGTGTACGCGCGTATGTGAGTGTATGAGACTGTGGGTTTTATGTGGTTTGGGCCGCAAGCACCCTACTCCACGGTGGATTGTATTGCTGGTGTGTGTGAATGCGCGTGTGTATCGGGGATTTGATGTTGGGTCCTCTGCAATGGTGGTGGTCCAGTCCTTTTATAGCCAATGTCGGATGCCTTACAAGTGAGATCCAGGGCTCGACAGGTGGTCCTGGGACAATCTTATCCTAAATATCTATGCTTCTCACACAAGCTTCCTCTCGTTGTGGCTTTGAAGACTCGCCGTCTTGCCGCCTGAGTCATTAGTAGCCCATGCACCGTCGCTGACAATGGCACGAGATGTCCCATCACCGTGATATGATTGGTCACAGCGGTCTCTAACCGTTGGCGTGCTTCGTGTTGTGCACCGGAAGTGGGTGTGCGTCTTGAATACTTAACTTGGGTAGGGCGCACCATCCCTTAACTCCCGCATCTTATCGTCCAGAGAAAGTTGCGGGGCACGTGGAGCGCCAGGGCTGCCCCTTCTAGGAAGGCCATTCCCAGTCCTTGTGACGCGTGGCAGCTCCGGGGCTTTCCAGGGTACGTGGCAGCGATGGGCCCTTCTTTATGGGGGGTGCCTGGCCTGGCACTCCGAGCCACATGGCTGCACCGAGGCTATCCTACGAGGTTGGGTGAGGTCCTGCCTAACACGTGGCATCTCGGAAGCCCGTCTCATCGGAGGAGCCGAGTCCCATATTCAAGGCTCACGTGGTAGTGCTGAAGCTTGTTCTTGAAGAAGGCTGAGGTCTTGGCACCTTCGGGACACATGGCGCCACTGGACGTGCCTCTGAGTTTTCATCCTATGTGCGAGAGTACCCCATCTGCAGGGTACCGACAAGTACTGTATGCCCACAATGCGTCGGGTATCTTATGCTTCCATCCTGTTCCCATTTCTAAGACGGCCTTTTGCAGAATATTCATAATTTGATTACTTGATGTTTTTGCTTGACCACTTGTTTGTGGGTGGTATGGAGTAGCGATATGATGCTGGACACCAAGCTCACTCAAAAAGTTTCGAAGGTCTTATCTATTAAAGGAGACCCTCCATCACTTATGATCATACGTGGAGTTCCCAAGCACGGAAAAATGATCTCATGAAACATTTTTCTAGCTTGCTTGGAGTCAGCATTCTTGCATGGCATGGCTTCTACCCATTTTGACACATAATCTACAACCACCAGGATATACTCGCAATCATAGGACCTAGGGAAAGGTCCCATGAAATCAATACCCCACACATCAAATAATTCAACTCAGAGATTATATGTTAGGGGCATCGCAGTGTGAGCTAAAATTCCTTTATGCTTTTGGCATTTCCAACATATGTGAATGAATTCTTTTGTATCTTCATACATAGAAGGCCAATCGAATCCACTCTGCCAGATCTTTGCCTGGGTACGGTAGACACCGTAATGGCCACCATAGGGGCTAGCATGGCATTTCTCAATATTCTTGGTGCCTTCGATTGATGGGACGCAAACTTCTGAGAAGGCCATCGGCACAAACTTGATAGAGATGTGGGTCATCCCAAAGGTGTCTACGACTCTCATAGATGAGTTTCTTTTTGTTTTCCCCTTGAGGTACGTATCCCGTGACCATGAAGTTCACGATATCCGCATACCAAGGGTGAGAGTCAGTCACCTTAAGAAGCACATCATCTCGTAGGAAGTGTAACACCCTCATTTTCCTGCATCATGCATTGGATAAGTGCATATACATGTGTAACATTAATCCACGTAAAAAGGAACAAGTTTAAAATGAATTTGAAGCAAAACCGCACTTAAGAATTTTGGGAAGTGCGGACTAGTCCGTTTTGTGTGCGGACTAGTCCGATTTCTCTCTGACCTTCATCGAACATGTTTGTTTTTGCTGCGGACTAGTCCGGTTTTGTCTCTGCACAATCTTCGAAATTGTCAATTCCATTGCGGACTAGACTGGTATCCCGAATCCTTGAAAACTTTGCCAAGTCCCTAGGCTTGCCCGAACTTGTCTGTTTTCCGTCGAACTTATCCGTTTTCCTCTCTGACTAAAATTGGACTTGTCCGGTTTTGGCTAGACTTGTCTGATTTTCCTCTAACTAAGTTCGGACTTGTCCAATATAGTCCAAACTTATTCGATTTCTCTCTACCTAACTTCAGACTAGTGCGGCCTAGTGCGGACTTGTCCGTACATCATGATTTCGAGTTTATCTTTTGTTTCACGACATGTTTTTGGGTTTTACCTTAAGTGGGCCTAAGGACATCATGTCTAACCCTTTTGGAGCCCATGTGGGACCCCACACCGGCCTCCACGCACGCCAAACTTGAAATCCATCAAACCCTAACCCTCCACCTCTATATAAACAACCCCACCACTCAACTTTACATCCTGTTGCCTCAATTGAAAGACCACCAAACCCTAGCTCGTGGATAGCCGCCGCCAAGGACAAAGAAGGAGATCCATAGCAAGAAGAAGAAGAGGAGGAAATGAAAGAAGATCAGGAGACCAAGATCTCCATCAAATTTGCGTTCTTCATCAACAATTCACCATCAAGATTCCTTCATCAACCCTAGATCGTCAAGATCCAAGTGTTGCCTCCAAAACCCTTGATTCTTTGGAGCTCTAATCACATGGTATACCTTATAATTTATCTTTCTCATCTGAATTCAACCCCTTTTCTCCAAATTCACATAGATCTAGAAAATCCTGATTCACTAGTTCTACATAGGGCGGACTAGTCCGATCCTACAGCGGACTAGTCCGGTCTGGCTATCTGTTTTCTGTTGAATTAATTCTAAATTGATTCGAATCAACTCCAAACCTGTATAAAATTGTTAAGAACCATTGTAATTGATTAGTAAACATTAAAAGCAACTCATTAACTAGTTTGCTTCGCAATTGCATTAATCATGCATGTCATGTCATATTGAGTAACATATGAGCATCTATTGATTGTGATTCTTGTCTTGTATGTTATTGCGCGATTTAGACGGATTTGCGCTAGAGAGTGCTGCAGAGGACCTCCAGCATCAGGAATTTGAAGACTTTGACCCAAACCAAGCCAAAGAGCAAGGCAAGTGCCCTTGAACATATTGATCCTGTTTTACAATAGATGTTTTGTTTTCAAAACTGCATGCTTGTGTCAATTTGATGGGAATTCCTATGATAGGAAGTTTACTAGCTTTGTTTAACCACCCTTGTCACCTGGAATACATGGTAGAGAGTCGGGAAAGGCTTTTTACCTTTGCTTCTCTTAATTAATTGGGATGGGAAAAGAACTATACCATTTAATTATGCATTAATGATATTATGGTTAATATGAACTGGTTAATATGATATGGTAATGGGTGATCTAAGCAAGCATTGTATGCGAATGGGTTGGATGTTATGGTGGTTCTGCTTGCTTTAGATCTAAGGACCGGTTCGTGGAGCGACCATCCAAAAATTACAGTGCCACCACGAGACCAAGTATGGGTGCGGCGTAGCTGATTAATTAGGATATTACTAGTATTGCGCGGATCATTTGGCGCACCGGGGAAAGGGAGTCGGATTGGGTTTGGATTTTTGGCAGGACTCCCTGGGATCCGAATGGCACAAGAGGGGGCCCTTGGTTGAAGATGTGTTCAGTTGGAGACCTCGCCATCGGTGAAACCTCAGTGGGTCCGCACATGCTAGTAGTCCCTATGTAAAGGCTATTTGTGATCTCTCGGCCACACACCAACGAAAGTGTGAAACGACATAATAGAGGTTCTAGTCACCGAAAGGTGATAAAATCACAAACACGTGGGTAAAGCGGTACAACCTCGGCAGAGTGTCTTAAAAATTATCGTGATAGCCGTTCTCCCGATCATGAGCAACCTGGACCCTCACATGATTAGAGGGAAGCTTGGGATTTGGGATGGTTTGGTACTGGTTATGGTTGATAATATGGTTATGGATTGAATTATGGTATTGGATATGGTCAATGGAAATGGTGAAATCTGGTATAATGATGATGGATATGAAATATGGACTTGTATTATGTTAATCATTGTGGTATATGATGGGTTTACTTCACATACGTATAATATACTGCTTTACAAATGTTTTAACGTACTTTTTAGCACTTAGCCTTTATTATTGTCATCATTTGTATCAGCTACATCTCATACTTTCCTACACTTGCTGAGTATGACTTGTAATCACCCTTGCAATTCCCCCACCAACAGTTGCAGGTTAGATCTGGGAGTATAACGTTGATAATGCGGAGTTCTAGGCCGTGTCTGCCGTCAGCTTGCCTGTGGTTTGATTGGAGCTGCGCCATATCCCTTTTGCTTAGTTGCAAAGTTGCTTTATTAGATGATTTCCACTTCGTTAGTTCAAACTTGCCATTAATATTCATTGGAGCTTGTATTCAAGGATATTCTGAATTCTGTAATAAAAGTGCTTAATTAATCTTGTTTTGTGGTAATTTTATGTATATCCTTTTGTGAATGCACTCGTGTATGTGTGTTGAACATCCTGGACACACATATGCATTCACTTGGTTCATTTTCGGAACTGGGTGTCACAAATTAGTATCAGAGCCACATGTTGATCGTAGGACGCAACCTGGATAGAATGGACACTTTAGAGCATATAGGAGCACTCTAGAATCGATGTGTGTTTTGTTTTGTGTGTTGATTGCTATGTATTGCTACTTGTGTGCTTAGTAGAGGATTTTCGGATGCTTTAGCATTGCCATGTCCATATAGGCTTGTATAGGTAATTGCTTAGCTTCATATCCCTTGATGCATATAGTTGGAGACGTTTTCTGAATTCTTACCTCTTGCTTTTCTTCAGATGGTGAGGACTCGCAACCAAAGGGATGGCAATGATGAGGAGGAGAACAATGGAATGTCTCAGAACAACAATGGACAAGGACCTGCCCAGGGATCTATCGACCTTGAGCAACTATTGGCTATGCAAAACCAGCTCATGCATACCATGATACGGACTATGGGACAACTACAGACTGTTAACAGCAACAATCAGCCTCACATGCCTCCACCGCCACCCCCACTTCCTCATAACTGGTTGGGAGAGTTCAAGAGGATCAGGCCACCCACCTTTGCTCAGGCCACCGACCGTATGGATACCGACGATTGGCTCAAGTCCGTGGAGAAGAAACATGCTATAGTCCAATGCACTGACCAGGAGAAGGTGCTATTCTCATCTCATCAACTTGTTGGAGCAGCTGCGGATTGGTGGGATTCTTTATGCAATGCTTATGAGAATCAAGAGAGTATTACTTGGGCTGAATTCACAGAGAGCTTCCATTCTCATAATATGCCGGAAGGTGTTATGATCCTAAAGAAACAAGAATTTGAGAAATTGAGGAAAGGAAGATCGAGTGTGGGTGAATATCCCAATAGATTCACTCAACTCTCAAGATATGTGTCTGAGGATGTGAGCCAGGACAGCCGGAAACAATACTTGTTCATAAGGGGCTTGAACAATGAAATCCAAGTACAATTGCTGAATTGTGATTATGCCAACTTCCAGAAGCTAGTGGACAAAGCAATTGTTGTGGAGAATAAAGTCCATGAGATGGAGCTATATAAGAAGAGGAAGGCGCCATATCTAGGACAACAACAAGGAAGTAATGTGCGCCCTCGCTTTTCACCACCTAATACGCCTTATTATAGCTCTTCTGCTCCTATACAGCGCCCTGATTATGCACCACACCCAGCTCATCTTGTGCAGCAACGCCCAGTCATGCAAGCACCTAGGCCTCCAATGCCTTTTGCACCTTGTGCCAACTTTCCTGGTGCAAATGTTCATAATCAAGTTTGTCCCACCAATTCTGGTGCAGCTAGGAAGTGCTATACCTGTGGAGAAGCAGGACACTTTGCAATTCAATGTCCTAAGTAAGGCCTTGGTCAAGGAAGCAATGCACCAAGACAGAACCCAAGACCGAATGGAGGAGCACCACAAGGGAACCATGGGCAGCAGAATTTTGCTCGTGGCAACGTAAACCATGTCTCTACGGAGGAAGCTCAACAAGCGGATGACATGGTTATTGGTATGTTTCTCGCAAACTCCAACACGGTGACTATGTTATTTGATTATGAAGCATCACATTCATTCATTGCATCGAATTATGTTGCCAAGTATAGTTTGCCTATTTCTCATATGAAGTATACTCTATTGGTTAAGTCTCCTAGAGGAGAGATGAGGACAAATATAGAATGTCCAAAAGTAAGCCTTAGAATAAGGGGGGTAGACTTCTTTGCCAACCTCATTGTTTTGGATTCTCAAGGATTGGACATTATACTTGGTATGGACCGGTTGAGGAAACATAATGATTGTCATTGAATGTGCCACGAAGACGGTGAGGTTGACCAATGAGGAAAGGATCACCGTAGAATTTGAAGCATCTCATCATGCACCGAAGCAATTGGAGTTGAATCACATGGATGGTGCTGCAATAGAGAAGATTCTAGTGGTGTGTGAATTCTTGGATGTGTTTCCGGATGAGTTGCCAGGTATGCCACCTGATCGAGACATAGAATTTGTTATTGAATTAATACTAGAACTGCACCGATAGCTAAGAGGCCATATAGGATGCCTCCTAAAGAGTTGGCGTAGCTCAAGAAGCAGATTCAAGAGCAACTAGAGAAGGGTTTTATTCGCCCAAGCTATTCACCTTGGGGAGCGCCCGTCCTTTTCGTAGATAAGAAGGATGGATCACAAAGGATGTGCGTGGATTACCGAGCTCTCAACGAGGTGACAATTAAGAACAAGTACACCTTGCCATGCATAGAAGACTTGTTTGATCAGATGAAGGGTGCTTGTGTCTTCTCCAAGATTGATTTGAGGTCGGGATACTTTCAAATGAAGATTAGACCATCGGACATACCCAAGACAGCTTTCAGGACACGGTATGGATCTTATGAGTACACTGTGATGCCCTTTGGATTGACCAATGCACCTACCTATTTTATGTACCTCATGAATAAGGTCTTCATGGAGTACTTGGAGAAGTTTGTTGTGGTGTTCATATATGACATTATTATCTACTCCAGAAGTGAGGAGGGACATGAGGAACACTTGAGGCTCACGTTGCAGAAATTGAGGGAGCATCAATTGTATGCCAAGTTCAACAAGTGCCAGTTTTGGTTAAGGGAAGTGTCACTCTTGGGTCATATTATTTCAGGAGGAGGAATATCGGTTGACCCTGGAAAAGTGAGAGACGTGTTAAAATGGGAACCGCCACAGCATGTCAAGGAAATAAGGAGTTTTCTTGGGATGGCTGGATATTACCGTAGGTTCATCAAGGACTTTTCCAAAATAGCCAAGCCAATGACAGAATTGTTAATGAAGGGTAAAGTTTTCCAATGGACTCCTCCTTGTCAAGACAGCTTTGAAGAGCTAAAGAAGAGGTCAACCACAACCCCAATTTTGGTATTGCCGGATGTGAGCAAAAGCTTTGATATTTATTGTGATGCATCAAGACAAGGACTTGGATGTGTGCTCATGCAAGAAGGTCAAGTGGTAGCCTATGCATCGAGGCAATTGAAGAAACATGAGCAGAATTATCCAACACATGATTTGGAACTTGCAGTCGTGGTACACGCACTGAATATTTGAAGACACTATATCCTTGGGCATAGGTGTGAAATTAATACGGATCATAAGAGTCTCAAGTACATATTCACGCAAACGGACCTGAATTTGAGGCAACGAAGATGGTTGGAACTCATCAAGGATTGCGATGTGGGGATCGACTATCATCCAAGGAAGGGTAACGTCGTGGCTGATGCTTTGAGTCGGAAAGGAGTAAGTCACCAGCTTACGGTTCGAGAGTTGCCATCCGAGTTATGTAAGGAGTTTGAACGGTTGAATTTCAGATTTTTGGATGAGATGGAAATAATGGAGTTAAATCCAACCTTGGATCATGAAATTCAAGAAGCACAAACAAACGATGAGGAAATCCAAGAGATCAAGGAAAGAACCCAAGAGGGAATCCAGGTTTGATGAGGTTGACCATGGTACCTCATGGCTTGGTAAAAGGATCGTCATGCCAAATGTGAAGCATATTCGGGGACAATATTAAAAGAGGCACATGACTCGCCGTACTCAATTCATCTCGGTTGTACAAAGATGTACAAGGATTTGAAGACATGTTATTGGTGGGCTAGCATGAAAAAGGACATAGCTGAATACGTAGCAATGTGTGATGTGTGCCAACGAGTGAAGGCGGAACATCAAAGGCCAGCTGGATTATTGCAGCCATTGAAGATTCTAGAATGGAAGTGGGAAAAAATTGGAATGGACTTCATAGTTGGTTTACCGCGTACCCAGTCCAATTATGATTCCATATGGGTAATTGTGGACCGGTTAACCAAGTCAGCTCAATTTATTCCTGTCAAGACCATCTTTAATGGGGAGAAGTTGGTTAAACTGTATATGGGAAGAATAGTATGTTTGCATGGAGTTTCAAAGAAGATAATATCGGATAGAGGATCTCAATTCACCTCTAGGTTTTGGCAGAAATTGCATGGATTCCAAGTGGAATTCCGTAGGGGGACGTGTAAGGGCCGAGGTGGGTGGGAAAAAGATTAAATTTTTGCTCAGCATATCACCCTTAAACGGATGGACAAACTGAGAGGACCAATCAGATTTTAGATGATATGTTAAGAGCTTGTGCCTTGAAGCATGGAAGAAGTTTGGACAAGAGCTTGCCGTATGCGGAATTCTCATATAACAACAGTTACCAAGCAAGCTTGAAAATGTCACCCTATGAAGCACTATATGGGAGGAAGTGTAGGACACCTTTGTTCTGGAATGAGATAGGAGAAACCCAAATGTTTGGACCTGATGTGTTGCAAGAAGCTGAAAAACAAGTCCAGATTATCCGCGAAAATTTAAGGGCTGCTCAATCAAGACAAAAAGGATATGCGGATAATAGGAGAAGAAAACTAGCCTTTGAAGTGGGAGACTTCATCTACCTTAAAGTGTCACCCATGAGAGGTCATAAGAGGTTTAATATTAGAGGCAAGGTAGCACCTCGATACGTTGGGCCATTCAAGATTTTGGACAAAAGAGGGGAAGTAGCATATAAGTTAGAGATGCCAGCTCATCTTTTAGATGTACATGATGTCTTTCATGTTTCCTAGCTCAATAAGTGTTTGACAGTGCCGGAAGAACAAGTGCCAATGGAAGAATTGGAACTAGAGGCAGATTTGACTTATGCCGAGCAACCGGTCAAAATCTTGGAAACCAAGGAGAGGGTCACAAGGAACAAGATTATTAGATGGTGTAAAGTTCAATGGAAGCATCACATAGAATCAGAGGCGACTTGGGAAATGGAGGATGACCTCAAGAAGAATTTTCCATGTCTCTTTCCTTCTACATTGAATCTCGAGGGCGAGATTCATTTTAAGGGGGGTAGGTTTGTAACACCCTCATTTTCATGCATCATGAATTTCATAAGTTCATATACATGTTTAACATTAATCCACATAAAAAGGAACGAGTTTAAAATGAATTAGAACCAAAACCACACTTAAGAATTCTGGGAACTGCGGACTAGTCCATTTTTGGTGCGAACTAGTCCGATTTCTCTCTGACCTCCCTCAGACATGTCCGTTTTTGCTGCGGACTAGTCCGGTTTCATTTCTGTACAATCTTTGGACTTGTCCGGTCCATTGCGGACTAGTCCGGTATCCCGAATCCCTGAAAATTTTTCCAAGTCCCTAGGCTTGCCTGGACTTGTCCGTTTTCCTCTCTGACTAAAATCGAACATGTCCGGTTTTGGCCAGACTTGTCTGATTTTCCTCTGACTAAGTTCGGACTTGTCCGATATAGTCCGGATTTATCCGATTTCTCTCTGACTAACTTTGGACTAGTTCGGCCTAGTGCGTACTTGTCCGTACATCGCGATTTCGAGTTGATCTTTTGTTTCACGATGTATTTTTATGTTTTACCTTATGTCGGCCTAACGAAGTTGTGTATAACCCTTTTGGAGCCCATGTGGGACCCCACACCGGCCTCCACCCACCCCAAACTCGAAATCCATCAAACCCTAGCCCTCCACCTCTATATAAACAACCCCACCATTCAACTTTACATAGTTTTGCCTCAATTGAAAGACCACCAAACCCTAGTTCGTGGATAGCCGCCGCCAAGGAGGAAGAAGGAGATCCAGAGCAAGATGAAGAAGAGGAGGAAATGAAAGAATATCAAGAGACCTAGATCTCCATCAACTTTGCATTCTTCATCAACAATTGACCATCAAGTTTCCTTCATCAACCCTAGATCGTCAAGATCCAAGTGTTGCCTCCGAAACCCTTGATTCTTTGGAGTTCAAACACCTGTTATACCATCTACTTTTCTCTTTCTCACATGAATTCAACCTCGTTTCTCCAAATTCACATCGATCTAGAAAACCCTATTTTACTGGTTCTGCGTAGGGCGGACTAGTCCGGTCCTACAGCGGACTAGTTCGGTCCTACAGCGGACTAGTCCAGTCTGGTTGTCTGCTTTCTGCTAAATTAATTCTAGATTGATTCGAATCAACTCCAAACCTGTATAAACTTGTTAAGAACCATTGTAATTGATTAGTAAGCATTAAAAGCAACTCATTAAATAGTTTTCTTTGCAATTGCATTAATCATGCATGTCATGTCATATTGAGTAACATATGAGCATCTATTGATTGTGATTCTTGTCTTGTATGTTATTGCGCGC
Organism: Tuctoria greenei; assembly: GCA_036927565.1. Classification (NCBI taxonomy): domain Eukaryota; kingdom Viridiplantae; phylum Streptophyta; class Magnoliopsida; order Poales; family Poaceae; genus Tuctoria; species Tuctoria greenei. The sequence goes on from JAYESD010000006.1 coordinate 132,969,610, forward strand.
TTTAGACGGATTTGCGCTAGAGATTGCTGCGGAGGACCTCCAGCACCAGGAATTTGAATACTTTGACCCAAACCAAGCCCAAGAGCAAGGCAAGTGCCCTTGAACATATTGATCCTATTTTTACAATAAATGTTTTGTTTTCAAAACTGCAAGCTTGTGTCAATTTCATGGGAATTCCTATGATTGGAAGTTTACTAGCTTTGTTTAACCACCCTTGTCGCCTGGAATACATGGTAGAGAGTCGAGAAAGGCTTTTTACCTTTGCTTCGCTTAACTAATTGGGATGGGAAAACAACTATACCATTTAATTATGCATTAATGAGATTATGGTTAATATGAACTAGTTAATTTGATATGGTAATGGGTGATCTAAGAAAGCATGGTATGCGGATGGGTTGGATGTTATGGTGGTTCCGCTTGCTTTAGATCTAAGGACCGGTTCGTGGAGCGACCATCCAGGAATTACAGTGCCACCACGAGGCCAAGTATGGGTACATCGTAGCTAATTAATTAAGGTATTGCTAGTATTGCGCGGATCATTTGGCGCACCGGGGAAGGGGAGTCGGATTGGGTTTGGATTTGTGGCGGGACTCCCTGGGATCCGAATGGCACAAGAGGTGGCCCTTGGTTGAAGATGTGCTCAGTTGGAGACATCGCCACTGATGAAACTTAAGTGGGTCCATTCATGCTAGTAGTCCCTTTGTAAAGGCTATTTTGTGACCTGTTAGCCACACACCAACGATAGTGTGAGACGGCATAATAGAGGTTCTAGTCACCGAAAGGAGATAAAATCACAAACATGTAGGTAAAGCGGTACAACCTCTGCAGAGTGTTTAAAAAACTATTATGATAGTTGTGCTCCCAGTCATGAGCAACTTGGACCCTCACATGATTATAGGGAAGCTTGGGATTTGGGATAGTTTGGTACTGGTTATGGTTGATAATATGGTTATGGATTGAATTATGGTATTGGATATGGTCAATGATAATGGTGAAATCTGGTATAATGGTGATGGATATGAAATATGGACTTGTATTATGTCAATCATTGTGGTATATGATGGGTTTACTTCATATACATATAATATACTGCTTTACAAATGTTTCAACGTACCTTTCATCACTTAGTTTTTATTATTGTCGTCATTTGTGTCAGCTACATGTCATACTTTTCTACACTTGTTGAGTAGGACATGTACTCACCCTTGCAATTCCCCCACCAACAGTTGCAGGTCAGATTTTGGAGTATAACGTTGATAATGCGGAGTTCTAGGCCGTGGCTGCCGTCAGCTTGCCTGTGGTTTGATTGTAGCTGCGCTATATCCCTTTTGCTTAGTTGCATAGTTGCTATTTATTAGATGATTTCCGCTGCATTAGTTCAAACTTGTCATTAATATTCATTAAAGCTTGTATTCGAGGATATTCTGAATTATGTAATAAAAGTGCTTAAATTTATCTTGTTATGTGGTAATTTTCTGTATATCCTTTTGTGAATGCACTCGTGTATGTGTGTTGAACGTCCTGGGCACACATATGCATTCACTAGGTTCATTTCTGAAACCGGGTGTCACAGGAAGTCATTGATAGGGATGTCCATGGTTTGCATGACTTCCATACGCTAAAGATGATCTGCTACAGAATTCTCTACTTCTTTCTTATCCTTGATTTCTAGGTCAAACTCTTGGAGTAGGAGAATCCAGCGGATTAGCCTTGGTTTAGCATCTTTTTTGGTTAACAAGTACTTCAAGGCGGCTGGTCTGTGTAGACTATGACCTTGGATCCAACCAAATAGGATCTAAACTTATCGATAGCAAAAACTACGGCCAAGAGCTCCTTTTCAGTTGTGGCATAATTGAGTTGAGCTCCTGTCAGAGTTTTGCTAGCGTAGGATATTGCATGATGCTTTTTATCTTTGGTTTGGCCTAGGACCGCACGAACAGCTTGATCACTAGCATCACACATGATTTTGAATGGCAGCGTCCAATCAGGAGTTTGAATGATTGGAGCTGAGATGAGTGCCTTTTTGAGTGTTTCAAATGATTTAAGGCATTCATCATCGAAATCAAAGGGAGCTTCCTTAGCTAATAGTTTACTGAGGGGTCTAGCAACTTTTGAGAAGTCTTTGATGAATCACCGATAGAACCACGCATGACCTATGTGACACCCGGTTCTGCAAAATGAACCAAGTGTAGTATATGTGTGTCCAGGATGTTTAACACACATACACAAGTTATTCACAAATGATAAACATATAATTACCACAACTGAAATTAGTAAATAAGTACTTTTATTACAATATCCAAATTATCTTCATATTGCAATTCTATTGATCGTTATTGAAATATAACTATGGCAGAAATAATCCAATTAATCAACTAAGCAACCTAAGCAACTAGGGTAGCGCGGCTCTAAGCAACACCACAGGCAAAGCTGACGGCAGCACATAGCCTAGAACCTCTCATTAACGTTGTGATACTCCCAATCCTGACCTGCAACTGTTGGTGGGGGAATTGCAAAGGTGAGTACATGTCGTACACAGCAAGTGTGGAAAGTATGACATGTAGTTTAAACAAGGCATGATAATAAACAATGGATATTTGCATAAAAGTACATTCAAAACATGTAAAAAGCATACTAAGATGTCTATGTGAATTGATCCCATCATAACCCAATAATCGTCTATTATCCATCTGTATTACCATCATCATCGTCCATGTCCATTTATCATAAACCCATCCATAACCATTACCATGACCATTACCATAACCATTACCATGACCATTACTATAACCATAACCATCCCAAATCCCAAGTTCCACTCTAATCATGTAGGTCATCCAGGTGGTCTTACCCGAGAGCACGGCTATCATGATAGTTTTTAACACTATGCAGAGGTTGTACCACTTTACCCATGTGTTCGTGATTTCATCACCTTTCGGTGACGAAGAACCTCCCTTATGACCGTAACCCGCCGATCACATTACACACTTTCGTTGGTGTGTGGCCAAGAGATCACAAAATAGCCTTTACAATGGGGCTACTAGCATGCACGGACCCACTGAGGTTTCACCGGTGGCGATGCCTCCAACTGAGCACATCCGAAACCAAGGGCTCCCTCTTCTTCCGTTCGGATCCCAGGGAGTCCCACCACTCATACAAACCCAATCTGACTCCCCTTCCCTGCTCTTTCAAATGGTCCGCGCAATACTAGCAATACCCTAATTAATCAGCTATGTCGCTCCCATACTTGGCCTCGTGGTGGCACTGTTGTCCTGGCTTATTCTCGCATGAACCGGTCCTTAGATCTAAAGCAAGCAAACCACCATATCGACCAACCCGATCCACAAACCATGCTTGCTTAGATCTCCCAAGTCCCCTGTTACCAATTAACCATTTTTATCAATTCTCATCATTCATAACTTCATTAATTCATAATTAAGCCATTTGGTTATTCCTCGATCCCAAATAAATTTAAGCAGAGCAAAAAGGTAAAAAGCCCTTCTCGACTCTCTACGATGTATCCCAAGCGAGAAGGATGGTCAAACAAGAAGTAAACACCTATGAGTGGGTTTCCCATCAAATTGATACAAGCATGCAATTTTACAAACAAAACATTTAAAAACAGGATCAGTATGTTCAAGGACACTTGCCTTGCTCCTGAGCTTGGTTAGGGTCAAATATTTCAAAATACTGGCACTGGAGGTCCTCGGCAGCACCCTCTAGAGCAAATCCTTCTATTTCGCGCAAGGAACATACAAAAGAGTAATTACAATCAATAAATGCTCATATATTACTCAATATGACATGGCATGCATGATTAATGCAAATGCAAAGTGAAACTTGTTAATGAGTTACTTTTAATGTTTACTAATCAATTATAAAGGTTCTTAACAAGTTTATACAGGTTTCAAGTTAATTTACATCAATTTGGAATTAATTCAACATTAAACGAATCTAGAGGCCAGACAAGTCCGCTAGGGGCCGGACTAGTCCACCCTACGCAGAACCATCGAGTTAGGGTTTTTTTGATCTACGAGAATTTGGAGAATTGGGGTATACCTCATGTCTAGAACTCCAAAGAACAAGAGTTTGGAGGCAACACTTGGATCTTGACGATCTAGGATTGGTGATAGAGAGTTGAGGGTGAATTGGTGATGAAGAACGAAAATTCGATGAAGATCTTGTTCACTTGATCCTCTTTTGTTTCCTTCTCTTCTTCTTATTGTTGGATCTTCTCTTGATGGCGGCTCCGATGAACTAGGGTTTTGGGGTTCTTTCAATTGACGCAAAGAGATGTAAAAGTGGGATGTTGGCCTGTTTATATAGGGGTGGAGGGTTAGCGTTGGGTGGAGGCCGGGTTGGGGTCCCACAGGGGCTCGAAAGAAGTTAGACACGATGTTCTTGGGCCTAATTAAGGTAAATACTCAATAACAAGTCGTGGAATAAAAGATTGAATCAAATTCGCGAACACCAGACAAGTCCGCACTAGACCGGACTAGTACGATATTAGTCAGATGAAAAACGGATAAGTCCGGACGAATTAGGACAAGTCCAAACTTAGTCAGAGAGTGACACAGACAAGTCCAGCGAAAAATGGACAAGTCCGGGGACTTTGCAAAATTCTCAAGGATGGGATGACCGGTCTAGTCCGCAATAGACCGGACAAGTCTGAAGTCGGTACAGACAGAAAAAATGGACTAGTCTGTAGAAAAAACAGACATGTCAGGTTAGAGAGAAAACAGACTAGTCCGCACAAAAAACGAACAAGTCTGCACTTCTCAGAACTTCTAAGTGTTGTTTTGCTTCTAATTCATTTTAAACATATTTATTTTTATGTGGATTAATGTTAAACGTATTTAATAATGTATGCAATGCATGATGCATGAAAATTAGGGTGTTACAACCTAGGAAGTTTTGGATTCCCTTAACATTGATAGGAGGTGGAAGTTTTTCAATGACTTCAATCTTTGCTTTGTCCACCTCTATCCCTCTCTCAGACACTAAGTTTCCAAGAATGATGCCTTCACGAACCATGAAATGGCACTTTTCCCAGTTAAGTACAAGGTCCTTCTCTTGGCATATTTGTAAGACCTTGTCTAAGTTTTCCAGACAATGATCAAAAGTTTTCCCATAGATGGAGAAATCGTCCATCAAAACTTCCATGATCTCCTAAATCATGTTGGAAAAGATAGAAATCATGCATCTTTGAAAAGAGGCAGGAGCATTGCACAGTCCAAAAGACATACACCGGTAGGCATAAGTTCCATAAGGACATGTGAAAGTGGTCTTACTTTAATCGTCGGGATGGATTGGGATTTGATGATATCCCGAATACCAATCAAGGAAACAAAAGTAGGAATGTTTTGCCAACCGCTCTAGCATCTCATCGATGAAGGGCAATGGAAAATGATCCTTCCTTGTAGCCTTGTTAAGTTTTCAGTAATCAATGCACATCCTCCAACCCGTGACGGTTTGTTGAGGAATTAATTCATTTTTCTCATTTTGAACGATCGTCATACCTCCCTTCTTAGGCACTACCTGAACTGGGCTCACCCATTCACTATGAGGAACAGGCAGATAATCCTAGCATGCAGAATTTTCAAGACTTCCTTCTTGACAACTTCCTGCATTGCATTATTCAATCGCCTTTGAGGTTCCCTTGAGGGGACACTCTTGGGGTCAATAGTGTAACACCCCAACCACTACGGGTCTTGTGGTCGTTACTCCAGGTAGCTTTTTAGGATCACAGACTAACCCCATAGACCAACACTAGTCTTTTCTGTGCATTTTGTCCTCACTTGTGCGCACCCAAGAAAACTTCCCGATCGGTCACCCATCTGTAAATTGCTCTGGGCCAAGCACGCTTAACCTCAGAGTTCTTTGCAGGTGGGCTCCAAGGAAAAGAAGGAATACCTTGGTGGTATGAGTATTCTATCAATCCTATTATGCCTTAAGACAGGATGTCACACAAACCACCCCTCTTAGAAGACCGACGTTCTCGCCGGTCAACCTCCAAGCCAGGAACGTCCCCTCTTGGCCACGTACATATGTTCAATACTAGCATACGTACCATACTGTGTCCCTCCTAGAGGACCCACGCATCATGCGTACGTACCCACGTCCTTGACCCGTACGCTACCGTGAAACCTCGAGGGGTAGCTCTAATACCATTCTGTAACACCCCAACCACTACAGGTCTGGAAGTCGTTACTCCAGGCAGCTTTCTAGGATCACAGACTAGCCCCACAGACCAACACTAATCTTTTCTACGCATTTTATCCTCACTCGTGCGCACCCGAGAAAACTTCCCGGTCAATCACCCATCCTTAAATTGATCTGGGTCAAGCACGCTTAACCTATGAGTTCTTTGCAGGTGGGCTCCCAGAAAAGAAGGAATACCTTGGTGGTATGAGTATTCTATCAATCTTATTAAGCCTTGAGCCAGGATGTCACAAATAGGAATGCGATGGGTGCATAGCACAAGGCTAATCCCCTTAAGATCTTCATGTGAATAGCCAAAAATAGCTCTATGCTTTTCTAACATGGCAATGAGTTTGACTGTATTATCATCCGAAAGCTTGTCATTTATGATGACAGGGGGCTTCCAATCTCCATTAGAAAGGCATAACGTAGGCCCGGAGGTAGAATTTTCAACTCAACAGGAGGTTTTGGGAAGAACTCTTCTTTTGTCAATTCAATTGCTTCCTGAAATTCATCCTCCTCTTGGATGAAATCTTCTTCTCCTTCTATTTCAGGGGGAGCTAAGAATTGAGTTATAACCTCCTCTAATGTTTCATCTTGGATGGGAGATTCTGCAGATGTGTTTTTGGCATGTAGGATAGGAATAGAAAATTTTCTCCCTCGAAGGGTTACATTGAGGATTCCTTCCAAGGGAATTTCCATGAGAAATTTCTCAATAGGAATCCCAATCATAATGTCGAAATCTGGAATTTCGAACACATGGAAATCTAGGATTGCCTCAATATCATTGTGTCTTACAGACACTTGTTGCAAAACCCCGCATCTTTCAAGGATGGTTCTGAAAGAATCTCGGAAGGATTTACATGTTGGTGCCAATGGAACATCGATAAGAATGGCGAGAGAGCAAGAATAAAAAATGAGATTTGCTCCGACAGTGGGGTTGTATAGGACCTGTGTTCCTCTAATAAAGCATAGAATAGTCGCCAAAGGTGAGGTCATCCGAAGGATTTTGGGTGACAGCTCAACTTCTGCAGTTCATTTCCTACTTAAATGAGAGGTTAACTCCTTGACCGTCTGTTGGACGAACACTCCATCAGATGGTTCAGGTGGAGTTAAAGGAAATGATGGTTTCCTATGGCAACTATACTTCAAGGTATTTTCAAAATATTCAAATATCTCTTCCGCGAAGTAGACGGGAAACATCAAAGGTTGAATTTCCTCTTCCTTCGTAGTTTCTGGTTCGGGAGAGGATTCCTCCAACAAGGTTTGGGATAGGCAAGAGATGGGTTCTTCCTCGTCCATGGATTTATCCTCAGTTCTTGACACTACTTCCTCTTGAGGAGGTTCATTAAGACCCATAATGAAGGAAGAATTTTCTAGAATCTGGTCTAGAAGATTCTTGCCTTCTTCTAGCGTCTTATGGAGAAAAGATCCTCCAACTATAATGTCAATATGTAGGGCAGACTCTTTGTTCAATCCCATGTAGAAGTGTTGCAAAAGCAACGGATCAGGGATGGACAAATCTAGGCCAGAATTTCTCAAATGAGAAAATATATCCCAAGCTGCACCTATGGATTCCTTCTCCATCTGCTGGAAGCATAGTACTTCCTTCCGTAAGGACACAATTCGGGCAATTGGAAAGAAAGCATGGAAACTATCGTGTAGCACTTTCCCTTAAGAAAGTATTCCCAAGGGTATCGAATCTAAGGAATGTGTGTGTAATCTTACGAACTAATCCACCCAAGGACACAAAGTTGTTTGGTAGGCAAGGAAGAGAGAGGAATTCAAATTATTGATTCTATTTCAAAGATGATTGCGGTAGCTCCTTGCTCAGGACACGGGTTTACCCCTAGCAACACTAGGATGACTTCTGCCAAGAGCCTATGGCATAGCCGAACATGGAGGATTACAAAGGACAGATAGGGTTGTCACCACCTACTGCCTACCTCTTCAATCAGTGGGTCTACGAGATATTCATTGGTGATTTCTAACCTAAGCATCGCGCTTACGTTCTAAATCACAACTCTAGTTGTTTTGAACACAAAGCTACAACTAGAGCCTCTAAGAATTAAAGCAATGAACCCACAAGTAACTACTTGTGCAAATACTATGAAATGAGAATCAAACTTCAATTGAATTCACAAAAGGCTTACTTGATTTGAGTAACACCTTTGTAGGGGTAGAAGTGTAGAAGAGGGACTTGACAAGTCCAAGCCTCCTTCTACTAAACTCTTCACCACACTCTCCTTCTACTTGGTAGCCTCTAGGACTACACTAAACCTTAGCAGTGGTATTCTATTCTCAACTTTTGGTGTGTGAGTAAAGTGAGGTGTGGGGTTCTATTTATTGGGGGATAAGGGTCAGTTCCCGCCACAAAATGTGTGCGAATTAGTCGCCCATGACCTCTTCAAGCCAGGAGGATCCAACACGTGGCGTTTGACCGCGTTTGGCGCAATGACCTAGTCGGCCGACTAGGGGGGTCGACCGACCTGGTCTTGGCTCTGTTGGGGTTGTGCTTCCTCCAAGTCTCTACCAGGTGGGTCCCATTCCTTTATATGGGTGCTACACCTTTGGATGGCCTCGAATGTTTCTGTTTGTGGGCCATTTGATCCATGTGATGACATGTGGCGTTGCCTGATTCGTCGAAATCCAATTTCATGGATTACTTCCTACATGTCTTTGTATTTTGGGTATAAATTCACCTTCATACAAATAAACACCAACACTTGTGGAATTTGTTAGTTTATGACCCTACCACTACGTTGTGTTTCTCTTTTGTGCACATTATGAGGTGAATTGATGGTCTGAATATGGCACTTAAGGACAGTCAACAATCAGGAGCAACACCTAGCTGAGCACAAGGAACTCCTCTTGCTATAGCTTGATGTCCAGGCTCAGGAGCGTACTTAGGAGCGCCACACTCGGGAGCTTGATTTGCAGGAGTGACAGCTGGCCCGCCGTCTGGAGGACGAGGGTAGAGCGCTGGTGGAGATAGTGGCATCCCACGTTCTTGTCTGCTACCAGAGTCGGTACCCGGAGATACCGTTGTACTCGGTAGTCGACAGCCCCATCGTGGCTCGCGAAGAAGCGACAACAGCAGAAGTCAAGGATGTCACCAAACATGTCACCGCACAATTCATGAGAGATTGTGTTCAGCGTCCCCTAGGCGGGGACGTCTTTGTATTTAGGACTCGCACTTTGTAAATATTCTTTATGCGATTTTCATGTCCAATAAATCGCATCACTGCAAAGTAGAGATTGAGATGAGTCTACTAGAATTTAATTGGAATTTTTGATCAATTCTACTTGGAGTAATGGTTTTTAGAAGTTTGGTTGAATTCTGGAATTATTTTCCAAAGGGAAACATTTAAATAAAGCAACCGGGCCCACTGGTTTTAGATCCACCAATCGCAGCTGGGCCGCACCGGGGGCCACGGGGTTCAACCGTGCAGTCGCATTGGATTCGGAGCCGCAGCTGATCCCGCACGGTGGACAGCATCGCTGACAGGCAGGGCCCATAGGCCTTCGCCTACCTCGCGACGCGCCGCTCGGCCGCGGCGGCGCTGCTCCAGTGAGCTCGACGTGATAGTTGCGTTGACCTCCATTCGACTCGGCCCTGACCGCGTAGCCATAAAATCAACCGAACAACACGATGGCGAGGTCCAATCGCGGTGGTGACGGCCCGAAATGGCGGTGCAACGACGGCGGCAGAGCTAGGGTTTCGGCTATCGTCTGAAATGCATGGGGATGGCAAAAAAGGCTCGGGGAAAAGCTAGAAACGTTTCTGGGAGCATGAGGATGATAATTTGGTGGTGCATATGTCGTGGAATGTCCGGAAATGATGAGTTCGACAGTGAACCGCGGCTTCTTCACCATCGGCGACCAAAACTCAGCAATCTCGGTCAACACTTGATGGTTTTCAAATCTTTTTGATCTAGATTGTTCGCAGGGAGATAGGTAAACTATCCCTTAACTATTGCCAAGATTTATTAGACGTATAAAATGAATTAAATCCCTAACCTAGAGACATAGGTATGAACTATCATCGGGAAAAATGGAAATAAGAACGCTACAAGGCATGTCATTGCTTGAAACTTGCTGAGCATGCGTAAGGCTCGATTACACACCTTTCTCTTATAGAAGTTGGGGCCTGTAGAAGCTTTCTCCGGCTTGTCGACGGTGGACAGAGGCGGTTCTTGGCGGCTTCACCGGCGGTCGTTGGAAAACTGCGGAATACCGCGGAACCGGTTGAGAAAATGCCGAACCACAAGATGGAGAAGGTGCACAAGCAAGTTGTGAACAAGTTTGCTAAAGAACTCATTATCGATCCTTGGCTAGACGGCAAGTTATCGTCGGAATCCCGAAGGAAGGTCGGCGGCGCGCGAGCGGGGCAGAAATGCGGCATGGGGAGTAAATACCGAACGGGAACTCAACGCCGGTGACCAGGGGGTATAAATAGGTAGAGAGGGACAAGGGGAGCTCGCCACGGTGCAAGCAAGCAGGCAGCTCGGTGGCTTGCATGACGGGAGGTGTCGCCACCGAGCGCCATCGTGAAAACTAAGGGGAAGCTCGAGTTTGAGTCACTGGACAGTGGGTCCCATAGCCTCTTAAGCCTATCCTCTCTAGAACTTCAATTCCCTTACCAAACTTGATCCAAAAATCCAAGATTTTTTTGGAGGGGCTCAAATAATTATCTGGAATTTTATTCTGAAATCAAAACTTTAATTAGATCAAGTTTCAGTTGAAATTCAAATTTGAATTCAATTCAATGGAGCCACTGAATTAAATAGCAATTGAGTTTCAAAAATTGTGAAACTCCGTGGATAAGTCAAGCAAGTCATTCTGATCATGATGGTGTGTTCAAATTTTATGTTCAAATAAGTTTGAATAGAATTTAAAATTTGAACTTAAATATGGCTTGAGTTTGCTAAGCATCTCTAATAAAATAGCAAATGGAATTTAAAAATCTTGAAACTTTGCAGGAGGGCTATTTGGAATATTATGAGGCCATGGAAAAATGTATAGCCTCAGATTTGAATATTTGGCAGGGCCTAAATGTACAGTGCTATATTCAAATTAATTTGAATATATTTTGTACTGCATAGTGTTTTGCCATAGCAAAATCCATTCAATAAAATCCAAAATTTGCAGGGAGGTCACTTGAATTATCCTAGGGTCATTGGTAAAGTCCAATCCCCATGTCAATAACATTTAACAGGGGTAAAAGAATTATTTTTTATGAGATCAAGTTCATGTGTATAATCATAATTGATCTTTACTATGGTTGAAAACAAACTGGTAACTGAACTTCATATTAAGGAAAAGCTGGGATTTTACATTCCCCCAACCCCTTAAAAGAATCTCGTCTCGAGATTACAATAGGAAGGATAAAAGGAAAAAGATCTCATGAACATATGCCACTAACAAGTCCAGATAGTTCGTTCTAATGTATTCCTTGCTTTCCCACGTTGCTTCTTCAGCGGTGTTGTTTCCCCACAAGACCTTGTAGAAGTACAAGGTGCGACTTCTTGTGGTGCGAGTCTGCTCATCGATTATTTGGGTTGGATGCTCAGAGTAAGTAAGATCTTGTTGGAGAGCTTCCAAATCTTCCATACGGACGTCAGCTGGGGCCTTGAGACATTTCTGCAACTTTGAAATTTGAAACACATTGTGGACTCTGAAAGCGACGCTGGTAGCTCTAGCCGATAGGCCACCGGTCCGCATTGTTCAATTACTGTGAATGGCCCAATGAAGCATGGAGCTAGCTTCCCTTTTACTCCAAAGCGATGAATCCCTTTCATTGGGGATATACGAAGATAAACGTGATCCCCAACATCAAAGTAAAGAGGTCATCGTCATTTGTCTGCATAGCTTTTCTGACGAGATTGAGCGGACTTGGGGTTGGCTTGAATAACTTGCACTCATTCTTCGGCTTCATTTACCAAGTCGATACCATATATCACTCGTTCACCAGATTCACATCAGTTCAAAGGTGTGCGGCACTTCCGGGCATAAAGAGCTTCGTATGGTGCCATCTGGATGCTAGCCTGATAACCACTGTTGTATGAAAACTCCACCAATGGTAGATGATCATCCCAATTCTTACCATGGTGGATGGCACAGGCACGGAGCATATCCTCTAGCTCTTGGTTTACTCGCTCCGCTCAACCATCGGTCTGAGGATGGTAAGCTGAGCTTCGTATCAAGTTGGTACCTAGAGATGCGTGGAGCTTCTCCAAAAACCGAGCAACAAATAAGGTTCCACGATCTGATATGATAGTGCGGGATACACCGTGTAGGCACAGGATCCTGGCAATATACAACTCTATATATTGTCGTGTCACATAATTAACATTTATTGGAATAAAGTGAGCCCACTTGGTGAGTCGGTCGATGTAAGGACCGAATGCCCAAGATGGGGGTGAATTAGGCTTTCTTCGAAAAATTCTAAGCAATGAAACTAAATTTCTAAAGCCCAATTCCCTACGCAAACTATCTATGCATTCTAGTAGATAGAAACTTCGCAGAATATAAAATGCATAAGTAAGGGAAGGAGAAGGATGCAAACTCCCGAGGAGACAAGGATTTATTTTGTGGTTCGGCAAGATCGTCAAGATCTTCCTACATCCACGTTGTGGCACCCACAAAAGGGTTTTGCCACACCCAAGTCACCGAGATGAGGGGTCTTCACTATTCCTCTCCGTTCGCCTCCTTGGCAAGGTGGAGCTCAAGCCTTGTACAACTTCGACCTTCTGGGCTTCCACACACGCCTTGGCAAGCTCCGGAAGTCTTCTCACAGTTACAAACACCAAGGGCACTCCTTTGAGGCTCTCACACTATCCTAGAGAGTCCATGCTCTCTCTCTATCTAGTTCTTGCCTAAATCTTGGTGTATAGATGATCAAAATGATGTGGAGGTGATTGCTCTTGGCCTTGAATGCTTGTGGATGTGTTGATAGTGTCTGGCGCTCAAGACTTGACGAAATGACAGGGTTATGGGGTATTTATAGCCATCCTTCCCGAAATAGCCGTTGGAAAAGTAGGCTGACAGAAATTTACTGTGAACACCGAATGATCCGATGTCTCCCCTTTAGTTATCATCGGTCTAATTACTTTGGCTGACGTCATTGTGTCAGATATGACTGTTGTTATACCGATGTTGCTCCTGTCTTCTCATCGGATGATTCGGTGGCTCTTCCTCCAGAATTTGCTTAATCTTGATGCTTACTGGAGTGATTGACCGATGTGTCTAAGTCTGTACATCGGATGATCCAGTGCTACACTTGGTCCAATGGTTTTGCAAACTGTACTGATGGACCGATGTCACTGAGCCATTCACATCGGATGATCCGGTGAGTACATTGTTCTGAGGTCTTCTTCTTCAGTTGAACCAACTCGACTGATGTGTACCTTTCTAAAATCATCGGTTGATCCGGTGAGTTGATTTTGTTTGCTTCGAGTTGTGTTTGAGTGAATCTTTTGTGTCTTGCTCAGATGACCTCTTAGACATTTGTTTCATAAGCCTCTCTGATGATCTTCAAGCATTGTATGTTGTCAACTTATGGTTGAGTGACTTAGACATAAGAGCTTTCACTTCTTGTCTTTATCTCATTGATTTGATCTCAAAAGTTGATTGTATATGGGTCTCCAATGACATATTCATTTCATTTTATTTAGTGATTATGGGGACCTTGCATTCACAAATTCATTAGTAAAGTTCAATGGTTGTCATTAATCACCGAAACCGTACTTCATGGGGGGCCTAGATGCTTTCAATCTCCCCCTTTTTGGTAATTGATGACAACACAATAATCAAAGAGCAATAGTAATGAATTTGATAGAATGAAACTTAAAAGAATATGCAATGAATACAGGATGTCACACTTGAAGCTTAAGCATCAATTAATAACTCAAGTGTGAATAATAAGTGATCATAAACATAGATAAACACCAAATGATCCCAATCGATTAATAACTCATGGAAATAAGTTCATTAGAGCTCAATAAGTAGCAAATGAGTAGCAAGAGCTCAATAAGTAGCAAATGAGTAGCAAACACACCAAATGTAGCAAACACACTGAATTTCAAGAATGATAAACGACAAATGATAAAAGAGACTCCCCCTGACACTAAGACGCTCCCCCTGACTCCTCTAACTCTTCTCCCCCTTTGGCATCAAGACAACAAAAAGGGATCCGAGCGCATAAGGACCCTGAGTGCTGGGCACGATGACGAACTGGTCACCGTCACTGTCGTCGGAGCTGCTGGCTGGAGTAGCGGTGGAGGGAGCTGCCGGAGCCGTAGGAGCCATCGTCGGTGCCTGCTGTGGAGGAGCTGCTGGAGCAGGGGCACTGACGACGGAGGCCGGCGACTGCTGGAACAGGATCGTGGCCGGCAGCGGGGAGTGGATCGGAGCACCAAGAGCCAGAAGTGGAGACATGCTAAAGGAGGGAATCGGTGTACAAGGTACTGGGGCCACTGGAGCGGCAGCTGGAGCCAGGACTGGAGGTGGTGGAGCGACTCCTGGCAGCTGCGATGGGAGGGCAATCTCGGTCTGGGTGTAGAGGTTGGTGATCAACCCCAGGATGCCCATCATCGCCTGTTGCGTTTGCTGCTGCTGGTCGAGAGTGCGCTGGTGCATCTGGTCGATAAGCCCCGTCAGCCTGTCAGTGTCTTCACGCCTCTCACGGGCGATCTGACGTTGCATCTCCTGCTACTGCTGCTGGAGCTCAAGGAGACGGGCAGCCTGCTTCGCTCGGGCCTGCTCGGCTGCCAGCCTGTCCAGACGCTGCTTCTCAACCATCTGCTGGAGGAGCGACGTCAGCTCTGACGGCTGCGTGACCTGCGCCTTAGTGACGGGAGGTGGAGTAGGTGGTGGCACTGTAGAGCCTCCAGCCTCCGCGTCGTGCTGCCTGGGTGAGGGCGGAGGAGGGAAGTACTCCTCGACACTGTCGTCGGTGTCGCTCTCTGACCAGATATGCTGCAAGTCCTCCCCCTGTGCCTCAGCCTCGGCAAGCCTCTTATCCTCCTTCTCTAAGTCAGACCAGTCCTCCTCAGACAGCCGGGCTCTGACCTGACGCTCAACTGGACAGCCAAGGTGACGGTCTCCAGGAGCTGGGGCACGGTAGTGACCGAACCGTGTGACGCCCTCGTCAGTGAGGCGGTCATGCACGTCGGACCCCTCGGGAACCATCATGGTGTGCAGGTAGCTGATCCAGTGTCCATATACGAGCTGCCTCATCATGCCCACTCCGTCTGTGATCACATCCTCCATCTCGCAAATGAGGACGTCCACTATGTCGAACTCCATCCCGTTCATGATGTAGAACAGGAGAGTCTGTTGTAAGCTGGTGAACCCCTCCAAGTAGCTAGACCTCGGTAGGAGCGTGCAGCGCAAGGCGAGGTGCACTGTGCGCGCAGCTGGAGTCAACAAAGCAGGTACTCTCGGCTGGTCAGGAGAGAAGGTAGGACCAAATAAGGAACAGATCTCCTCCAGAGCTGGTGCCACTCCTCCAGTGAGCGGCCTCCTCGGCGGATCTGCCTGACCATAGACCCTCTCATGCACGCAGGTGTCGTGCAAGTCCACTCCTAGCAACTGTGCCAGTGTCTGCCTCGTCAAGTGGTAGTGCTGACCCATGAACGTGAAGTCAATTGATCTTCTGCCCTCAGAGACATAGAGGGTGGCGTAGAAGACGCGGACCCAATCTTCCACATAGGCACTCCGCTCATATGCCATTAGCTGCACCAAACCTCGGTAACTCTCAAAATAAGGACGGATCTCTGTCTCTGCTGCCAGAGCTAGCTGACCCCAATCCAGATAGTTGTGTTGAAACAGCTTGTGACCTCGGCGCCTGTAGGCCTCATACAGTGACGCCTGGGTCACAGTCCAGAAGCGACTATCCACCAGGGCCTCTCGGGGCTGTGGGTACCACTCCTCAAGCAGCACATTCCACCTGAGCTTGCAAAGCTGCTTGGTCTTCATCTTCCGATAGTCGATCAACCGGACTCCTTCAGCGACATGGACAGTGGTGTCCATCTCGTAGATCACTCGCTGGGCCTCCCTGTCCTCATGACGGTCGGCAGCCGTCGGTCTCGAACGTGGTGCTGCCGCGGTATGACCCCCACAGGTCCGGGCTGAGCGCCGGCGGACGAGAGGCTCTACTGGCTCTTCTTCGGTCTCGGAGTCGTCAATCACCAGAGGCTGCCTCGGACGAGCCTCACGGATCCTTAGGGATCCCCCTTGGCCACGCTCACGCTCCTCGGCGGCGCGAGCGGCCATCAAGGCCTTCTTCTCCTCCTTCGACAATTTTTGCTTCTTCGCGGCCGGCTCCGCGATAGCCTTCCCCTTGTTCTTCTTGTCACGAGCCATTGTGATCACGTGATTGAATGGAGTCGACGACGGTGACGTGGAGATTTATGGTGCCAGGAAGCCCTAGAGTCGGCAAAGAGATGCAATTTGGATGTACCACGACAGCGACTTGGTGGTGAGGGAGAGGAGCGGCGGCGGTGTACTTGGGTGGAGACGGCGGCGCTAGGAGATGATGGCGGCGCGGTGGAGTGGGCGGTGCGTGGATGGAGGAGGCGGCGTGGCGGGCGGCGGCGGCGTCCGGCGGCGGTGGAGGTGTCGCAAGGTGAGCAAGGCGGCGGCAGAGAGTGGTGGCGCGGCGAGAGGAACGGCGGTGGCGGCGTCGGGATCGGGAGAGAGAAAAGGAGAACGAACGGCCGATTTAAATAGTGGGTCCCAAACCCTAGCTGTATTTTTAACACCGGATGGACCGATGATGAACATGAGAAGCATCGGTCGAATGCCACAGTAACGATATTCAAAAAG
The DNA here is from genome assembly GCA_036927565.1 of Tuctoria greenei. Lineage (NCBI taxonomy): Eukaryota > Viridiplantae > Streptophyta > Magnoliopsida > Poales > Poaceae > Tuctoria > Tuctoria greenei. Next base: position 132,986,641 of record JAYESD010000006.1, read on the forward strand.
GTACTGTTGTCAACGGATGGACCGACGACGAGGGTTTTAATCTTTGGTCGAATGACACAGTAAGGGTATTCAAAAGAGGAATGTTGACACCGGATGGTCCGACAATGGAGGAGGTAGCATCGGTGGAATTGACCACAGTTCCAGAATTGTAAACATCGGATGGACCGATGTTTTTCAGGATGAACTCGTCGGTCGATTAGGGATTCTGACTGAACTGGCCCTTGGAGATTGAACACCAATTGATCCGATGAGGGATTGACCTAGGCATCGGATAATCCGATGACTACAGAACAATAACATCCCATATATGTCCTTTGACCAAACAAACAAGCCACGTGAAACTCATGTCTTAAGACTTTTTGGGCAACCCCTTACCCCTCAAAGATACTAATATGCCAATAACTTGGCTAGGCCTTAAGGCAAAAGGAACATCGAGAAAAATAGGAGGAAATCATCCAAATAAAATGTAAGGCCCATGCTTTGTGAGGTAGAGTATGAAGACTTCTATCTCTCTTAAGCATGTTCCTCTAGGCATTAACGCACCTAACATTTTGTTCTTTCCACCTTATATGAGTTGAGATATTGCATTTCAAACAAGTCTCTTTCTCATGAGGTGGGTTCCCCTTTGTGACAATCTACCGTATGCAATGCCAAGCATTTTATAATGCAAGAAAGTGTAAGTCTATATGGCAGGCATCATGCAAGACATAAAGTAAATCTATCTTGCCAAGTTTGAACCTTTCAAAGGCTTCTTCAGGGAGAACCACTCTCCAAGCCTTGGGAAAACCCAAAAGAACCACCATTCCAAGCTAACCCTTGCTCACCCCTATCCTTTGAGAGTTAGGCAAGACCTATATGAAGTGCATTCTTACATGACGTTCGTTGCATCTAGCACGTTTAATTCACTTCTTAGCCTAGAAAAAGTTTTCTCATCAAGTGGTTTAGTGAAGATATCCGCCAATTGTTCTTCGGACCTAACACCTCTCGAAGAGATGTCTCCCTTAGCTTCATGGTCCCTTAAGAAATGATGGTGAATATCAATGTGCTTAGTGCGGGAGTGTTGAATGGGGTTTTTAGCTATCTTAACCGCACTTTCATTGTCACAAAGGAGAGGCACACAACCAAATTTAATACCAAAGTCCAAAAGGGTTTGCTTCATATAAAGAATTTGGGCACGACATGCAATGGGGCCTAGATGCGGTAAGATAAAGCAATGAACCAATCTTAGAACGGTAGTTGGATTGATCAATAGGTTTACCGTCCTTATCCGCGTCGAGATGACAATTCGTTGCCCTTGGAGTGCTTCTTAAGCTACAATATCCCTTCTCAAATTTTCTCAAGAGGTCCTTGGTGTACTTCTCTTGATAGACGAAGGTCCCCTCTTGAAGTTGCTTGATTTGGAATCCAAGGAAGAAGTTGAGCTCTCCAATTGTTGACATCTCGAATTCCCTAGACATCATTTTGCCAAACTCATGGCTAAGAGTTTTGTTAGTTGAACCAAAAATAATATCATCGACATAAATTTTACAAATGTATAATTCTCCGTCGATGTGTAGATGTTGAAACTTGAAGCTCCCCCTTGATCATGGCTCTCTTCAACTTTAGGCTTGTCACAACCTCATTCTTGCTAAAGGTGCATGTTAGCCCAAAATCACAAAATTTGTGCAATAGAAAGCAAATTGAAACTAAGTGACTTAACATGCAACAATTGAAATAAACCATGAAAAATACAATCTTACCCAACCAAATTACCTTTCCCTTAGAATTATCACCCATGATGACTTGTTCATGATTTTCGGGGATCCTTTATGGAGGTGAACATACAATTGTCGCCGGTCATGTGTTGAGTGCACCTAATGCTTTCCGCCGGCTTTGTAGTTCACCTATACTCATGAATTCAACTCTTGATTTTTGGCACCCAAGCCAACTTAGGTCCTTGTATATGTGATACAAGTGTCTTTGGGACCCAAAGTTGCTTGGGGAGCTTCCCCTTCATGCCCTTTATGTCTTTGCCAATGAACCTTGCCTTCACCTTAACATGTACTTTACTCAAGAGATAGTAATGATCATTGAAAGTAGATTTGTAGTTAGTAGGCAATTTATGAGAAGGTAGGTTAGGAAGAGGAAACTCCCTTGTGTGGTGGCCGGTGACCTCACAATGTTGGAAATAAGAACCAACTTCCTTGATGAAGCTTGTTCTTAGCTCCAGTGAGTGCACTTTTCCTTTGTTGGGCACCGGGAAGGATCCAAGTCCTTTTTTGTTGAAGGCCTTTGCTTGTTGGAAGAGGATTTCCTTGTGCTTGACTTCTCCTTTTGATAGTCTAGCCACACTAGTGTGGAGACTCTCAATTTCCTCCAACAAGTCCTTCTCCCTAGCATTTTCTTTCAAAGACAAAGACTTGTGCAAAGCATTAGTAGCATGAGAAGTAATGGATATCTTATCATTAAGAGTTTGTTTCTTCATATCTTTTAACTCTTGATCAAGCACTTCATAAGCAAGGTTAAGTGTTTGATGCTCTGGTATTAACTTATTGTGCTCTCCCAAGAGTGTTTGGTGTGCTAAGTTAAGCTCATGATGATCTAGTTTGATTTTAGCCTTATCTTCCTCAATTTGCTTGACATGGGATTTGAGCGTGTCATGCTCTTTAAGTATGCTTTCATACTTGTCAAGCAAATTAAGGTTAGCACTCTCAAGTCTAGCATGGGTTTCTTCAAGAGTTTTAACCTTACTCTTTTCCCTCTTAATGATAGCATGATATTCATTTATTAGAGAAGTAAAATCATCGGGGGAAAGCTCATCATTGCTAGAATCATCATATACCTTGGTGTTACCTTTAGCCATGAGGCACATGGGAGGTGGATGTAGAGGTGAGTCATCATTGATGGCAATGGCGAGGCCAGCCAAACTTTCTTCTTCCGCTTCACTCTCTTCATCACTTGTTTCTTCGTCGGTGACCCATTCATTTGCCTCACACATGAACACCTTTTGTGGGCCATTTCTCTTATTTGGAAATTCTTGCCTTCTTGCCCTTGTCATATCTCTTCTTCCCAAAGGTTCTTGGTTTAGGTTTGGCCTCTTCTTCATCATCATCACTTTCTTCAAGCTTGCGATGCTTGATCTTGTGGTTCTCTCTTCTTTTGTCTGGTTTTGGACAATCATAGGAGATATGACCTTGATCACCACAATTATAGCAAGTTTTGTTGTCATCTCTCTTTGGTAGAAATGCTTTCTTTTTGGGATCAAAGGTGTATCCCTTCTTGGCAATCTTCGAGCTCAAGCGAGAGAACTTTTTCATCATTGATGCAAGCTCACCATCGTCATCTTCACTTGATGCTTGCTCATCTTCACTTGGGCTAGGCTCAACCACTTTCTTTTTGTTGAAATTTCTCTTGGTGTAGGCCTTTAGAGCAATTGTCTTTGAAGATGATTGCTCCATCATCCCAAGTACACTCATCTCATGAGCGTGTATTTCTCCAATGAGCTCCGAAACTTCAATGTGGTCAAGTGACTCTTTTTGGAGCATGGAGTTGATGATGTTGTACTTTGGCTTGGGAAGGAGCATGAGGATCTTGCGGTTGATGAGTCCCTTGCCAAGAGAAGCAATGTCAAGAGCATTTATTTCTTCAATAAGCACATTTAAGCGAGAGAACATCTCATTAACATTTTCATGAGGTAGCATCTTAAATTCATCATATTTTGCTTTAAGCATGTGATATTTAAGTTCCTTGACTCTAGAAGAACCCTCATGAATCTCTATTAAGCAAGCCCAAATTTCACAAGCCTTTTCCTTGCTAGCAATTCTAGCAAATACATCTTGACTAATACATTCATAGATTGCATTCCTAGCTTTAGCATCCCATTTAATTTGATCACCAACATAATTATGTTCTCCAAACCCCGCGTGGGTTGCTTCCCAAACTTCGGGAGCAATAGCCTCTAGATAAGCGTGCATGTGTGCTTTCCAATAGGAAAAGTTCTTGCCCTCGAAGATAGGAACCGAACCCCCAACCTTGGACATTTTAGCTCTCTAGCGGTGAAGCTAGAATGATCCTATGAGCAACCTTGCTCTGATACCAATTGTAAGGACCGAATGCCCAATAGGGGGGGGGTGAATTGGGCTTTCTTCGAAAAATTCTAAGCAATGAAACTTAATTTCTAAAGCCCAATTCCCTACGCAAACTATCTATGCATTCTAGTAGATAGAAACTTCGCGGAATATAAAATGCATAAGTAAGGGAAGGAGAAGGATGCAAACTCCCGAGGAGACAAGGATTTATCCCGTGGTTCGGCAAGATCGTCAAGATCTTCCTACATCCACGTTGTGGCACCCACCAAAGGGTTTTGCCACACCCAAGTTACCGAGACAAGGGGTCTTCACTATTCCTCTCCGTTCGCCTCCTTGGCAAGGTGGAGCTCAAGCCTTGTACAACTCCGACCTTCCAGGCTTCCATACACGCCTTGGCAAGCTTCGGAAGTCTTCTCACAGTTACAAACACCAAGGGCACTCCCTTGAGGCTCTCACACTATCTTAGAGAGTCCACTCACCCAGAATGGAGGCACACAAGCTCTCTCTCTAGCTAGTTCTAGCCTAAATCTTGGTGTATAGATGATCAAAATGATGTGGAGGTGATTGATCTTGGCCTTGAATGCTTGTGGATGTGTTGATAGTGTCTGGCGCTCAAGACTTGACGAAATGACAGGGTTAGGGGGTATTTATAGCTAGCCTTCCCAAAATAGCCATTGGAAAAGTAGGCTGACAGAACTTTACTGTGAACACCGGATGATCCGATGTCTCCCCTTTAGTTATTATCGGTCTAATTACTTTGGCTGACGTCATTGTGTCAGATATGACCGTTTTTAGACCGATGTTGCTCCTGTCTTCTCATCGGATGATCCGGTGGCTCTTCCTCCAGAATTTGCTTAATCTTGATGCTTACTGGAGTGATTGACCGATGTGTGTAAGTCTGTACATCGGATGATCCGGTGCTACACTTGGTCCAATGGTATTGCAAACTGTACTGATGGACCGATGTCACTGAGCCATTCACATCGGATGATCCAGTGAGTACATTGTTGTGAGGTCTTCTTCTTCAGTTGAACCAACTCGACCGATGTGTACATTTTTGAAATCATTGGTTGATCCGGTGAGTTGGTTTTGTTTGCTTCGAGTTGTTTTTGAGTGAGTCTTTTGTGTCTTGCTCAGATGACCTCTTAGACATTTGTTTCATAAGCCTCTCTGATGATCTTCAAGCATTGTATGTTGTCAACTTATGGTTGAGTGACTTAGACATAAGAGCTTTCACTTCTTGTCTTTATCTCATTGATTTGATCTCAAAAGTTGATTGTATATGGGTCTCCAATGACATATTCATTTCATTTTATTGAGTGATTATGGGGACCTTGCATTCACAAATTCATTAGTAAAGTTCAATGGTTGTCATTAATCACCGAAACCATACTTCATGGGGGGCCTAGATGCTTTCAGTCGACTATGACCCAAATCGAGTCATGCTTGCGAAAGGTGAGAGGCAATCCAACAATAAAATCCATACTGATGTCCTCCCATTTCCAGGCTGGTATGCTCAAAGGTTGAAGCTGTTCGGCTGCCTTCAGATGGTCGGCTTTCACCCGCCGACACGTATCACATTCGGATACGTACTTCTCAATCTCCCTCTTCATCCGAGTCCACCAAAATTTCTTCTTTAAGTCTTGGTACAATTTGTTACTTCCTGGATGAATTGAATACTTGGACAAATGAGCTTCGTCCAATATCTTCTTCCGAAGTTCCTCATTGTGGGGCACCACGATGCGGTTTTTGAACCAGATGGTACCGTCATCGTCACATCGGAAACACTTCATCTCCCCCTTCTTCATTCTTTGGCGAATATGCGATATGTCGTTGTCTTTCTTCTGAGCCTCTACAATATCTTCCCTTATGGTAGGAACCAGAGCTAGATTGTAGAGCGATCGATATGGAACCAAGTAGAGACTCGACTCTTCTTCTTCTATCAACCTGATAGAAAGATTATTGACATCGGACATGCGACTCGGCGCATCTGCAACTACATTCGCCTTGCCAGGATGGTAGTGGATCTCAATCTCGTAGTCTTTGATCATTTCCAACCATCTTCGCTGTCGCATATTCAAGTCCTTTTGGGTGAAGATGTACTTCAAGCTTTTTTGATCGGTGTAGAGATGCACTAGGTTGCCAAATAGATAGTGTCTCCACAACTTCAATGCAAGTACCACGGCAGCGAGCTCAAGATCATGAGTCAGATAATGCTGCTCATGGTTCTGAAGCTGTCATGATCCATAAGCGATCACCCTTCTGTCTTGCATTAATACACAACCCAAACCAATCCTAGATGCATCACAATAAACATCAAATGACTTGATTGTGTCTAGTTGGGCTAATACCGGCGCTGTTGTGAGGTGTTTCACTAATGCTTGAAAACCTTCCTCACATTCCTTCATCCATATATAGTTCTTTCCTTTCTTTAGAAGTTCCGTCATTGGTTTAGCTATCTTGGAGAAACTTGGAATTAACCTCCGATAATATCCTGCTAAAGCCAAGAAACTTCGAACTTCATGTACAGACTTTGGAGACTCCCATTTGAGTACTTGCTTAGTCTTGCTTAGATCAACTGGAATCCCCTCGACAGAGATGATGTGCCCTAGAAATGGCACTTGGCTGATCCAGAACTCACATTTGCTGAACTTGGCATACAGCTTGTGGTCTCGCAATCGTTGAAGCACGATGTGCAAATGTTGAGCATGTTCTTCTTCGGATTTCGAATACACAAGGATGTCGTTGATGAAGACCATGACAAACTTGTCTAAATCCGGCATGAACACCGAATTCATGAGATACATGAAATGAGCCGGTGCATTGGTCAATCCGAAGGACATGACAAGGTACTCATACAATCCATACCTCGTTGAGAATGCCGTCTTAGGTATATCCTCTAGTCGAATCCTGATCTGATGATATCCAGAACGAAGATCCATCTTTGAAAATATCTTAGCACCCACCAATTGATCGAACAGAATATCGATACGTGGTAGTGGATATTATTCTTGATCGTGATAGCATTGAGTGGACGATAGTCCACACATAGTCTCAACGTCTTATCCTTCTTATCCACGAACAATGCAGAACAGCCCCAAGGTGATGAACTTGGACGAATGAAACCCTTGTCCATAAGTTCCTTCAGCTGCTCTTTCAGTTCTGCAAGTTCCTTAGATGCCATCTTATACGGCTTCCTCGAGATCGGCACTGTTCTCAGTACAAGTTCAATCTTAAACTCAACATCTCATTTTGGTGGCATACCAGGAATATCTTCAGAAAATACGTTCGGATACTCACATACCGCTGGAATGTCCTCAAGTTTATAGGCCTCGGTGTTGTAAGTAGTTGGAGTCACTTGGATATTACTCGCAAGAGTGAGAGCTTGGGGAGGGTGGAGTGGAGAATTCAGATATATCCTCCGAGGAATGATGTCAATAATAGGACCATTGTGTTGCAACCATGCCATCCCTAACATGACATCTAACTTTGGATGCTCTAGTAATATAAGAGAGGTACGGTATATGTTCCCACCCAGATTAAGAGGTACCCTATGGACCATCTCATTTGCTACTACTCTCCCACCTGGAGAACAAATAATATATGGGTTTTTTGTGGAAATAATAGGAAATTGATATTGAATGACATAAGACTTGCTAATAAAGTTGTGGGAAGCACTGGAGTCAAAGAGGATGACTATGCGATGACCAATGAGAGAGAACATATCCGTGAGCACGGGTGCGCCTTCTGGAACTTCATCGATGGCGAGGTGGTGGACGTTGCTGGTTTTGTTGTTCGGCTTCTTGGGCTGGTTGCGGCGCTAGTTTGCCCCTTGGGACGAAGACTGTCCTCCGCTCTGCGGGCAGTCCTTGGTGAAGTGCCCTGTATGACCACACGTGAAACACGTGTATGGGGTCTGACTGGCACAGAAGGGAGGATGGAATCCCGGTGCACGCGGTGGAGGTGGAAGTGCACGCGGAATCATCCCCTGCTGCTGCTGCGAGCGGAAGCCGACATTGTTGAACTGGCAACCATGAAACATCTGTGGTTGCGATGGCGGCTGCCACCTCTGGCCGGATGTTGATCGATACACCACTCGGTACTTCTGAGTAGCACCACCTCCGCTGCTCTGTGAAGCGCTCCTTTTCTTCTTGTCAGAGAATTGCTCTCGAGTATCATCCTCCTGTACGATTGCGGCGTTGACAATGTTGTTGAAGCTGCCGCTGTTGAACAAGGCAAGTTTGTCCTTCATCTTGGGGTTCAAACCCTGATAGAAGCATTCACGCTTCCGATCTACAGTACTCACTTGCTCCTGAGCATACTGTGCCAAGTTGTTGAATGCCTTGGAGTACTCATAAGCACTACTTCCTCCTTGCTTCAGCTCCAAGAACTCTTGAAGCTTCCTCCTCATAATATCGAGAGGTATATGATAGGCGCAGAACGCCTCCCGGAATTCTCCCCAGCTCACGACATAGTCTGCTGGTCGTGCGGCGAGATAAATCGCCCACCATGCCCCAGCAAAACCCTGCAACTGTTGTGCCAGGAATAGGGTCTTCTGTTGTTTGGTCATCCGCAGCAAACCGAACTTTCCATCAATGGAGCGGAGCCAGTTGTCCGCCTCCAACGGTTCCTCGGCCTCCCTGAAGACCGGCGGGTGCCTGGACATGAAGTACGAGTATGAACTCGGAGAAGTCTATCGTGTACCCGCATCTGCTCGCCCCCCCTTGACGGGACAAATGTTGAACCAAAGTCCGCAGCAACACAGTTTGCTCGTCGCGCGAGCCGAGCACTGCGGCTAGAACCTCCACTAGACTCCTCGGAAGTTCAGGAGGTGGTGGAACTTGTTGCTGCAGTGTTGCAGCTGGCTCCTGGGTCAGAGATTCATCCTCACGACTACGACTTGAACCTCCCATTTCAGGCGTCGAACGCGTACGCACCATTCTGCATCCATATGATTTAAAATCAGCACATGTTTGATTTTCCTTCATCCATTTCGAATTACAGTAGTGCGAATATTGAAAAGGTAATAAGTGCATAACATTCACATATATTGATAAAGTACAAACTTTATACAAGATATATTATCTCATGACCAAGTTTACAGTAGTGAACTCCAAATGACAGACTCCCACTATGGAAGTGCATCTCTACCATACTTGGTCCCCATTAGATGTCATACACACCTTGTCATATTATACATACACACTAATTTTTATAATATGACACAAACATGGCCACAAAATAAACACGAGCAACTACTAAACTATACGTTGTCCTGTGATGGCAGGAGTGTTGCCCCATCCTACTCTGGTACGTCCTATTCGACGTACTTGAGTATCTCAGGATCTTCTTCTTCCTCTTCATCATTCGAAGGCACTTGTTCACCCATATTCAGTGGTATATCATGGGTCTGTGGATACACCACTGGTTGCAATTGTGCTTTGACCTCAATCACATTATACTGAAGTTGTTTTGCCTCATACTCCAATTATGAGCTTCCTCAATGGCTGTGTCTCGTTCCTCAGTGACTACCAACAGTTGCTCCTGCTGTTGTTGCACCACCAACTGACTCGCTTGCAGCTCACCACAAGCTTGCTGCAGTTCATTGCGAGTTTGTCATTATTCGGAACAAGCTTTCCGTAGTCTAGTGCGAACGTAATGCAGCTGACTCTCGCACTTACTCAACTGGTGATTTGTTGGAGCCAGGAACGAACGTAGGTTCTCATTGATATAATCAAGAGTATCTCCCCGTTCAGTCGATTGCCTCAAGGCTTTGACTTGCTCCTGAATAATTGCACCTTGAGCAAGAACTACCATATTGGATGCAGCCGCATACATTCCAAGTGTTGTTGAGGTTGTGTCGCCATACGGTGTATAGGCTGCAACCATACAATGCTGCCACTCAAAACCAGCCACACCACAGACCGGAAGAAGAGCAAATTGAGTCCCTACCATGGCATCTTGTTGAAGCTCGCAAAGCTTCATAAGCGCTTGGCCCGCTGCGATTGCCCAAGTGTCCACCAAATGAGCTCCCTCCATAGTGATAGAAAAAGGAGCCCATCCATAACGACATGGACTAGCAGGTATGTCGACCAGGATGGTGCATGACAGAATGTCTCTGTCAACCGTTTCTTGACTCCAATAGCATGGCATTTCGATGAAGCCAAACTGTTGGAGCACCTCCCGCAGCATGCTCAAGAAGCCCGAATGGCTAGCTGTGAGATCTATGTGTGCTGAATACATTGGCTTGTACTGAATACAATGGCTTTGATGATAAAAGTTCTGAAATTCTGCTAAAACATCTTTTTTAGCAAGGTCCGACTCTAGCTCCGAGCTTCTGCAAGGTCCGATAATAGGTCTAACTTTCTTTGTCTAGGTCCGACATGTTTTTGGGTAGCTCCGGTGAGCTTCTTCTTTAGCTCCGACATGTCTTTGTTAAGCTCCAATATGTTTTGCTAGGTCCGACTTATGTTGGTTAGCTCCGACATGTTTTTCTAGCTCCGACTTATGGGATGACTAGTTCCGACTAGTTTTGGTAAGCTCCGGCGTTAGGTTGTACTAGTTTTGGTAAGCTCCGGTGCTAGGTTGTACTAGCTTTGGTAAGATCCGGCGCTAGGATGTACTAGCTTTGATAAGCTCCAGCTCAAGCTCCGGTTAGCTTTGGCTAGGTTCGAAGCTTGATCGCAATGTTCCTGCTTTTATCTTACAATGTTTCGAACTTGCTTTATATTCTTAGAAAGATTGCTTAGTATTCATTTGCTAAGTTTTTGGTGTGTTTTGGTTGATATGGCTGATATCGTTTTGATATGCTTTGCAACATGCTTATGTGAGTTGCTCATGTAAGGTGTTGTGTTCGGAACTGACTTGAGTCAAGTCGCGGACTTGGGCTCGTCCAGATTGGTTGTTTGTTCATGTGCAGGTGTTTCTTGAGTTCAAGTCATGGCTGGTGACGGGATCCATTGGACTAGTCTCAGGGAGGAGATGAGGTTCCAACAATCTAATTTAGGAGGAATTGTGGTTGAGCGGGTCAGGAGGTCGCGCAGGATGATTGAATCAAGGACAGTGCATATGAAAGTTACTGGACGTCGAAGGAAGGTGTTTGCACGTATTCATGCGGTGCATGACGTGGCAACATGGTTCTGAAGATGGGTTATGGATGGAAAGATCTGGTTGGAAGGATCGGATCGTATCGGTTGATGACTTTGGTTGCGGCGGAGTCGGTTATGGCTCGGTATGGAAAGTATCGAGTTGGTTATAATAGTATTTTGTGTGGGTCACGAATTTCAGTGGTTTTAGGAATGTGGTATACGTTACTAAGGTGTTTGGAAGTCTTAATATTTCTTCTATCTGCGTATAGAAGAGTCCTAAGTAGTTATGGAAAGTTTCGATTCATGATTTGAGTAGGATTAGAGTCCTAGTTGAGATTGGGTTGGCCTAAGGGCTGGTTATATAAGCAAGGGAGGTTAGATCTCGTTGTGTACGACTTTGGGGGCTGTTTCTCTTGTGTTCTATTGAATAAAATTCATAGTTTGAAGGAACTTTTGTGCCTTGTTCGTCCGACTTGTTCCAGACAAGTTTTACTCGTCGAGTTTCTGGACAGCACTACCTTTCGTCGGTGGTTTTATCATAAATCGAGTTTTACAGATCCAATTGACGTGATTCTTTTTGGGTTGTCTTCACAACTTTATTATCTATCATCTGTCAAAATTTCACGGTCATTGTAATTGTGGTTTCTGATCTACACGAGTTTCTTTTCAGCGTTCCAATACTGTTTTTCTCGGGTAGGACAGATTGACATTTGTTCGATCTTTCGATCATAACATTTCTCTCAACGGATTTGAGTGATTCTTCTTGTGTTTTCTTCGTGACTTGATTATCTATGATATCTATCACTTTTGTCATGATGAAACACGTTTATATTAGTCTCACTCACGATTTCTCTAACAGATCGTTTTTCTACCAAAGGGGTTGGGATTTAATTGTTTCTGCTGCGTAAGATTTTTAAATCTACCATTCACCCCCTCTGATAGCTTTTCACGTGCTCTTCGATCCTAAAATTGGTATCAGAGCCACGGTGCTCTAATCATTGTGATTTGCACGTGTTTTTGACTAATCATCATGGAGAAATACTCCGCCAAACCTTGTGTGTTTGCTGGTATTGATTTTCAGGTTTGGAAGGCACGCATGGAGGCTTTCATCTAGGCGCGAGGTTTTGCAATATGGGAGAAGGTGTACAAGCCTTATGAAGTGCGGTCAAATGATCAACTTACGGCTACAAACCTACGGGACGTCGACAACAACAACAAAGTCAGAACTTGATCATCCAAGTACTCACTCAGAGCGACTTCAACCGCGTTGCACATCTCCGATCGGCATACGACGTATGGAGAGCACTTTGTGATTATCACGAAGGATCCAAAACGATCAAGGAGGTAAGGCAAGACATGTTCAAGAAAGAATACATGCGCTTTGAGATGCAACCCGGTGAGTCCATTGATGATCTCTTTGCTCGCTTTAACAAAATTATCAGTAACTTGCATAGTGTCAACGTTAATTTTTCTGATGCTGAAAATGCTAGGCAACTTCTTAGTGCATTAGACATGTCAATCTGGGAGATGAAAGTTACATCTATTCGTGAATCTACTGTCATGAGTACACTTACTTTAGATTTTCTTTACTCTAAACTCAAAACTCATGAAATTGACATCTTATCACGTAAGAACCCAAATAAGTCTATTGCATTTGTCTCACAACCTGATATGCCTAGCTCCGGCAAATCATCATCTTGCAATACTCTTGCTTTGTTGTCCTCACTAACCCTGGAGCAGATCAAGAAATTTCCAGAGGAGGAGCTAGCACTTCTCTCTACTAGGTTCTCAAAAGCATTGCAAAATGTGAGAACTAGAAGGAGAGGAAGCTCCGGACCTCAATGATGCTTCGAATGTGGTAAGACAGGACACTTTCGTACAGAATGCCCTAACCTTTCAGGTTCTACTTCCCAAGAGGAAAAACAATCAAGGACGAAGCACTCCTCAACAAATGATAATGGGAAGAAGAAGGGCTTTACAGGTCGCCAACTAGTGAACAGTTTTATCTCTGCACTCAAGGAACTTGGCTCAAGCAACGTGGACATTAGAAGTGACGAAGATGAAGATGATTTGGCCAACTTATGCTTCATGGCGGGCAAAACAAGATCAAGATCAAGTCAGGAGGATGCAAAACACAACAGTGACGACGATGAGGTATGTTCTACCTGTAATGAAATGTGTGATGCAATTTCTCGTGCAACTATTATTGTTAAGAAAAAGGACAAAAAGCTTAGGGATAATGCTGCTAAAATTGAATCACTAGAATCTGAAATCAACGATTTGAAAACCTTGATTCCTAGTGATGATTCTTGTCCCTCGTGTGATTTAATCTATGAACAATTGTCCACATTAAGAACTACACATTCCTCTACTCTAGATAGACTTGAACTTGAAACTGAAAAGAACAAAAAGCTTGCTGCACTTGACATTGGAAACTTAAAAGATGCTTCTTGTTCTACAATTGATTTGCATTGTTCCAGTTGTGATGATCTTGAAAAGAAACTAAAAAATGCTATGAACAAAATTTCAATATTGAATAATGCTTTACATTCTCATGAAGTTAAATATTGTTCCAATTGCAAATTAAAAGGAGAAACTTTATGTGAAAATTGCCTTCATCTGTCCAATAAACTTGACAACATGCATAGGACATTAGATTGGTTTTGTAATGGGAATAAAAACCTAAACTTGCTGCTGAATTCTTCCAAGTCTTACAATGATAAAACTGGTTTAGGTTTTGATTCTCATGCTCATGCTAAGGCACATCCACCAAAATTTTTTAAGTCATTAGGAAGTGGTTTGATTCAAACAGTTCCTAAACAAAAAGAAGTGGTTTTCAAATCTTCATGAGTGTTGTCTCATTCGGTTTCAATTAAAAATATTGCTTGCTCACCTAGACATGAACACAAAGTTAAATTTCATTGTACCTACTGTGGTAGAGATGGTCATGTCATAGATTTTTGTTATAGACTAGCTAAACAACAGAAAAGGGAAAGAATGTTTTCTAGATCTCATAACTTTCATGCAAAATTTGCTGCACATATTAAAGCGAATGCCAGGAACATGCAACTGCTGTTATGAGTCAAAAACATTCAAAGTTTACCTCCGGACCTTCTGTTTTTGCCTCCGGAGCTACTGATTTTTGTGCTACACAAGTAACACCTTATAGGTCAGTAGTTAAGAATAAAAAACCTCAAACTTTGACTCATAAAACTGCTGTTTTATCTCAGCTTTCGCGTGTTTCCTGCTGCACGTCGTGTGACTCAGTACTGGATACCTAAATGCCTTTTGACTAACCCTAGTATTGAGTCATCGACGTATTGTGCTTCTATGTCGGTTACATGCAGGAAGGAGAACATTTGGATTGTGGATTCAGGTTGCTCACGCCACATAACCGGTAACAAAGAATGGTTCTCCTCCCTCTCTTTTGTGTCACATGTAGAGAATGTTACTTTTGTCAATAATTCTTCAACTCCTATAATTGCTAGGGGTTCGGTTAGAGTAAATGATCACTACACTTTGAAGGATGTGGCACTTGTCAAAAATTTGAAATATAACTTGCTTTCTGTTTCACAATTGCTAGATGAAAATCTGGAAATTATTTTCAATAAAAACTGCTGCAAAGTTGTAGGTTCAAATAGTGAGCTTATTTTTAACATGTGTTAGTTTGGAAGAGTTTTTCAAGCTGATTTTGAAATGTCTTCCTCTAAGCATAGGTGTCTAGTTGCCAATGATTCAAAGGACTTATATTTTTGGCATCGTAGACTTGGTCACGTAGGCTTTGATCACCTAACGCGTGTTAGTGCTCTTGATCGCATATGTGGGCTGCCTAAACTTAAAGGGAACAAAGAAATTGTGCGCTCTTCTTGTAGACATGCTAAGATGGTTTCAGGTTCACATACTCCTCTCACAATGATCATTACAACTGAATCGGGTCAACTTTTGCACCTTGACACCGTAGGACCTTCACGTGTTCAATCCTTCAGAGGTAAATGGTATGTTCTTGTTATTGTTGATGATTATTCTAGATACTCTTGGGTTTACTTTATGGCATCTAAGAATGAAGCTTCTAGTCACTTTAGGACTTTATTTCTTAGATTATCAATTGATCACACAGGATCTTTAAAAGCAATTAGAAGTGATAACGGAACTGAATTTAAAAATCAATCTTTTGATCACTTTTGTGCTGAAAATGGAATAGATCATCAATTTTCTTCACCATATGTACCTCAACAAAATGGTGTTGTAGAAAGAAAGACCAGAACCTTAGTTGAGATGGCTAGGACTATGCTTGATGAATATCAAACTCCTAGGAAATTTTGGGCTGATGCGATTGCAACCGCTTGTTATGTCTCAAATCGTGTTTTCTTGCGCGCTAAGCTAGGTAAAACACCATATGAGCTCCGGTTTGAACATAGGAATAGTGTTACGCACTTTCGGGTCTTTGGTTGCAAATGCTTTGTTAATAAACATAGTAATCTTGATAAATTTGAATCTAGATCCATTGATGCCATGTTTCTTGGTTACCCATCTCACACTAGAGGATACCGTGTGCTTTTACTTGGAACTAACAAAATTGTGGAGACTTGTGAAGTTTCTTTTGATGAAGCTAGCCCAGGTACTAGCTCTGGTGCTGCAGGAGCAGATCCATATCCTCAGGGGGAGGGTATTTTCGAAGAAGAAGAAGAGCTGGTGATACTGCCTGATAGTTCTGAAGCTGTCACGTGTCCAGCTCCGAACATTGAACAAGCTCCGACTATCACCTATGTTGGTCCTGATCGTCCACAAGCCACAAGCTCATCAATGTGCGATGAACCTAATGAATAAGAAGCATGTGATACATTTGTTCCCTCATGGATTAACAAAGATCATCCCCCACAACAGATTATTGGAAGCTTGCATGAACAAGTCACACGGTCCAGGTTTTGCGATCCAAACTCTCATGCGCATTCTGCTTTTGTTGCTTCTTTTGAACCCAAAGATATATCACACGCACTCACTAATGAATCTTGGATTATTGCCATGCAAGAAGAGTTAGAAAATTTTGAAAGAAATAATGTTTGGAAACTTGTACCTCCACCTCAAGATCACACTTTAATTGGAACTAAATGGGTGTTTAAAAATAAACAAAGTGAGGATGGGGTTATGGTTAGGAATAAGGCTAGGTTGGTTGCTCAAGGTTTCACTCAAGTTGATGGTCTAGATTTTGATGAAACTTTTGCTTCTGTTGCTAGATTAGAAGCCATCAGAATTTTGTTAGCTTTTGCTGCATCTAAAGGTTTTAAGCTATATCAAATGGATGTTAAAAGTGATTTTCTTAATGGCTACAAAGATGAGGAGGTTTATGTCAAACAACCACCGGGTTTTGAAAATCCAGATTTTCCTAATCATGTTCACAAACTTTCCAAAGCCTTGTACGGTCTCAAACAAGCCCCTAGAGCATGGTATGATAGGTTAAAAACATTCTTACTTGAAAAGGGGTTTACCATGGGCAAGTTTGATAAAACTCTTTTTGTGCTTAAGCATGGCAATGACTCATTATTCGTTCAAGTGTATGTGGATGATATTATCTTTGGTTGTGCTTCTCATGATCTTGTGTCCATGTTTTCAGCTATGATGGGTTCAGAATTTGAGATGAGTATGATGGGAGAACTCACGTACTTTTTGGGGCTGCAAATCAAGCAAACCAAGGAGGGTACCTTTGTGCATCAAACGAAGTATACAAAAGACCTCCTAAGGTGCTTCAACATGGACAAAAGCAAACCTCTTCGGGCACCAATGGGAACAGCAACAACACTTGAACTTGATGAAGATGGTGAACCCGTGGATCAAAAAGAATATAGAAGCATGATCGGGTCACTTTTGTACCTCACGGCATCAAGACCGGACATACAATTCAGCGTATGTCTTCGTGCACGATTTCAAGCCTCCCCACGTGCTTCACATCGTCAAGCCATCAAAAGGATTCTCAGGTACTTACATGGAACTCAATAATTTGGCATTTTTCTTTCCTCTTCCTCAACCATTACTTTGAAAGCTTTTTCCGATGCTGATTTTGGAGGTTGTAGGATTGATAGGAAAAGTAACTCCGATGCTTGTCATTTTCTGGGTAATTCACTTGTTGCTTGGTCCTCTACAAAACAAAATTCAGTTGCACGATCCACAGCTGAATCTGAATATGTAGCTGCTGCTAGTGCTTGCTCACAAATTCTTTGGATTGTTCAAACACTTAAGGACTATGGGGTTGATCTAGATAGTGTTCCATTGTTTTGTGATAACACTAGTGCCATTTGCATTGCTAAAAACACTATGCAACATTCTAGAACTAAGCACATTGACATTAGGTATCACTTTCTCCGTGATAATGTTGAAAAAGGAAACATTGTGCTTCACCATGTAGATACCGAACAACAATTGGCTGACATTTTTACAAAACCTTTGGATTTCACTCGTTTTTGTTACATTCGTAGTGAAATAGGGGTTATGCATCCTCATGGCTTAAATTGAGGGGGAGTTTTGAAACTTGGGATGTCTATGTGTGAATCTGAACTAAAATAATATGAGCATAATATTTCATACATATATGACTTGTGATTCCTTTTAGATGCTGAAAGTTCTTACTACATTACTCATGTTATACATTTTGTAGTTTTTGCCATGACTAGTAATTGGAATAATTACTTACACTAAATCGGGTCATGATCGAACTTTCTTGCTGTTTTGAACTTGTTGCATGTTCACAAGTGTTGTTAATCATAAAGAATTAATCAAGTAATCAACTCACATGTTGAGTTTTTATGAACAAATTTAAATTGAGAAAAGATCAAGAGAATATGCATGCATCACACTTTTTCTTTTGAGATGGCTTATCATTGCACTTAGATATGAACTTGGAAGAAGTTGTGTATGACTAAAACCATGTCCTTAAGCTTCTGATTGTCAAATGACATAGGCTTGGCTTGGTTGGTTAGAATAAGGCAGATGCGCATATAATCTCTTTCAAATATCATATGATCTAAATTTGTACTTTGAAAATAATAAAATACAGCAACAAGTGACATGCTTTCAGGTATTGAAATAGTTAAGTTTGTGAGATCATGACTTGCTTAAATTGAAAATTACATTTGATCTCTAGCATGGTTGGGCTCTTTGTTCGGTGCTGGGTGGATCACCTCTGGATTTCCATGTTCAACAACTACAAGAGCATTCGTTTCGCTTCTCGGTGGCCAGCAAACAAGTGGGACTACTGATCAATGCCAGGAGGAGGATCACCACATCAACCTTTGATGTGTACTTCCACCTTTGGCACACGGGAGGGCCAGAATGGATCTCCGAGTACAGGAAATGGGAGCAGGAACAGAGGAAAAGTTGGACAATGGTTTCAAGAAATAAGTCAGTAAACAGGAGGGTTTCCTTTGCCTCTCCAATCCGGCAACGTTCTCCTGCGAAAAACGCAACCCCAACGGTAAAAAGGTTGTGGATCGGAAAAATATTCTGTGATCTTCACCAAGCTCCAAGAAGTGCCGCCGGACTCTGCTTCCCGGCTAATCGGAAGCTCGTCGGAGCTAATCGTCCGGCCACCGCGAAGGGAGGTACGTGGCACAACAATAAATACAACTTTTTGAATTCTCGAGTGGACAATGGGAAGTCTGGTCCCACACCATTCATGCCCCACTGGCCTCCGATGCCATGGAGCGTGAACAATCCGGCGCATGCCCCTGATGCGATCGTGCTGAGCAGTAGCAACCCTAGACTTAGCCCTACTACGAGGGAGGTCAGCGAGTGTTCTTGTCCGAAGGTGGGTAGAGCCCTCCCACTCCCTGTCTTGCAAGGTCCCGAGGGAACTCTTTGTGGACAAGACAGCAAGCAGGAGAGGGAACCGAGGCTGCCA
The DNA here is from genome assembly GCA_036927565.1 of Tuctoria greenei. Lineage (NCBI taxonomy): Eukaryota > Viridiplantae > Streptophyta > Magnoliopsida > Poales > Poaceae > Tuctoria > Tuctoria greenei. The sequence continues at coordinate 133,005,687 of JAYESD010000006.1, forward strand.
AGCGATCATGATGCTCTGGCGTTGGATGTGAAATGCTGCTATAAATGCCTCAGTCCCTTCCATCTGAAACTCCAATGTCGCAATAAGATTTGCTGTAATCTTTGCTTTGGATACGGGCATATCAGAAAAAACTGTTTTTCGGCCTCCTGAAAAACCCGGGTGTGGCGCAAGAAAAGCACACACCTCATTAAGGCCAGTGGACTCTCTCTGGAACCGTCCTCCGCCATCGTCACCCACAAACTCAACATCCCCCTCAACTTCTCCCCAGTCGCTCCATCTTCCTGGCTCCTCCGCATCTTGCACTCCACCTCCATCTACATTGCTCTCTCGCCGGCCAACTCCCTTGGTCTCATGGCGAACTTCCCGATTGATCCCACCACGTTCTTGGCCAACCAGCACTTCGACTTCCTGGATGGAGGGCTGGATAGGCTACCTAGGATGGTGGTTCACCTGCCTGGGCATCATCACCCAGCACACGAGGAGTTTGCAGTGGCAGTGGACGTAGAACACGTTCTGGCGGAAGACCAGTACGACGTCTTCAGGCTCAGGATCCGGAACTTCCTCATGCAAGATATGGGTATCACTATCACTCTCTCTTGTCTCACTCCTCTGGGCATAGCTTTGTTTGTGTTGTAGACTAGTCTGTTTCGGGATCTTCTAGTGATGAGAGAGCCAATCATTGTGGATGGGGTCCGTGTGTCTTTTGTCAGGCATGACTTTGGAAGGAACCATCGGACGCATGAGTTTGGTTGTGTCGGATGGTTCATGATCGTTGGGTATCCGTTATACTACAGATCTGTGGAAGCCACTGAATTGGCGGTTTCCGGTTTTGGCAAGTTACTCCAATGGCACACAAGCCCGAGGGCGCTAGGATTCATTCTTGTTAAGTGTCTTTACACCCATGCTAGACTGGTCCCCAGAAGTCTAGTCCTACGTCAAGGTACCAGGGATGGTGTCGGCTACTCTTGGTACTGTCCGATTTACATCCTTAATTGGATAAGCCTGCATGGCTTTGGAGAAATCCACTGGGGCGTCCCCCCGGAAGATGACTTGCCAGAGGATGGCAACCCACACCCCCTTCAAGAACCAGAACCAGAGGGGGAGCACCAGCAGGCGGATGACCCCGTGGCAGACGCAGGCTGGGTTGTGCACAATGACCAGCAACAAAACAATGATGGATGGGAACCCTGGGGGCCGCCACCGCCCCCTCCGCACCAGGAGATGGCCATCCCCTCCGACGCTCCTACTCAGGATGATTCCTCCGGTGTTGCTAACACTGTGCAAACCACTGCCAGAGCACTGTGGACTAGACCACAACCTTACTCTCTGGCTAACCCTGATGATGTCACATAGCAGCAAGACTGGATTCGCCCCTTTTGATTCCGTGGGGCTGAGAAGAATGCTCCAGGTGGCTTTCCCCAACTCCCCGTCGGCATGGTGGAACATGCAGTTCGGTGAGCCCAATGGACACGGGGGGTTCAATAAGGTCCTCACCATGTCCTTCACCAACACCGCTGATCAGCAGAGCACTCATCAGAGCAAGGACCAGAGCCCAGGCCTATCCTCTGTGGTCATCAGGGACATCACCTCAGAGCCAACTCTGGGCACGGACAGGAAGAAGGGTAAACAACCAGTGGAGTCTCTGAAGCCAGCAGTGGTCGACCTAATAGGCCCCTCCTACTCCAACAGGACACCTGAAGCTAGCAAGCTAAGGAGGAGCCCGCGGCTACAACTGATCAGGCAAGGACACCGGTCTACCCCCCACCTGCTCAGGAGGACGATTCCAGTGCTGGCTCACCTACTGATACTCCTCTGCTCAATCTTTTCCCAGGTTCAGTCAAATTCCCCAGCCTTGATTCTATTGACTCTATATGTCCCTACCCTGAGCTCCCCATCGCTTTGCTGCAGGCGACGGTGGTAAAAGACTGCGGCGTTCCCCCTGAGGTGGCACGCCAGATGATGTCCCTCCCGGAGCTGGATGACGATGTCGACCAACAAACTTAATCTGCTGGGAGCGGAGGGCGCAGGGGACACTGGGAGCTGTTTCGTTGTTCTTCAAACTGTTGGTTATTCTGTCTTTTGGGATGTCGATGTTCTGGACATGGGTGTAGTTGTTATAATCAGCACTTGTTATTTTGCTATGCTTTCGATTAAGCACAGTAACTGTTGTGAGCACCTGCTCATTTGGACCGGTTGGTGGCCTGAATCTAAGGCCATGTCAGTTATTCCTTTCTAGAGTCTTTTGGTTGTGACCTGTTACATTGTTGCCTGGCCTAATTACCTGATACGTGCTGGCTGTTGGATCAGTTTATGGTTTCTGCATTCTCGCCTTTGGGGGCCGGCCACCCAGTGGACGCTGCCTTGGGTGTACGTTGGGTCATGTTTCTACAGGCCCAACCTCTCTCCTTTGGCCGAGATTACATCCCGGTCTGCCCCTTTACCTACTATGGTTATCTATGGCACACAATTTAAACCGTAACTGGAATGTTTTTAACTGGAACATCCGTGGTCTCAATAGTACTGATAAACAGCAGGCAGTCAAAGCCAAAATAGAGGAGGTTCATGAATGTAACATCTTCTGTATTCAAGAGACTAAAAAAGAACATATTGATATATCTTTCCTTAAGCGAGTGGCGCCCAAAAGATTCAACAAATTCACTTTTGCACCATCCAGGGGTGCCTCAGGAGGTATACTAGTGGGCTGGAATGACAATCTAATTCATGGGGAGTCCCTAGAGGACTTTGCCATTTCCATGCGCTTAATTGAATCTCCCGCTCCGGGTATAATTTCCAGGCTCGTTGGAGAGTCTCCGCCCTTCTTCCACTCCGTCCCGGTTGTCGGAATTATTTGTAATAAAATATTGGCTACAATCGAGGAGGTAGAAAGAGAAAACAAAAATCATGATCAACTTTCACATCTCGACAGATTGGGGTCGTTTGGCACTTGGTCTCAGTCTATGGACCTTGTCAAGGTCCTCGCCGGCAAGAATTCATTGAGTGGTTATGGAACCAAGATTTGCAACCGCAAGAGTTATGGATGATACTGGGGGATTTCAACTTCTATCGTCACGCTAGTGACCGTAACCGCACCGGAGCGAATGCAGGTGACATGCAGACTTTCAATAGTATCATCCTACACTTGGGACTTATTGAAATCCCTTTACAAGGAAGGAAATACACTTGGAGCAACATGCAACTTCTCCCCTGCTTGAACAACTAGATTGGTGCTTTACTTCAGCTCAGTGGTCTCTATCATTCCCAAACTCTACACTTCGGCCGCTAGCCAGGACACATTAGACCATGTTCCGCTAGTGGCCCAGATCAGCACTACCATACCCAAAGCAAAATGCTTCAGATTCAAGAACTACTGGCTCAGGCACCCCCAATTTTTCTCCAGTGTTAAAGACTCGTGGGATCGGCCCCTAGGCACAGTTGGAAGTGCCAAGAGAGTATCTGCTAAATTAAAGCGACTGAGATACAAGATAAACAAGTGGAGCAGAACACTGGGTGGCCTGAATAAACTGATCAAGCGATGCAATGAAGTTATTCTGATCATGGACAGAATGGAAGAACAAAGGACACTATTTTCGCAAGAAAGCAGCTTCAGAGACATGATCAAACACCAACTTGCTCAGCTTATCAAGCAACAAAATGATTACTGGAGATAATGCTACACAGAGCAATGGGCCATGCTTGGAGATGAGCCAAATTCTTCCTGGCCGCGGCAACGGAAAGATATAGGAGAAACAACATCCCAGTCATTCAGGATGACCAAGGAGTAGAGCTGATGGACCATGGGCACAAAGCTTCAGCTCTCTGGAAGGAATTCAATGAATGGTTAGGGCAATCTGACCCGACTCATCAATGGCCACAAATTCAGCAATGGGTTCTACCAAGGCAACACTTACAAACCCTATGCAACCCAGTCACCAGAGAGGAAGTTGATGCCACAATCAAGACAATGCCAAGCGATAAAGCTCCAGGTCCAGATGGGTTCAACACAAAATTCTTTCAAGCATGTTGGCACATCATTAAGGAAGATATATATCTGCTCTGCTCGGATTTTTTCAATAACAACATCAGTATCCAGCCACTGAATAGCTCTTTAATCACTCTCATCCCAAAGATCAACAATCCCAGAAGGGTTGCAGACTACAGGCCATATCACTGCTGAACACCACTGCCAAACTGATCACCAAAATACTCTTAGCACAATTGCAGGAAGTCATCACAACCATCATCCACAAAAATCAATATGGCTTCATCAAGAAAATAACCATCCAGGACTGCATGGCATGGGTCTTTGAATACCTCTACCAATGTAAGAAAACCAACACAGGTATCATAGTATTCAAACTGGACTTTGAAAAACCTTTGACAAGGTGGAACATGACTTCATATTACACATGTTGCGAGTTTTTGGTTTTCCTGATCAGTGGATCAAATGGGTAGCAGACATCCTATCAACTGCTATTTCTTCAGTGCTTCTCAATGGAGTACCAGGCAAGACATTCCATTGCAGAAGAGGTGTTCGGCAGGGGGACCCACTGTCCCCCCTTCTATTTGTATTGGCAGCCGATCTCCTGCAAATCTCAATCAACAAAGCAGTTGAGTTGGGGCTTCTGACATTGCCACTGCACCAAGGAACAAATGTGGAATTCTCGATGGTCCAATATGCAGACGACACTATCCTAGTTCTCAAGGCTAATCAGAGAGAGCTCTTCTTTCTGAAAAACCTATTGCAATCTTTCAGAGGAGCGACAGGTCTAAAAGTGAATTGGGGAAAATCAAGCCTAATGCCAATCAACATTGATGAAGAGCAAACACAATCCTTGCAGCCACACTGGGCTGCACCATTGGCTCATTTCCATTTACATACATGGGATTGCCTATGAGCCTTGACAGACCAAAAGCATACGCCTTTGAAGGGCTCGTCTCACGAGTACAGAAGACGCTAACTGGAGCAGCAACATGGTTATCAGTGGCTGGCCGATGCACACTCATTAACAGCATCATATCTTCTATACCTATTTATGCCATGTGCACTATCAAGCTGAGAAATCCAGTCATTCAAGCAATTGACAAAGCCAGGAAGCAATGCTTGTGGAGAGGCTCGGATATCAATGGCAAAGGTCGGCCCCTGGTGGCCTGGCATCAAGTGACAACACCAAAGGAAAATGGGGGCCTAGGTCTCAAAAACCTCACTACAATGAATGAAGCCCTGCTCATGAAATTCCTCTGGAAAATCTATAACAAAGCTGACATCCCCTGGGTCCATCTTATCCATCACGTTATTGTAACAATGGAAAGCCATCGCATGGCACAAAAGGAAAAGAATTCTTCTGGTGGAGGGACGTAGTGAGACTATCTAACTCATTTCTCAAGAATTTTGAAGTCAAAGCTGGAAAAGGGGACACAATTCGGCTCTGGCAGGATCAGTGGGAAGGTCACTTGCTCAGAAGGGATATGCCTCGCCTGCACTCCTTCGCAAAAAAACCCAGCATCTCTATGGCCCAATTTCTCAGCAAGCCAGATCATCTCAGCCATTTCTTCCAACCAATGTCAGATGAAGCCTTGCTGGAACTGGTCAACCTGGAAGCGCTGCTGGATGAGGTTTCTCACAGGGACCCCTCAAGACGTATGGAGTCCGGTAGGGGGAGTAAGGATATTCAGCTCCAAGAATATCTACAACAACTGCTACAACCACATCAAGCCACCAGCACCCCTTAGTTGGATTTGGGCTTCGAGGGTGGTAAAGAAAATGAAGATCTTCACGCGGCTTATGTTTCGGGACTGGCTCAACTCACGCAACCTCCTGAAGAGAAAAAACATAGCCATTGATGGGAATGACTACACCTGCGTGCTCTGTGTAGACAATGTGGAGGAACTCACTTACCATCTCTTCTTAGCTGCTCCTTCAGCATGGCATGTTGGAATGTTCCTGGGGTTCATTGGGATCATGGCATCCCTTTCTTCGACACTCTGCAGAAGGCCAAGCACAGCTGGAGTCGTCGAGCCTTCATGGAAATCTTCTCTATAGCGGCCTGGGAGATTTGGATTATTCGTAACAACTTCATTTTTAGAAACTCTCCCCCTACTGTAAATGCCTGGAAAAGATCCTTCATTGCATCTACCAGGCTTCAAGCTTGTCGCTTTAAGCCTGAGGATAGGAAATGTGTGCTCCCGTGGCTACAGAGCTTGTAAGGGCTGTTCCTCTCTCTGGAACACCTAGTCAAGTGATGTTGTGCCTTTGTAACTTAAACTCTATTTCGCTTTTTAATAGTATTTCATAACTGTCGGGGTTCTCCCTTGCAGTTTTTATTGGTCAAAAAAATAATTGAAATTTCTCTTTTGAACCTTGCTGAATACATTGTCAAAGGGGGAAAGATAATATGTGAATTTTTTTCAAGATAAGTATGCAAGGGGGAAGAAATTGATTACACATTGCACATATTCACAATTGTTTTGGCACGATTCTTCTCGGGGGGGGGGGGGGGGGGAGAATTTGTATTTCTTCTCATTTTATTTCTATTTTACAAAGGGGGGAAATTGTTTTCAAAACTTTTAATGTGAATAAGCCAATGTTCGGATTTTAAGTGGTGTTGCCAATGCATTCATCAAGGGGAGATTGTGAGACCTCTGTGTGCTAAATACATTGGCTTGTACTGTATACATTGGCTTTAATGATAAAAGTTCTGGAATTCTGCTAAAACATCTTTTTTAGCATGGTCTGACTCTAGCTCCGAGCTTCTGCAAGGTCCAACAATAGGTCCGAGTTTCTTTGTCTAGGTCCGACATGTTTTTGGATAGCTCCGGTGAGCTTTGTCTTTAGCTCCAGCATGTCTTTGTTAAGCTCCGATATGTTTTGTTAGGTACGACTTATGTTGGTTGGCTCCGACATGTTTTTCTAGCTCTGACTTTTGGGATGACTAGTTCCAACTAGTTTTGGTAAGCTCCGGCGCTAGGTTGTACTAGTTTTGGTAAGCTCCGACGCTAGGTTGTACTAGCTTTGGTAAGCTCGGGTGCTAGGATGTACTAGCTTTGATAAGCTCCAGCTCAAGCTCTGGTTAGCTTTGGCTAGGTTCGGAGTTTGATTGCAATGTTCCTGCTTTTATCTTGCAATGTTTCAAACTTGCTTTATATTCTTAGAAAGATTGCTTAGTATTCATTTGCTAAATTTTTGGTGCATTTTGGTTGATATGGTTGATATCGTTTTGATATGCTTTGCAACATGCTTATGTGAGGTGCTCATGTAAGGTGTTGTGTTCAGAACTGACTTGAGTCAAGTCGTGGACTTGGGCTCGTACGGATTGGTTGTTTGTTCATGTGCAAGTGTTGCTTGAGTTCAAGTCATGGCTGGTGACGGGATCCATTGGACTAGTCTCAGGGAGGAGATGAGGTTCCAACAACCAAATTCAGGAGGAATTGTGGTTGAGCGGGTCAGGAGGTCGCGCAGGATGATTGAATCAAGGGCAGTGCGTATGAAGGTTAATGGACGTTGAAGGAAGGTGTTCGCACGTATGCATGTGGTGCATGATGTGGCAACATGGTTCTGAATATGGGTTATGGATGGAAAGATCTGGTTGGAAGGATCGGATCGTATCGGTTGATGACTTTGGCTGCGGCAGAGTCGGTTATGGCTCAGTATGGAAAGTATCGAGTTGGTTATAATAGTATTTTGTGTGGGTCACGAATTTGAGTGGTTTTAGGAATGTGGGATACGTTCCTAAGGTGTTTGGAAGTTTTAAGATTGCTTCTATCTGCATATAGAAGAGTCCTAAGCAGTTATGGAAAGTTTCGATTCATGATTTGAGTAGGAATAGAGTCCTAGTTGAGATTGGGTTGGCCTAAGGGCTAGTTATATAAGCAAGGGAATCCAGAGCTCGTTGTGTACGACTTTGGGGGCTGTTTCTCTTGTGTTCTATTGAATAAAATTCGTAGTTTGAAGGAACTTTTGTGCCTTGTTTGTCTGACTTGTTCCAGACAAGTTTTACTCGTAGAGTTTCTGGACAGGACTACCTTTCATTGGTGGTTTTATCATAACTCGAGTTTTACAGATCAATGGATGTGATTCTTTTTGAGTTGTCTTCAGAACTTGATTTTCTATCATCTGTCAAAATTTCACGGTCATTGGATTTGTGGTTTCTGATCTACACGAGTTTCTTTGCAGCGTTCCAGAACTGTTTTTCTCGGGTAGGACAGATTGACCTTTGTTCGATCTTTTTATCATAACTTGAGTTTCTCTGGACGGATTTGAGTGATTCTTCTTGTGTTTTCTTCTTGACTTGATTCTCTCTAATATCTATCACTTTTGTCATGGTGAAACACGTTTAGATTAGTCTCACTCACGATTTCTCTAACAGATCATTTTTCTACCAAAGGGGTTGGGATTTAATTGTTTCCTCTGCGTAAGATTTTCATATCTACCATTCACCCCCCCCCCTCCGATAGCTTTTCACGTGCTCTTCGATCCTACGCTAGCGCACGTGGAAATTATCCATGCGTCCGGCAATAGCATCATCACATCCGCCATCTATAAATAAATATTTGAATGGTTCAAATACTCAAATTCAACAAACTTTCTTGATAACCATATCATGGATGTGATAAATGAATTATGAAAGTGAATTCAAATTCAACTGCCAAAGGAAACAACACTGGAACCCCATCAGAGTTCTGTTCCAGCTGACCTTCCTGTATAATTTCAATATTTTCATACAGCAAACGTCAGAACCATATGTTGGCTTGAATACAAACATTGTAGTACACTTTACAACCTTTCCAGATTGTACTCATACAGCTCCAGGGATGCTAGGAAGTAGAATCTATACAGGTTTAAAGTTGACTCAACTTTTCTGGAAATTTTGACAGAACCTCCCCTGTATATGTGGTTATTTCCACAATTTATACAGGTATATCAAAAAAAAATGAGGTAATGACAAAATAAACATTTTATAACATCAAGTTAACAATTCAGAAGTAAAAGATTTCAGCCATGAAACATTTGTTATACATGTATAACGCGCAAATTCAAAACTATGTGCAAACTGTTTCAAGTTCTGGTCTACCAGAACCAAGTTTGCGACAATAGGAATTAAACACAGTTACACCAAGATTCAGGCCATGAGTGCAACATGAAGTTTATAGAGGACTTCCTAATATTTCCAGAAATGTATATATGTGACCATGTCCCTATTCTGTATCAAAAGCTATAACTATCCAAACTTAACAGATGAACTGACTGGTTTTTAACAGCAGCCCTGCAGTTCACTCTTTTGAATTCGAAATTTGGATTGCCTTGAATTCGAATCAGTAAAAACTATTAATAACAAATAAGTAGATCTCCTTCTACCCTTTTCAGATATGTATCCTAATAAGGCATAAGATTTTTCAGTGAGTTATGGCAAAAATACAGAGACTGGTACTATGGTAGGGTCATCTGGAGCAGTTTAAGCATACCCCAAATTTCAACAGATTATCAAGCTTTTCTGCCTTGATGGTCAACAGAAAAGTTGTAGAGATCTTCAAGATCTTTCCATCCATATAGCATACCCCTAAGTTTAGTCATAACTAATCAAGATTACAACCTGAAGAAGTTGAGCAAACTTCAGCCAGAAATCAAGAATTTTGGTTCTAACCCTTTGTCGAGTCGAAACTCATTTTGCGGAGTCCGAACCTACCAGCACCTGATAGTCAGACTTTACAAAATTAATGCAACCATTCTGTCATTGGGGATGGTCAAGTATCAAAGTCGATACTGACGGTACTACGTGCCTCACCAAAGAAAATTCTAACCGGTATATCCGGATACGTTTATAGGTGGCCCTAGTATCGTTCACTCGCAAACGTGTCCTACACGGGTCGCTACCGTAGTTAGTGCTGCAGAAGACAAACAATCCCCTATCATACCTGCACACCACAAGGGTGGTTCGGGGAAACACGACAGGCGGTCACAATAATAATATATATGAAAGTAAATGCATATGACTCTGGTGTGAGTCGCCCTGGAGCGATGTCATGTCTCGAAGTACATGGTTGTACTACGTCTGTACAGCAAAGACTCCCGCACGAACCGGCTTATACACGCTCGAGCATACGTGTTTTGCATGCTCCCATAGAACATGAATAGTTCTAGAGACGCATACTATCAGGTTATTCACCACCCGACGGGGGCTCCCACTAACTTTGAAGCACACTGGGGTACCGCGTGTCATAGGCTCTCAGAAATATGGAAAGTTTCAAAGACTCCTATTAACATTCTCGTGCCAAGCTACGAAAAGACTTCCATGCTACCTCTCGCATGGTGAGCTTACCATAATCGATCCGCTTACGGTGGCGTACCTTACCTCTTACCTGACGTCGGAGCATCGTTACAGAATATAATAACACATAGTTAGTTTACCACGTTTATATCATATACTAATAATACTCCTTATATGGGCATATAGCTAATTTCTCACTCATATAATCCTTAGTTTTTGAAAATATGCTCTTTTCAAGCACACTGTTACCAATGATGCTTTGATACCATGCTGTGGGGATCGGGATCCTGACATCCAAGGATCTCATTGGGTGGTGTCGTGTGATGCGACACCCAACAGTATACAAGAAAAGAACGAGAATAAAATACAATACCAAGTCTTTATTTATAAACACAGTGGAAGTTTTACAGTACTAAGCGAAAAGGAAAGAGAACTATACATCATAGCTACGCTCTTGGCACTAGCTATGCAAAAGAAAAGTCATCCATGCCCTCGATGCTTCGCACTGGCAACACCCAACTTACAGCGGCGTGCAGGGTTCCCACTCGACTATAAAACCTGGAGGGGGTGCAGACTCGTCATCGAACCCATCATCCGTCATATAATCTGCAAAAACTTGTTAACTGCAAACGTGAGCTTAAGGCTCAGCAAGACTAACCCATCTCACTAGACATATGCAGGGGTGAACACTAAGTATAGGTAAGGAATAGCATAAAGGACACGCCTACAAGTGGATCCTTATAATCATGTTTTAAATAGCACATGACATTCGCACAGCACATCATAGACCACACAATCAAACAAGAAACGCTTTGCCGATGATATGACATGCCTAAAGCACATAATGCTATTACAGTTAAAGTATGGGGAAACTGTAAACTTTTAATTGAGCTATCTCTAAGCCATAAAAGGTTGCAAAATAAGTATAAGTCAATACATCGTATTCTCCTGACTTCTTCAGTATTTACTACATCATGACACAGTGAACAAGTGGTACTCTATTACCGCGATGGACGGTGATTGCAATCAGGACACACCCGGACAACACAACTCATACGCACTTTCGGAAATGCCAGCGAGTACTTACAACAGTACCTACATAGCACTTCAGTACTAGTCATATATGGCCACCATTCACCAAACACTACAATGTCGAACCGGTCGATCCGTCACGAGCAGGAGGTCACTGTGTGGAGCGTACTCTGACGTGCCCACCAGCTGATTTACACCTTGCTTCCCTCAACCTACGCCTATAAAATGGAACGGTATGCCTCGACAACCCAATATACAGCTACGTAAGTTTGCTGGAGCCCATTTCTCCAGTATGTCGTCGGTACAATTCAAGCTTGTCCAGTAGGGCCGCACACGAATCGGTCCTCAATCGACACAAGCAGGGCTACGCACGTGAGACCACGTCTCGCTACATCCTACCCGCTTCTTGGTCTCAATTTTATATTCATAAGCCATTTCTTGATCCAATCCATCCCATGTGATAAAATTCTATCTCGCGAGTAGATTCCAACTACTCGACTTCTACTGGATTCCTATGAATATAAGCATGGCAGTTACTACACGAGTCTGTGAGCTATTCTAACCACTCCCTGGCTGATTTGGTCATGCAAGTGGATGTCAAACACCTTAAGCGTAATGCACAAACATCTGAAGACGTAAGGTGAATGAAAACTGCAAAGACACTGTAAAGAACTTAAATGCAAACTGGGACTTGCCTGAATGCGAGTCCAAGTCATTGTTAGTTTCCGCAGCTGGACTTCCAAAGCTTCTGGCTTCTCCTCGACTTCAGTTACTACACGTTATGCATACACTATATATGAATGACTTTGAAAATAAATAGTATGTTTAAGGTCACAAGCTAATATCTTGTGAAACAAATAAGATTATTATCTTTATTGGCTTTGGAACTTTTATGGTAGATACTAGGGACTACAATGGAGACTCTTTCAAAGAACAGGAAATGATCAAGGAAATTTGTTGTCCCTAAAATTCCTTCAAGTATAAACCTTCTCTGAATTTCGGTTCCAATTTTGGAGGTCTATCATGGCTACCAGTGGTTGTACCATGTAGAGGGGGTCTCACTGATTCTAGGAAAATTTGTTTCACAATTTTTAAGCTTCCTACAGGGAGAAACTGATTTTACAAGTTCGGGGAAAAAGCTAAAACTGATTTTGCATTTTTCTCAATTTTTAACTACATAGAGATTTGGAACACTGATGAACACAGTAATTGAAGTCCAATGAACTTGAAATTTTTACTGGGGATCATGCGTATTAATAAGAGTATTCTTACGGAAATTGGGAATTTTCCAATAAACATAACAGGAGTAATTAATTTCCCAAGCAGTTAGCTCAAAGGAATTAATTATAAAAATTATGAGAGTTTCATGTCCAATAAATTGCATCACTGAAATGTAGAGATTGATATGAGTCTACCAGAATTTAATTGGAAATTTTTGAGCAATTCTACTAGGAGTAATGATTTTTAGAAGTTTGGTTGAATTATGGAATTATTTTCCAAAGGGAAACATTTAAATAAAGCAGCCGGGCCCACTTATTTTAAATCAACCAATCGCAGCTGGGCCGCACCGGGGCCATGAGTTTCAACCGTGCAGCCGCACTGGATCCGGAGCCGCAGCTGATCCTGCGCGGTGGACAGCGTCGCTGATAGGCAGGGCCCATAGGCCTTCGTCTACCTCGCGACGTGCCGCTAGGCCGCGGTGGCGCTGCGCCGGCGAGCTCACCGTGATAGCTGCGTCGACCTACATTTTAATCGGCCCTGACCGCCTAGCCATAAAATCGACCGCACAACACGATGGTAAGGTCCAATTGCGGCGGTGACGGCCAAAAATGGCGGTGCGACGACGGCAGCAGAGCTAGGGTTTCGACTATTGTCGGAAACACATGGGGATGGAGAAAAAGGCTCGAGGAAAAGCTAGAAACATTCTTGGGAGCATGAGGATGTTGATTTAGAAGTGCAAATGTCGTGGAATGGTTGGAAATGATGAGTTTGACTGTGAACCACGACTTCTTCACCGACAGCGACCAAAACTCGGCTATCTCGGTCAACACTCGATGGTTTTCAAATATTTTTGATCCGGAGTGTCCGCGGGGAGATGGGTAAACTATTCCTTAACTATTTCCAAGATTTATTAGACGTAGAAAACGAATTAAATCGCTAACCTAGAGACATAGGTATGAACTATCATCGGGGAAAATGGAAATAAGAACGCTACAAGGCGTGGCATGGCTTGAAACTTGGTGAGCATGCGTAAGGCACGATTACACACATTTCTCTTATATAAGTTGGGGCCTATAGAGGCTTCCTCTGTCTTGTCGACGGTGGGCAGAGGCGGTTCTTGGCGGCTTCACCGGCGGTCGTCGGAAAACTGCGGAATACTGCACAACCAGTTGAGAAAACGCCAAACCACAAGATGGAGAAGGTGTGCAAGCAAGTTGTGAACAAGTTTGCTAAAGAAATCACGATCGATCCTTGACTAGACGGCAAGTTATCGTTGAAATCCCGAGGGAAGGTCGGCGGCGTGCGAGCGGGGCAAAAATGCGGCACGGGGAGTAAAAACCGAACGGGAAGTCGACGCCGGTGACTAGGGGGTATAAATAGGCAGAGAGGGACAAGGGGAGCTCACCACGGTGCAAGCAAGCAGGAAGCTCGGTGGCTTGCATGTCGGGAGGTGTCGCCACCGAGCGCCATCGTGAAAACAGAGGGGCAACTCGAGTTTGAGTCACTGGACAGTGGGTCCCACAGCCTCTTAAGCCTATCCTTTCTGGAACTTCAATTCCCCTACCAAACTTGATCCAAAAATCCTATATTTTTGTGGAGAGGCTCAAATAAATATCTGGAATTTGATTCTGAAATCAAAACTTCATTTTAATAAAGTTTCAGTTGAAATTCAAATTTGAATTTGAATTTTAATTCAATTCAATGGAGCCACTGAATTTAATAGCAATTGCGTTTCAAAAATTGTGAAACTTCGTGGATAAGTCAAGCAAGTCATGCTGATCATCATGTTATGTTCAAAATTTATGTTCAAATAATTTTGAACAGAATTTAAAATTTGAACTTAAATATGACTTGAGTTTTCTAAGCGTCTCAAATAAAATAGCAAATGGAATTCAAAAATCTTGAAACTTTGCAGGAGGGCTATTGGGAATATTATGAGGCCATGGAAAATGTATAGCCTCAGATTTGAATATTTTGACAGGGCCTAAATGTACAGTGCTATATTCAAATTAATTTGAATATATTCAGTACTGCATAGTGTTTTGTCCTAGCAAAATCCATTCAATAAAATCCAAAATTTGCAGGGAGGTCACTTGAATTATCCTAGGGTCATTGGTGAAGTCCAATCCCAATGTCAATAACATTTAATAGGGGTAAAAAAATTATTTTTGATGAGATCAAGTTCATGTGTATAATCATAATTGATCTTTACTACGGTTGCAAACAAATTGGTAACTGAACTTCATATTAAGGAAAAGTTGGGATTTTTACAGTTTGAGTAGATGACCTCAGCAGGGCCCCTTCAAGGGCGCCAAGCTTTGTCTGGGTAGAGATCTCGACTGCAGGCCCCTTGGGTGGTGGCAGAGCTGGCTGCTCCAGCGTCACCCAACATCATCGTAGAGTCATCGACGGCAGACCCCTTTGGTGGTGTCGGAGTTGGTTGCTCCGGCATCGCCCGCTATCACTATAGAAACGTCAACGGTAGGCCCCCTGGATGGTGATGGAGTTGGTTGCTCCAACGTCACCCACCATCGCTGTAGGGTCATCGACGGCGGGCCCCTGGGTGGTGCTGGAGCTGGCTGCTCTGGTGTCGCCCGCCATCACTGTAGAAACGTCAACGGCAGGCCCCCTGGGGTGTGCCAAAGCTGGCTGCGCTGGCGTCGCCCACCATCATTGTAGAAATGTCGACGGTGGGCCCCTTGTGTGATGCTGGAGCTGGCTACTTCGGCTTTGCCCACTATCGTTGTAGAAACGTCGACGGCAGGCCCCCATGGGTGGTTCCGGAGCTGGCTGCTCTAGTGTTGCCCTCCATTGCTGTAGAAACGTTGAAGGCGGGCCCCCTCGTAGGTGCCGGAGTAGGGTTCTCGGCCGTCACCCGCCATCATTGTTGAGACGTCGAGGTAGACCTCCTAGGAGGTCCAGAGCTGACTGCTCCGGCATCATCCACCATCGATGTGTAGCAACTTCAGCGACAAGCCCTGGTATACAGGTTTGAATGTCGGCTAGAGGGGGGTGAATAGGCTTTGAAAATTTCCTGCACACTTAATCAATTGGTCAAATGTTTGATAGACCAGACGTGTCAGGTTGGAGATGCAGACTTGTCCGGTGTGCTAAATGTGTGTCATGTTGATTAAGTGTTGATTCAGGAATTAAACTTTATAGCAGCGGAAATTTGAACAACTAGTAAGATCACTTGAAGTATCAATATTGTGAAGTTACACGTGAAAAGAAATTTGCAGTTCAAGTTATAATATTTATCAATTATGTGCTCTAATCAATGAAGATGCAAAAACAAAGAAGCAGCACGCGGGACATAGATTTTTACTGAGGTTCGATCCCACTACAGAGATCTACGTCCTTGTTGAGGAAGCCCAAACATAGTTGAGTCTCTTCAAACCCTTTCCCTCGTCAAGTCACCACACAAGGTCGACTTGATTCCACTATCAAGGGTAATCATCGAGTTTATGGGGCAACCTCACACGATGAGGGCTCCCACAAGAATTACAACGCAAGGATGGTCCAATACACTTGACAAAATTACAAGTAAATGTACGAGTGTAAAGAGATCAAACCCCAAGAGCTCAATGAAGCATAGACAATAATCTCCCAACCCCAAATTTGAATACTCAATTGATTTTCACCTTTGAGGACTTTAGATGCGTGGGGAGATGTGTTGTCTTGCTCTTGGGACAAGTCGCGGCACTAGGGTTTGAGTTGTGAATAGTAGAATTCGTGAAATCTGTTTGTGGGGTTGTAGATCTCTTATTTATAGTGTTTCCAAAATTGTTACCATTAGGGATCCCGATGACCGGACTAGTCTGTACTTGGGACTGGACTTGCCCGGTGTGCTGTGTAAAAGTCAGCGTGAAATGTGCAGCACACTAGAAACCCTAGATTGTGTGAGGTGTACCGGACTAGTCTTGTGGAAGTCCAGACTTGTCCGAAGCCATGTGTAATGAAACATCAGAAACTTTCTCGGCCTAGTCCAGTCCATAAATGGACTTGTCCGGTGTATAGTGTTAAGAAACTCCAGAGAGTTTCTCGGACTAGTCTGATCCATTAATGGACTTGTCCGGAGCACAGTGTTACGAGTTTATAGAAAGTTTAACGGACTAGTCCGGTCCTGAAATGGAGTAGTCTGGTGCACTGTGTTGTGAAACTCCAGAGAGTTGATCGGACTAGTCCGGTCCAGGAACGGACTAGTCCGGTGCATAGTGTATATGGAAAACAGAGAGATGAACGGACTAGTCCGGTATTTAGTGACTTTATAGGTTGATTGTAAGCCCTTACCCATTTGCAAAGACTCGAGCTCTTGGGATGTGTCTCTCACACACATCCTATACATTTAAATCTACTTTGTGCTTCAGTTGTCAGTTGTGACACCCGGTTCCGAAAAATGAACCAAGTGAACGCATATGTGTGCCCAGGACGTTCAACACACATACACGAGTGCATTCACAAAAGGATAAACAGAAAATTACCACAAGACAAGATTAATTAAGTACTTTTATTACGCAACCATATTAACATTGAATACAAGCACTAAAGAATATTAATGACAAGTTTCAACTAGTGCAGTGGAAATAACTAAATAAGCAACTATGCAGCTAAGCAAAGGGTATAGCGCAGCTCCAACACTCCACAGGTGAAGCTGACGGTAGACACGGCCCAGAACTCCGCATTATCATCATTAAACTCCCAATCCTGACCTGCAACTGTTGTTGGGGGGAATTGCAAGGGTGAGTACATGTCGTACTCAGCAAGTGTGGAAAGTATGACATGTAGCGAATTCAAGTGACGAATATGATAATGGCTAAGTGCTGAAAAGTACATTAAAACATTTGAAAAGCAATATATCATATGTATGTGAAGAAAATCCATCATGAACCATAAATAATATCATAATACCAGTCCATATCTCATTACCATCATCCAAATTCCAAATTTCACCATTACCAATAACCATATCTAATACCAGAGTTTAACTCATAACCATCCATAACCATATTACCAACTGTAAGACCTATGTGTGCTGAATACAGTGGCTTGTAGTGAATATACTTGCTTTGACGATAAAAGTTCTGAATATCACCAAAACACCTTTTTATCAAGGTCCGACTCTAGCTCTGAGCTACAGCAAGGTCCGACGGTAGGTCCAGCTTGTTTTGGGTAGCTCCGGCTATGTTCGAAGCTAGGTCCGACTTCTTGGTAAGGTCCGACTAGCTTTGGTTAGCTCCGGTGAGCTTTATCTTTAGCTCCGGCATGTCTTTGATAAGCTCCGGCATATATAAGCTCCGGTGCTAGGATCTACTAGTTTTGGTAAGCTCTGGCAGGTACTTCATTGTACTAGTTTTGGTAAGCTCCGGCAGGTGCTTCATTGTACTAGTTTTGGTAAGCTCCGGCTCGAGCTCCGGCTTGCTCTGGCAAGGTTCGGAACTTGACCGTAGTGCTTCTGCTTTTCATTTGCAATGTTTCGTACTTGCTTTACATTGTTGGAAAGTTTGCTTAGTATTCTTTTACTAAGTTTTTGGTGCGTTTTGGATGATGTGGCTGATATCGTTTTGCTATGCTTTGCAACATGCTTATGTGAGGTTCTCACGTAAGGTGTTGTGTTCGGAACTAACTTGAGTCAAGTCGAGGACTTGGGCTCGTATGGATTTGTTGTTTATTCATGTGCAGGTGTTGCTTGAGTTGAAGACATGGCTGGTAACGGGATCCATTGGACTAGTCTCAGGGAGGAGATGAGGTTCCAACAACCGAATTCAGGAGGAATTGTGGTTGAGCTGATCAGGAGGTTGCGCAGCATGATTGAATCAAGAACAATGCATATGAAGGTATCATGGACGTCATTGGAAGATGTTTGCACGTGTGCAAGGAGTGCATGGACGTGGCTACATGGTTCTGAGACGTGATGAAGATATGTGGATGTAAAGAATTGGTCGGAAAGGTCCAACCGACTAGGTTATGGACTCAGGCTACGGCTGAGTCGGGTTTGACTCAAATATGGAAAGTTTTGAGTTGGTTATGATAGGATTTCGTGTGGGTCACGAATTTGAGTTGTTTAGGAATGTGGGATACATTCCTAAGGTGTTTGGAAGTCTTAAGATTGCTTCTATCTGCGTATAGAAGAATCTTGAGCAGTTATGGAAAGTTACGATTCCTGATCTGAGTAGGATTGGAGTCCTAGTTGATATTGGGTTGGCCTAAGGGCTGGTTATATAAGCAAGGGAGCCTAGAGCTCGTGGTGTACGACTTTGGGGCTGTTCCTATTGTGTTCTATTGAATAAAATCCGTAGTTTTAAGAAACTTTTGTGCCTTGTTCGTCCGACTTGTTCTAGACAAGTTTTACTCGTCGAGTTTCTGGACAGCACTACCTTTCGTCGGTGGTTTTATCATAACTCGAGTTTTACAGATCCAATTGACGTGATTCTTTTTTAGTTGTCTTCAAAACTTGATTATCTATAATATATCAAAATTTCACGTTCATTGGATTTGTGGTATATGATCTACATGAGTTTCTTTGCAGCGTTTCAGAACTGTTTTTTCTCGGGTAGGACAGATTGACCATTGTTTGATCTTTCGATCATAACTTGAGTTTTTCTCGTCGGATTTGAGTGATTCTTTTTTTGTTGTCTTCGTGACTTGATTCTCTCTGACATATATCACTTTTGTCATGGTGAAACACGTTAAGATTAGTCTCACACACGATTTCTTTAACAGATCGTTTTTCTGCCAAAAGGGTTTGGGGTTTAATTGTTTCCGCTGCGTAAGATTTTTAAATCTACCATTCACCCCCCCCTCTGGTAGCTTTTCACGTGCTCTTCGATCCTACAATTGGTATCAGAGCCATGGTGCTCTAATATTTGTGATTTGCGCGTGTTTTTGACTAATCATCATGGAGAAATACTCCACCAAACCTTGTGTGTTTGCTGGTATTGATTTTTAGGTTTGCAAGGCACGCATGGAGGCTTTCATCCAGGTGCAAGGCTTTGCAATATGGGAGAAGGTGTACAAGCCATATGAAGTACCGTCAAATGATCAAGTTACAGCTACAAATCTGAGAGATGTCGAAAACAACAACAAGGCTCGGAACTTGATCATACAAGGATTAACACAAAGCGACTTCGACCGTGTTGCACACCTCCGATCTGCATACGATGTGTGGAAAGCACTTTGTGACTACCACGAAGGATCCAACACGATCAAAGAGGTAAGGCAAGACATGATCAAGAAAGAATACATGCGCTTTGAGATGCAACCCAGTGAGTCTATTGATGACCTTTTTGCTCGCTTTAATAAGATTCTTAGCAACTTGCGTAGTGTCAATGTTAATTTTTCAGATGCTGAAAATGCTAGGCAATTGCTAAGTGCATTAGATATGTCATTTTGGGAGATGAAAGTCACATCTATTCGTGAATCTACTGTCATGAGTTCACTTACTTTAGATGTGCTATATTCCAAGCTAAAAACTCATGAAATTGACATAATATCACGTAAGAACCCCAACAAGTCTATTGCTTTTGTTTCTCAACGTGATATGCCTAGCTCTGGCCAATCATCATCTTACAATACTCTTGCCTTGTTGTCCTCACTAACCCTGGAGCAGATCAAAGAATTTCTAGAAGAGGAGTTGGCACTCATCTCTACTAGATTCTCAAAAGCATTGCAAAATGTGAGAACTAGAAGGAGAGGAAGCTCCGGACCTCAACGCTGTTTTGAATGTGGTAAAACAGGACACTTTCGTACAGAATGCCCTAACCTTTCAGGTCCGACCACCCGGGAAGAAAAACAAAGCAAGGTCCGGACCTCCTCTGGAAATTCCAACAAGAAGAAGGAAGGTACCATAGGACGCAAGATGATCAACAGTTTCATCACTGCGCTTCAAGAGTTCAGTTCAAGTGACGTGGACATTGGAAGTGAGGAAGATGAAGATGATTTGGCAAACTTGTGCTTTATGGCGGGCAAGTCAAGATCAAGTATGGAGGAGGCAGAACACAACAGCGACAATGAAGAGGTTACACGTTTGAGGAAGGAGAACATTTGGATTGTGGATTCAGGTTGCTCACGCCACATGACCGGTAACAAAGATTGGTTCTCCTCCCTCTCTTTTGTGTCACGTGTCAAAAATGTTACTTTTTCCGATAATTCTTCAACTCCTATAATTGCTAAGGGTTCGATTAGAGTAAATGATCACTACACTTTGAAGTATGTGGCACTTGTCAAAAATTTGAAATAAAACTTGCTTTCTATTTCACAATTGCTAGATGAAAATCTGGAAATTATTTTCAATAAAAATTGCTGCAAAGTTGTAGGTTCAAATAGTGAGCTTATTTTTAATATGTCACGGTTCGGAAGAGTTTTTAAAGCTGATTTTGATATGTCTTCCTCTAAGCATAGGTGTCTAGTTGCTAATGATTCAAAGGACTTATATTATTGGCATCGTAGACTTGGTCACGTAGGCTTTGATCACCTAACGCGTGTTAGTGCTCTTGATCGCATACGTGGGCTGCCTAAGCTTAAAGGGGACAAAGAAATTGTGTGCTCTTCTTGTAGACATGCTAAGATGGTTGCAGGTTCACATACACCTCTCACAATGATCATGACAACTGAACCGTGTCAACTTTTGCACCTTGACACCGTAGGACCTTCACGTGTTCAATCCTTCTGAGGTAAATGGTATGTTCCTGTGATTGTTGATGATTATTCTAGATACTCTTGGGTTTACTTTATGGCATCTAATAATGAAGCTTTTAGTCACTTTAGAACTTTATTTCTTAGATTATCAATTGATCATCCATGATCTTTAAAAGCAATTAGAAGTGATAATGGAACTGAATTTAAAAATCAATCTTTTGATCACTTTTGTGCTGAAAATAGAATAGATCATCAATTTTCTTCACCATATGTACCTCAACAAAATGGTGTTGTAGAAAGAAAGAACAGAACCTTAGTTGAGATGGCTAGGACTATGCTTGATGAATATCAAACTCCTAGGAAATTTTGGGCTGATGCGTTAGCAACCGCTTGTTATGTCTCAAATCGTGTTTTCTTGCGTGCTAAGCTAGGTAAAACACCATATGAGCTCCGGTTTGGACATAGGCCTAGTGTTACACACTTTCGGGTCTTTGGTTGCAAATGCTTTGTTAAGAAACATGGTAATCTTGATAAATTTGAACCTCGATCCATTGATGGCATGTTTCTTTGTTATCCATCTCATACTAGAGGCTACTGTGTGCTTTTACTTGACACTAACAAAATTGTAGAGACTTGTGAAGTGTCTTTTTATGAATCTAGCCCAGGTACTAGATCAAACATTGCAGGTCCAGATCCATATCCGAAGGGGGAGAGCATTTTCATTGAAGATGAGGAAGAATTTGAGTTGCTGCCAGAAAATTCAGCAGCTAAAGACTTTGATTTAGCTCCGGATGTTAATTTTCAACCAGCACCGACAACCATCAATGCTGATTCAAATCATCCTCAAGCCTCAAGCTCATCGATTTGTGATGAACACGAAGAAGAAGAAGCTTGTGAGACATCTGTTCCCCTACGGTTTTACAAAGGTCATCCACCACAACAGATGATTGGAAGCTTGCACGAGCGAGTCACACGGTCCAGGTTTTGCGATCCAAACTCTCATGCTCATTCTGCTTTTGTTGCTTCTTTTGAACCTAAAGATATATCACACGCACTCACTAATGAATCTTGTATTATTGCCATGCAAGAAGAGTTAGAAAATTTTGAATGAAATAATGTTTGGAAACTTGTACCTCCACCTCAAGGTCACACTTTAATTGGTACTAAATGGGTATTTAAAAATAAACAAAGTGAGGATGGGGTTGTGGTTAGGAATAAGGCTAGGTTGGTTGCTCAAGGTTTCACTCAAGTTGAAGGTCTAGATTTTGATGAAACTTTTGCTCCTGTCACTAGATTAGAAGCCATAAGAATTTTGTTAGCTTTTGCAGCATCTAAAGGTTTTAAGCTATATCAAATGGATTTTAAAAGTGCTTTTCTTGATGGCTACATAGATGAGGAGGTTTATGTCAAACAACCACCGGGTTTTGAAAATCCAGATTTTCCTAATCATGTTTACAAACTGTCCAAAGCCTTATACGGTCTCAAACAAGCCCCTAGAGCATGGTATGATAGGTTAAGAACATTCTTGCTTGAAAAGGGGTTTACCATGGGCAAGGTTGATAAAACTCTTTTTGTGCTTAAGCATGGCAATGACTCATTATTCGTTCAAATGTATGTGGATGATATTATCTTTGGTTGTGTTTCTCATGATCTTGTGTCCAAGTTTTCAGCAATGATGAGTTCCGAATTTGAAATGAGTATGATGGGTGAACTCACTTACTTTTTGGGGCTGCAAATCAAGCAAACCAAGGAGGGTACCTTTGTGCATCAAACGAAGTATAACAAAGACCTCCTAAGGCGCTTCAACATGGACAAAAGCAAGCCTCTTTGGACACCAATGGGAACAGCAACAACACTTGAACTTGATGAAGATGGTGAATCTGTGAATCAAAAAGAATATAGAAGCATGATCGGATCACTTTTGTACCTCACAGCATCAAGACCGGACATACAATTCAGCGTATATCTTTGTGCACGGTTTCAAGCCTCCCCACGTGCTTCACATCGTCAAGCTGTCAAAAGGATTCTCAGGTACTTACATGGAACTCAAGAATTTGGCATTTTTCTTCCTTCTTCCTCAACCGTTACTTTGAAAGTTTTTTCGGATGCTGATTTTGGGGGTTGTAGGATTGATAGGAAAAGTACTTCCGGTGCTTGTCATTTTCTTGGTAATTCTCTTGTGGCTTGGTCCTCTAGAAAACAAAATCCAGTTGCACAATCCACAGCCGAATCTGAATATGTAGCTGCTGCTACTGCTTGCTCACAAATTCTTTGGATTGTTCAAACACTTAAGGACTATGGGGTTGATCTAGATAGTGTTCCACTGTTTTGTGATAACACTAGTGCTATTTGCATTGCCAAAAACCCCGTGCAACATTCTAGAACTAAGCACATTGATATTAGGTATCACTTTCTCTGAGATAACATTGAAAAAGGAAACATTGTGCTTCACCATGTAGATACCGAACATCAATTGGCTGACATTTTTACAAAACCTTTGGATTTCACTCGTTTTTGTTTCATTCGTAGTGAAATAGGGGTTATGCATCCTCATGGCTTAAATTGAGGGGGAGTTTTGAAACATGGGAAGTCTATGTGTGAATTTAAAATTAAAATAATATGAGCATAGTATTTCATACATATATGACTTTGTGATTCCTTTTACATGCTGAAAGTTCTTACTATATTACTCGTGTTATACATTTTGTAGTTTTTGCCATTATGATTCGTGATCTGAGTAGGATTGGAGTCTTAGTTGATATTGGGTTGGCCTAAGGGCTGGTTATATAAGCAAGGGAGCCCAGAGCTCGTGGTGCACGACTTTGGGGCTGTTCCTCTTGTGTTCTATTGAATAAAATCCGTAGTTTGAAGGAACTTTTGTGCCTTGTTCGTCCGACTTGTTCCAGACAAGTTTTACTCGTCGAGTTTCTGGACAGCACTACCTTTTGTCGGTGGTTTTATCATAACTCGAGTTTTACAGATCCAATTGACGTGATTCTTTTTGAGTTGTCTTCAGAACTTGATTATCTATCATATATCAAAATTTCACGATCATTGGATTTGTGGTTTATGATCTACACGAGTTTCTTTGCAGCGTTCAAGAACTGTTTTTTTCTCGGGTAGGACAGATTGACCATTGTTTGATCTTTCGATCATAACTTGAGTTTTTCTCGTTGGATTTGAGTGATTATTTTTGTGTTGTCTTCGTGACTTGATTCTCTCTGACATCTATCACTTTTGTCACGGTGAAACACGTTTATATTAGTCTCACACACGATTTCTTTAACAGATCGTTTTCTGCCGAAAGGGTTTGGGGTTTAATTGTTTCCGCTGCGTAAGATTTTTAAATCTACCATTCACCCCCCCCTCTGGTAGCTTTTCACGTGCTCTTCGATCCTACACCAACCATAACAATTACCAAACCATAAACATTACCAAACCATAACCATCCCAAAATCCCAAGCTTCCCTCTAATCATGGAAGTTGTCCAGGTGCTCATAACCGGGAGCACAGCTATCATGATAGTTTTATTAGACTCTGCAGAGTTTGTACCACTTTACCCACGTTTTTGTGATTTCATCACCTTGAAGAGACTGGAACCTCTATTATGCCGCCCCACAGTTCCAGTGGTGTGTGGCCAAGAGATCACAAAAAAGACTTTACAAAGGGATTACTAGCCTGTTTAGACTCCACTGAGGTTTCACTAGTGGTGATGCCTCCAATTGAGCACATCTTCAACCAAGGGCCCCCTCTTGAGGCATTCGGATCCTAGGGTATTCCTACCAATCATCAACAAACCCAATCCAACTACCCCTTCTCCGAGCATCCTTAATGGTCCAAATAACACTGGCAAAGCCCTAATTAATCAGCTACGCCGCACCCATACTTGGCCTCATTGTGGCACTGTAATCCTGGCTTATTCTCGCATGAACCAGTCCTTAGATCTAAAGCAAGCAAACCACCATATCATCCAACCCATCCGCATACCAGGCTTGCTTAGATCACCCATTACCATATCATATTAACCAGTTCATGTTAATCATATCTCATAAATGCATAATTAAGTTAAGTGGTGTAGTTGTCTTCCCATCCCAATTAATTAAGAGGAGCAAAAAGGTAAAAAGTCCATCCCAACTCTCTACCATAATTTCCAGGTGACAAGGGTGGTTAAAAAAAGCTAGTAAACTTCCTATCATAGGATTCCCATCAAATTGACACAAGCATGCAGTTTTGCAAAAAAAATATATATCTTGAAACAAGATCAATATGCTTCAAGGACACTTGCTTGCACTTGGGATTGGTTTGGGTCAAATCCTTCAAACTCTTGGTGTTGTAGATCCTCTGTGGCAGTCTCTAGCGCAAATCCGTCTAATCCGCACAATAAACATACAAACAAGAAACACAATCAATAAGTGCACAAATATTACTCAATATGACATGACATGCATGATTAATTCAAATGCAAGGTGGAACTTGTTAATGAGTTGCTTTTAATGATCACTAAGTAGTTCTAATAGCTTTTACAAGTTTTTATAGGTTTGAAGTTGATTAGATCTAATTTTAGAATTAATTTGACATAATTTAACTAGGAAAATTGGACTAGTCCGCTAGGGACCGGACGAGTCCGCACTCCGCAAGAACAGCATATTAGGGTTTTCTAGATCGACGTGAACTTGGAGATTTGGGGTTGAATTCACGTAAGGAAAAGAGAATAGAAGGTATACCAGCTGTCTAGGACTCCAAGGAATCAAGGATCTTGGAGGCAACACTTGGATCTTGACGATCTAGGGTTGATGAAGAACTTGATGGTGATTTGTTAATGAAGAACGCGAAGTTGATGGAGATCTTGATCCTCTTTCATTTCCTCCTATTCTTCTCTTTGCTCTAGATCTCCTTCTCCCTCCTTGGTGGCGGCTAATCACGAGCTAGGGTTTGGGAGGGGTGGAAAAGTGGCAAATAGATGTCAAGCCAAGGGGTGGGGTTGTTTATATAGAGGTGGAGGCTAGGGTTAGATGGATTTTGAGTTTGAGATTAGTAGAGGCCAGTTTGGAGTCCCTCATGGGCTCTAAAAGAGTTAGGCACGACGTCCCTAGGCCCACTTAACGTAAAACAAAAGAAACAAGTCATGAAACAAAAGATCAACTCAGAGTCACGATTTATCGGACAAGTCTGAAAAGGACCGGACTAGTACGAAGTTGATTAGAGAGATATCCAACAAGTCCGGACTGGACATCGGGCAAGTCCGAACTTATCCAGAGGGGAAAAACAGACAAGTCTGGTCAAAAATTTGACAAGTCTGACTTTAGTCCAAGGGGAAAACGGACAAGTCCGCTGGAAGACCGGACTAGTCCGGACAAGTCCAGGGACTTAGCAAATTTTCAAGGATTCTTGGAACACCGAACTAGTCCGTACAGAGTCGGATAAGTCCGAAAGTGTCCAGAGGGAAAAACAGACTAGTCCGCAGAAAAACGGACAAGTCCGTTTGAAGTCAAAGAGAAATCGCACTAGTCTGCACTTCCTAGAATTCTTAAGTGCGGTTTTGTTTCTAATTCATTTTAAACTTGTTTATTTTTATGTTGCTCAATATTAAACATGTATTGGGATGTATCCAATGCATGATGGACAAAAATGAGGGTGTTACAAACCTACCCCCCTTAAAATGAATCTCGCCCTCGATATTCGACGTGCAAGTGAAAAGATAGGGAAATTCCTTCTTGAGTTCATCCTCCAGTTCCCATGTTGCTTCCGATTCTGTATGATGCTTCCATTGAACTTTACACCATTTGATGACCTTGTTCCTTGTGACCCTCTCCTTGGTTTCCAAGATTTTGATCCGCTGCTCAGCATAAGTAAAATCTTCCTCTAATTCCAATTCTTCCATTGGCACTTGTTCTTCCGGTACTCTCAAGCACTTCTTGTGCTGGGAAACATGAAAGACATCATGGACATCTGAAAGATGAGCTGGCATCTCCAACTTATACGCTACTTCTCCTCTTTTGTCCAAAATCTTGAATGGCCCAATGTGTTGAGGTGCTAGCTTGCCTCTTATTTTAAACCTCTTATGACCTCTCATCGGTGACACCTTGAGGTAAACAAAGTCTCCTATTTCAAAGGCTAGTTTTTTCCTCCTATTGTTCGCATAGCCTTTTTGCCTTGATTGAGTAGCCCTCAATTTCCCGCGGATAACCTGAACTTGCTTTTCAGCTTTTAGTAACACATCCGGACCAAATACTTGAGTTTCTCTTGTCTCATTCCAGAACAAATGTGTTCTACACTTCCTTCCATACAGTGCTTCATATGGTGACATCTTCAAACTTGCTTGGTAACTATTGTTGTATGAAAATTCTGCATATGGCAAGCTCTTGTCCCAACTCTTCCCACGCTTCAAAGCACAAGCTCTTAACATATCCTCTAAAATATGGTTGGTCCTCTCTGTTTGTCCATCCATTTGAGGGTGACATGCAACTAAAATTTAACCTTGTTCCCCAATGCTTCGTGCAATTTTTGCCAAAACCCAGAGGTAAATTGAGAACATCTATCCGAGACTATCTTCTTCAAGGCCCCATGTCAACACACAATATGCTCCATGTATATTTCAGCCAATTTTGCAGCTGTATACTTGGTCTTCACAGGGATGAAATGAGCTGATTTTGTCAACCGATCCACAATTACCCAAATTGAGTCATAACCGGACTGGGTATGTGGCAATCCAACTATAAAGTCCATACCAATCTCTTCCCATTTCCGTTCTGGGATCTTCAATGGCTGCAATAATCCGACTGGCCTTTGATGTTCTTCCTTGACTCGTTGGCACACATCACACAATGCTACATATTCAGCTATGTCCTTCTTCATGCTAGCCCACCAATAACATGTCTTCAAGTCCTTGTACATCTTGGTACAACCGAGGTGAATCGAGTATGGCGAGTCATGTGCCTCCTTTAGTATTGTCTCTCGAATATGCTTCACATTAGGCATGACAATCCTTTTTCCGAGCCATAAGGTACCATGTTCGTCCTCATCAAACCTGAATTCTCTCGCTTCTTGGGTCCTTTCCTTGATTTCTTGGATTTCCTCATCCTTTGTTTAACCCTCTCGAATTTCTTGCTCCAAGGTCATATTTAACTCCACCATCCCCATCTCATTTACAAATCTGAGGTTCAACCGTTCAAACTCCTTGCATAACTCGGATGGCAGCTCTCGAACTGTGAGTTGATATCTTACTCCATTTCTACTCAAGGCATCAGCCACTACATTGGCTTTTCCCGGGTGATAATTGATTCCCAATTCATAATCCTTGATGATCTCCAACCATCTTCGTTGCCTCAAATTCAGGTCAGTTTGCGTGAAAATATACTTAAGGATCTTATGATCCGTATAAATCTCACACATATGTCCAATGATGTGATGTCTCCAAATCTTCAATGCGTGCACCACAACTGCAAGTTCCAAGTAATGCGTTGGGTAATTCTGCTCATGTTTCTTCAATTGTCTCAATGCGTAGGCAACCACTTGACCTTCTTGCATAAGAACAAATCCAAGTCCTTGTCTCGATGCGTCGCAATAAATATCAAAACTCTTGC